>CM061920.1:347732850-348007635 GCA_031002005.1 Vandiemenella viatica | reverse complement strand
GGCGGATAAATGTATGATTAGGTTTTTATAGTTAAAGTATGTTAAATTATCAGTTGTGTCACCTCAGTCATTTACAGCCGTTAGGTCAGATCCCAAGTTCTTTCAGATAATTATGTGGAAGAGTTTGTGATATATCGGAAAGGTAATATCTATTATAAATATCACAAGTAAAGCAATCACGGGACTCCTGCTTTATCAATAGAGTCGCTCTGGTGTCAATATCCTTATCCTGACAAATAACATCTAGGTGCCCACAAGTAGTTAATCTGTTATAGCCCGGAAGATAATCTAAAATCCTAAGATGCTTCTAAGAACACCTCTCCAAATCAATCATAATGCTCACAAGTGGACTGGATGGCCGTAATTACCCCCATATCACATATAACCAGCAACAGCAGAGTCAGTGTCAATCAAGGCTACGTTTTTTTTTTTTTTTTTTTTTTTTTTTTTTTTAACTGTCAGAAACTTCAAGTAGCGCCATTTATCTAGAAGATTATATAAAACCGTAATCAAGAGAAAATAAAACCACGCATCAAGCATGCTGAATGCTTGCCAAAGCCCTTATAAAAGCGTCGCGGAATTGATACACAGACTGGGCTGGAATTGTTAGACCTAGCGTGGTGGGTGAGTAGCTAACGCTCTGGCCTCGCATACGGGAAGACGGTGGTTCGAATTCCCGTCCGGGCATCCAGATCTGGGTTTTCCATGGTTTCCCCAAATCACTTCAGACGAATGCCGGGATGCTTGCTTCAAAAGGCCAGGGCCGAATTCCTTCCCATTCATTCCGCCAAAAGTAAAAAAAAAAAGTGGAATTGTCTGACAGACAATGTCATAGATGTATATTGAATTTATTAGCAAACACGCTAACACCCATTTCATTTACGAGAGCGTCAATAAACATACATGTTTATTATGAATGACTGAAGCGATTTCACAAATTTACTGTAACTAATTATCTGACATATTGCAACAGTCATATAGAAACATTCAAAATGTTTTTTGACACATGTGCTCTAGATGTATACTCTTACTGTTTCTGGAGATATCAACTTGATAATTCTTATCGCACTCGGTGCAACATTGTTCCTATTAATCTGTTCAAAAGCACTGTTGATGCCAGATCGCAGTTCTGTTAGGTTTGTTGGCAGAGGAGGCTTAAACACTGAATCTTTCACGTAAACTCACACAAAAAATCGCACGGGGTTAGGACGAGAGAGCGTGAACAGATTGTTAGGAACATGCTGCACGAAGTGTGCCAAGGATTTTTATCAACGTCTTTATGTCTGGACAACAAGTAAGTGGATACATATAAAACATCTGCAATATGTCAAAAAATGAGTTTTTATATTTGAGTGCAACGTTTCGTGACAATATGTCGAACTAGCTGTTCCTCGTGAGTTCGTAAGATTAGGCTTATAATTTTATTGCTAGAATTGGATATAGAAAGCTGTAAGTTACGTAAAAGGTGTCCAAAAAGGATCTACACCATTCTACAGTTGAACCTGTCTCATGAATAGAACCAATTTGTAACATGTTTAAAAATAGCAACTAACTGATGGGGGAGGGCTTAACTGTTGGAGACTTCCACAGTTCCTCCCGTAGATTTTTATTTGTGGTTTAAAACTATGTCACTTTTTGGAAACATCTAGCGTCAATACCGTTTTATACATAACGTTTTTGGTTTTTCTGTCTTTCGCTAAGGCATATAGCCTGGAAAACCATGGAAAAACGAAAAAGAAGACAAAATGTATTGATGCTAATTTTTTTTAGTAAAAATACAAAATAATGGCGAAGCGAAAATATGTCTGTATATAAAATTTATGAGCAGATCATACAAAAACTGAATGTGAGAGAAACAAAGCCTCAATCACCGATATAACATTACAGAGATTTATACACGCTATCCGCCTGTCTATCGCCCTGCATAGTATTTCCTCGTCAAATTTATCTAAGTTACCTTCGCATTTATTAACTTAGTTTAGATAATATATACTCAGCAAATTTATGAAATCGTTTCAATCATTTATAATACCTATCTCTGTATTTGTATCGCAATAACAAGAGATAAGATTTATGTAAGAAGGTGCCGTACTGATGTTTGTAGGAATTCTTTCTTCCCTTAAGCTATTTAGGATTGTAATGCACAGATTAGACATTGGTCTCGGTGTAAAACGTATTCTTTCACCCTGATTTTTGTACCATAGATTATGGGTTTACTATTTCTTGTGGTGTACTAAATTACACTAGTACATCCCGTCACCTTGAACTCATTTATTAATATCGCTTCTTAATATGAGACTTGCTTCATATTCTACAACATTTTTGGTAAATTCATTTAGTATTTAATCAACAAACAAATCGACAATTATGATGTTATTAACTAATACTTCCCTTTTCTTTTTATCCACTTGCAATTTTTATATATACATATTAATCTTACTTTAAGATTAATAACAAATCATTAATCATTTTAATGAACATATAAAGCAATAACAGCTGGAATCTTTCCTTAACACATTCCTTTACATATTAATCTTGATTTATTGTGTCGGTTACAACATTGTCATCCATTCGTCTCCAAGGTCAGAATCAACATACATAAAACTCCCTTGACAACGCCAAACTATAATCCAGAGATCGTCCATCGTGCAGTGAGGGCATATCTAAAACTAGCACGTACATACATTACATGAATATCGTTTAACTGTGTCATGAGGAATTTTTTCACTGCTGGCAGTAGAACGAAATACCACGCCACTTAGCACTTTATAGCACCGACAAGCACTCGACGGCAGTGGCTAGGAATCAAGCGGACGCGAGTGGCGCTGTTCATTCAAGTTTAAAACTTCTTCCAGTGGCCGGCCTCTCTCAAGTGTAGCCCTGGGAACGCCGCACGGGGCAGCGGGCATTGTGCTGCCCTGATTTGTTCCCGCGGCGCCGAGGTCCCGGCACGGATGAAAAATGGAGATGTAATCATCATCATCATTGGCGTGGGCCCCACCTCCCCCCCTCGCGCCGCCGAGGCCGACCTCAATATTTGATGGCAAATAGCGCGCCCCGCCCCTGGACCGTCAGGCGCATGCGTACCGACTCACGCCAGGAGTCTGCCGTCAAAACAACACACACTGCGTACGTGCGCTTACATACATTTCTACCTACTAACCGAGTGCTTGTTGGCCCCGAGAGCGTTGTGGCTAGATTGTGTGTCTTACGTTACGAAAGGCAACAGTTCGAATCTGGTCGCAGGCGTAAGTGGTTTTAATTGGGGGTAGTTTTTGTCATGTGATGCTTCCCGTTATAATACAACTCAGTATATTTATGCTTCAAATTGTCATGACAGTAATGGACATGTGATGTAATTTTTTAAATTATGACTTTACGCCTCGTCGACGTCGAGGTCATTAAAGGCGGGATGGGACTGTGGACAAGGAACGGGAAGGAATTCGGCCATGGCCTTTTTTAAGGAAGCATCCCGGCATTCGCCTAGAGTGATTTGGGGAAACCATGAAAAAATCCAAACCTGGATGCCTGGACGGGGATTCGAACCGGCGTCCTCCCGAATGCGAGGCCAGAACGCTATCCGTTACACCACCACGCTCGATACTTGTGATGTAACTCGGAAAATTAATGTGTTGTCTTCTTAAGCTAAGCTCTGTCCTCAACCCGAAGATATGTTGGACCCTTCCAAAGGAGGCATATGCATCCTACCCTTGTAATCAGAGGTAGGATGGCCAGTTCCTCTACTTATTACTAACATAACCCGGTAATCCTACCGGGTAAAAGGGACCTGCAGTTTAGTGTAGAATCCAAGCCATGGAAGCGTTCTGCCGTATTTCAGATTATACACCAAGCTCTGCCAGAGGTGAACGTCGGGTTAAGAGCCTACGAAAATCCTCGCCCAGACAGGTTTTCGAACTGGGGACCTTTCATTCCCCAGTTAGTGGCCTTAATCACTAGAACACATCTTATTACCGACCGACCCGGTCGCCAAGAGAGTATTTACTTTTTAAATTTCTTATTTGAAACGAAAAGTAGTTATAAATGAGAATGGAACGATACATTTAACTTCGCTTTTACTGCAGAAATACATTTAAAATGAACAATAGAATGTTTACCAAAGATTAGATTGTAAACGTTTCGTAGGTTGGTGCTAGTATTATTTGGGCGACTCTGCCAGTTGCTACCAGAGCAACATTGTACAAGCAACAGAGAACATTCTAGACGCAAATACACGTGTCGTTTCTGGCCAATGCAATCAGAAATCATTAAAAATAATTAAAAACTTACTTAAAACTAATAGAAACAATCTTAAACGAAATTATAAAGAATTTACAAGCTTCTAACATTGCATTGAGCACAGTAAATATTTTCAAACATAAAAACACGTTTAAAAACTGTCATTTAATTAAAATTCCAGGTTCCTTAACCAATTCAGCACACTTATTAAGAACAGTATTAAAATAGATATAAAACAAAATACGATACATTAAAAAAAACAATTTGAAGTATTCACAGTAAATCAACTATTTCATTTATTTTACTTCAACTTAATTATTTGAAGGGGAGAAATGATTGGAAAACTGGATTATGATTCAACACATCATCACTAAAAAAGGGGGCTTTGAAAATGATTTTCCAAACTTGAAAAAATGTAGAAAATTATTCACATCACTTATAATATCGGATAAAGTGCTATTAAATATTTCAAGTTTTCATATCAAAGTTTAATACATTCAAATTAATTGCGGCAGACATCTCACCAGACATGAATCTCTTCTGAACTTGATTCAGCATATCGGTAATCACTTTTGTATCTGCAGCGTAGATTAGATTTAGTTTTTGTAATGTAACTCGGAATATTGAAGGTTCGGATTGTTGCCATAGGTTTTGCTCAGCTGAAAGAAAACTGATTTTGAAAGCAGTCAAACAAAAATAACTTTACTGTAAGAGGCCATTTAGTTTTAAACACTGGAAGGAATAGTAATGAATTGTGTTCGTGTACGTCATTGACTTTTATTTATCTACTATCTGTCTTCATTTCTGTTCCAAATTCCGAGCGTGGTGGATGAGCGGTAACACTGTGGCCTCCCCTTTGTGAGGACACGGGTTCGAATCCCCGTCCGGACATTCAGATTTTGGTTTTCCATGGTTTCTCCAAATCACTCTAGGTGAACTCTCAAATCCTTTACCGCCTCTAATGACACCGACGTCGACGAGGGGCAAAACCATTTCGAAAACCCTAAATGTGACAAGAATTTGTTTGATATTCTGTAATCACTGACTTATTTAGGATTTTCACACATGACTAGTGATGCCATCTAGTTTACTCGCTATCTCATAGTTAAAGTGCGACTTTCATCACCATTACTTTCTAAAATTAATTTACTGATACCAGAAAATTAAAGTCCCTACTATGATGCTTTTCTACTTGACCGCCTACCTAGTCTTTTGCTGGCACTCTGAAATTTTCACTCTGTATATAAGGCCCATAGAAACCGTGAGTCACTCTGCATGAGCCTTTGCTTTCATTCGGCAAACTACGAATTTTTTTTTGCCGTGTTAGCTGTATTTCAATGTGTTACTTGTGATCATTGACAATACAACACTACACGAATAATAGTGGCCAGAGCAATAGTCAGGAGATAACTTAGGGGAGTCGTTTAGTCACAATGTCACGTTTTAGAAAGCAAGTGAGATACCATCTTGATACGATAGCAATGGAAGGCCGTTTTACATTGGCGTTTTATGTTTTATGAATTGGAATCTCAAGGTTCTGCGGTTCGAATTACAAATAGGGCAGTTGTCTTTAACCTGACCTCCACATCCAGTAAAATTGTGCTTTTTTATTTTTTTATTTCTTACTCTTATTCCATAGATCCCTGCTGAGGAAGGACATTTGGGATGGTTAATATATATACAGAGAATGTGAATAATAATCATAGTGAAACTCTATTATTTTTTACAAGGAAAACCAATAAAATAAAAAATAAATATTAATTTTTACATATGATTTAATTCGTTTTGTATAAATTCTTGAATGGTGTAGAGGGAGTTACCAATAATATTTCTTTAAATACGTCTTTATTATCTCCAAACTGTTTTACACTTTTAGGAAGTTTATTAAACAGATGTGTCCCAGAATAATTAGTTCGTCTTTCTAGTAGAGAATTGATATTCATGTTCGGTGCAGGTTATTTTTGTTTCTTGCATTGAAATAGTGTACCTCAGAATTTGATGTAAACAAGTTAAAATGTTCTATGACAAAGCACATGAGAGAATGTATGTATACTGAGAAGGCTTTGTAAAGCTGCGTTCCCACGACGTCTTGTAACAGAGGCCGAACGCCGCTCGACGAAGTGTAGGGACGAGCGCGCGCCACAGTTTAGCCCTCGCTACCCCGCCACCACCTCCTCACCACGTTGCCTAATGTCGTTTGGCACAGAGCACTTTACAGCAACAGAAGGGGTGCGTATCTCTGCTGCAAACCGATGGCAACGGCGCACCACCACACGCCTGTGATGTTTACCGACATAGATTGGGTAGCTGCGTCTCATCTCCGCTAACAGAGGCGGTCCCGTTCCCATTGCGTGTTGTTGGGTATCCGTCCCGTGTCGGAAGGCCTCCCTTAAGATACATCGTGGGAACGCAGCATAAGAATATTGAACTTTTTTAAGATTTGTCTGCAAGAAGTTCTTGGTTTTACCCTACACAGCATCCTAATAGCTTTTTTACTTTACGAAGAGTTTCCCCAAAAAGTTATACCATACGACATGACTGAATGAAGACGAGAGTAGTGTATGCGAAGTACCCTCCTAATGCTCAGTGCTTTTGATTCCACGTTTAAATGTAGTTACATCCTGAAAGAAAGCGGCTATCCAACGTCTGAGGCCAGGGATTGAAATAAATTACCAAGATAAATATGAATAATTTACAAAAACCTTGAAAAAATTCAAAGTTGAAATTTGTAGAGGGCAAAAGTATGTGGGTGCAGGAAAGGGGGAAAATGGGTGTGTAGGGAAATTGCCAAACGGTCCCAAATGCACTTCAGTCCTGGTTTGACAGCTGCGATTGTCATAACGAAGACGGGGACTTGCGGACGCTAGCGATTTGCAAACAGTTCGAAATGGGTGGGTAGAGACGAGACGTATAACTTGCTCCCGTGGCTTCTTTCTCTTACCTCTCAACATTAAAAGAACGAGCATGAAACTGTTTTCAAAAAATGCGCTCTTCACAATAGTGCCTGCTCTAGACCTCTTTACAAGGCCTTCATTAGCTGAGTCCATTTAATTTGAAGCACTTCCGTGAGCCATTAGTTCCATCCACATTACTTTCTCTGGATCCGTTACTGCAGTAGAGTAAGGCAACAGTCAGTCGAGCGACGGACTCCGTTATGAAATCTGTATGGTCGCAACGGCAAAGTATTCACCAATCACTATAAAAATAATTCTTAACGCAAACCTATAAAGGTTTCTCAGTGTTATTTTTCTTCACTTATTAGCACTTTTTAACTGTTTTCCTAAACAGATTCAAAGACTAAATTATAAGCAATTTATCAGTGATTACCTTGCCACTCTCCAAATTTAAATCGACCAAATAAACGGTAGGGATGTTGTGTTTCCTGTTTCAGTTAGGACGAAGTAACACCTCTACAGATTCCTCCCAGTGTGCCACAGCTAACACCCAGTAGCAGGATGGTAAATGGAAGGTACTAGATGCCTGCGAGCATCGCGACTAGTTGACGTGCAGAGTCCGTATCCTAGAACCAATTGATCTACCCATCATCTCTTGAGCGGTAATGGGAAGTGGGATACTGGTTTCGAGAAACGTTTGACTACCTTGTCTCCTCTCTCTCGACTCTTTGACTACATTTATAAATACGATTTACGCTCCTATTGCTACAGCGTTGCTTAAATCGTCGATCCTAGAAGCTGAGGCACAGGAATACTATCATATACTTCTGCAATCTTGAATTGCTGAATTTAAATACGAATTTATGCCTAATTTTTCCTTGACGATTCTCAAATCCTTGAATTCGAGACTTAGAGAGAGGTTCGGAGACGAATCCAAATATTTTGAACTCTCGCAGAAAGCGAAAAATTAGTTTCACGAAAGCGTACTAGTGCTAACTACGCGCTATTCATTTTTCTTCCAAAGCAGTACAAAAATTAACACGTTCTTTAGGCATAAACCTATCTCTGATTGTAAGAAAAGCTATGTTGACATCCAGATGGAAGTTTTTTTTTTTTAATGGCATTCGGCAACTTAGGCCATACAGCTAGCTCAGTGTGATTACCGTAGCTTCCAGTGAATCAGTCATCCAGACCGAGCGTGGTGGTGTAACGGATAGCGTTCTGGCCTCGCATTCGGGAGGACGGCGGTTCGAATCCCCGTCCGGGCATCCAGATTTGGGTTTTCCATGGTTTCCCCAAATCTCTCCAGGTGAATGCCAGGATGCTTCCTTCAAAAGGCCATGGCCGATCTCCTTCCCATTCCTTGCCCCCATCCTTTCCCGTCTCTAAAGACCACGTTGTTAAAAAAGGGACGTTAAACTGTTACAAAAAAAAAAAAAAAAATGTCATCCAGTATACATATTGCAGCTTCTAAGTATGTACACCACAGACGGACAGGACATATACACAGACACACAACACTTAAACACCCATGCCCTCGGCCCGACTCGAACCGGCGACCTTCGGCACGCGGGGCCAGTACTGTATAGTCTCTACGCTACCGAGGCCGGCCAGTTGATTCCATGAGATGTCAGTATGACGTTGTGTAATATACTTTGGAATCCTTGGACATAGTCTTTTGAGAAGGCCCTCCAATTTCTGTGATGATAAATTTTTTAGCATCTGCCAACCTATTCACATCTTGTCCTCCCAATTATTTTGACCCCTCCTCCTTGGCAAGATATATCCAAGAGGAAACGATGGCCAAACGAATTGTGAGGTATACGAGTGTGGTGATATAATATGGACTGGTAGTACAGTTCTCAAATGTATTCAAACGACCTAAATTTCTTCATAAATCGTTTACAACCAATCGTGCATCTTTATTGGGTTGGTCGTGTTCCAATTAGGTGGTAAAGCCAAACGACGATCCAAAAATAGGACACGATAAGGCAATGCCATCAAAAAGTTGACTAAATGTTAACTAAATCAGTGATGTCGTCTAATTGATCGAATCTGTCATTGACCGTATAGTTTCGAGAATAAAAAGAACTGTTCCGGTTAACATCTTTAAGTTTTAGAAACATACCTATACTAAGTCAAACTTTAAATGTGAACTCTTCTACTGATACAATAATCGAAATCCAAGCAGTAGTTCATCGTACACAAAAGGCACATACTATCTTCCTAACTATATATTTTTATCAGTGTCACAATGAAAAAGAATCGTTGGATAAAAGATTTACAAAAATGGCATTCATTTATAAAAGTAAAAAATAATAGAACATTCTATGCCGTTTAAACAGTTCTGTCCGCGTGTTGAAAGAATAAGTTCTACAATTTAAATTTGCGAACAATCAAATTAATATCCACAACGCAGACGTTATGGCTTGTGCGTAAGAATCTCACCTTTGTTATTTTTCCAGATGGGACAATAAGATAATTTGAAACTTAAAAATGTTGCTATGAAATTAGTTACGCCAATTTTTCTAAATCCCTAATAGTACTTCCTATATTTCCTTCCACATTTGTAATGCAGGAAAGCAGAGGAACAAGAAGGAATCAATCACACGTAAGATGGAATAACAACCACAATACAATTATAATCCTTAGCCATCGTCATATTGCCTAAGAGCTCGCGACAACGAAACAGACAGACTATGGAAATTTAAGACCTCTGAAACAGATAAACAGCGCGGTTCCTGGTGTGTTTATTAGCATCTTCATAATTCACAGACGTCAACTAAAGGAAATACGGGCGTGAGGTTAAAACCTTGCAGGATTGCTTGCGGTTATTCTGATTTTGCACGGCAGATCACCTCTGTCGAGATAACTGAAAGCATGGCTAATGAATCGTACTCAAACTGCCAGTGCAGTTCGCAACTGTGCTTCAGTCTGCCGCTTTTATCACCTTATTACGTTCCACACTGCATTTCGAGCGCGTTTCCAAACACTGATTATCGCCAGCCTATAATGCCATTTAAACTGGTAACAAGATTTTAATTAGCGCATCGAATTAGGTCGATAAATTTCATTTACAGTAAGATCAGAACACGCACGGCGCGGCGCATCAACATAATAGGCTCAAATTGTAACGCGTGATAACGGGAAACGTGCCGGAAAATGAGGCCAAAATACGAGCCAATGAAACGCCGCGCGATTGGCACATGTTTAATGTAATAACCGCACACCTCGTTAGAAATAAATATCCCTTTTAGCGGAGAGCGAAAATTTACCTCTGCAATGGTACCTCGGTTTTATTACTAAATTAGCCGGTTGCGTGGTGCCAAATTATTTAATTCTCGTAGCCATTACATTTTTTCGTGCGAGTTGGTGGAGCGGAGGGGTTGAAGTCGTTGGGGCTGCAGTGGTGGGGGGAGAAATGGGGGGAGGGGGTGAAGCCGGACGCACCATCCAGCTTGTTCCGCAATTCTAGGCAATTTCCCAGCGCACCGTAACACATAAACTAAATTCGCCATCACGCGCCGTATGATACATTTGAGGCACATGCTCACATAACAGCCGGCGAGCGCCTCTATAAGATCCAAATTGAGTTTTTAAATATTAACGCGTATTCCGGTGGCGAACAGCCCCTCCGCGCTGCCCCGGCCCGCTTTCACACTTGATGGTGTTTATTAAATGATGGCCTGTGTTAGGGAGTTTCCAAAATAATAGCCTTATTATATTTTAAAATGTTATTCCGCTGCGGCGGTAACGCTGATGCGGCACATTACGGAAGGTAAAGATTCTAGCGGGCGTGCCATTAGTTGATACGGCGCCTGCGGGCACGCAACCAGCGCAGCCTTCGCGCACGCCCTGCCCTCCATTAATGGCACCCACTTCACACGCTGAAGAGCTACTGATGCGCAACCATTATCCAGGTTAAACGGAAACCATTTTCTCCCCATCTTTAGTACTCGCTACCAAACTTTGCTTGTAACAGATTTTCAAAACGTCTTTCACGTTGCGTGTAGTGCAACATTATGTGTGTTCTGCAAATATGAAATACCATGCATTTGGAATTGCAGAGGTACAGCTCCGTATTCTGGTTCCTGAGCGTTGACACTCCAATAGGAGTTAATGATGTCACCTTCACGCTCCGACCAACCTTAGCCCCGTCTTAATCATTGGACAGCAGGCTGAATGAATATGGAGCGTCTGTCGGTGCGTACTTTAGATAGGGAAAAAACACAGATTCATCGGTAGCCGATCCCCGGTCAATTACGTCGGGCCTTGATATACGTAAATAATTGTAAAAAAGAATACCTCAGCAATAATAAATGAAATATAGAAATCACTGAAATTTATTTGGCATCGTTAAGTCAAACGTTGAATAGCAACATTTTTGGCTCATATCGCCACGTCTGGAAATTTACGAGCAATATAATCTCCGCTTCAGTGAAGCTACGAAGTAGATCTCGTCAAGATCCGTCGATTTGCTGAAAAAAAGAAGAATTGTTTGCGGTTTAATTTAATTATTACCTGGGTGACCGATCTTTGCTCGGCAACTTTCGATTTCTGTTCAGTATGCAAGATTTCATCAAAGTCTTGAGAGAAGTTTGTGAGAAATTAATTTTACCTATATACAAGAGTTTGTCATATAATAGTATTAGATTGGATAGATTAGATATATTATAAATTCCTAATTTAGTCCATGAGATGGCGTTAGAGCCATTTTCGAGATACTATACACAAGAATTGTTTTTTGTTTGTTTTTTTTTTCCCCTAAATCGCGTTACAAACTTTAAAAGCAAATCGTTATCAACATTTTGAAATTTCATTTAAATCGTTATAGCTGCTTCTGCGAAGGTTCGGTTGTATAATTTTATAAATTGGTTTTTAAAGAAAACTGCTATTATTATGTTAAATAGAAATCTTAATGCTTGTCAGGGATTAATTAATGATGCAAGGTAATTCACTTACTTTTAGACGAACACATCATAAGTGATAAATTCGTTCACTCCGATAAGACTAAGCTCATACCTCGCATTAACCTCACACCTTCTGATCCAACCGTACCTCAATAAAGCACAAAATCAGACTATTCAAAGCGAAGGGTTGTATTTACCAGAACCTGTTTTTTCGTATGAAAACCTGTTCGTAGATTGAGTAATATTTATATTTATGTTAAAGACACATACGTTCAAAAAGTATACGATGATCACATTATAAGTGCCAATATCGTCTTACAAGTTTTGTAAAGAAAAAGAGTTTGAAAAAATCACATCTGACAATGCCAATATCTATTTTTTAAATATTTACTTTTTAAATGATTTACAATTCATTATAGATGTCTTATGTAGTTATATCAGTTTTATTGTAAAAAGTGGTTATTAATCACTACTCTTCAAAATAAAATACCTTGTAGCATTTAATGATAGTGACTTTTTACAATAAAAATGATATTTCTTACTACTCTTCAAAATAAAATACCTTTCATTAATAACTATACTTGCATTTACTTACTACTATTCCAAATAAAATACCTTACTTGCAATATACTTGCATTTACTTATTTCCACAATATTATACGACCGTACGGTGACTGCCCACGTTTAACGATATAAGAGTTCCTTGCTCAAACCAAAACAATCATCAGTCGGCTTACTGGTACCTGAAAAGTCTACGAGATGGCGTTAGTGCCGTTTCCGAGATACCAAATACAAAAATTGCTCGTTTTGAGTAAAATAGCGTTTTTGTAGGGAATACACCTATTTAGATAAACTTGAAGAGCCGTTTCCAAGAGAGCAAATATATACAAGAATTGCTCGTTTAAAGATACAGTCTCGGTATTATATTGTTATTTGGACACGTTAGGCCTAAGGTGATAACCCTAATTTATTCAATTGTTTGTGTAGTATTCGACCTTTAAAAATAATTTGTCTGTATGCGACTTCACATCTGCTTCTCTATATTGACTGCTACCCATTGTTGTACCAAACATTGATAGGTCATTCCGGAGGGAGTTTAAGTTCAGCCACTCTTTCGGTCTATGAGTACATTTAAATACGTAATACAGTGGCAATAAAAGGACTCCATTCCTATAATCGATGGTCATCCTGTCAAACTATAAGACTAGGACATGGCTTGGGCTCCACATAAAGCTTGAAAATGAATGATATGTAGAAGACCCACAATACTTTAAAAGATAGAAAACCGAAAAGCTATGGTCTTCCCATTGTTTGTAGAAAGCCTAAAAATCGCTTTAATTGCTATTATTTCTAAGCTTTGAGTGTTCTAGTTTATAATATTATTTCCCTGCCATGGTATCAGCCAGAAAACCTATACTTCATATTCCTATGCCACTATTTACCACTCTGTCAACACATTGGATATTGACGAAATCGATGACTTTGGTACTGCTTGAAACAATAATGGAAATGAATACGAATTCTGTACTGCAAAACCTCAGCCTTTCTCTCGGGAAGCACTGAATGATTTGGTAAGAGGTTTATATTTTCCAAAATATAACTGTCTGAAAGAAAGTGTTAAAACTACACATTACCATATAAAGATAATATGCTTGTCTACAGCAGTAACATATCTGCCCTAGTTCTTCAAATGCCAATCTGTTAATCTGAATATAAACCAGAAGAATGGAGTCTTTTCGTATAAAGCTCAACAAGAAATTTTAAATATTTTTGGCAGCACAATGGATTAGCTTCTCTTCCAATCTCTCACTCGACAATAATGGAAGAAAAATGTAATACTGCCAAAAAGTCCTGCAGAAGTTAAACGATCAGAAACAGCAGTTGTAGCCTTTCGTGGATTAAAAAATTTCTTGCTTAGGTAACAGGGTGCACATGCCAAATGCCATTGTTCCCATGTGTGGAATATCAGGGCGAAGCATTGCGAAGACTGTGGGTGCTAGGAACAACTTCAATGAGCCTATGGTTGAACAGAAGAATATTATTTTGCCACGGCTACACAACTAAATCTAATTAAGCAATTAGTAAATACACTTCAGAAAGATAGTTATTGATACAAATGCACTAGTAGATCATTCCTGCAGCTTATAATTGAGGTAGTAAAAGCATAAATATTCAGTCGCCCAGAAATGAAGCTAATTAATGACTTAAATTTCTTACAAAATATGGCTGATGTTGAATCGTCTACTTTATGCAGTTTTTTTGTTTTTTGTTTTGTTTTGTTTCTCTCTCTCTCTCTCAAGAATTTCTTGGACGATAACGGAGCAGATAATTATGAAGAAGGGATAAGAAATACGCTTAGGAATTTCCCAAAATTTGAAATAATTTGAGCATAAGCAACCTTGGCAATTCTCAAACAACATCGGTGATCTCAGCGAGAAAGTAGGAAATGGTTCCCACCACGACATAAAGTTGATGGAGGAGAGATGCCACGGAATTTGAGACTTTCATTTAATAACAGGCAGCACTTCTAGCCTCCAACTACGGGCAATGCTACAGAAAGCATAGAAACACTGAACGTTGAGAATTTTTTCTTTTTTTCATGATTTTCTAATTTCTTATTTTAATTATAATTTCTATGAGAAAATTGTTGTAAGGAATTTTGTGTATGCCTTAGAATAAATTAAATGTACAGTATCATTGTAATGTAAATACTAATAGTAATTATTATTTTATAACACTCCAATGTGATCATTAAGTATTTATTGTAAGCACAGATTTTAAACAGTTTAACGTGACCTTTGATATCTCAGAAACTGAACCCTATCTGGGAAAACTAATGGCATATTTGGAGTCAGCTTCCAAATCTTTCCCTACAAGTACTTTAATAAGGTTGGAAACAAAAATGTTGTTGATCAGTGTAATTCAAGATTGCAGCTGATTTTTCAGTTTATTAATACTGACACGCTGTCTGATTGTTATTTCTTTAGTGCTATTGCTCGAACAGAGTATATTCAAAATGTCAGATTTAATTTCTACAGTGATGGCTTATGAGATTCACATTACAAGATGGGATCATGCAGTATCAATGATAATGCTTCTTGTCAGATTTTATGTCATTTTTTTAAAGAATTTTAACACTGGAGATATATATAAAATGAATTTAGATATGCTCTCAAATGGAACAAACTCATCCAGGATATGTTTGGTCCACTGTATTGTACACTTTTACATTGTATGATAGTTTCGATGTTATTTCGTTATCATGAGAATCAGGGAGGACAAATGAGATAGTTAGCATCTTGATTAATTTTGCACATCCTCTTCTTACGAAAGAAGACGAACATCAACTGTAAGCTTTAAAAATCGGTGTACAGCTTTGTAAATGGAACAAAAATACGAATTTCATTGACACAAAATTAATACGGCATCCTCGCATATGTATATACAGTACACACATTTCAAAAAGAAACAATCTCCATGCAAAATAAATATTTCCCCTATGTATTTTGGGGTAAAAACACTAATTTAACACAAAACTTGGACATTTGAAATACCAATGGGAAGAGGCTTTTCTAGACACAATATTTCTCGCGGATACTAATAATGCTTACAGCTTTATCAGTTGTATTTCATAGGATGAAAGATTATGTAAGCTGAAATGTGTCCCTGAGCATTACACCAGTCCACCTACCAAACTTATCCTTTGGAGAACGAAACACAAGATAGTTCTGCCGGAGTTATGGCGATGCATAAATTTACACTGAATTTCTTCCATGGAAACGTTGCCTGAAGGGAAGGACAGAGAATGGGCCATTGAAAATCCAGCTGAAACCGGAGATATTTCAGTTTACTGTGAACACACTTTACCAGTAAACCACTGGAAATGTAATTCGAAGGAAAATATATGGAGGTTTACAAGAATACTGAACATTGGTGTGGTACGGGTAATTTTAGGAGAATAGACACACAAAAAATTCGCACATCATTTTTAGGTCTGTGCATAATGGAAAAATTCCTTGTAAATAAGAAAAATACATAAGAGAATAGTACTTAACACAAGTTACAGGTGGAAAAAAAAGCCAGTTATTTGACGGTAACATTATGAAGGTGGTGCGCTGCTCTGTTGGTCATGTTAGATAATTCTCTGGGGCAGATGTCTGGTCTATTTCGTATAGAATTAGAAGAGGGTTAGCAGTCTCCCATTACTACTGTCATTTAACAGTTTTATTTATTTCCCCGTAGATTCACTTCATCATGTCTTGAATACAGTGTCGAATAAATCAGGTGCAGAAGAATATACGACAGGTATACAGTGTCCGGTAGTGAAAAGAAATAACAAGCGATATCAAGTGAACAATATATCACCCTATTGTTGAAATAATTTACAAACTACCATACCGAAGGTCGAACGTTATTAGGAGATGGTAAAGAAAATTTAAAATCTTAGAAACTCGTGCAATGAGAAACTTAATAGTTGTATGGCTGGATGACGTATCAAATAAAATCGTAAAAGGCGGAACGAAAAAGGTAAATGAGAATGCCACTGAAGGGTCCGGACGCCGAGCGACCTGGATTCTTCACACTCTTATCGTGGCTACTGTAGTGTAACCCGGTAATCCTACGAGACAAATGGGCATCTACAGCATTACGGTGAAACCGAATCATGGAGCGTCCTAGCATGCTCCATACGAACAAACCAAACCCTTGCTAGAGGTGGAAGTCAATTTTAAGGCCTGTAAACATTCCAGTTAAGGCAAGGACTTGAACCAGGGACCTTCCGATCACCACTCAGGGCTCCCGGCGGAATGGAGATGAAGTAATTAATCATTGATAGAGTAGCACAAAAAAGCTACAGTATACAGTTGTCCCCAAAACAAATCTGAATCACCCAGAAGACATGGTCGAATGTCGGTGTAACTTCGTACATATACACAACTATCATCCCTCATCATTGGCAGCAGCCAGACTAGGGGCACTACCGTCCCATGTGTAGGCTGCAGATAACACCACAACACAATCAGCTACGTCTGGAGTGGTGTAGTTACCGTAAAGCATGGACTGTTGATGAAACTCGTTTCATAGTGTTCAGCGATGATCCGCGGTTCTGTACTAACACAGGTAACCATTGTCGGCGAGTAAAGCAGCGACCTGAGAAGAGGTCCATTCTTTCAGTTTTTTAAAGAGCCAAAGTAGTGTTACTGCCGTCATGGTGTGGGGAGACATCGAGTGTGACTTCAGGTCACGGCTGGTAGTGATTGAGGGAATTCTGGCGGCACAACAGTACTTCACGGACAGCCTGCGTTCTCACGTGTTACCTCTCATGCGACAGCACCGTGGTGTCATTATTTCACACACTACTCGCGTCTTTGTAAACTGTCTGCGTGATGTTGGGTACTCCCGGAGCCAGCAAGATCCCCATACCTGTCCACGATAGCACATGTATGTAACGACCAGCTCGGACGTCAAGGCCAACCCAGCGCCAGTATTCGAGATATCAAGAACCAGTTTCCACAACTGTGGGCCTGCTTATCTCACGAGAGGGGACAATGACTTTATGATACTCTTCCCAACCTAATGAGTTCATAGCCAGAGAGGGTGCAATGTCATTCTGATATATGGCCCATACTGTGGAATTCTTGTTAAATTTGACTTGATTCTGTGTTAACTGAACTATAGACACCGATCAACCAAAACATTATGACCTGCTACTTAATAGCATATTGTTCCACTTTCGAACGCAATACAGCAGAGATTCGGAGTAGCATGGCTTCTACAAGTCCTTGGTAGGCATACCGAGATATCTGGTACCAGATTTCTACGCACATGTCCAGAAATTCCTTTAAATTACAGGCCAGCGATTTGTGGGCGCGACGACTGGGAAAGAACATCTCTGAAACGGAGAGGCTGGTCGGCTGTTCGCCTGTTAGCATGCTACTGTAGTGAGCATCTATGGATAGAGTTTGAAGGATGTTGAAACCACGAGTAGGCTACAATGTGGTGGACATCCATGCCACAACACAGAACGTGTAGGTCGGAGGCTTGCCCGCTCTGTAAAGCAGCTGTGGCAGATCTGACGGAGGAGTACAATTCTGGGGCTTCCAGGAATGTTTTAGAGCACAAGAATCGTGATTCTGTCACAGATAACCCACTAACCTGCAATACAGAACAGGCAAGCCTCCTTCCTCCACGTTCTGTGTTGTGGCATGGGTGTCCACCACATTGTGGTTTAACGTCCTTCAAACACTTTACATAGATGCTCACTACAGTAGCACGCGAACAGCCGATAAGCCTTTCCTTTTCCGAGATGCTCGTTCCCAGCACCGCACCCACAAATCGCTGGCCCCTTAATTTAAGGGAATTTCGTGACCTGTGGATAGAAATCTAGTGTAAGATACCTCATGAAGCCTACCGTGGACTTGTAGAATCCATGCTACGCCAAATCGCTCCTTTAAAGTAGGTGGTAATAATGTTTTGGCTGATTAGTGTTTATAAATATAGGTCAACGTGGAACTATTAGACTACACCACGAAACATTTGTGCGTCATTGAGGTCAAATGAAGTGAGCATAAGAAAAGTTTGATAACCATAATGAGTGACTATTTTAACGCCGCACATGCCTCCTGTTGGAGGTGTTTGTGTGTGGGTAACAGCTACCCTGAGGTGGTTGCACCGCCTCCGGAAGGCAGGACTCCACCGGGCTCTATAGCACACCGCGCCGTCCAATTTTAAAATGATTAAGCGGCCCCTGTTGAAATAGCGGCTGGTAATTGGGTTGTCAGTCAGTGGGGTGGCTACTGGTGGGGAGGGGGCGCTGCGTGGTGCGAGGGGCTGGGAGAGAGAGCGAAACAAAGCCACCGTCTCGGTACAGAGCAGACACGCAAATGAGGAGGGAATAGGTCAACAGAGAAAAGTTACAAGAAAATTAAAACGCTATTTGAAAACACAAAAATGGGATAGTTGCACGAATAAGCTGTATTTTACAAAGATAAGTCTGCTACACGTTTTACAGTGTCGTCGTGCTGTACTTGGCAATTATGAAATATCACACCACATCAATAATATTATTTTCTTTAATTAATTGATTATCTATATATTAATACGCTAAGCGAAAACTTATGATACATTTTTAAGAATATTGCGCGCACAGAGAAGTGTAAGATTTGGCATAGTTAAAGTTTATATGGAGAAGATTTGCAGGAAGCTAAAATCTATATATAATATGCGTTACAAATACATTAAATTAAATTAAATAAAACGCTCGCTCGCCTACGTAGTTGGCTCAGATGCTGCCAGTTCTGCTAGCGGCCAGAATATTGGGAAAATGGAGGAACTTAAAGAAATACAGTTTGTGATCTTTGGTGAAACAAAACATTCGAGATTAATCTCTGAACTTATATAGAAGCAAGAAGGAACATTTTGAGGGCTGGTAGATAGCGCAGCTAGCGGCCAGAATATTGGGCAAACGGAGGAACTTAAAGAAATACAGAGAGCTAAAATTATATATAATATATTTTAAAAACCTATATATTAATATGCTAAGCGAAAATTTCGGATCCATTTTTAAGAATAAGTGCCGTTTACAAACGGAGGAACTTAACGAAATGCATCGCGCACTGAAAAGTGTAAGATTTGGCATAGTTAATGTTTATATGAAGAAGAAGTGCAGAAAGCTAAAATCTATGTATAGTATGTGTTACAGATATATCAAATTAAATAAAAAATTCGTTGTTTAAATTTTTATTTTTTTTATTTTTTTTGGTGGTAAGCGAATCTGTCGATGTCTATGATCTTAGTCGGCAGTAAAGAAAAAATTAGTTAATACATGTTACAAATATATTATTCAAATAAAAACTTAATTTGCGAACGTGTGTGTGTGCGTGAATTCCCCGTATTGAGACACTCTGTGGTCTTTGGTAAAACGAAAGACTCGGATAAAGTAGAGATTAATCTTTGGTAGTTATAAAAGGAACACTTCGAAACAGAATGTAGCGATTCTGCCAGATACTATATGGTCATTTGATTATTTAAAATGTTAAACTTTGGTTAAGTGTCTTTTGATTTTTTAATTTCAGTAATTTCATTAGAGAGAGAGTGAGACAAGAAATAAGGAATACTTATTTGCTTGAAATTCAAAATGATAATAGACCAAATTTAAATAGCGAACACACAAAAAGACGAAATTATTTTGATAGATACATTTAAATGCGCACTGAATGTCATTCCACGAAATTTTTACAGTTTCGAATTTACAATGCAGGTTTCGCAATGAAAAACATTTCGATTCAGAAGTAACTTCAGGTGAAAGGACTGCATTTACTTCATGTTTCATAAAGCTAAAGCAGTTTTCCGGCCTTAAGTCAAAATAAATATTTTAAATTCAAATGAACCATCGAAAAATACATTTCATCATTTGCTATGGTTAGATTAGAAGCTCAAATTTAGCATACAGTCACGCGTAGAGTGTATCGTTTTAATTTTATAGGTAATGCAGAGAATTAAATCAAACAACATATGCTAATAACGTATTGGTACACGCTCGCAGCTAACATCAGGGTATATAGTACATATCTATGCTCGCACCAAACGCAATAGAACAAATTCAAATAATGATTATTACTCTTTCATGAAAGAAACTGAACAACTTAATGAATTACGGTCGAATTTCGACCGCTGGGCGATCACTAGTATTTATAAATCAATATACTGATGTATACACTGTCGTTTATTGTACAGAAGAATTCCACAGCCTGTAGTGGATGTAGTCTTTGGGAAAAGTCGGTAGTTGTAACTGGCATTAAGATCTTTGGTTATTTAGGGTAAATGTAAGCAGATTCGTGCGCTGTATTATTATATTTTTTTATGCAAATAGACTTATAAAGATCACGCAAAACTTAATCATTTTCTGTCCGAGTTTCTTTTGCCATTCCAGTATTCTCGCATCCGTTTACTGAAGGCAAGTTTTCTCTCTTCTGTCCAAGTTGCGCCGGTCTTCTAGGCTTTGATTTCTGGCATGACTACCCAGTTGTGATTTTTTGCCTGAAGATTTTGCGATCTACGATTTCTAATCTCTTGATATTTGCTTTTTCCAGGTCTTGTCTTATTTGATCGAACCAGCTATTAGGTATTTTTAATTGCTGCGTGAGGCCGAATATCTGCTTAGTTAATCTGTGAACCGGCACCTTGTATATGTGACCGTAGAATTTTAGTCTGCTCCTTCTGATGACGTTGGCTGTTTTTGAGTGGGCCTTTACTGTTTTGTTTGACTTTAGTCTGTAGCCTTCTTACTTTTTTATTGGCCTAATAATTTTCCTGATGATTCTTTGTTTTTCTTTCTGGATGTACTGGATGTCCCTCATAGAGTTTACTGTGAGTGTTTCTGTAGCTTAGAGAGCATGGGGTTTAATATTTGTAATGTAGTGTCTAATTTTTGATTGGATGTTCTTTTTGTTGTGGACGTTACAGGTCTGTCCGAAGGCCTTTTTCATCTTGTTGAGTCTGTTTTGTTGTGCCTTCTTTTCGAATCCTGGTGGATTAATTATTTCGCCTAAGTATTTAAACTCAGTGACTCTGTTGATTTTCCCATATTTGGTGTCAAGTGTTTTATGTTCAGTTTGTGTGACACACACACACACACAAAAAACGTTTTCCCAAATGAGATTTTTAGTAGAATTTTTTTCTGCTAATTCTTCGATGGATTCTATTTGTTTGATGGCTTGTTGTTCACTTTCTGATAGAATAGACAGATCATTTGGGAAGGCCAAGCATGAGATACTTAGTCGGTTTCTGCCTAGTTTTACTGGGATGTTTGTTTTCTCCCATTCACTAACGACTTTGTCCATGGTTATATTAAATAGGATTGGTGAGAGACCATAACACTGTCTATCTCCAGTTTTTGTCTCAAATTCTCTGGAGAGTTCTCCCACGAATTTTACTTTGTTTGTGGTGTTATTTATTTATTTTTATTTGGCCTGAAGCGCCAAATGGCACTATACATCCATTAGCTATTTATACAAATAGTCATGACGTTATACTGTACAAATAAGTAAAGCATTGTACATGTAAACAAGTAATAACACAAATAAACAAGTCATTGTACAGGATAGTTATAAATAAACAAGAATCTTATATCAGGTCAAATATTTCTCAAATAGATACATACATGTTTATAAATTCAAGAACTATGATAACAAATAAATAGAGTAATGTGTACCGATAGTAGGGAGTACTTCATACACATATACAAAAATTACAGCATAATTAAAATCTAAAATACATTTTTATCGATACCTTAATATTACTTTCCTTATAAAACTAATTATTTATATACACATACATAAACTAAAGCATTATTCAAAAAAATTATTTGTCTAAATCTTAATATTAGTTGTTTTTAAAAACCTCATTATAATTTATATATAACATCATTGTTACCGTGCAGCAGACAGAAAATACTTGTAGGCAAAGGTATTGTAAAGCTGTTTAGATCTCTCAAGAATTTAGACCTCTGAGCTTTATATCTGGCACTTGAGAAAACTATATGGTTTACATCACTTGTTTCGGAATTGCTGCATTCACAGATATCTGAATTTATTATCTTTAAGCGATGTAGATGCTGGGGGAATATGCCGTGATTAAAACGCATTCTAGCTATTGTGGTGATAACACCTCTAGATTCCGAGGAGCTGGAAAACCAAGGACGGGTAAGAATTCTGGGCTGTATAGCACCACAATTTCGCACCCCATCTTTTTTACTATGTCCCATTCACTATGCCAGTTATTCAGTGCTTTGATTTTAGCTTCTGCAAGGTAGTCCGTATGTGGTATCCGCGTTTTGAGAGCGACGCCTATTCTGGCTGCTTCCTGGTACATTTTAACTGCAGACAACCCCTGCAAGAGTCTTAATCCAGAGGAAACTGATGGATCTATTTCTTCTAGAGCATTCTACTATCGATTGTATAATGCTTACTATGTGGAACACACATGCGAGCCGGAGGGCTTTATATCATCGCGGTGTTAAAATTTGTTTATCTTAATAAGTAATTACGTCAAGTATACTGAAGTTTAATGTTAACGCTTTATGAAGTATTAATTTTGAAGGTTGAGCCAGTTTTTAGAACAAAGTGGATATTTCCGAACAGCGCTTATAATTAATCAGTAGCAATAGCTCCTTTCTTTGGGATGATACATTAACTATGTTTTATCTTGGTATTGAAATAAGTGATGGCTAAAATGTGTTCATTATGAATCTGGCCATTTGTCCATAACATAGTGCTGTTTCTATTAGAGTGGAAATATTGGATTATTGTTCTTAACGGTCATTCTGACGTAGCTAATTAAGTTAGCTATCTTACCAATTTAAAGTTGATGCTAGACTTGTTAGTATAATGTCACAGTTTCACGTAATAAGCCCTGTAATACTTATTTAGTATCTAAAGCAGAATGGCGTACTATTAGTAGCATCTTCTGTGAATTACAATTAACCAAACTCAGTGATTATTCATTTTAATGTGATTTGGTACTGCAATGCAGTAATGACTGAATGTCATTTATTTGATTTGGAAAACATTTAAATAAAGCTTTTTATTTAAACAAAATGGAAAATTGAAACACATCAATTACAATTTTTTGCTTTAAACTATGTCGCATGAATCTAGCAATGGGATTGCTTATAAAAGAATTTAGGGTAATGACACTTCCTTCAGTACACATCTACCAGGCCATAACAAGTTTTAAGGCAAATCTGATAAATTATGTGAAAAGGAAAGATGTACAGAATTCTAATACCAGAAAAGGGAAGGGTGTAGACTTTCCTCAGGAAAGGTTGAAGACAATCTAAAATTGTTACAGTTACATGGGAATTAATTTATGCAATAATCTTTCTGTAGATTTTACAGAAAGGCCAACAAAACTCTTGAATTTAATTTAGTTGCAATAGAGCACACGCTCCGCTGATAATTTACCTATCCATCCAATCACCCCATTATTATTTTATTTATTATCTTATATACTTTGAGTGTTAAGTTCCTCCACACATCTACTTTTGTTATTTACGAATTTTTATTATTATTTTAAATTTCTTCCATTGGTAATTTATTTCAGTCCCCGACACCCTTATAAACAAAAGAAAATTTTCCAGCTCTTCAACTAAACCTTAAAATCGTGACTGTGTTCTAATACTATTTACAGTATAAAGGAATTAAAAGAAAAAAATTGAAATTTTTGAAGGAATAAGATAATGAAACTCTATGTAACAGATACGTGATTATAAAATATAAATGTTAGAATGGTAAAAATATGGAAACCAAAATTAGTGTCGTATCATTTAAATATAAAATGTTGCTAAGACTTTGATATATCGTTTCAGATTATTTTTGTACTCGGGTGTAAGTAAAAAATTAGTAATAAAGATAAATATTAGTCGTTAATTGACGTTGCCTATTACAGTTGTAAGTTATTTAATGAATATACAAAATATTCTAATCTGTTATGAGAGCATGAAACTCATCTCAGAGCGTCATTGGGTAAATGTTATGTGACGACACTGGGATGAGCACAGCTTTTTACCGGTAACGACTTCTCAAAGGTACATGGAATTTGCCGGCGTTGACTGGTGACGATGCCAATTGTAAAATTCAGATTCGCTTCATACTATGGGCTATTAAAGCTCTGACCAGAGGTGTAATGCGACAAAGCTTTAACATGTGCTTCTTCGCCGTTGTCGCTAAAATTGGTATTGAAATATTTAAACACTTTTTACATAAGGGAGATTTCAAGGGTACTTGGCGCATCTAGCAAGCGTTCTGTTTCATAAGTCTGTTGAATCTCGCTGGTGGCAAGTATTTTATTTAGTCAAATGTCAATTGCATATACGAGTAATAAGTTTCTTAAATGTCTTTTGTTATGAATGTTTCGAACTTCGTTATGTTGTTAGCACACAAAGCTATATTTCAAAAATAGAAATATTTGCTGTGGCAGGTACTCGACCGTTACAGTTGAAGGACAGATGTTCATTCCCGCTCCAGGTGACGGAAGGGTCCAAACGAGACCCCGTCGTTTTTTTTTTTCACAACAAAATGCGTTTACGAAGCTTATTGCGAATGCCAGGATGATTCCTCGAATAAACCGTGGTCAAATTGATTCTCTTTTGTTCCAAACGGTTTCACTTCACAAAACATATTAAGTTTATAAAATATTTTTTAAAAAAGAAGAAGCTTGTAACAGGTGAAAGGTTCACGCGCGCATTTGAACGATCCCTCTAAACACCAGCCCAAGTATTTAACCATAGATTCAAATTTTTTTCCGCAGACAAAAGTGTCAGTAATTTGAGACATTAATTTTCACCAGAAAGTAAACCAGCCACAGATTGAATGTTGCAGCGGTTAGATGTAAGGATCATTCAACATCATGCCTATACCATTGTTGATTTTCGTTTGTTTCGCGAACATTTTTAATTTGTTGCAGTGTTGTAGCTGAAAGCGCCAAGCTGTCAGTGTGACTGCGATTTTATTTTTGTTGTAGATCCCAGCAGCGCACACAGGGGTATTTGACACAAAAAGCCGATCAAAAGTAAAAAAAAAAAAAAATTAAGCAAATTCAAAGAACCCGTATCTACCTGACTCGAGGCAAATGTCTATAGAATAACAATCAGCTATATTTTTTAGATAAGCATTATTCCCCACCCGGTGAACAGTCATCTTCTGAGCATGTACTGTTATCGAGCAAATGCAAGAAAATTATAAGTTGTACCAATTTAATTTGTGAGTGATGTTAAGTGAGTAGTGGTGATTTTAATCATGGATATTGTTCAGCCAGGTGCCTAGAATTGAAATAATAGTAACTTACATCCAAAGGTAACGCACAACTTTATTTCTGTACATTTTTGTAAGCTGACTCATTTTGTACTGATTTTTTTATTACGAAAAGTATTAAAGGGTAATTTTGTTATATTTCCGGACCTTTCCCGAGTCTGATTTCTCGTGTGGTATTAGTTTAGTGTACTATCATGGTGTTCCATTGAAAATTAGGTGCCAAAAAGTGCCAAACGTCTATTTATTCGAAAATATTCTAGATTATTTACAAAGAAACAAACTTATTTTTTTTTGTCACATTTTTTCATCTAAGATTTTCTTTGTTATGGGCTCTTCTGGTATCATGCTCATGACCCGAAAAGTTATTTATGATATGATTAAACACGAGAAAGGAAATTATTTCGTGCAAAAGTTGGAATTAGTCAAGGAAAATATTTTAAATCAACCGACATTTACGGTCGAACAAACGCAACAGTTCGAACAAAAGTTTTCAAGGCTTAAACTGGAAATTAAAAGAAAATGGCAGGCTGCTAAGAGAACTGTGTAAAGAAATACCATGATTGGTTCAAAAGATCTATCGAAATTCCCATAAAATCCAATCCGACCAATGTGGATTGGCCTAGAAAATCTTTCGATGATTTGACCGATTTTAGAAATGATGTCCGCAGAGATTATAGGTATTAACAAAACATTGATTGACAGGTTTTATAATATTATGTGAATGATATATATTGGGCACAAGATAGAAATAAAAAAAAAATATTCCCCACTGCCAAGGAAAATTTAAAATGTACTGTATATTGAACTATACTCGTGGCATCCAATGTCACCTATACAAGAAGTATTGATTGAGAGCCCACTTATAATAGAGTATGCACTTTTGCCTATAGGCATCACTAGAAACAAATATTTTCGACGATTTAGGGAGACACACTCCAGAAAACTTAGTTGGGTTTAGTGCAACACAGATGTCATTAATAGGCTTTCATTAACTTAGGATCCGTATTTGAGTTTCATCAGGCACAAAATCCCCAAATCATCTAAATCATTCAATCCAGAAACTACTAAATATTACTTTAGTGGCACCTGAGTACTCAAGAAGAGAACGAGCCATAAGGTGAAGGTTCCGACGACGAAAGATGGGACGGTTCGTCAGAATGATATTTTAGTGTACATGTATGATTATTGTTTAAGTATTTTGTAAATATTCGCTTAATTTTCAGTATTTGCATGTATTTCAATTTTTTGCTTTGTTATTAAATAGATCATTTTTTTTTTTAAATCTCTTGAGTTACTTGGAAATACAAGCTATTCACACGCTAGTCACAAAATGAATAAGGCGTGCCAATACCGGATAAAGATCAACTTTAGAAAATTATCTTTCAAAAAATTACGTTATTAATCCGTACAAAGAAACTGAACACGAAAATTTCTTTCAAAGTTACAAATGTATATATGTATAAATAGGAACTCAGTCATAAAACAAAACAAAATTATATATATCTTTAAAACATTCCCGGCTAGCGTGAACAGAGTCTCTATAGGACATCATTACGATAATTATGATCCCAGACCGGCACTGGATGAAAAAGACACTAATCAAAATGTGGCTTATCAGTTTTGGTTGCAACTGGTGGCGGAGATTTGATTATTAAACGTGCACAAAATTTGACGTCGAACGTCAAAATATCAGCATATATGGCTACGGTTACTTATAAAGACACCACTAGAATCCCACGATAAATACGCCGTAAAAACTTGGTATATACTCGCCTGCGTGCAGCGTATTCCGGACTCTTTACCGATGCTGTCTCATCACCAGTGCCCTTCTATCGGTTGCCTCCGTTGACGTTTGCCGATTTTCGGGATAAGTCTTCCGCTGCACACAGGGGTATTTGACACAAAAAGTCGATCAAAATTATTTCTTCGTAATTTGGATTTTTGTTTCGCTTCTTTTGTGTATTACAGTAGAACTTATAACTGTAAAGTAGGAGTAATAATAAAGAACACTTGCTGTGTTCATACAGTTTATAACATAAATAACCACAATAAAAACATGCTGACAGTACAAGAAAATATCTACATACAGAAAGCAATATATGAAGGGGAAAATGTAATCAATGATTACATTCACCTCACGAATCAGACTCTATTCTGAACGCTAAAAATAAATCCATAATATATATAAAACACACACACACACAACGCCACAACACAGATATAATTAAAAACACAAACAAACAAATCGATAAGATACTTGCCGGAAAAAGTAAGCATATGTCAAGATATTACTGTAAACAACAACAAATGCGTGTATAGAGGTTACATAAACATAAAAAGAGCGAAACAATTGTGTGCTTTCAAAATAAAGCAAGTTTGTGCGATTAGAAGGATACCACTCTGTTTGTTAGAAGCACGTAAAACCAGCAAAACAAACACTGAAATGGAACTTCCCCAGACTTCAATGTAAAACAGGAAACAAAAACTGTAAGTAAAGTGTTATATTTGTAGCATTTAATAATAGATTAGAATACTATAACAACGTCAAAGTATGTACATAAACTGTTCTAGGGAACCGAGGATGATTGAATAAATAATCGAAATGCGTCTGCCAAAAAACTAATTTTTTTTATTTAACTGCACTAGCCGGATAAATCACAGAAACCGTATTATTAAAGCAGCTAAAGAGACCAGGTCTAACGATTTTTGTTTTCTTAAGGTGGCAACAAACAAACTCACGGAATTGCACAAATACAATTCTTTCCATTCTGCCAACGCTGTTTTGAGTGCTGTGGGAAAGAGAGAGTGCTGCATTCTTGAAAATATCGTCGCGTATTTGGTTCACTTGTGTTGCTCTGAGAGCTCGCCAATTTGCCACGGACCAAGAAATGAAGGTAGAGATGCATGCGTGATTCACTTGGCAACCGAAAACATTTGTATGAGGTCATAAATATGCTTCTGCATCGACGGACAAAATGAATTGAAAAGCGTGATTCTGTGTTGAAAAGTGACACTCTTGTGTTGCTACAATACATTTTACACCTGCACCTGAGATAATGATATTATTAGAAAAACAATGGATACTGTTAGTTGCAGTTACGATTATATTCAAAGGAGTGCAACTCCTTTTAAGTATTTTAACGGCGTGAATGCGGTGAGAACGTCAGTTAACCAGATGGATGGTGGAACCAGCTGTGAAATTTAAACCACGCCGTATGTATTCTATACTGAAATGACCGTCGCAGAGCGGACCATATCCCTACACACAAAAAACCTCATTATTCTCAGTATAGGCGTACCTTTCCAGCAGCCACTGAAATTCTTCCCTCTCTCCCTTTTTTACTTCCATAACAATTAATTTTTAGCTAATTAAATTTTAAATTCGTTACAAAAGAGAACCGTACGGGCGTAAAACATCACTTCTTTGATTTTCAGCCTTTTCTTGCCGGTATTAATTTGCAAGAAAAATAACAAAAAAGGGGTGGCTAGGGACGAAAAATTCTCGCGTTTTTCTTTCCCGGTAATTATTTTCCGGAAACTTAATTGCTACTTAGTCTTTGGAAGGTGTCCCCATGCGGGCGCAATTAATTGGCTCGCACTTAACGAATCCGAGCTTTAATTAACGTTTTAAAAATATACCAGGGGTGGCGGCTTTTGTTTCTTTTGTAGTAATCCAGCGCGTTCGGCAACAGTCGGCTAAACTCGCGAAGTCCCGAGCCTCACAAAAACAACGGGGAGCAGCGACAGCTTCAGAACGCAGTACGTGCTCACAATCAAAACAGCATATATAGATTGCATATAACTGCTTGCACATCAGTGGGTTTATTTAAACTGTCAAGCATAATAAGAGATTGATAAAGTTCTCGGCATTTGTAACGGACAACTGCGTGCACGTATAGTGTCAAAGTACAGACCTCTATATTAAACAGATTATTTCAAAATTAACTCATAGTCCACGCAAAAAAAAAAAAAAAAAAAAAAAAAAAAAAAAAAAAAAAAAAAAAAAAAAAACTAATACGATATTGTTCCTATCATGAAATCACAATAATCATTTCGATTAAAATAAGTAACTAAATTGGAACAGTAGTTTTTGTGTGTACCAAAAATATAAAACTAATTTGTGGAAACTTTTATTTAAATATCTCAGCTTTCCGACTCCACATCAAAAAGAAAGATATCCTGGTTTACATTACCCTTCCTTCCTTCCCCGAGTCGTGGGCTGTACGATGCTTGAAACCCCCTCAAAATTCGAGTAGTACTTTTTCCGTGAATCCCATTCATTGGAAGACAGGAGGAGGGTGAAGAGGGTAATGGGAGTGTACAAGGCATATATTACGATGAGGCAATGAAAGATATTGGTGTTAGAATCAAACGTAATGCATGGAAGTGTAAAGATGACCATAATCACAAGCTGGCACTCGATTTAATGCACAATATTCTCTTTTTTAGGTAACAGGGTCAGGGATTGGAATAAGTTACCAAGAGAAATGAAGAATAATTTACCAAAAACGTTGAAAGAAATTAGAGTTGAAATTTCTAGAGGACAAATGTAGGTTGGTGCAGGAAAGGGGGAATATGGGTGTGTAGGGAAATTGTCACCGGAGCGTGCGCTCCATTGCATTCAAAATTAAATTAATTAAACAGACAAAAACGCAAGTTAAACAAATAAATGAATAATAAAGCATCTATCGCCTAACACAAAACATCTACAAAAAAAGCAGCACCAAGCACACAACACTGAGCCATTACAATACAGTTATTAAACCAGAATGTCTTTATGGATCAGAAACACTTACTTTGAACAGGAAGAAAGATATAGTAAACATTGGGTAAAAAGAATGCAAAATTACAAGGAAAACTTTGGGCTCAAAACTCATAGGAGATCAATAAAGACTTAAAAGTAATCAAGAAATTTCACAATGTGCAGACATTCACAGTGATATTAGAAAACGCCGACTAAAATGTTACGCACCCTAACAGACTGACAAGAAAAATAGTTGAAAGCAATATCAGACACAATAAAATGGATTCGAGACATCAAGAAATACGTCAAATTAACAGGAATTGTTCCAAAAGATATCGAAAACAGAGATATATTTAAATCCAAAATTCACAAGTGGCAAGTTGACCATGAGGAAAGACTAAAGAAAAGAACTGCAACAATATAGACTCATGATAGAAAAAAAAAGCCAACAGCAAGAGTATGAAGGAAATATGGGCACAAAGGAAAGCGAACAAACGCTTCTGAGTACTTTGCGTAGTCCTAATGGGCTTATGCTCACATAATAATAATTATAATAATAAATCTTCGTTCTAAGAGAAACGTAAGTTGAATCTCGCAGACGATTTAATTGCAGCATAGTATATAAATAAAACCAAGTAGTGATGAGTATACTAGTATGGTAGCATAACCTAAAAAAAAAGACTGTAAATATTTTTGTAATGTAGTTTTCTAATTATATCAAATTTAAGGTGTATCGACGTGATAAATGTACCATCTTTAACAGCAAAATTCACCTAGAGCACTCACTGCAATCCACTGCCGTCGACGCGCCCTTAAGCTCCAATAACAACAACAACAGCAATCCATGGTTTAGGGCTTAGGCGTAAAGCTTATCAGATCATCCTCAAATATTTCAGCCAAAGTAACTTCTTTCGTTCCTGTAGTGATTGTTATTTTTATATGTTTAGCATAAAATTAACTCTTTTATACGAGTAACAGAATAAACAAATTAAACTGGGGCACCTAAGAAGAAAAGTGAAAACTCTCGGACATTTAGATAAAATTCACAAGAACAGCGGAGAAAAAAAAACTATAGTTTACTAGTACGATTTCTTGTATTTCTTTGCCAGTGACCCAGCTATAGGAATTAAAAATCCTCAAAATTTGTTTACAAAAGATTATAAATTATGCAATGGTCGAAATAATAATTGCTTTACAGGTTGTCTTTTAAACTCTGATAAAACTCATCGTACAGACTTTATTGCGTCACATTTATTGACATCACACATATACGAATAATTGCAAACGATCCAAGAGATAGATACTGTTAAATTTCTAGATTTCCAAATTTATCCTAATTTGAATTGATGGGTATATTTTCAGAAAATGGTGACCTAGCTTAGTGTGAAGGAGCTCCTTAATGTCATATACGTTAAATCCTCTGGGACAATCAACTCGTAGAATTAAGATATTCAGAACGAAATAACCATTAATATGAATCACTTGCGGGGATATCAGTAGAAATTCGAGCAGAAAGCTGATGAAGAAATGAGTAATTTTAACATTAGTAGCGGAAAACTTGAAACGTAAATGCCTTGGCATAGCATTTGATAACATCTTAAATGGGCAGAACACATTTGCCAGGTAGTAGGAAAAATTTTCAGAATCATTCAGTTGTTGGAAAGAGTGATAAGAAGAGTGCACCAGAGAAGTAAGGGAGCTGGGTTACAAAACTTTGGCCAGGGTGGCGTAGTATGGGAACCACATTTTTTTGTATCAAAAATCAGAGGCTACTAGATTTGTTTTGGAAATTACTACAGAACACAATCCGTAACTGATATGATAAAAGAGTTTGAATGGATTCATTGGAAGACAGGAAAAGGATGAAGAGAATCATAGGATTGTACAAGGGTAAATTGGTGATGACTGATGAGGCATGAACGGATATTGGTGGGATAATTGAGAGAGGTGCGTGAAAGAAAAAGATGACCGTGACCACAAGCTGGCACTCGATTTCATCCATAAGGGTGGGAAGAATTTCTTTCGTAGGTAAGGAAATCAGGGATTGGAATAAATTACAAATAGAAATGATAAATGATTTACCAAAAACGCTGAAAGAATTTAAAGTTGAAATTGGTAGAGGGTAAAATCAGATGGGAAACTAAAAGAGAAAAATGATTGTTTAAAGAAATTGCCTACGGAGCAAGCACTCCACCGCGATTAAATTCAATCATTTGTACACACTAAAGTCGTTAATTCTTTTTGAAACAACTTGCATATTACGTTATTAGGACACAAGAAGTAAAATGGTACTCACGAAAACTCGTAGTTCACTATTGTTTATTAAAAAAAGAAGTCAAATGTTTAATAAATGTCCCAATACATCATAAGTGTCAAACTGGAGACAAAATTCAATTCAGAAAGACTTAAAAAAATAGTATATAACTCCTCTTACAGCATAAAATATAATTTTTCAGAGGTGCCAAAAATAATTGCTATATTATAACATTTATAACTAAACAGTCATCTTATTCTGTCACAGTATAGTTTTTCATGTGTGTGTTTGTGGTTGTGAATAATTTTGTTGTAAGTTAACTACATTCAATATCCTTCGGATTTCGTCTCTAGTAATAGATTTCATAAGAAAAGACCAAACAGCAGTTTTAATTAATGGTTATTACTTGTAACCTACTGTGTACACTACAAGTGATAATACCAAATAGTCCTAAAATCTTGTATTTACTGGTGTTCATTATTTATTTAGAGCTTAAAAGATTTCAGTAATTTTGAAGCAATTTATAGTAGCTTTCCACTGCTTAAAACTATGTGAATAAAATCTCATTTCAAGAAATATACTACTTTACTTGTTTTCGCTCGGTTTATACGTTGCTGATATGTTCACTTTTTTAATTATTGCTTTACGCCTCGTCGAAGTCGAGGTCATTAGAGGTGGGATGGGACTGTGGACAAGGAACGGGAAGGAATTCGGCCATGGCCTCTTGAAGGAAGCATTCCGGCATTCGCCTGGAGTGATTTGGAGAAACGATGGGATATGTTCACAAAAGATGAAACTATAAAAACCTTTGAATTTCACTAACAGCCATACTATACACTGGCGGAAAATAAAATTGCATTTTCCAGATGGAGTTGTGATAAATGAATGAAATGTGGCCCGAAGTATCACCATATGAATAGTAATAAATGATTAAAAATTGAAAGTTTTACAAGTAATAGTATGAGAATTATGGGACTATTTACTATGCAAAATTGCTATGTGAACAGTGTGGTGTAATATGACACTACTGGTCCATACGTTCTTGCTGACCAAGTATGCCAGTGCGAAAAGTACACCCAAATGTCTAACTGTGAGATGGGTCGGCAAATTGGCGTGTTTGAAAAGTATGTGAAATCTCCCGAAAGATTGGTTGTAGTGCAATGTCAGTAAACAAACTTGTAAAAGTGGATGACAGAAAGCTCTAATTACCTAAAGCAGACACAGGTCCATACAGCACGTGAAGACCGCCAAATTGTGCGGGTGGCTGTTGCTGGTAGGTGGGTGACACCAAGCCAGATCCAAGCAATGGTTACAGAGAGAGTCACCCCCGGATGATTGTAAACCAATTGCTTGAAGTTGGGCTGCACACTCTGACTCGTAAGCAATGGGTTCCATTAACCTGATTTAATTGCCAGCATCGTCTGACCTGGTGTATTGGCGTATATACGAATCTCAGTCCTGTCTGTGGCAAAGTGATAATAATCGACAACATGCTCTGAATACAGAACGTCACACAGGTCCAGCCAATGGTGTTATGATTTGGGGGCAATCAGTTTCCTCAGCAAGACTGAGTTGGTTGTCGTTGAAGGCAAATCACAGCTTACCACTATATAGACGGGGTGCTGTACCCTCGGGTACCCTTTTTTGATACCCTTCATACACACCATCCAAATCGTATCTTCCAACAGGATGATGCCCATCATCACAAAACGGTCATCGCAACACAAGCCTTTCATGGAGTTACGATCACAATTTGTCCCCAAAAAAGCATGTCTGGGATGCCAGGAGTAGACACATTAGATCACATGGTTACCCAGCACAAACTGTGCAACAACTGACTTCACAAAATATTCAAGTGTAGAGAGACATATCCTAAGAAGACAACCGAACACTTATTGATTCAATGCCGGCCAGGATCACCGAATGTATAGGTGCTCAAAGTGGGCGCACTTCTTACTGACAACTGTATCTAATAGTAATAAACTTATCCTGATCCATTTCAATTTGTTATCATTTCTTCTGGGTATTACCCTGGATATATCTACAAAGTTTCCTGAAATACCATTATTCCTGTCTGGGTGATACACTTTTAAATTCAGTCAGTGTATTTCCTCAATAAGTAATCCACTTAAAAGTTGAAGCGACAGCAGTGTATCTGTGAACTTGTTCAAGGCGACTTTAAGTTTGCAGGTAGTCTTTCCGAAATCTGTTGAATTAAAAGAATAGTTGCTATCTTATTTTTTTGAAAAAATCATTAAAACTTCCACATTCTTTCGGATCCCATCACTTGTGCAAAGCTGAAATTTCGTTTCTGCAATAAAACTATTGCAGGAAAAAATGACATGTAATGTGTAAACTTTCGACTGTTTTACAAAACCAATAAATAGTATAATTGATAATTCTACAAATTTATTTTAAGAAAAATATAAACATTATTTCCAGTACGCAAGGAATAGTTTTATATATATTGTTTTTTTGTGTTATGAATTGAACAAAAATTAACTTTAGTCAGGCGTCTGGCAATATAGCCTCTGCAAAATGTACCATTGCCCTCGTAGTGTTGTATGATGTTAATTCACAAGTTATTGTTTAGAACTTTTTGTAATGCAGATGTTACAAGTTCTCAGCACAAAAACATAAGAATAAACACAGAACAAGCAGTAATAACTCGATCATGCTCCAAATGTTATACATTGCAAACATTCCCTTTCTGTCAAGTTTTGCTGTAAAAACTAAATGAAAAGATTAATATGATAAAATGTGTAGAGAAAGTCTATTTTGTATATGAACTGTCCAGTGACACTCGTATAGTCAATAAAAGAACTGGCAATGTTGTGTTCCAAACTAGGGCCGGCAATCAAAGAAACTAAACTAGATGCCGACAATAAAATGCGAGTTCACAAACTTTATTACACGTAGTAACCGTGGGTGGAGGGTGAACGGTTAATGCTCTGGCCTCGCATTCAGGAAGACACCGGTTCGAATCCCCGTCCGCGCATCCAGATTTGGCTTTTCCGTGGTTTCTCAAAATCACTCCAATGCCAGGATTGTTTCTTCAGAAGTCCATTGCCGAATTCCTTTCTGTTCCTTGTCCCCGGTCATTTCTCGCCTCTAGTGACCTAGACGTCAACGAGGCGAAAATAAAAATAAAAATTACTACACGTAGTTACAACCCAACAGAACCGAATACAACAGCCAAGTTCGTCAACGCAGAATTCGTAATAGCACATGAGGCACCTAATAAGTACTAGAATTCGAGCTTCATCTCCTCTTGTGGGTCCTTTACCGAGTGCCATTGTTACCCTAGTGACCGCCCTTATGTGCGGTCCTCGGTGGCATTTAAAACTATTAAGCTTGATGAATAACATGTTCAGTTATTCTTATCTGGTTAGAACTACGTATGGGTACGATTGATAGTAATGATATCCCTAATCAGAAAAACACAGTTATTATTTACAATAAAATGAATGTGAGTATTTATAGACTATATTCTTTTAAGGACTGTAAAATGGATGAGTTCAGCTGATATTTATGATAATGCTAGGTTTTAACTTTATTTTCATACACCCCCACATTGTTAAGTTGTACAAAGGTAATGGGGATTTAGCAACTGCATTTCGTTAAATGTTATGAAACATTATTACTACAGCTCACTCTTGGCGATGGGTTCATTTGCTGTATGCGAAGACAAGCAAAGAAAAAAGAAGTAAAATCAATGTTTGAAACAAAACTGGAGCAATAATTGTGTCCCTAATATAAAAAGTCTCATTGAGCTTAAATTTCAAATTGACGTCCTGAACAGAGAATACTGAATTATTAGAATCAGAAGTTTCTGATCAGCACAAAGTACTGGGGGTAAATTATCCTTGCCGCTGGCAACTAAACCTATCTGAAACTACAGGGTGACCCAGAATTATCTTTACAACTTGGACATTGAATAAATTATGTTTCGAACGAGATATCACAATGCAGTTTTTTGTATTTTGAAGAGTATCTCACAAAGTTTTGTTTATGTCCCTAGAACACTTCAACGTATGCACCATTAGTTGCCCGTACAATACCAAAGCGATATTCAATTTCTTGCCAAGTTCTTTGGAGCATCCCTTGATCAATTGTCGTAATTGCTGCAGAAATCCTCTGCCTAATATCTGCCAAATTTATAACCGGGGTTTTATACACAATGTCTTTTACATATCCCCAAAGAAAGAAATCCAAGTGGATTATGTCAGGCGAACGAGGCGAACGAAGCGGCCAGTCAATTGGACCCCCTCTTCCTATCCATCGACAAGGAAATTGTTTATCTAGAAAATCACGGACATCATGAGCCCAATGTGGAGGTGCACCATCCTGTTGGAAGATTACTGTCGGTTGAAGGACTTCCAGTTGGGGAACAACAAATTCTGTTAGCATTTCCAAGTAAACTGGGCCTGTGATTGTCTTCTCAGCAAAGAAGAAAGGGCCAATGATTTGGTTGTGCGTAACACCGCATCGCACATTAACCTTTGGGCTGTCATGCTCTATCTCTCTAAATGCATGCGGAGGTTCAGAACCCAAAATTCGAACGTTGTGGCTGTTAAGTAATCCAGACACATGAAAGGTGGCCTCATCTGAGAAGAGAACACGACTAAGGAAACCATCCTCAGTGTCCATTCTCTCCATCATGTTTGCAGCAAACGCATCACATCTTTTTATCTCCTGGCTTGATGGCTTGCAACAGCTGCATTTTGTATGCATACAAGTACAATCGTCTGTGTAACACTCTTTATATAGTTGAGCGTGTTAACTGCAACTCTCTGGCGGCGGTGCGGAGAGATTATTTGGGGCTACGAGTGAATGCCTCACGAACCCGTTCAACATTCTGCATGGTCGACCAACGCCTTTCTGATGGAGGATACTACCAGTTTCCATGAACTTCCGATGCCACTCACGAATTGATGGTCTTGTTGGTGGTTCTTTCCTGTATGTTGTCCGGAAATTGCGTTACACTTTGTCAAATTCTTGGTGGTTTAATTAATACGGTAATTAAGTAGTCCACCATAAAGTTCAGTTTAACATTTGTTTTTATTTACCAAGAACACGATGTCAACGATACAGCTTACATGCATTCATACAACCCAGAAATTGCATACAATACTACTAACGCACACCTTGGCAGATGCAAAGTGAATCTGTATAAAACTACTATTGTCCGTCTGCTGATTTCTTTATATAGGCTCTATCGAAATTTCTAGAACTCTTCAAAAGCTTTCGCCAGATATTTCTCGAACATTGACTATTACCTAAACAATTGAAACATATAAAAACAATCAGAATTAGTACATAATCATTTACAATCAATCCAAAATGGTCAGAAATGGAAATTAAAGATACTTAAACACAAAATTATTCACAGAAATCATTTTAAACTGTCGTAAATTGTCCTTTAGACATCGTAACTTGTATTAATACTTGGAATCACCAACATTTAAGCAATTCTCTTGCATTATTTTGTTCTTAAACATATTAAATGGTCTTTAAATAATTTCTTTTCATAAAACAAAGTCTATATACACTGATTTATAGTTCTGATTTGTAGTTAATTCTGAAACAAACATTCAAGATCATATTCAAGCAAACTTTAGCTCACTACAAATACGTTATAAAATACAATTCTATTTAAATTTCAGGTATGAGGGCTGTTACAACTTGTGTATTCGATCGTGTCTCTATAAACCAGGAAACACACTGAATTTTTTTCTGTGGGGTGTACATTTTCAATAAATGTGATGTATCTACCTACTTGTCACCAAACCGCACCTGAAATGAAACAACAACTAAACTTTGAGAGATACTCTGTAACATGCAAAAAACTGCATTGTGATATCTCGTTCCAGACATAATTCTGGGACACCCTGTATTGCTTTTCTGGCTACAATTTTCTAGTCTACTGTTGCCGCTCAACTATATCTTCAGAGTGTCACTCATCTTCAAAAGTACGGCGCGCTGCTGTAAAACACGATTCAATTCCAACACACAACAGTTCAACAGCTTCCATCACTGTCTTTATCAGGTGAAGTAGTATTTCAAAGAGTATTCACCGGTAAATTACTGTGTAGAAGCAATACTCCAAAAATGATTCAATTTTCACAACGTTTCAGTTTATCTTTATGGACAGTTTTCTCAAAAAATCTGGTAAAGTAAATAAAAACTAATTGTGCAAGCACATTACAATTGTTACTGAAAGCGGATATATTGTGTGGAGAAATAAAAACTAGACGTTTAATTAGCAGGTATGTAGTCTCTACGATACTTCTTTTAATTTGTAAAACTGACAGCATCACTTGGAAAATGAAAAATAAATACATTTTAGGATAAACATTTAGGGATCATCATGTTATTTTCTGATGAGAAAGTCATTATCCAAGAGAATGAAAATAACTTCCAACGATCCACTCTGCAAACAAGCTGGCATTTGCATATATATATATATATATAGTTGTAAATATGAAAACTTCAGTTTCATATAACGCAGTAATGGCGTTTAAAGGAAAGTTACTGTAAAACTCTGTTTTATATTTTACTTGAGCTCCCAACATGGAGCTTACACAAACGCAACAGTTCACAACATTGACCATTACATTAGTTTAACATTGTGGGCCAAACCATCTACAGAGAGAGAAACTTTCTTAACCATTTCTTGTACTGTTGAATTGCGCAGTCATACCGGACTCTAGGCGCAGTAGTACTTCCCCTAGAAAGTAGTGACACCCCCCACCCCCCCCTTCCGACTTTTTTAATCAAGTTCATTAGGGGGGTGCCAACTCTGCATATTGACTTTTTGTGACTTACTAATAGAAACTGTGCCATTTGGCTTTTGTACAGGTTCTTAAGAAGCTATATAGATTGGGTATTTCATTTTGTTAAGGTTGGCTCATAGCACTTCCAGCGTCCCCAAGGGTGAAATTCCTTTCAGTGTAACTTCCCCCGGTTCCAGTATCGCAACTACCAAATCATTTCACACTTCACACTTTCTCTTCTGCTATATTAAATAATCTAACTAATTTGGCACCTGACCCAATCAATCACATTCATTTCATAATTAGTTATCTTAGCGTTTCTAACTCACTAATATCTGCGTCGGTCACATATTACAACTTACAGACATATTACCACCCATGAAACAATCAGTGGCTTTGGATTTAGAAGAGAGAAAGGTGGGCAGCAAGTCAAATATGTAACAAACTAAAATTTTTGGCTGACATAAACTCCAGTACTTTTGAATTGGCCAAGTAAGTTCTGAGTTCAAGGGAAAAAAATCTACCATTACCTTACCTGGTTTTTTTTTTTTTTTTGTAACTGCTTTACGTCTCTTTTTAACATCGAGGTCTTTTAGAGACGGGAAAGGATGGGGGGCAAGGATGGGGGCAAGGAATGGGAAGGAATTCGGCCATGGCCTTTTTGAAGGAAGCATCCCGGCATTTGCCTGGAGTGATTTGGGGAAACCATGGAAAACCCAAATCTGGATGCCCCGGAAGGGGATTCGAACCGCCGTCCTCCCGAATGCGAGGCGAGAACGCTAACCGTTACACCGCCCCGCTCGGTAGCAGTTGTGCATCGTAAATTACGACTATTTTTATTATTTATTGGGGCCACAGCTATGGAACTGAGAAAATAAGAATAATAACAAGATAAAGGTTACCACAAAGCTGAAGACGACATGTCAAAACTTCACAGGAAGAATCAAGATTGCGAAGTACAATTATTTCTTTTCTTTTTTCATTTATTAATGGTAGCGAACAAAACAACAGTTGCATATGTGTTTGGTGCCACTCTGTGTATCACACGTCCTTGATTCAGCTCTGACAGGGAAGCTAAAGCTGAGCTGGAACAATGTGTAAAGATAGTGAGCAATTCGGCGCGGCGGTATAATGAGAGGACAAGTGCGGTGCGCCTTGCGGATAGGCCGCCCACGCAGCACAGCCCAGCTAATTACAGCGAGGGCACATGGCAGGCAGCTGTCTGCCGGAATGTGTCTCCAATTAGCCGCGCTGTCAAGAGCCGTGGCTCTGTTCACGCCGCCGGAGAACAATGGACACATCACCCAAGACACTTGCCGTCACAACCGCACTCTGTTCGTAGCAGCAACGTCAAATTTAATGACGATCAACTTTCAGGGTAAATATCACACCTGGGGAGGCAAGGTAAAATCAATATCGATAAATATATCTGCATTTATATCGATGCCAGGCAGATACCGATAATCGATAATATCGGCCGCATCATATCGATAATATCGATATTTTACGATATTTTGTATATATTATTTTAGAAATTAGAAATAAGTATGTAAACCGAAATCGAGTTATAAATTTGAGGTAGTTTATTGAAAAAAAAAAATATAACTGCAGATATTAAGCGTCAACAGATCCTGAAAACGTAGTTTGCTTAACCTTTTCCCATGAAGTCCATTCCTCGTTTGAGTGACAGTGGTTCCTGACTTCGAGAAAAGGCGTTCAGAAGGAACTGATGAGGCTACTTTGATTAAATGCAATTTTAAACATATCTTAATCCAACTAGTATCATGATTAATTTCAATTTAATTTTCCAGCAAAAAAATGTACCGGGAAAATAGTCGGTGTTATTCTATACGTAACAATAAAAATACTTCACACTTTTCAACTCCCCCTACACAACTTTCGATTTTTTTTTCATATTTTTCAATAATTTTTGTTTTGATAGTTCCAACAGAAGGGACTTTGTATAATGGTGCTAGGTACTTCATTAAAACTTAAAACCTTTCCCTTTAACTGCTTTAAAAGTTCTATTATCAACACTGGTAAAATAAGAAATTGCATCAGTAACACCATCATATTTTTTTTTACCCTCTTTAGAGTACTGTAATACGTCCTAGAGAGAAACAAGATCTAACAAACGCGAGGGTAACGCTACAGATTAAAAAATAAAACGGTGAACGTAAATGCATAAGGCACGAATAAAGTGCACAAAACGAAGTGGACCCACCCAGCAAGAAAGGCTGTTATCGATTTTTTTGTAAGCTAAATCAGTGTTTTGCTCAATCAAATTTGGTCTTCGCCATACATACATTTATTTTCAAAATTTTTTAGTGCTAAGAGGTTTGCTGTTTTCGATATTCCACTGCAAATATAGATATTATAGTATCAACCAATAAAAATATCGATGAAAACATTGATATTTTTGGTCCGATATTATCGGTTGAAATCGTTGCCTCCACTGCAAGTTCCAATGTTTAAAACAACAGATTAACTAATCAGTAATGGTACTATATCCGCCATCTTTCTCGTTAAAAAAGTATTATTCTAACCGTTTAAATATTCTCGAAATATTGCTTAAATAAAATCAAAGCTTGAATCGAAAAAAAAATCCTAAGTGGATAGACGGACAAGAAAATAGGACAAAGTATAACAAGGAGTGACAATTTAACATTTCATTTAGGGTACTAGGAAAACACGGTGCCACACTGATGCCTGTATGTAGTCTTTCTTCCCGATAGGGATTGTATTGCATCAAGGAGAGATTAGGAGTGGTACAAACGATAGTGTGAACTGCAGATTACAAAAACAGATTAATATATAACCAGCATTACCCGGCAGTTTCATATTTGATATGACGTAAAAAATAAAACAATTTCTTAAATTCGAATAATAAACTGTTAATTTAGTTTCTAATAATTTAAATTCCCTTCATGAGCACCATCTTACTGCCGCCGTTATTATATTGGTTTTTAATAATTTAAATTGTTTACAGGAATGCCATGTAGCTGAATAACTAAAGTCAACAAAAATATTAACAAAATAAATAGTGGGGTGTTTATCTTTGATTTAGTTTGGTCTTTGGAGACTCTCTGTCCAGGTTACAAAAAAAGATTCAATCTCTGATGTAATGTGATCAATGACACCTATCTGTTCCGTTAACAAATACGTTATCATTTATTGCTCCATTCATTATTCACGTAAGTTTATAAGATAAATTGCAGTTTTAAAGTTAGACCATAAAATTTTAAAATATGCATATCAATTCTATAGTTTTGCATGATCCATGGATGAAAAAATTCCAAGACGAGCACCCCTTACAGATAGGTATATGTAATTAGGATGCGAAGATGTAGCATTAGGAATTATCTGTGGTTTTTTGTTGTTTTATTTCGCTTATGGTTTTTGCCTCGACGACACCGAGACCATTAGAGGCAGGAAAATTCTGGGGACAAGAAATGGCATTAGACTGGACTGATTTGGTTAAACCATGGAATACTCAAATCTGGATGACCACACGGGGATTCGAACACGCGTCGTCCTAAATGCAAGTTCAGAACGTTACCGCTCACCCTACACGATCGTTTTGCAGGTATCCCTAACCTCCTGCTGTTATTAGAAATTCATGTTGACTTATTGTGCTGAAATCTGTACTTGCATATGAAAAAGGATTTAAGCTGGCTAGAGATTGCAGAATTAGCCATTCCCGTTAGCTGCCGACTGAATTGTAGTAGGCACGAAAGATTCAATTGTTAAACTTGCTGTACCGGAAGTTTTGAATACTAACTCAACATATTCTCCATAGGAATTAAATTAAATTTTAAGCATTACGTTGCGGCATTTTGACAGGTTCCTGTAATGGTCCTAATGATTGATCCACCGTAAAAATTAGACAACACATAAACAAATTAACACTTACTCTACATAACATAGCTTAGGATACTCAAAAGGAATTGGACCTACATTAACTGATTATCAAACCGAGAAGACTATGGCATCCAATGAACTCTATTGGCGTTCACTGACAGGAGGGTCAGCGACAACCACTGAGAATCACAATCAGTCAAACCAGTCAAACAATGGTGTGGTCTCAGATGCATGAGTCCAAGTAGGACCTCAGTAATTTGAACTGTCTCGGTGAATTGTCTCTAGTTAACACCACCAATACCATGAATTTCTTGTCCCATAGGTCTTTGTTATATAGGCATTTAAGGTATTAAGTAGGTATTTTGGATTAATATTTCCACTCATAAGGACTTGTGATCTTGAGACAAGTGATATTTATTTTCAGTTGGTTGTCGGCGTACTAATGTAAGACATAAACTGTTGGAATAAAAGGTGTTCAACTACATACTTCCGGTGTGTGTGTTTTGCATATTGCTTATTCCTGTGAACTTGTGAATACTTAAAATCACAGAGAATTGTAAGTGCATTTCAGTACGTTCAACATACAACTGTGACGACCAAAAGATATTAATAATTTACGAAGTCTCGATGCCTCCATGAGGCGGGTCAAAATATAGTGTCGTAATGACCTCAGTAACTGTTAATTAATAAACAAGTAAAACCCCAATTTCGTTTTACAGACTGATGATAATATATCGATATTATTTTTGAAAATATCGAGATTTATGAGTGATATTTTAAGTCGGTATATCGATATTTCGATACTAAAATTTTGATATCGGCGTCGATATGTTTAAAAATAAGTTATCATGTTTCGTTTGCTCTGAAGACACTATGTCAATCATATACCTATGACTCATAGAAGTCAGCAAGCTTAGGTAAATCTTACTACGTTTCTGTAATTAATTTGGAAATTATAGGTACTACCGTGTTCATATCAATCAGAACGACCTGAATTGCACATCGCTACATTTCCTCCTGGGACTTATTCAACCCATTATACACATTTACCAAGACAGTACTATACCCTGTAGGTGGTACATTCACGTTAATATCCAAAATTGAGACTCACCCACCTCACAAAAAGTGACATATTTTAACATATTCGTTATACAAACGAAAATATGGATTACATTTCGTTAATAAAAGAGTTGTGCAGATATTGAATGCACTTCATTTTAGTTTTTTAAAACATTCAAGAGAAATTACGTGTCCATACAGAACATTAAAAGATACCGTTTTCAAACAAAAAGTTAATTTTGCACAAACACTAAGGTCAAAAGAAAGGAAGGCGTTATACCGATCATCTGCCACTTAAAATAAATAAACGTTAATGATAAAATCAATATTTGCGATGTAAATATAACTTTTTTAGGTTAGTTAAGTTTGTTTCTAATTTATTTCCTATTTTTAATTTTAATTACAACACACATTTTAAATCATACAGGATGCCCACGAGTACACACGGTTCCATTATCTGCATAACTGCAAATTTTTGTTTTTCAACACAATATGGATAGTACATAACAATCAGATCAATTAAAGAAACACACACACATGCCAACGCTCTAACTTACACTGCCTGTTTCTTTGTCTATCAGTCTGAACACCTAAACTTTGTTATAATAATCCTCTCCCATGAGAAGCTGAGTGAGCAAAGTGTTTCCATTCTATATTTCGGCGACAAAAACACCACCATCTTCCGAGGAAATTGGTAAACACTTGTTCACTCAGCTTGTCACCAGAGAGAAGTGTATTTATGGCCAAAGTCTGGAAATAATTCTTTCTTTAATATCTGTGATTTCGAATTACTTTAATTATTTACAACCGGAATTTAGTTTTAATTTTAGAAAAACATGGGATGGGAAAAAATAATAAAGATGTTATTAGCAGACTGAAGAAAATTTTCTTGGCATAACCTTTTTAAGGATGAAATGAAATCAGTGACATTTATAATGTTTACATTTCTATTTTTATTTGCCGATTTCTACAAAGCTTTTGTAAAAAACAGAAAAAAAATTAAATGCTACTCCAGAGAATTTATACAACAAAGATTACTTTAATCCTTTCTTACTGAATTTCACGATTTGGTGAGTAAATATGTTGTTGAAATTCACATCAAGCTTTCCAAAATTTATCAAAGATTTATAAATCATTTCTTCTGTTTTATTTGTATATACCATTATAAAAACAATTTTGCAAAATAGGAAGCAAATCCTTTTAAAAAAATTCTTTTTGCTTGTTTCCTTTATGAATGTATATTTATTCTGAATTGAAGTAGATACACTATCAACCAAACAAGCAACTGACAGATTTTGTTTTATATTTTGTATTAATTAAAAATTGAGCAATATTCGTGTGTAGTATGATTCAACGAAATTGTGAGCTTTCACTGCAATTACTGAATGAGAACGTAAGCAGTTTTGAGACTTAAAATCTCTCAGCGCTGTAGCTCACCACAATCATACGTTTAAATGCCCGACAGTCACAAAAATTAGTGGAATGACTAACGTTTCTTGCAATGTCTCACGCGAAACCGACAGATATGCTTATGGCGTCGGAACAGGATTTTGTATTCTTCTACCTGCCGAGAAAAGTTGTTACATCAGCATATGTTAAATAAGATGAATTTTCATAAAATCAACCAAACACATAACTTAGTTTAATTACGATGAAAAACTATTACGGAAGCAGACGGCTGTAATCAGTTTTGATATGGTCTATGTAAAATGAATTCTTTTAAACTTAGGGAAGTTACCCACCACAATGTAAAACATCATCATGACATATCTGAAATCTTAGTACACATACAATGGAATAACACTGAAATTTTAAGCCTAGAAATGTTTGAAAAGAATCATCCGCAGCAATTACAGAAGTCAAATAATAGCTTTCTTTCAGTGAGAAAACTTTTTTTTTAACAGATGATAATGTAGATTTTTATCATTACTAAGCTTATACAAGTTATAATATTACACGCAGCCAGATCTTCTGCTTTAAATGGAAAGCAAGTTCCGAGACAGGAATGCTTTGATGGTCAAATGCTCGGGGTAAACTTACAATTTCCTATTTCAACTATAATTACTGTTCTACAAACCAACCGCAGAGAATAACAGCGCTAAAATATAAAATTTTGGAACAGTTTGCAGTGTAGTCCTTGATCGCAGGGTCTCCTTTCAGCTGTCACATAACTTTCAATATTCGACATATTAAGTTATTTCAGATTCTTACGTAAAATTCGTCCTTATTCATTACTGTTGTATTTTAGTATTTTGACACTATTTTTTGGCTCAACAGCTTCAGTCATTCGATAACTTAACGGAGATCTTTGCTCATACTTAACGAAACGTGAGATTCACATATATCTGTTTCTTCTTTGGGAAGGTATTTCGAGGTTGTTGTGTCACCGAAATTGTTGGAACAGTGGTTAACGCTTGAGACTGAAATTCGGAAAGTCTCATGTTAGATGTTATCCTGATTTCGGTTTTCCATGGTTTTCCGAAATTACTCCAAGCAAATGCCGCGACGTGTTTCGCGAATTACCATGGTTACGATACTTGGCGTTCCTTTCCCCAGCGTTCTCTAGGCCCTAATGACCTTCAAATCGGCTAGTCGTAAAGCCCTAACCAAATAAAAACTTTGTTATGCCTTCACAGTTTTCAACTGCATCCTGCTATAGCTGTGATGACAGCAAATTTGTTGTTACATAGATTAGATTGGTGAATATCAATCAATAATTTCATTTCAGTACTAAACATGCTACAGGAGACAGTTCCAGGCAAATGCCGGGATGCTTCCTTAAAACGGCCATGGCCAAATTCCTTCCCATTCCTCACCACCCATCTTTTCCCGTCTCTAAAGACCTCGCTGTTAAGAGACGTTAAGCAGTTAAAAAAAAAGGAGACAGTTAATATCGCAGTAACAAACCACCATTAAATGATTTATGCGATTTGACGGAAATTGTTAGATTTTTATGATCAAGAAGTTTATCCGTTCTGACTATTATTTTGCTTTTTACGTTACTTACGTAGGCCTATACAAACAAGACAGTAGAACAATTTCCTCTGATAGGATGCGTGAATAGTATTTTGAATCAGTAACTGCTAAGCAAACTAGTTTATCATATCGAAGCTTTGGCTTGCCTTTCTAACTTAAAAGTATGCCTTGGAAGCTGTACTTCTTTTCATGAATTCGTTGAAATTTCTGTTGGCACTGACATTTTGGATGTCCACTTTCAAGTATGTTTGTCAGTAATTTTGTGTATGTCACGGTCAACAAAATGTTTTGGTTTTCAGAGGATTAACGGAATAATTTCAGGCTAACAAGGGACTAGTTCATACTTGAATACCGTGGCCGGATTCCTTTCCAATCCTTGGTAAATATACTTTTCCGTTACATTTCAAAAAATATTACATACATTTAAAGACTGAATTTGTAAAAATAAAGCAAGAAAGCATTTGTGTTAGTTTGTCGATACGTGCATCCTTTCCATTCTTTTAACTTCTCCGTTGGTCTATGATGTGAATTTAGTGATCCACAGTACATTAAACACAAGAAGAAAGTAACAGTTCGTGAAAATCACTTATGTCCGAGGCTGGACTCAAACTGTCTAATCCAGGAACTACCTTAGCGCTAGCCACCATGCTTCCGGGTCGGCACCCGCGACGCCTACAGTACCAGCGGCTGAGTCCTACCAAGACCGCAGCAGAAGGGACGACAACTCTTATACACGAGGTGACCAGCATTACGTTTCCTGGTTCCCAGTTTCCTGCGTGTTCCTCGAAACTATATGTCTCATAAACAAAAGTTACAAAATATAAAAACAATCGTTCAGTGTCATTCATTATTGATTAGTATCAGCTTCTAAAATGTTCACACTTGCGAAACTTCTTGTTGTATTCTGTGTTACCAGATGACTGGTAACAATTTCACCCCTTCAATCAGAGCAGGTTCTTTACGGACTACTGTCGGAAGAGTTCACCATAGTCTTAACATCACTATGGAGTGAAAAGTTAGTCTACAATAATAACTTCAAGTAAAATTCGCGAAATGAACTAATGATTTCGTACGTGTCCGCTAGCAAACGCAACAGTTCGTTAATTACCAAATGTTTTAAGTGCATGTCCTTGGATACATACCAATAACGATTTTGGTAAGAACATTAAACCAATGTTTCACCTGTCGTTTGAGTTTTAATGTCACCACCATCCACAGTATATTGCGGTAGCGAAAAAGCCGTATTACTTTTTGGTTCTTTGCCTGTTTATAAAACACCACTAAAACCACAAAGGTGACAACACTATGTGAAATTCAAATACTAAACCCTCATCCTGTATTGTTCTTGTTTTAAAAAGAGTGTTCATTGAGCCTTAAGCAGCTTTCGATATTAATGGTGGGTGAAATTAAGTTTTTTGACGCTAAAATACTGCCAACTCAGACTGCGTTGACAATATCTCATGTCACCGACAACAGTAATTTAGTTATAAGTTTTTCCGTATGTTTCTATTGTACGTTTAAATGTAGTAGTAACAGAACATCGTGTCTTTACAGCATACCGCAAAAATTAACTAACTTAAAAAAATATGCAATTATTAATCAACGAACTCGCCTAATACTATCTTTACATCGCAAATATTGATTTTATCATTAATATTTAGTTATTCTAAGTGGCAGATAATCGGTTCTTCCTTTCTTTTGACCCTAGTGTTTGTCAAAATTAACTTTTTTCTTTGAAAACGGTAATTTTTTATGTTCTGTGTGACACATACTTTCTCTTGATTGTTTTAAAAAACTAAAATGAAGTACATTCAATGTCTGCAAAACTCTTTTATTAACAAAATATAATCTATATTTTCGTTTGTATAACGAATATATTAAAATATGACACGTTTTTTTTGTGAGGTGGGTTGAATTTCAATTTTGGATACCGGCTACAGGGTATAGTACTACCTTGGTAGATGGGTATAATGGGTTGAATAAGTTCCAGGAGGAAATTTAGCGATGTGCAATTCACGTGATTCGGATTATTATGAGCATGGTAGTACCACGTCTACTCAGATGGCAGTGTAGGCAAGTCATCGCTCGCAAGGCACAAATCGAACGCGAGCCCATTGTTTGAAATGAGCGTGCGCATTGTCCAACTTGAACTCCAACTGGGATGTGTAAATAACAAATAGTTGGTAATTAGAGAGCAAGAAAAGTAAGGCAACTCAGGATAAGTTATCAACATGCAAAACTAAATGTAATACCACAAAAAAATCTTACGGAAAAATGTATGTAACTTGACCATAGTGGCAGCTAAACTTCTACCTAAGTAAATGCCTCAACTGTACTGATTATACATCTTAAAAATACACAAAATATGATTTGCCTCGAACCTCTTTGGAGTTTCATAAATTTTACTGATTTTTATTAATATTTTATGTGCATAATGGTCAAATTTTTTAAAAAAAATCAAAAATCATCATCACCAAGAGAAACCATTCGAAAGTGAAAACTTGATTAAGAACATGATCATACATCTATTAATCAGTGGACAGCCTTATTTTTACAAGATTTTATTTTATAAAATTGCATTTATAAAAGTGTCGATATATCGTTACTTTTTTCCGATATATCGACACGCGATATTGATAGTTTTTAAAATATTGATATATCGAAAACCCGATATTTTTAAAATTATTAACAGCCCTAATGTCAGCGATTCTTCAATCCGAAAAATCATTTTTAAAAATATCTGGCATATGACGGCTACAGTATGATCATTTTGCAGAATTTTTTCTTTCGCTATAAATATTGTTTAACCCAACATTTTCTGCGCCTCTTTTTATCAATCACAATTGAACTTGACAGTTGACACCCATTGTGGTATTTTGATAGCGCCATTTAAGTATTATTTCTTAGTTTAGCAACTGCGATGTCAAACAACGATCATTAACGAAATGAAAGTATCACTGATTAGCCTCCCTATATAGTGCAGCGTAAAAAACTGATTTTTTTTTTTTTTTTTGTCTCCCACTATGGCAAAAGATCAAGAGTACTGCAGCCTGAATAGGTAGTCATCTGGACGAACCTGACGCATAGTACGGCTCAATGTATTAATCAAAATCACTTACCATTCAGGCACTGTTATATAATCAACATTAACAACTTCGTCTGCGAGAAGCTTATTCTGTTTCGTTTAGAGCGAATCTCCCGGAGCCCTGCAGTACGAATTTTCATTGCATTTGAAATATTATGCGGCCAATAGACCGAAGAAAGAAAATAACTGAAATACTTGATATCAATGTGGCACCACGATATTGAGAAACAAAGAAAACGTTCCTGTCGCCTGTTAATTTTTTCGTTGAACGCAAACCAAAAAAAACCCTGAAGAACTGCTATGTTCTGGTTTTCCACCTAGGTGACTAGTTTCAAAATTTTGCGAAAGATATACGACGAATAGTGACGTTGATTGTTTGTAATAGCATGAAAGAAGAACTGGATCATCTGTAGCAGTTATTAATTAATCAGTTGAAGTAGGTACGTAGCAAAACAAAACTTCTTAACGCACCCTAACAAAATAAAAAATTAGCGTTAAGCTCCTTGCTCTAGGAAAAACATGCAGTATCTCTGTGACATGTCGTTATGCTATTTAGCGTGAATGCAATCACTCCCTATAGACGCCAGCGATGCCTAGCAGCTTGGCCCTGAACTATCGCATACCCGTGACCTTGATTGTTCACATTATTTCCATTTACGGGTTGAGATTCAAAAATTTCCTTTCTTACCAAAGCGGAGAACTTCCGATTTGAAATAATACCTCATTTATTATTATTACGGTTACGTATGAATAAGAAGAAATGAGGCATATCATTAAAAATGCACTTTTAGATATAATATTCAGGATTAGCCTAAAAGTTTGATCAGATTTCAGAAAATGTATTGAAAAGTATGCGACTCACGAAGATGAGTGAAACATGAAAAGACAAAGAAATCACTAAGTTTCTGGGGACAAGAAACGGCAAGGAATTCGTCAATGTGTGCGCCATCCGTCACCAGACATAAATCCAATCTATAACCCAGTTCCGTCCATACATTTGTTCATGAACCTGGATATGATGCATGTGTGGCTGTTTCCGTAACTGACTACTATTTCTGAATAACTAAAGGTAATGCGTAAACAACAATATTAACAGAATGAATAGTGGTGTGTTTATCTTTTGTTTAGTTCGATCTTTGGAGTCTCTCTGTTCAGTTTACAAAAGAAGTTTTCATCTCTGAAGTATTGTGATCTATGGCGCATATCTGTTCCCTTTACTTTTTTATTACTCCATTCATTATTCACGTTCATTCATAAGACGCACTGCATTTTTAAAATTAGACCATAAGATTTTAACTGTGAAAACTCCATGCAGATCAATTCTGTAGATTTGCATGATTCATATACCAAGTAATTCCTAGAAGAGGGCCCCTTACAGATAGCTATATGTAGTTGTGATGTGAAGATGTAGCATTCTCAAGGATCTGTTGTTTTTGTTTTTTTCGCTTATGGTTTTTGCCATGTCGACTCCGAGGCCATTAGAGAATGGAAAATTCTGGGGACAAGAAACGGCAAGGAATTCGTCAATGACCTTTTAAACAAACTATCCTGGCATTCGACTGGAGTGATTTGGGTAAACCATGAAAAACTCAAATGTAGATGGCTGGACGGTGTTTCGAAGCCGCGTCCTCTTAAATGCGAGATCAAAACGTAACCGCTCACCCAGCACGCACGGTGTGAATAAATCCCTAACCTAATGCTGTCTTTACGTGTTGACTTATCATTTTTAAATCTATACTAGCGTATGGAAGGATTTAATTAGGCTAGAGTTCGCAGAACTCCCCATTCATGAGGCACCCGTTTCCTGCCGACATAATGAATCGTAGGAGGCACGAAATAATTTATTCTAACATTGAATACTAAAGAAACATATTCTGCATAACAATTCAATTTAATTTTAAACATTAGATTGTGTCATTTAGGCAGGTTTCTGTAAGGCTCCTAATGAATGTTCGTCTTCAAAAATTAGGCAATACATAAACAAATTAACACTTACCTTACATAACATAACTTGAGATACTAAAAAGGAATTGGTAACACTTACGTGGCTACATTAACTGATTATCAACCCGAGAAGGTTATGGTACTCTATGTACTCGATTGGCTTTCACTGAAAGGAGGATCAGCGACAACCACTGAGAATCACCATCTGTCAATACAGACATATAATGGTGTGGTCTCTCAGATTCATGAATACGGTTTCTGATGATCTCTTAGAATTCATTCCAAAGCCACATTTCCATTTCCTTATCTCATACCAGCGTAACGTAATTTACTTTGCCTACGATTCCAATCAGTTTGTTTATACTAAATAAAGCTTAGTGCTAAAATTTACTTTGATTCTTTCATAATTTTTGATTGTGTTTATACATCGATTGGATTGATGTGGTAGTAATTAATAAGTGATCTACGTTTAATAGTTATTTGTGCTAGAAGGTATTCGTGACGTTTATTGAGGGGTAACTCTGGATAGGTTCTATTGGAGGATAGAAGTACGTTCACTACCATCACATCGAGTCTAGGAAACCGAAACACAACCTGCCTATTTACATTTACAACACTAACTTCTATTACATCCCCTTTACTAGGATAGGTGGTTCTCAGTTTATATAATATTCATCTATTCAGTGATTTTTGCTTTACGTTTGTCTGAGTAGTTCCTAGCTAATGGAATCATTTTTAATCCAACAGTAGTCAAGGTAAGAGGCGTCGTGGAGAGTTTAGTCGTATTCCGGAATAAGCGACCAACCTGTTTTTTAATGGTAACATGAGGGCGCTGTGCTTCAATAAGGAGCTATCCTTAGAGCCGTAACGCCAAGTTTAACCGCTACTCCTGAACAAATCCTAACACGCTCTAATTACCAAGAAAGAGAGTATGTGGTTGAAAACTAGTGCTAAATTGATTGTACCAATTGGAACCGACATCACGGTAATATCGACGTCTGATTATGTTTCAGCTCCATTGTAGCATCAGTTTCTAGCGTATTTATACAGGGTGTTACAAAAAGGTACGGCCAAACTTTCAGGAAACATTCCTTACACACAAACAAAGAAAATATGTTATGTGGACATGTGTCCGGAAACGCTTACTTCCCATGTTAGAGCTCATTTTATTACTTCTCTTCAAATCACATTAAACATGGAATGGAAACACACAGCAACAGAACGTACCAGCGTGACTTCAAACACTTTGTTACAGGAAATGTTCAAAATGTCCTCCGTTAGCGAGGATACATGCATCCATCCTCCATCGCATGGAATCCCTGATGCGCTGATGCAGCCCTGGAGAATGGCGTATTGTATCACTAAAATGAGCTCTAACATGGAAAGTAAGCGTTTCCGGACACATGTACACATAACATATTTTCTTTGTTTGTGTGTGAGGAATGTTTCCTGAAAGTTTGGCCGTACCTTTTTGTAACACCCTGTATTGGATATATTCTCACGTGTAGATTAGCTACCTTTTAAAGTGAATCTTTATTCGACCTACAAGGCTGAATTCACTATATGAAGACAGCATCTAGTTAACAGGAACGATACAAGCGGGCATTACAGTAGGTAACCTAGCGCACTAATATGACATAGTGTGAAGGCGTTAGACGGTTGGCGCTTCAATCTAGATCGATCACATGGGCTCTGCCACGCAAACTCATCTAGTACACTAGATAGCATCGTGTAAATAGATCTATCGTTCTTGGAAGTTATTGTGCTAGGTCAGCCACTCGGCGCGTAGGCTTTTCCTTTTTTGCTTATGGTTTATGCCTCATCGACATCGTCGTCATTAGAGGCGGGAAAGGATGGGGAGAAGGAACGGAAAGTAATTCGACCACGGCACTTTACAAGGAAGCATCCCGGCATTCGCCTAGAGTGATTTGGAGAATCCATCGAAAACCCAAATCTGGATGCCCGGACGGGAATCCAAACCCAACGCGTCCCGAATACCAGGCCAGAGAGTTAACCGCTCACCGACCACGCTCGATAGCTTCGTGTGTAATGGTAGAAGAAAGTAAAGAAGTCCAATTAAACATAACAGAAATATTCAAAGAGATGCCATTTTATAGGATAAAAAATAAAAAGATTATAAAAAAATTTATTTTTAAAAAACAATAGTCTTCTAAACATTCATGAATAGCCCTACATATATCCACAATGAGTTTAGTAAAGAGAGATGATGAGATTACGGAGCTGAACTTTAAATATTGTTTCATCCAATATTTTTTTGCGCCTCTTTTAATCAATCACAATATTGAACTTGGCATTCATGTAACAATTAAATCAACATAATCGTTATTGCTATATTAAAATTAATTAATTAACAAGCTCGGGCGTGGTCGCCACAAATATAAAGTTCGAAAATAGTTCAGAAAACGTTAGCGTTTTCGAAATGATTGTTCAGCAGTTGCGAGGTAACAACTCTTTCATTTTCTAGAAGGTAAAGCGTGACCAAACCACCTTTTTACATTTTCGACCGTTAATTATTTAAAGGAACTCCGTATTCGAAGAAATCAGGCTCCTACGTTGTTAACACTTAATTATATCCGCGTAATCACATGCACAATACCCTGATATAAAGAGACTGTCTTTTCACGTTTACTCTGACTGCTTCACCACGAGAATAGTCACTGTTCTCAATTCTTTTACGACACTGCACTATGCAGAATGTCCACGTCCCAACATACCGCAGAAAGCAAAACACTTATCCTTTCAATGGGAGCCGTAACTATACCGACTTATTCTCCAGCCACATCGACCGTTCCTTATCGAGTCCTGCTCCCGACTACATTTATTCCGCCTCATTCACCGAAACTCATCACGTGACTCTCCCCCCACAACTTTATCGCCTTCTTGACCTTGTATACTTACATGCGAGCTGAATTGGCAGTTTTCACTCTTTTATTCCATTTGGCAAAGAAATTCATATTCAGGCTCACTGTAGTTGTGTGTTTAAGATGTTAGTTTTTGTACTTTTACACTGGTACTGAACTTTAATGGAATATATTTGGAAATGTATTCCATAAAAGAATAATTTATCAGTCTATGCCAGTCTAATTTTGTTTGTGAAGTTATGTTTTCTTTATATCTATATTTTTGAACACGTTTTCATTTAAACTAATTTTAATAAAAAATTACATGAGATAGTAAAATTAATTTCATGCATAAATTAAGGCACCCAACAATACGTCACAACACACGCTTGATAGGGCGCGCTGGTTCGAGTGATTTTCGTCTGTTCTCATACACCCCCGCAACCTCCCCCCCCCCCTCCTCCCACTACCATACCCAGGTCGAATATGACCTCATGTGATTTTACTTGTGAGGTTACGCCAACAACACTGCAAGAATTACAGGAACGGATCACTGCTGCTTGACGAATATTGATAGAAACATGCTACCAAACATATGGACGGAACTGGATTACTGTTTGGATGTGTGCCGGGAGACCGAGGGCATACACATGAACATTTATAGTATGTACCAGAAAATTGGTGAGTTTATGTATCTTTTCATGTATCTACTTTTCAGTATGCAGTATTTTGAAATGAATCATTTAGGCTAACCCTGTAAGTAATTTAGAGACAACTTATAGCTCGAAGTTTAAATGATTACAGGAATACGTACCATCAACACGTATAATTCATGACTTAAGTTATTCGGAGCTGAAAATAATTTCACTATCGTACAACTTATTTGTGAGAGCCGTGACTCTACTGGATTTTTGACTGTATTTGTTACATTCTTGACTTCGCGTTGGCTAAAAATCGGGAGGTTAAAGCATCAGTGCAAGAAAATTCTATAGTAAATTTGCAAAATAAAAAACCATGTGAACTAAATTAGGAGAAACAGCTAGAATCAGTCTAAAAATGGTAGCAGGTGTCTGGGACATACTAAGCAAGTAGAAGTGTTAAAATAACTGATATTTGGGGGTAGTATCATTTTAATGGTTGATTCCACCTGTCGAGTATGTGACGATAGTATTTCAAAGGCGTTCAATTTACTGCACAGTGTCAGAAGAGGAAGAATTGGGGTTAGTTTTTACAGGGATATAACTTATGGTCGTAAACAGTCATGACTTGCAGAAAGTATGGAGAGAATAATCATTAGCATACTGCAGGTATTATAATTAGTATATAACATGTTCTCCTGGACTCAGGAAGCCAACGAAGCTAATTTGGACTTTTCGTAAAATCCAAGAAGTTCTGGCAGTGTTACAAGCGTGTCCCATACCAAAAAGCTACGGTTGAGGGCAAAATCTCAGCATAATAAAAAGAGAGCATCTTGCGTCAAGAACAGTAACCCTAACAGAAGAGCTCGAGGTCCTCCAGGAAAGAGGTTGTGGGGTGTTGATAGTCCCTCAAAATAAAAAACACATTATCCGTAAATAGTAGCAACAAATAATATTTTGTTACAAAAACAAGTGGTCAGTTAATTCGTGTAACATCTGTACGAGGAAGGGACAGTGACACTATGAATTTAAAGTCACAGAAAATTGTGGTTAGTCATATGCCACGAAGAGGTAAATCCATAGTCTTGAGAAGTTCAACATTACATACAACAAAGGTACTGAGTTGATCTGCATCGCTTTCCGAAATGGTGACGTCATAGTTCTCTTTCACGTATCTTAGGATAAATTTTTAAGAAAATCACAAGCAAACCCTTCAGTTATACTATAGTACTGAATTTTGGTCTTGATACTTCTAGCTATTGAACGTAAAAACATGAAGGGAAATAATACAATACATCATTTGCATTTCTTTCTATAATTCTTAGTAAAGCCTGCAATTTTCGGTCGAAACGAAAAAGGAAAACCGAAACTGGATTGGATCGGTAAGGCTCGGGCCAGGAATTCGGGAGGAAGGGTGTTCAATTCAACTTCCAGCCTTACTCATTTCGGTTTTCCATGGTGTCCCAAAATATTACGACCGAATTCCTTTCCGTACCTTACTCCTATTCCTCTCCCGAGGATCTAATGACATCGACGTAGACGAGTCGTAAATCTCGAAGCTAAACAAAAAAGTGTAAACTTGCATTTAAATAAATTTATAATTGTTTCAGACGAAGATCGTTTATTATTTACAATTTGTACACTCTGCATTTCAAAGATTTGATCACTTTAAAATACACCTGATTAAGATCTATGAATTACTTATGTCAGTTAGACAATTCCACGAAACAGAATGAAGGCATACCTCAATTAGCTCAGATCTACCAGGTATGTTATTATCAGTCTAATATTTATATATAATTAATCTACATTAAAACTGATGTTTGGCAAAGTTCGCTTTTCTTTTTTAGTTTTACCAATATTATTGCGAAAAATGTATTATATATTTTTTGAGGAACGTCCTACAGTCTCCGTTTTGTTTGGATTGTTTTGTGGTTTATATTTAATTTAATTGCTCCGGTGGCAATTTCCCAACACATCCACTTTTCGCCTTTCCTCTGCCCACCTACTTTTGCACTCTACAAATTTCATCTTTAAATTCTTTCAACGTTTTTCGTAAATTATTATTATTACTCCGCGATTCACTAAAAGTGGTTGACGGAAAGTGCATTGCACCTACCCGAATGTGTAATAGTATGGAAGAGATATACGGGATATGGCAGCAGGCGCCCATGGACTATTATGGGGAACCATCCGGTATTCGCCTGGAGTGATCTGGGAAAACATGGAATACCCAGATCAGTGAAGTGGTTTGTCGAGAACTACTCCTGTCGGGTTCTAAGTTTTCTCGCTCGGTAAACCTATCCTATTCCTTTCTCTAATCGCTCATAGAAAAAATATTATAGAAATGATCCGGTTCTGGGCCTCATTTCTTTTACTTTCTAGTTCATTCTTAGGTATGAATGTTACTGGTCGTAATATTGTTTGCTGTCATTCCGAAATAAGTGATTCGTGAGTTTTTCAATTACCTTCCGAATTTAACTCTTCCAGCGGCGTACTTAAACTTTCCCTCCAGTTATACATAATTGTAACGTTTCGCGTTCTGCTCGGAGACACGAACGAAGCAACCGACGCCCAGACAGAACAAAATGCGCTGCAAGAAACTGGAAGAGAAGAAACAGAAACCAACGCTGGTGATTGGCCCAATAAGCCAAGACAGCAAATCGCTGAGCAGGGTGGGCAACCAACTATGCTGCCCTCTCCCCACCGTTACTAGAAGAACCACACAGCCCACAAGCAGCCTGCATCTACGCTCCACAAAACCAGAAGGAGCGACCAGGATGGCAGCCGAGGAGAGCGTGCATAGACCCACAAACACTACCACACCGATGACGCGAGGGAGACCAGCTTACCACTTTCATCCAACAGACAACTAACTGCCTGGACGACAGGTCAACTAACAACAAGATGAGACCGCAATCTAAATTCCACTTCAGCAAAAGCCATTGTCAACAAACCCACACATCGATAACAGGCATAGGACCATTTCCTTGAACTGTCTAATACACTAGTAGCGAAATGCTATCTAGATGACGCTTCTGCTGCTGCTGCGGCTCCTCTTTAGGCCTTCTCCAATGACTCCATTAACCCCTTGAAATGAGGACCCCATACAGAATAACAACATACTAAGTGAGGAAGCACTAGTGCTTTGTATGCAATCGATGTAATTTCAGATGTGCACGGTTTTAAATTACGACCAAGAAATAGGGAGCATATGATTTGGTTTTCCAATTGCCTTCTCGATATGTTCATTCCACGTCAAATTATTACAATTTATTACCCCAGACTATTTAGCAGAATCCACCGTTCTAAGGACAGTGCCATTAATTGTATATTCAGAGTAACATTTTTACTAATACGCATGTCTTCGCATTTTTTAACGTTTAACTCCAACTTTCAGTCTTTACATCACGCGATTATTTTCATAATATCCTCTTGTAACAAAGCGCAATCGTCCTGGGTATTAATTTCAAGATAAATACTAGCATCAAAGGCAGTGGCGGCTGGGGGGTTTTCGAACTGGTGGCGCACTTTACTAAAATATTAAAATTAGAAAATGCAACAAAACAAAAATTGACATAATATATGTTTATTTTTTATACATTAAATCAATATGACGACATTTTTCTGAAGCGAAATGTTCAATCACCTTTTTATTAAAATCGGGTATTGTTTGTATGATTTTTTTTTTCAATACTAAGCACAGAAAGTGCATTTAGCCGATCCTGAGACGTGGTATTTCGGAGAAAGGTTTTGATTCTTTTCAGTGTCGAAAAACATCGCTCGCTCTCTACTGAAGTCATTGGTATAATGCACAGAATTCGCAATAGTTTCATTGACTCTGAAAATGATTCAGTCAGGTCATTATTATAGAACAACTGTAAAATTGCAATTGCACTATTTGCGTTGGTGAAATCGTCGCGACTGTATATTGCTGATAGTTCGTTTTTCAACTTCTACTTGTCCAAAACTGCATAGGTGGAAACTGTGATCGTGAAATCTTTGTCGGGAAAAGTAGAACGGTATGTGGTAAAGTTCTCGCAGTAAAATAATTTGGCTGCTATCAAATGATTACAAAAATTGAATCTGTCTTTCACTTGAGTAATAATTATATCGCACACTTCTTTTGCTATAACAGAGCTAGACGATTTAAACCTTTTTTGAAGCGGTTCTTCAAGTTGATCTATGGTGTTACGTGCATTTTGTATACTGATTTCAAAATGATTAATACAGTTTTTTATATGAACCAAATCAATATTTCTTTTTTGCATTTGTTTGAATAAAATTTCACTATGTGGCAGAATAGATTGAAAAAAATAAAGCGAATATAAAAAAGTACTGTCGTTCAAATACCTTTGAAGCATATCAGCCTGATTTATAGAATCGGTATCATTTTCCGTTTCTATAATGGTGGTCATGCATTCTTTTAAAGGCTCCCTGTAGCTATGTACTGATGCAACGGTCCGCGAATTAAAGTTCCATCTCGTTTGCGGAGCAGCTGGAATCTTCTTTGATACAATAGTTTTCAAAACATCTGTACGCTTCGGTGATCGTGAAAAAAACTTTGGAAAAGCTTGAAGGTTAGCAAAAAATTTCTGTACGGTTTTGTTTTAACTTACACTTTTTTCTATTATTAAATTTAGTTGGTGGGCGTAACAATGAACGAATGAAGCATTTGAATAGACGGTTTTTACTTTAGCCTGTACTCCACCAACATTCCCGCTCATTACAGCGGCGCCATCGTAACATTGTGCTATTAATTGTTGCGGAGTTATTTGAAGTTCCCGTAATTCTCTTATAATAACAGAACTAAGTCCTTCAGCAGTATGGGAATGCGGCGTAAGATATTTTCAAAACCGTTCGTGAACCTGTCCATTTTCTTCGTATCTTAAAATCATTACCATCTGCATAGTCGTCGAACTGCTACGTATTCACATTTCGTTATAATATTGGACAATTCTTTGTGGTATACACATAAAATTGAGTCCAAAATATCGTTCTGAATAGTTTTTGACGTGCCTTTGAAAACTGTAGACGACGTGAGATGCTCCTTCATGACCGTATCCAACTCTGATACAAAGTCTATTAATCCACGAAACACCCCAGCATTACTAGACTCAATAATTTCATCGTGACCTCGCAAAGCTAACTCAAATGCACCACAAAACTTGACACAATCGATAAGACGTGATAAAATATACCTGTTTTTATCAACTTGTTCATTATACTTTTGGATATTGCTTCTATACACAGAATCTAGCTGATTACGAATGTCGACCGTGCCTAACACAGACAAACTCATTACATTTTGTAGGTGTACTTGTGAAGAATCATGTTTTTTTTTATTTTTTCACTCAAATGCGTCATATCCTTGATTCCTGTTTCTGTCCAAATCGATTCTCCGCCAAAAATAATGCAAGGAAAACAAAAGAATGCATTAAGACGCTCACATCCACACAACCATTTCTTTCTATTATACATTTCACTTTTAAAACTTCGTGTAAATGCTTTATTTTGCGATTTGCACTCTTGTTTTAAATTTAAAAAGGGCCGTGGCGGTCCGGCTAATTTTATGTTCACTTTATTTTGAAAAGTTCTGTTTTTTTTGTTGATATAATCAATGTTTATGCTCATTTTCACTAACACCATACACAGTATAGAATAAAAGTTCTCGAAAAAAAATCGAAACAAAAACTAAAAACAATTATTTACGGTAATATAAATAAACAATTATTAGCGCGTCACACAAACAGTGAAACTATACTGATAGTCTAATAACGAGATGTCAATCATGGCTGCCGTCGCCTCGCGCGCACCCATGCCGGCCGGGCAATTCGTCAAACATCGGGTGCTCACGGCAATCCTCGGTTCGCACGTGCGGCGCTCGACAATCGACTCATTACTCGGTACGTTTCTATGAACTATCTTTTGTTTCACGCGTCAGGCGTATACTCACTCACTCGCTACTACTCACTCACTAATTCCGCCATGGCAGACACCGCTGCATCTACTGACGCCGCCGCGACGCAGAAAGCCAAGTTGAGGAAGAAGAGGAACAACAAGTTTGCGTTCCCAGGAGAAATCGGCTTCTACGCCGAAGCCTCCTTTCTACCGGCAGGAGCCTCGGAACGCGTTGTTGAATGCGTCAGGCCTGAAGAGTGGTCGATGAAGCTATGGAAACGTCGCCTGGACCGCGGTAACCCCAAGAAATGGAAGTTTTTCATCGCAATCCTACTGGACGATCTGCAATTCTGCTGGGAGGTTCCAACCAGCGACTTCGCCACCTTTAAGATGGTTCTCTCAAGTCAAGAACATAGTCATCTTGCAGAGAAGATTCTCCCAGCGGGAGTCGTAGAGTGGCCGGAGGCGCTTGTGTTTCCGACCCCTCTAGCTAGCGACTTTGACTGGGAGAAGTACGCCGACCTCATAAGGCGACGATTCAAAACGTTCTGTTTTGATTCGACGACCGGCCGTAACTTCCTGACCACTCCGATCAGGAGGTCACCGCAGAAATCAACAGCCTACGCAGAGGAGGGACCAGTGCCACTCATCTTTTCCCGCTACAGGAGAAACTACACCCGCATCCTGACCAATCTGCATCGCCGCATGAAGCTGCCCCTATTCTGTTGGCCTGACCAACAAGGGATAAAGATCCTGCCGGCCTGCCTCTACGACTTCGAGACGGTTATAGACATCCTACAGAATCGCTCCACCACCCATCACATCATGTTCCACGACGGAGAAGAAGACAACACCACTGCAGTGGAAAAAGCAGCTCCTGAGCAGCAGAATCCAGAGGGCCACAACAACACACTCCCTGTTGTAGCGAGTACCAGCGTTACAACGCCGACCATCGTTGAGAAACCGGCACCACGCAATTCCACAACGCAGACCATAACAGCGAAGCCGTCATCACGCAGCCCGGTCCAGTGCTTCAGGTGCCAAAAATTCCGGCACTATGCCAGGGACTGCACTGAACCGGTCAGGTGTGTCCGTTGCGGAGGAGGACATATCCTTGCAGACTGCAAAATACCCCGGGATGAGCCAGTCTGCTGCAACTGCGGATCCAAGCACGCAGCTTCTTTCCGCGGTTGTGACATGTGGAAGCAGCAACTGCGCAAGATTCGGCAGCACCGGAGTCCAAGGCTCCATATGCAGCCCGCACCAAGTCGAGAAGTGAGCAAGACACGCCCACAGCAGCGGCAGTCGAGTTCTGGATCGCCACAGCAGCGGCGAGTTCCACTTCACCATCCAGCAACAAGACAGAAGAAGAAGTCGTAGCCTCAAAAGTTCGATAGAGCTCACACCAGCCACTCCCAAGTTCCAGGACAGCGAGAAGACCGACTGGATGCCCTCATCGATCTACTCAAGAACCTTGTCAACCACCTGGCTTCAAAGGAAGACTTGCGAATCACGCCGCGGCAGCCCTAAGGGCACCACAGCAATAACGGATGACCATTTCTGGGATGGCAGATGCGCCGGCATTCCATCTTGTAAAGAAACATCATTTGAAGACGACAACAATCAACAACTTACACCACCGAGAAGCCACACCAACAGAGAAGTTTTGCACCACCCAAATACTTCTGGAGGCAATGTCTTCGGACAACATCCTCTACCCCCACCTGCCTACTAAGATATAGGCAGAGACGGTGCTGTGTGCTGTGCAGGCGTATTAACTACGCCTGACGCGTGAAACAAAAGATAGTTCATAGAAACGTACCGAGTAATGAGTCTAACTCACTCACTCGCTGATGGTATTCGTGTACACCAATATCTTACTGATACTTGTTTATGCGAATTCTGTCTCGCTGGCGAAGCGGAGATTATAGTGAGCGACTTGCTTCCTCTCTTTGGGGACTGCCTTGCCCTCCCAGCCCGAGGTGTTAGGGATTACCGCTCCACGGCCCACTCCTGCGGGAGTGGAACCCCCGAGCGTGAGCGTAGGGTTGTCTCCGGCCCGGATACCCTACGGTGACAACGAAGGGTCGGAGCAACACTCCCTTCCAGTAGGCGTTTCCATTGGTAGGACGTATGATGGCGGCAACCAACTCCAACAACGGCTTCTTGGGCGTGGGGTGCTACTCGTCAGATACCAGGCCACCGACAACGAGGATGACAACGTAGGGCGATCAGGGCAACCTGATACTGATTCAGACTCTGATGACAACATACCGCCGCAGCAGAATCTGGCAGCCTACAGAAAGAGAGGATCAACCAACCCGACCGGCAAAGATCAAGTGAAGAAACGAGTCACCACCCTTGTTCAAAGAACAAATAAGAAGAAGAAAAATCAGAAGACAACCCGTGCTGTAACATCATTCCCAGCTCCGCATAGTCGACCAGAGTTCAGTCGGCTTATCTCCTCAGACACTGATGCAACTTTTGAATCAAACTCTGGTATGGGTAATGAAGCAAGGGACACCGCACTGGCACCGGAAGATAACGGTCGCCTTGCAGCACAAGAATGTGACCACAGTACGACTGTAAATGTTGATGAAGGCTTTATCCATCCGCGTCGTACTGCCAAAGCTCCAGCAAATCTAGCTCAGGACCAACCAATAACATTAACAAACCAGTTCCAAGCCCTGCAATGTACAACTCAACCATCCAAAAGGAACTCCAACATCCCACCTATTGTGGTTCAATTCGAAGAGAGCTACAAAAAGCTTCATGACTGGGTAGCTAATGTAGCCAAAGACCCCTTTCTGGCCAAAACTGCAGGAGGTGACAAAATTAAATTTTCCTTCACAACTACTGAGGACTACATTAACGTGACAAATCTGCTCACTAAAAATGGTATCCCCTATTTTACCTTCCCCTCAGGGGCAGTCAAGTTACTAAAGGTCGTCCTGAGAGGATTACCACGCACCTTTCCAACCCAGGACCTCAAGGACGAACTCCTGGACATGGGCTTATGACGTGCAAACTGTGGCCCAACTAAAGAGACCGGGAACAAATATAGCAATGCCACTGTTTCTGGTAGTCGCTCCTGATACACCAGATAACAGAAGACTGTTCGAGGTGGAGTACCTATGTCATATAAGAATTAAAACTGAGACACTCAAGGCGACTTCCGGCCCCCCTCAATGCTTCAACTGTCAATTGTATGGCCATGTCGCCAAAAACTGTAAAATGAACCCTGTATGTGTTAAATGTGCCGGAGCCCACGACTCCAACGAATGTACAACACAGAAAAATCGTGATGCAGCTAAATGTGGTAACTGCGGAGGTAATCATGTCGCCAGTTATAAAGGCTGCATCGCTTATAAGCTAGCTCGTGATCGACTCAGAGGCACCAAAGCAACTCAGCAGAATCTAGAGAATAAAGAACTAAAGTCCAACAGTCTAACTGCTGTGGAAAAATCACGGAAATCAAATCAACAGCAACTGCTACACAGCAAAGAGAAAATGATGGATAAAGCCGACAAGAAAAAGAACTTGCGTGAGGTAAATTCAACAACTGCCACCAGAGGAGCTGGAAAAAGCAACTCCTCCCAACATACTACCACCAAACCAACAGAGGAATCTGCAGGCGCAGCCATCCCTGCACCTCCAGTCGAAACTGAAAACTCATCAGCTCCGGCATTATGTCCAGCAGCACCTAGGAAGCGCACTCGCCGCCGCAACCGTCCCCCTGGCGAACACGCACAGAATGCAGGCCCCTGTGAACATACGCAATATGCTGGTCTCGACAGGCTCTACAATAGCATTGACAAAATCCTCAACACCCTAATGTGCCTCATCGAAAAGATGAACCGCCTGCCTGCAGAAATCCAGGCAGCAGTTACGTCAGCCTCAGCTATCACCTCAAGTGCTAACCTACCTAACAATGGATAGAAGGCATCACATACACTGCGTCTCCATATGCGTATGGAATGCAAACGGGCTTTATCCTCAACTTACAGAATTTAGACAATTCATTGCAGAGCACAATATTGACTTATGCCTCGTCTGTGAGACCCACCTTAAACCAGGACTACGTGCGTCGATTGCTAACTATGACTGCTATAGAACAGACCGACTCACAGCTGGAGGCGGCGTTGCAATCTACATAAAAAAGGGCCTACCTCACCACGAAACTCCTCTTCCGGCGCTGCAAAACATAGAAGCAGTCGCCATAGAATTAAACCTTAACAATCAGACCTTCAACGTCATTTCTGCCTACCGACCTCCCAGACGAATGCCTCTGGATGCAGACTTAGAAGCACTGGCAGCATTGCGAGGCAAACTACTCCTAGGAGGAGACTTTAACGCAAAACATACTGACTGGCTCTGTCATAACACTAACCAGGCGGGACTTGTCATCAGAAGAATTATAAATCGACATAACATGTGTGTATGGGCTCCCGACGAGCCCACGCACTATCCTTACAATGGTGGTCGGCCTGACATCCTTGATGTGCTCATTACTAAGAACTTCAACGGGTTCATCTCAGCATCCACTGTGGATGAACTATCATCAGACCACTTACCAGTTATATTTCAAGTCAGCATAGGCCAGTGGCAACCAGATGATAGGCTAAATCCCATAATTGATCACAAGTTCACCAACTGGAGGATGTACAAGAATCTTATAACTGAAGCACTAGCGGACCACCCTGCAGACAACAATCCGGAAACAGCGCTGGAGGCTTTTGAAAGTGCAGTCTTAAACGCCATCACAGCCTCCACTTTGAAGCACAAGAAAAACGACAAATCGCTCCAGCTCCCACCTCACCTGATAGCAGCGATCCGACATAAAAATCGAGTCGCAAAGGAGTGGAGGATCACTAGGAACCCCAATACCAGGAAATTACTCAATCGTCTCCAAAGAGAATTGAAAGTGTCTTTAACTGAACATCGAAATCGTGAATGGGAGGCCAGACTTTCAATGCTGCGAATCGGACGACGGCTCGCTGTGGTCACAGACCAGATGGTTTACTAAAAAGAAAAGTCGAATTCCACCTCTACTTGGAGATCAGGGATACATATATCGCCCTGAAGATAAAGCCAACGCTCTAGCTAAAGCTTTCGAACAAAACTTTCAACCAGCACCCGGCGACCCCGATCTTATCGACGAAGTCAACAATCGACTGAGGGTTTTCCTCGAAGCTGATGACGAAGACGAACACAACATCGAGCACTTTACCCCTCAAGAAGTCTTCACCTGTGTGACCAGCCTAAACCCAAGAAAAGCCCCAGGCCACGACAGAATCAGTAACATCTGTTTGAGAAACCTGCCTCCAGCGGCAATTAACCACCTCACTATGCTGTTCAATATAATTGTAGACAGGAAGAACTTTCCCACCCGGTGGAAACAGGCCGTAGTCGTAGCTATCCATAAGAGTGGGAAAAACCCCTCTCTACCTCAAAACTACCGGCCCATAAGTCTGTTACCATCTATCAGCAAGGTGTTTGAGCGTCTGCTCCTCAAACGCCTAAACCTGTATATCGAGCGACAGAGTATTCTCCCAGACCATCAATTTGGGTTCCGTCAGGGACACTCAACCACCCAGCAACTGATGAGGGTGGTTGAGACCGCCACGACGGCCTTCAACCATAAAGAATACTGTGGACTTGTGCTACTAGATATCTCCCGGGCATTTGACTCGGTATGGCACGCCGGACTGCTACTACGACTCTACGAATTGGGACTCCCGGGACAGCTTGTCAAATTGATAAAATCATACCTGGAAAACCGCTCTTTCAAAGTCAAAATTGGTAACGTCTATTCCACAAGGCGTAGCATTCAGGCAGGAGTACCACAAGGCTCGACCCTAGGACCTCTGCTATACTCCCTATATACAGCCAATGTACCTTCTCAAAACGGAATTCACACCGCCACATATGCTGATGATACAGCTTACTTCACTCGCTGCCGCAGCAAAGCTATCGTCACCCGTCGTCTGCAGGAGGTACTGCAGAAGACTGAGGCCTGGGCGAGGAGGTGGCGTATCGGAATCAACCCAACGAAGACCCAAGCCATCTTAATAACTAAAAGGACAGGACCTCGACAGAGACCTCAATTGGATCAACAACTCACAATTCATAACAACTTAATCCCATGGTCAAACACAGTTCGCTACCTTGGAGTCCTGCTTGACTCCAGGTTGACCTGGAGGGCCCACATAAACGACCTCCGCAGAAGAGCTAGCGCGAGACTTCAAGCGTTGTACCCAGTGCTAAACAGGGACAGTAAGCTCTCCGCACCCTTAGGAGTACGGATCTACTGCACCTTAGTAAGACCAATACTTGAATATGCCTGTCCTGTGTGGGGATACACAGCTAAAAACAAATCTTGACCGACTTCAAATTATTCAAAATCGAGCGTTGAAGAGAGCACTTCATCTCGACTGCAGATTTCCCACAATTGCCCTTCATGAAGCCACAGGGCTACCAACTTTAAAACAACGATTTCAAGGATCTTGCCACCAAATTTTATAATACAGCCCATAAATCCAACAACCCACTAATCAAGGATCTGGGAAATTATCCGGTAGGAATAGGTCCACACATAGGACCTATCTCACTTGTACAATAAATCCCCAAATCATCTGAAAATAGCTACGCCAAACGTTAAGACAAATCTAACCTGAAGCAAGTATCCATCTATAAGACTAGGAGTAAATGTCGCAAGACAAACACTCCACCCTACTCTGCCCAAGGAGGAAATGGGCAGTTGTTAATGGCGTTGCTGCTGGCGTATTAACTCGTATCACCTACAAGTTGTATTAGCAGTCCTCGTGCACTCGCCGAAGCGCACGAGAATTTGTCTTTACAGGAAAATATGTCTTAATAGTTTAGTAAAGCGCTCAAACTGTTTCACCATAATTGGAGATTTAATTTTTTATACCTTTTTGTTTTTGTATGTTTAAAAATAAATATTAAAATGGTAATATAAAAATAAAAATGAAGTAGGTACTTAATATTTTGTCATTTTTAAATTTTTTGTATTGGTGGTTCAGCGCACGAGCGCACTTAAGGTACAGCCGCCACTGATCAAAGGCAAATAGTCTTTGCAGGGCCCGCTCTAGGATGGGGGGGGGGGGGGAGTGCAATTTTGATCAACGATTACTAACAAAATGAAACTATCACTGACTAGCTTCGCCAGCTAGTGTATAAGGAATGAACTTTTCTTTTTATTTCGCAATGTGGCCTGCAGATTGGGTAGTTTAACCACAAAGACACTGCCAAGAATACAAATGGTACATATCAAACAACCAGCTTTTTTTTATGATCTTGTGTTCCTGGCACCGACACCTTGGCGTCCTGGCTAGGGCTTTAATAGTTCCTTGTTGTTTTCTCCATTTTTCACTTCAAGGGAAAAATTTAGACATCCTGAGAGATCTTTGTAAAAATCCCTTTGACGTGTTGGTAATTCAAATTGGTGGGTGAATAATTGATAGTGGTACTTTGTTCCTGTGCCACCGTTTAGGGACTGTTATTCCAATGTTTTGCAGTATGTTTTCTGTTTGGAGTTATGTATCGAGTATTTGATGGAAGGATTCGGTTAGTCTTTTTAGCACTCTATCTATTGTTTCCATTTGAGACACTTCGTGCATTTCAGTAATTCTAGTTCTTCTGTCAGAATTTAGGATTAAGCAGAGGCACCTGTTTTGTAATAGTTGTAAATGCGATAGGTTTGATTTGCACGTTGTTCCCCAAATTTGACATCCATATGTTATTGCTGGTAATATTGATGACTAGCCCGTACCCGCAACTTCGTACGCGTGGATTAAGAATTTTTTTTTGCCATAATTAAATATAGAAAGTTGTTGGTAACGAAGGATTGGTCCCAAACAATATCGAGTCGGAATAATATGACAAGAAAGCTATCACTATATCATTGTACCGTCGAACCTGTCTCTTGAAGAGAATCAATTTCCAACATATTTCTGTCACCATTCGATAAGGTCTCAAAATTTCGTGTCTACAACTGTTAATCATACTAGAAAAAATATCCTGTGCAATTCATACAGATTTCCTTATAAAATTCCATCACAATGATATAGCCATTTAGTCGTCAAAACGTAACAAAAAGACAGAGATTTACTTCCGTATTTATAATAATATTACTGTGGTTCACACTCACACACTAAGTGCGAACAACACCTGAGGCATCATCATAACGTAAAAAAGTGTACACCTACAAAATGGCAAAACTACCTACGATTTGCCTCGCATTGCACCCCTAACTTTCTAATATCTACAGTTTAACATTCAATCCGAATAACCTACGGCTCAGGCCTGACTCTTACGATGAAAAACAATTTTTTAAAATCTTAGCCTCCACGGAGATTTGAACCGGAGACCACGACGTTGGTAAGCAAGCGCTTTAACCACTTTTTTTTTGGCTCTTTGCCTGGCTCTATGCCTTTGTTTATTAATTCATGGGGTGTTCTGTTCCGCTTTTTCATAATGTGTTTATCATTCATTTTTTCTAGTTTTGGTGTTTTATTACTTTATATGTTTATAACAATTAAGAAATTTGCAAAGTAGCTTTTATTTTGAGCGGGTGTCAATTTGTTGTATTCTTCTGTTAGGTGAAACCAGTATTCTAGTTTTGTTTTGCCCTTATTTGAGAATGTGTAGTAGACGGCGTGTCCTAGTAGCCACATTGTGGCATTATGTTTTGTATCGGGATACGCTCTCCTCTGTGGTCTTATTAAATCTTCGGTTCTGATCTGATTTTTTGCGGTCCTGTTTATAATCGCGACTTTTTCCTTAGTCCATTCCAATATGTCTTTCATTTCTTCACACTCAAATCTGTGGACTAGGGTATCGATTTGTTGGCATTGGCTGCACTTGTTTGTATTGCTGAGATGTATTGAATGTAGTTTCTCTTTAGTGCTTATCATATCATTGACCACTTTGTACCACGTGGATTTAACCTCCAGGTTTAACGTTTTATTGTTGACATTTTTCCAAATTTGCGGCCAGCTGCAATGTTTGTATTTATCTTCTTGTCTGTTCCTTTGACAATTCATTTCTTCTAGGAGTTGTCTTGTTTTGATCTTGGGGCTTTGTTTCTGTGATAGGTAGCTGATTTCTACATGGTATTGCTTTATATGACTCAATTTGTAGTGGATTCCTCCTACATTCACCGGTGGTGTTTTGCTGATTGGTTGTAGTTCATTTGCCCGTACGCTGGTTATACTTTGTGGTAGGTTGTTTAAGATCTTCAGCATTGTTGTAATAAATAATGCTCTGCACTTCAGCTCTATGTCGATTAGTAATAAACCTCCTTTCATTTTAGGAAGAGTCACTGTTGTATATTTTATCTTAAAGATGTTTCCTCTTAGTATGAAGTTACAAAGGCACGAAGTTATTCTCTTGGCGATTGAAGCTGGAATTGGGAACATGCTGCCTAAATATAATAGTTTTGAAACTATGTATTCATTGACCAGATCCACTTTCTGGTACATATTTAGGTTCCTAGTGTAATGTTCTCTTACTGCTCCTCTTATCACAGTTAGCTTTGTCCTCCAGTTTCTGGCTATCATTTTTAGTGGGCACGTGTGCGCATTGTTTCTCTTTCTTGTATCCAGTGAGGCTGTTGATATGGAATGCCGTTACCTAGTTTCAGCATCTTGCACTTAATTAAGTTTATTTTTGCCCCCGCTGCACGGCAATATTTTAATATGTTTTCCCTGATAATTTTTATTTCTTCAGCATTTCTGGCCACTACACATACGTCATCGGCATAAGCTCTGCAAGTAATTTTTCTGTTTGCATATTTTATTCCAGATATTGTGGCGTTTATGTATCGCAATAGAGGTTCCAGAGCAATTGAGAAAAGCGCCATTGATATGGGGTCACCCTGTCTTACAGACCTTTTTATTTGCACTGCTTTTGTTCTGAAGCCATTGACTAGAACTTTTGATTCTGCTTCATGTAGCAGTTTCTGTATAATTTTTATAAAAGCGTTACTGAATCCCATTCTTTCTAATGTCTTTCGTATGTGCTCGTGACTGACTCTGTCGAAGGCTTTATTAAAGTCGATAGACAATAGCTCTGCATTTATCCCTGTTACTGCTGCGGCCGCGATGATGTCTCTATACTCGCTTAACGTCCCCATGATTGTTCTGCCAGGTACTGCACAAACCTGTTGTTCCGCAATTATTTTATTAATCAGAGGCATCATTCTTTTTGTCAGTATTCTAGTGAACAACTTATAGTCTGAATTTAGTAATGATATAGGTCTCATTCCGTCTAGGGTTTTGTTGTTGTGGTTTTTTGGTATCAGAACTATTAACCCTTCTTTGAAGCTTTTGGGCACATTAGGTATTGTAAGCACATCATTAAGTACTTCCGTCAGTTGTTGTTGGATGGTTGGCCAGAAGTGTAGGTATACTTCTACTGGAATACCGTCAGGGCCAGGTGATTTGTTCCTTGGGCTTGTTTTTATAATTTCTTCTAGTTCTTCTTCTGTTATTCTACTTTCCAGTTGTACGTTGTCATTTGCGTCGAGTCTGTTGCACACCACACTGAGTAAGTCATTGGAATCTTCCTCGTCAATACTTTCCTCATGGTATAGTTCCTGAAAGTGCTTATGAAATTCGTTTATAATTTCCTGTTGGTTTGTTACAACAGTGTCTTCACCGATTCTCAAGTTTTTAAGAATTTTGATCCTTGCTCTTTTCTTTTCCCGCATAAAGTGGTATATTGAAGTCTTTTCCTCTGGTACAGCATATTTGGTTTTCGATCTGATCATCATTTGCTCCAGCTCGGAACATTTTATTGCTACTAGTTTCGCTTTTATTCTTTTAATTTTATAATGTCTTGAGTTAATCTGTCAGTATTCCGGTAAGCGTCTCTTAGACAGGCATAGTAAAATTCCGCTGTTTGCTTATGTTCTTGCTTCTTTACTTTTCCGTATTCTATCAGCGTACGGCGCAATTTTGGTTTTGCGCATCGTAACCACCAATCTAGTTTATTATTATATCTCTGATATTGCCTCATAGAAATTTGTCATGTTTCTTGGAGCATTTCGTTAAGTTCACGATCTTTTAGAAAAATAGTATTAAATTTCCAGTAGCCTTTTCCTCGGTGAATTTCTTGTCTGCTCATATTTATGTGGGTGATGAAGGCGCTGTGGTCTGAAAAGCTCACTGGCCATACCTCTGCACGGGTAACATTGGAATTAATATCTTCGCTTACGTATATCCTGTCAATTCTGCTTGCTGCGTCCTTGGTGACGTATGTATAGGATTTTTCAGTCCCATGTTTTGTTTCCCAAGTGTCTTTTAACCTGAGTCCTTGGACTATTAATTTAAGATCGTTACAGGCGTTAACATTTGGGAATTGATCTTTAGGGTGTAGCACGCAGTTAAAGTCGCCTCCTATTATCAAACTGTTGGTATTTGTTGGTAGGAGGGGTAGCATATCTTCTTTGAAAATTTCGATCTTTCGTTTCTTTTGTGTGTTCCGGACGGAGCGTAAATATTACATATTGTCACTGTTTTAATCGTGACAGATATTCCTCTGCCATTTTCTACAGTGATAAGATTGTTGTGATCAATCCATCTTTTATTAAAATCGCAGTTGCCGGCTTCGTTGCCTTTATTATATACGTATTCATATCCTGTTATGTCAAGGACATTGGTATTACAAACTTCCTGAAGGAGGGCTATATCTACATCAGTGGCATATAGGAAGTCTTTTAAACATTCTGTTTTGTTTTGCTTGTTATGCTGTTCAGGTTTATCGTTGCTATACAATATGTTTTGCATCTCTATCGTACTTGCTGTGTTTCCTTTTTTTCCGTGCTGTCAATTTCTTGATACAGTTTTATTGTTAGGTTCTTTTTGTCATTATTGCTGTATCTTCGTTTCAGTTCTTTACGGATGCTCTGAGGTTTCAGACTGTTTGAGTGCGCTCTGTTGGTTCCCGTTGTGATCGGTCTTCTGCCCGGTTTAGATAGGTGTTTGCTTTTTCTCTGTCTCCTTCTAATAGCATACTGGTATCAGAGTGTAGTTCTTCTATTAAACATTGGTTGGATTTTTTTCGTATGCTTGTGTTCTTATTTTCTTCCCTATTGCTCTGATGTTTCATTACTTTCCACTTCTTTTGACTTTATCCTTGTTTGTATAGTGTATGTCTCGGTCTCCTCTTTGCGCGTATCTTTCTTCCGGCCTTATCGAGTCGTGTCCACTCCATTTCATCAGCCGTCGACTGAGTATCATTCGTCTTCGTGAGATCACTTCTTTCGTTTTCTGATTCCATTGCTTCCTCGATTTCATTTGGATATTCAAGTATTTCTTCTAAGTCTTTCCGTTTTATTGTTTCTGTTGTTATTGGATTTCCCTGATCTTTACAGTTTGGGTTCTCCGTCTCCTTCGTTTGGAGTTTATCTTCTTCTGTTTGGTTTGTTTCAACGATTTTCCCTACTATGTCTTTTTCCTGTGGTGTTATTTCTGTCGTTTTCGCTTTACCGTGAGCTTCCTGCAGTGGAGGGAATTGATGTGCGTGTACGGGTGGATGGTTTCCGTTTGTTTTCCTGAACAGCTGTCCGGTTTCACATATGTGATTGGCAGTGTTGTTGACGGTTTTTCTGTTGTTTCCTCTATACTGTCGTCTTCCTGTAGTGGAGGAAATTGCTGTGGCGTATTCAGGTCGATGGCTTTCGTTGTTGTTTTCCTGAACAACTGTCCGCTTCACATATGTTAAAGGCAATGTTGATGTTTGTATTCTTGGACAGTTTGCTCTTACGTGATCAACAGAATTGCATACAACGCAAGTTCTTGGCTGGCCATCATACACTACCAAAGCACGGAAATCACACACATTTATATAAGATGGGATATGCCTAGATACTTCAATTTTTGCTATTCTCACTCAGTTTGACTTTTTGTATCTGATGTTCCCACTCCACTTATCTTCCATCATCTCTATTATTGTTCCGAATGGTTTAACTGCGTGTAGTATTGCTTCACTTGTTACTTCAAAGGGAAGATTCAGTATTCTCACATGTCTAATTCCCATTCCTGCATTGGGTACTTTAACACTGCTAACGTTTCCGTTCTGAGTGATTGAATTTCAAGTTTCCGGAGAACAACTCAATTATTTTCTCACAAAATTTTTTGTTTGTCATTTTCACAAAAACACTATTCTGAAAGAATCTAACTGAATCCCTACGATTTCTTCGTCATTCAGTTTGACCGTGTAGTATAGCCACTCGTGAATCTCAAAGGCCGTTGGTCGAACATACGCTCGGTCAAACGCAAATTTCACTGTATTCTTTCTTTTCATAATATCGTCTTGTAACAAAGCGCAGTCGTCCTGGGTTTTGATTTCGCGATAAATTATAGCATCATCGGCAAATAATCTTTTCATCCCCCCTATTATGTCGCATAGATCATTGATGTATATGAGAAACAACAGTGGCCCTAACACGCTTCCCTGGGGAACTCCAGACCCCACTTCAGTAAGTGATGAACGCTCACCGTCGAGAACTACACACTGTGTTCTGCCCTTCAGGAAGTCTGCAACCCAGTCGCATATTTGTCTAGATATGCCGTAACCGCGAAGTTTCCTAAGTAACCTAGTGTGAGGCACAGTGTCGAAAGCTTTTTTAAAGTCTAATAGAACCAAATCAACCTGGGATTGCTCATCTATAATTCGGCACAAGTCGTGAATTAGAAGTGCAAGTTGTGTTTCGCAGCATCGGCCTTTTCTGAATCCATGTTGATTTGGATTTAAAAGCTCACCTTCATCCAAGAACCGCATGACATTTGAATAGATGATATGTTCTAAAATCCTGCAAAATATTGAAGTTAACGAGATCGGCCTATAATTCTGAGGATCATTAACATTCCCATTTTTAAACACTGGAGTTACGATAGCGGTCTTCCATTCGGCTGGTATTTTTCCTTGATCCAGAGAGACGGTATACAATTTCATCAAATACGGTGCAATTTCCTTTGCGTATCTTGAGTAGAATCTTGTAGGAATACCGTCTGGTCCGGGAGCCTTATTGGTTTTTACATTCATAAGCAGTTTAGTTATTCCCTCGACATCAAGAGCGAGATCATTCATAATTTTGTCGGTACGATTGTTAAATATCGGTATCTCCTCTGAGTTTTCTATCGTGAAAGCCTTTTTAAATATATCATTCAAAATTTCTGCTTTCTCTACGCTTGTTTCTGATAATTCACCATTTTCTTTAATCAGCGACGGCATAACCTTACGAGAGCCTCTTATTACTTTGATATACGACCAGAACTTTTTTGGATTAGTAATGAGATCTTCGGATAAATTCCTGGCTTGGAATTCTTTAAACGCATCGCGCATTGCCTTACGCACTTCCGCACGCAACTGGACTAATTTAGCACGATTAGATGAGTCCCCCGATTTTTTCACCGCGGCATGTAAACGCCTTTGCCTCCTGAGCAAACGTTTCACTTCCCTATTGAACCAAGGGAAGTTATTACTGACCTTAATACACTTCTTAGGAACAAACTGGTTTAAACCGGTCCATATTAGTTCTTTTAAATTAAACCAAAGTTCCTCAACATTTGTATTTAGCATGTACGTTTCAAAATTCTTCGCAAAGTGATCAACCATACCCGCATCGTTTGCCTTATCGAAGCAAAACACGAGTTTCTCTTTGTCATGCTTCAGACTCAGACTAGTTTAACGTTACCACAACCGCCTTGTGATCACTTATACCGTCTTCTATACAAACTTTATCTACAATATCAGGATTGCTAATTAGAAAAAGATCCAGAATGGACGAGGAATCTTTGTCGCACCGCGTTGGCTCTTCGACCATCTGTTCAAGAGATCTTTCTGCAAATGATTCTAGGAACGTTTCGGTTATTAACCTATCTCTTCCACCCAACCTGAACGTGTATGTGTCCCACCTAACCGACGGTAGGTTAAAGTCACCACCCACGATCAATATATGTCCTTGAAATTTTTTGTAAATGTTATTAAGCGACTCTCTGAAGTATTCCGCGTTAGCCAAATCAGAATCCGGAGGTCGATAAAATGACCCGAGTATGAACTTTAAATTTTTGCCAATTTTTACCTTGACCCATATTAACTCGCAAAAATTTTCCGTTTCAGTTACGACAGAGCAATTAACGGTTTTACTTACGGCCACGAACACACCCCCGCCCATTGAGACAGTTCTGTCCTTCCGAAAAACATTGAAATGAGGGCCAAATACTTCGCTAGATTCAACTTCAGGCGTCAACCAGCTCTCGGTTCCTAGTATTATATCGACATCATTAGTCGCAACTGAGGCGTGAAAATCCGCTACTTTCCCTCTAATACTCCGACAATTTAGTACCATTATCCTTAGCTGCTTCGTATTGTTATTTGTGTCTAAAATAGCATTTTTCATACTCGCACTCTGACGGTAAACGGGTGAAGTAATTGGAGCTGTAATATTAAAATTATTCGCGCCATCACTACCGGGACCAGCTTCTATGTTATCAGCACATCCTCTTCGGTGAAATGAAGGATCCTCGGGCCTCACGCTGTTCCTAAAAAATAATTCATATCAAGGCGGTTCCAAATTTTAGCAGCCACCTTGGACGCCATTCTAGGTGTGTAGTGGACGCCCGACCTGTCAAATGCGTCCCAGCTGGCAGCTATCATCGGACGAAGGTCGACGAAGCCCCAGTTGTTTTTGCGACACAGCTCCTGCAAATTACTATTTAAATTAAAGATCTTCCACCACACAGCCTCCCCACAATCGACACGCGGCACCACACTGCAAATTGAGAACTGTAATGAAACTGAATTTTCCCGGGCGGCTTCATACGCCTTTCGGCCCATCTTGTCCATGGATTTAACTATATATGGAACAGAAACACGACACGAGTCATTAGTGCCGACGTGCGCAGCTACTCTTAACTGACGGCAGTTCGATTCCCTAATCGCTCTTGGAATGGCCTCCATGACACGTGGTACGGTTGCTCCTGAAAAGAAGAAACGGAAATGAACGTTAGTATGAGGATCTGCACCGTTCTTCGTGGCTAATTCCGCGTAGCGGTTTCTCCAGCCGTCGCACGTTTGGAGCTGCCAATGACCCAGTAAACCTTTTCCTGGCAAGGCTCGGGGTCTGCGGGTAAATCTTCCCTGCTGCTCTTCTGGGCCATTCGCGTTTGAATCTACAACTTCCTGCAACACAGAAAACGCGTTACTTAGGGGCAAGGTATCATTTTCCCTTCGGCTAATTGGGAATTTCGAACGCCTTTCTCCGATCCACACGATGACCAGATGGTTTTCTGCAACTGGAACCTCAAAATCAAAACTTGCCGGTTCCACTGCAGTTGGCTGCGGAATTTCTTCGACGCACTGCCACTCCTCGTCTAGGATGCTCCATACCTGCGCTTGAAGAGACGCCATAGTATTAAGAATCTCCTCGAGAACCAGACGCCTACCAGAACCACTTTGCACAAGTCATGACACCTGAAACAGACAAAAACCGAACTACAAATAAATACACAAAAATCGGCGACCGGTACTAACGGCTGCAAAGGCTCGTGGCTACTGCTGCTACGGCTGCGGAGGCTCAACTGACTGGAACACTACCTAGACAGGAAATATTCAAAGATAATGACAAAAACTAGCACAATTTAAATCACACCACAAAAGTTGGCTACTGCTGCACTGCTGACTCACTGCCTACACAGAAAATTCAAAGATAAAAAACAAAGTCTATCTACCACACTTTAGATTAAACACACAAGAAAGTCGATGTCTGCTGCTCACGGCGGCGGTTGCTCGACTGCTGACTCACTGCCAACACAGAAAATTCAAAGATAAAAACAAAGTCTATCTACCACACTTTAGATTAAACGCACAAGAAAGTCGACGACTGCTGCTCACGGCGGCGGTTGCTCGACTGCTGACTCACTGCCTACACAGAAAATTCAAAGATAAAAACAAAGTCTAACTAACACACTTTAGATTAAACACACAAGAAAGTCGATGTCTGCTGCTCACGGCGGCGGTTGCTCGACTGCTGACTCACTGCCAACACAGAAATTCAAAGATAAAAACAAAGTCTATCTACCACACTTTAGATTAAACACACAAGAAAGTCGATGTCTGCTGCTCACGGCGGCGGTTGCTCGACTGCTGACTCACTGCCAACACAGAAAATTCAAAGATAAAAACAAAGTCTATCTACCACACTTTAGATTTAACACACAAGAAAGTCGACGACTGCTGCTCACGGCGGCGGTTGCTCGACTGCTGACTCACTGCCTACACAGAAAATTCAAAGATAAAAACAAAGTCTAACTAACACACTTTAGATTAAACACACAAGAAAGTCGATGTCTGCTGCTCACGGCGGCGGTTGCTCGACTGCTGACTCACTGCCAACACAGAAAATTTCTTGTTAACGTCGCATGCGCCACTGCTTACCTCTTCTGTTTCTTTGGCCGATGACCTGCCTGATGACTGTAAATCTTCAGCTTCTTACAATATCACTTTACTCTCTTGAATATTACTTGGAACACTTAAACACTTTAACACTGTAAAATCGGAGCTTCGCGGCAGTTGTCCGTTTATACGTCCGTACCCGCCGGCTGCTAGCACCGAACTGACTACTGAGCTGGCAGTCCACTTTACGGAAACCCGGTACGTTGACGTCCACATCCAACGTGTCTGTCTATCGCCGTATTTCGAAGTTACGAGAATCAATTTACAACATACGTAATTCTGTCACCATTCGATAAGGTTTCAAAATTTCGTGTCTGCAACTGTTAATCATACTGGAAAAAATATCCTGTGTCCCTTCATACAGATTTCCTTATAAAATTCCATCACAACGATATAGCTATTTAGTCTTCAAAACGTAACAAAAAGACAGAGATTTACTTCCGTATTTATAATAATATTACTGTGGTTCACACTCACACACTAACTGCGAACAACTCCTGAGGGATCATTATAACGTAAAAAAGTGCACACCTACAACATTGTAAGACTACCTACGATTTGCCTTGCATTGCACCCCTAACTTTCTAATATCTACAGTTAAACATTCAATCCGAATAACCTACGGCCCAGGCCTGACTCTTACGATGAAAAACAATTTTTAAAAATCTTAGCCTCCACTGAGATTTGAACGGGAGACCAGGACGTTCGTAAGCAAGCGCTTTAACCACAGAGCTGGCAGTCCAGTACACTGAAGCACGGTACGTTGACGTTCACATCCAACGTGTCTGTCTATCACCGTATTTCGAAGTTATGAGACAATATGTGTTATTTATACACATAATTTTTCAACCAAATGTAGACAGTATTTTTCTCCTTGTTTCAAATGATAATTGTGCAAAGTTTCATCGATATCGGATTAAAACTGTGGATTTTTATGAAGAACAAACAAACAAACAAACTTACATTCATCTTTATATATAAAGATTTGTACAGATGGAGTTTTGTTTTTAGATTAATTGAATGACTAATCAGTATAGGAAATAGGGTTTTGATAATACCTAGGACGTTTAGCCGTTTTTCAGCTATATGTTGACGAAATGTGAGAGTTCTGTCGATAGTAACTCCTAGGTACTTGTGATGGTTCTTCCACGGTATCTGCTTTCCGAACATAGTCAGGTGACGGTTTAGTTCTGGTCTTTTATGTGTAAAATATATTGCTGCGTAATTTTCGGATTTTATCGTTATTTTATTTCGTTTACTCCATAGCTCTATTTTTTGTAGTTCATTTTGCATTCTGGTGATATTCTCCATATGTTTTGTTCCCATGGTATAAATCGTCGTGTCATCAGCAAATTGGTCGACATGAACATTATTTATGGTAGGAATATCGTTCACGTATATATTAAAAAGTATAGGAGCTAATACTGATTCCTGTGGGAGTCCTGTCCTCACCTGGTGTATTGAAGATCGTACACCTTGAATTGCTACGTAGAAAGTCCTTTTTTCCAAAAAGCTATTAATCAAGTGAATGATTGCTCTATCAACTGTAGTTTGGATAATTAGCTTATGTATGAGATTTTGGTGCCATTCCTTGTCATAGGCCTTTTGAACATCAATAAAAGCTGCTGCTGTGGATTTTCCAAGATTGAACCCTTTGCTTATATTCTCAACCAGGTGTAGAAGCTGTACTGATGCTGACATTCGAGGTTGGAAACCATACCGTTCTTTGCGAATGGTATTCTGTTCAGCCAGTTTCTTCAGTATTCTTGTTAGCACAACTCTTTCCAGCACTTTTGTTGTGGAGTTGAACAGGCATTTGCTGGAAAGGATGAGTTTTTCCCAGTTTTGGGGATCGGTATTATTTTTGCTCTTTTCCAGTCTGCTTGGAAGTAGGCTTTTCTCAAGCAGTTGTTCACTATTCTCGTTAATAATACTATTCCCTTCCTAAGCAAGTGTTTCAATTGACAATTTGTAACTGTGTCTTCTTCTGGGGCTTTGTTGTTTCTAAGTTTTCTGATAATATTCCTTGTTTCAGTCGGCGTAGCCAAATCAGTGTAATCTCCCTTCTTTTAGGAATGTGGAAACAGAGTCTTTGATGTTATCTTCTTCTTCCTTTTCTTCGTCCGTTTGCTGTATTATGGGAGTTGCATATTGTTCTTCGAAATAATCAGCCAGGATCTCTGCTTTTGTTAGTGGTTCGAAGATTTGCCCATCGTCGGTGGTCATTGGTCTTGTCAGTGTTTCAGAATTTTTTAATGCTCTTATTTGACCCCAAGCGTTTCGGAGTTGGAGTGTGAGCTTTGACATTTTTTCTTCCCAACGTTCAGTGTTTAGTTCTTTTAGCCTCTTCTGCAGTTTTCTTCTATAATAGTTTGTCAGTATTTGGTCTTGCGGGTCTCTGTACGTCTGCCATGTTTTGCGGTGGAAATTCTTTATGTATTTTAGTCTTGCAAGGTCCTCTGGAAGGTCTGTTTTATAGTTGGGTGGCGGGTTTACTGTTGTTATGGACGCTTTATGGTTAGCTTTATGGATAGCTTTGGTCAGGTGGTTTATGGCGCCATCTATTTCGTCTTCGCTTTCCATTCTATAAGTCGTTTTGATTGAATTATGTAATTCTTTTTTTGAAAATACCCCAGTCTGCCTGTTTTGTTATTTTTGTAGGTGGTGCAGTGATCATCCAGTTATTTATCTTGACTATTACCGGGTTATGATCTGACGATAACTCATTTACAATGATTGGTTGTATTGTACGTGGAATATTCTTTGTTATCACGATATCTATGACATCTGGTTGATGATTAGTATTTGCCGGAATATGGGTTGGTATCTCCGGACCAAAGACATTTAAGTTTAGTCCTCTTGCCACCTGAAGTAGTTGATTGCCATGTGGGTTTGCAATTCTTGAATTCCATAATGGATGTTTGGCGTTTATATCAGCACCCACCAGTATTTTCGGACCAACCATCCTAATTTTCTCTATATCCTCACAAAGTAGTTCTTTATGTAGTTTCAGATATGCTGCCACTATTGCTATTATGCCATCTCTTGTTTTGATTTCAATTCCTGCAGCTCCAATATTTTCCAAATTGTTAAATTCTATTGGGGCGTGGCTGATTGTTGATTTTACTAGCACCGCCGATCCTCCATCTCTTTCTCCTAATCTGTAGTAATCTATAGGTGGTCATGTCTCTTAATTAGAAGCTCTGATGTTGGTACAATTCTGTTTCAGTGGTTAGGATTATATCTAAATATAAAAACAACTAGCACATCAGGATATTATATATACATATAACTTTAAACTTCGACTGCGAGAAGTATACTCTGTTACGTTGAGTGCGATTTACGCAAAAACAAACAGTACAAATTTTCATAGCATTTCAAATATTATTTAGCCAACCGCCCCAGGAAAAAAATTGATATAATTGATCTTGATGCGGCACCACGAAGCTAAGAAATAAAGAAAAACCTTCCTGGCAGGAGGTGTCCATGGGAACTATCCCGGCATTCGTCTAGAGCAGGGGTCCCCAAACTTTTTATCACGTCGACCCAATCATAGTATATTAAACTCCTTATCGAACCCCAGATTAAGTATTTTTTATAAAAAAAACATTAAATCATTTTTGACATTTGTAATACAAAATAATAAGGAGACCTGCATAACAACACAATGAAAAAATTTACAGTTTCCATATGTTACAAGATCCAGCCAATAACATTAACAGGAAAAGGAGATATTTTCCATTGTTATTGTAATCTCAACAAATAATAAGAAAATTATGGATAGTTGGAATAAATTTTGAATAAAGGTCTGCCAAATAGAAAAGATGGGTGTTGCACTGTCATATAGCGATGGATCCACCTTCCTAAGAAACTCTTCAGACCAGCGTCTGCAAACCTCTCGACTAACACCCTACCTCAGTGTGCAAAAGTAATTGGTTGAAAGCTTCATCATTTACTTCACATAAATTCGCAAACAGACGGGAATTGACAGGATGAACTTTAATTTTATTTATAAACCTGATTTTTATAGGGGCATTCCTATTTTTCCCTAGACAATTTAATTAATTCTCTTTAATATTAATCGACCCCCTTTCGACCTCCGTGTATTTATCGACCCCTGTAAAATTGCTATTGACCCCAAGGGGTCGATATGGACCACTCTGGGGACCCCTGGTCTAGAGCGATGTGGAAAGCTTGGAAAACGCAGATCAGGATGGCCGGAGTGGTTTATTGAGAACTACTCATTTTCTCTCTCGGTAAATCCAACCTGTTCCATTCTCTAATCGCTCGTGGAAAAAATAAGTATAGAATTGAACCGGTTCTGGACCTGATTTCTCTTATCTTATTTTCTAGGTCATTCCTAGATATGAATGTTGCTAGTAGTAGGCCTAATATTTTTTGCTGTCATTCTGACATAAGTCAGTAGTGAATTTTTCAATTAGCTTCTTTCGAGGGCAACGCCTTCGGTGTTCCATGTCTTCCGAACCTAACTCCTTCAACATCATACTTATGCTTCCCCTACACACACACACACACACACACATATATATATATATATATATATATATCTGTAACCTAATTGCACGGCTCTTGTTTAGACCTCCGTGGAGTCAACTTTCTTCTTCAGCCATTCAGCTTCAGAATTCATTATTGAAGTTTTTGCCTGTTTGGCATTTCCTTAATTTCCAGTTTTAGACGTTTAGTTTATATTTCTCTCACTTTACTTTATGTCATTTCTTTTAGGCTCATTTTTGTCTGACCTAGTATTATCACCTTTTGAGTTACTTCTATTTGTGGATCTTATCTGTCTTACTGGTCTTTTGTGCGGTCCTTAATTTAATTCGTTTTCCGCGAGTGTATTTATTGTTGGATTCGTACTCGTTTGTGCCTTATTGTAAAAAGCGGTTGCCAGTTTACGATATTTCGTCACAGCACCGTCACTGCCTTTCTTAACAGAAAGGGGGATGTCGGAGTATGTTGTCCGTGGAGATTGCCTCCGGAAGTATTTGGGTCATACAAGGCTTTTCTGTTGGTATGGCTTCTCTGTGGTGTTTGTTTGTGTTAAATGATTAGACTTAGTGGTCTCTTATGACGGTCAATGGTGATGTCATAGTGACCAATGTTGTCTACTTCCAGGTTATCGCTTCTATTTGAACTTGTGTAGAATACTTCAGCCAGTTGTCGAAATCTGTCATGAAGATATGGAACGCTATTAGCTTCATGGACTGCGTCGGTGGGAAACCTGGCTGGAAGGTGCAGAGCTCTTTTCAGTGCCCTGTTTTGTATTGTTTGTAGCCTGAGTTTGTAGCTGTCAGCAGCGTATGCCCACACTGGACAGGAATACTCAATAATAGGCCTTACTTAGGTTGTATAAATTTTAATGCCAGTTCTTAGGGTTAAGCTGTTGTCTCTGTTGAGAAGCGAGTAAAGGTTGTGTAGCCTCGCGCTTGCTTTCCTATGGACGTCATTAATATGAGCTTTCCAGGTTAGTCTCCTGTCTAACAGCACCCCCATGTAACAGACAGAAGCTGACTAGGGTACTAAGTCACTACCGTGAACGTGAAGAACAGGCTCTGGTTGACGTGGACGACGGAGCCCAAGCCTTTTACTGATCATTATTGCCTGGATCTTGGCAGGGTTAATGTCAATCCTCCGCCTCCTAGCCCAGGCCTCCGTTACATGGATGACTTCATGGAGGCGGCAAGTGGCTAAAATTCTGCTGCGGCTGGCTGCGAGGTACGTTGCATCGTCATCGTATGTTGCGACCAGAACTCCATTGGTTGTGGGGACATCAGCAGTATATAATGAATATAAAGCCTTGAGGAACACCTGCTTTCACTTTTCTGGCACTCGAGAAAGCTCTGTCGACACGAATACTGATTGTGTGGTCAATCAGGTATGATTTTATTAACTTCACGTATGGACCCGGGATACCCTGCTCATAGAGCTTAAGTAGGAGGCCCGAGTGCCATACAGAATCAAAGGCTCGGGAGATGTCGAGCATCACCATTGCACAGAATTGTTTATGGTTAAACGCTTTAGTGACAGCTTCTGTTACCCTCATCAGCTGCTGTGTAGTTGAATGACCGCGACGAAATCCCAGCTGGTGATTAGGTAATGCATTTGTGTCCTCGATATGGATGGACAGTCGTTTTAGCAGTAGCCTTTAAAATACCTTGCTGACGGATGGATGAAGGTTTATAGGCATATAGTTTTGAGGTTTGTGTGGTTCCTCCCCACTCTTGTGTATTCGCACAACCACTACATGTTTCTATCGCCTTGTGTATTGTTGTCGGCGCAGGATGGTGTTGAAGATTTCTGAGAGGTAGTCTTGACCTCCGGTGGCAGGTGCCTTAGAGAACTGTTACAAAGCTCGTCACGGCCAGTAGCTTTTCGACGGTGGAGGTTTTGTTGGCTGCTAGTAAGAATTGCAATCCCGCAGTGTTTTCAATCCCGCGGGATCCGCGCGGGATTTGCGCCAATCCCGCGGGATCCGTGCAGGATTGGCGCAAACAGTTTTTTAACGCTTATATTTACAACATAGTTAATTAACACGTTAATAAATTAAATAATAATTAAATTAATAAATCAATTTTAATGTTAAATGATAAAAATTAATAGTTAACAATATTTTAATTGGCAAAATGATATTAAAAGTTTTTAGCATATCTTAAGTACATTTCGAGGTTTTACATTTTTGTTTTTTAATCTAAACCAATTTTTAAATAAATAATAAAAAATGTAAAATATTCAGTATTAAGTCATATTATGTGCCTTACAATACATCACATGAATTTAAATACATGGTTTGCTTAGTGGCCAAGTTACCAGAGTTTTTTTTTTTTTTTTAAATCTAAATAAACGTTCCATAAAACCGAGAGAAAGCATTCCATTTCACAAAGTGAAGTGAATATACTCTGTAAAGTGTAGACTTGGCTCAGAACAAGATCTCATAACTTTTTGTCACTGAAAAAGCACGAGACTTGCCTTTTTTTTTCTTTTTTTTTTGTGGGATTCATTATTATATCTCCTGATTCCTTGACTGATCTTACAGTTGATTCAATGTTATTAAAGAAAACTACTCACCAACACTTAAACTATCAAGTATTTCAATTTTACATATGTGGCGTAGCGACGTTTTAAGAGTGGAAATTATTACTTTTTAGTAAGAATGGAGACTTTCTCGGCGAATGATTGCAGTGAAGTTTTCATAGGTTATATCTCTGGATTTCATTGTAAAAACACGAGATTTTACATGTGAGGGAGACGGCGGAGGCAGCCGTCGAAGTATGGTGTTCCCACAACACAATTTGTCGATAGGCCCGTGAAAACTTTGTTGCGTCCTGGTTGGCTTTTACTTCCGCGAGCGGTTCGGAAGATGAGAGCTTGATATTAGAATCAATTGCAACATGGGTAGTCACTTCAGACTAGGGAACTCGGAGTGGAATAACTGGTAGAAATAAACATACACAAGAATTATCAGAGATAAGTTTGCAGCTCACGAAGACAGACTTACATCTGTGAACCTAAGTTCCGTCGGTAAAGCTTGCTAAGAAAATCAAAGTCTAAGGGAGTCAAAGTCTAAGGCTAAGATATGCGCGAGTTCTGACTTCTAAGTTCAACTCCTACATTTGTTTAACCTAAGTCCCAGGGAGGTGCGTGGCTTCAAAGTACTATTCGACCATGTCTTTCCGTAGACTAAGTCCTATACTGGCATCAGAGCCTATGCCAGAACCTAAGTCCTGCTTCCTCATGAAGCCTGAAGGTGAGAGTCGAAGTCCTGCTAGTCTAGCTGCCGTGCCCCGCTCCGGTCAGCTTCCAACCCCACTCACTGGCGGCTGGTCCCTAACTAGCTCTGTTGCTTGCTGGACCTACTCTGGCTTCAGTAGCCAAACGACCCCCTTATATATCGCTTGATTGCGTCCTTAATGTTCCTTCTAGAAGCTTCTGTCACGTACTCTCCCGGGTCACGTTGCAATACACATGCCTGTCCACCTATTTCGGGCCCCTAGTGGCTTCTTCCCGGATACCTCTGTTGGTAGCTTCCATACTTAATGACGTTGTTGATCTGTTTTCTGGAGACTTTCTAGTCGTTGCCTCACTAATGACTCTTTCTTGCGGCTTCTCACGCAACTGAATACTCCTAACGATTGTGAGCTTATTTCACGATATTCGTGACACATTCGCGACAACTTCATTATAACTTTTTTTGCCTTTAGTCGAAATAATAACTAGGAGAAGAGGTATTAATCTATAGCCTGAGCGGCACATGTAAACAGGCGGCTTTCGTCAAAGAAACACATTGAGGCAGCGGCCAAAACAACAATAAGTCAAATGATATACAATTGCCTTTTGATAGCTGCTAAATAAATAGGTATGCGATTAAAATTACGATAACATTAGTTTCCTATCAACGAAAAATCAAAATTTCAGCAGCAAAAATAATATATAACTTTATTTGCAAATACAGAAAATAGGAATAATGAAACCGTGAATAAAAAGCTGTAACTTTGTAGTTCAGATAACGTTTGCAACACATAAAAAATAATTATATAGTTACAAAATCGTACTAAATACGCAACATAACTCAAATTACAGAAATGTGTACTCGAAAATGAATACATAAATAGTGTATCTACTTACGAATGACGAAGGTTGACAAAAACAAACGTTTGTTCACACGTGCCAAATGCCAACTGGAAGGGTATAGGCAAACAGTGTAATACATCCGATAGAGACCGAGTGGGGCAGCGAGTCACGCACTGACACGCGTTTTATCCGCATTTTGCGGATTGCGGATCTGCTTAATTTTGTGCGGGATCCGCCAAACTGTCTAAGATGCGGGATCCCGCTTTGCTGGATTGCAATCCCTAGCTGCTATTAACCACTCCAGTAGTAATATCATCTATTTGCAGTTCATCTTCTGCTTCCTGATAAGCCCTCAACCGACGGTTGATTTCGGCGAGGTGTATGGCGTCTGCGTTTCCTTGCGACGGTCGGAAATTTGTTTCGAAGACATCGGCGAGGGCATTCGCCGTGTCTTCAGGAGTGATAGCTAATCAATGGCTGCCGTGAAGAAGAGGAAGGCGCTGTTGTCGTCAGGTTAGCCTTCTAGTTTGAAGCCAAAGCAACCCGTCCTCTGGGCTAACCATGAAAACTCTGGCGTCCAAATCACTATTTCGGTGATGAAGTAGGGAGGTTTTTATTTCCCTCTGCAGTCGGTTCAGCAGCCTTCTTGTTGCCTGGTTGCTCGTCAGCTTCCATTCCTTTGCAACCCTGTTTGTGTCGTATTTCAGCCACCAGTTGAGGGAGAAGCTGTGGAGTAGGGGCTGACCGTACTAACCTAACGGGTGTTGAAGCAGCAGTAGCCTCATTGACTGCAGTCTCGAAGTGTTTGAGGGCATTGTCGATGCTCGTAATTTCCGGTTGGGTAGTAGCTTTGTCTTGGAGGATCACTTGAAAACGTCTCCAGTTTGTATTTTTGCATTCCTGAATAGAGTTCTTCAGGGGCTGCCATGGTCCAATCTCAATCTCCGCTACAACCGGGCAATGATTAGAGGAGAGAGGGTTTAAGGCTATGGTAGCGACATAACGCTGAATTCCCTTACTAGTAAAGACGTCTAGAACATCTGGCCTCTGACCGTTGCTCGGATAGCGAATGGGTACATCTGGTGGCCACACCCCAATGTTAAATCGGTTGGTCAATCTTCTCAGTGCTACTCCAGCAGCAACTGAATATCTGCTATTCCTATCAGTGTGTGCTTTGCATTGATATCTCCGCCGATCAGGAGCTTACCACCGTTGAAGGCCAGAGCCAAGAAGTCATCCTCGTGAAGTTTTCGCCGAGGAGGACGGTAGCAGGAGATGACGTTAGTTTTTCGTTGGAGGTCGTCACTTCTCACCGACGGCTTCCATCTGTTGGAGTGTGGGTATGGCGATCTAGTGAAATAGAATGTTTCGTTTAATGTATAAGGCGACATCTCTGCCAGCGGTGGGTCTGTCCCAGCGATAGCTGTTGTAGTTAGGCACAAATGCTCGCAGATCGGGTTTGAAATTTTTTTCTGAGACAAGACATATGTCCACAACTTTATCCTGTAAAAACTGCCTGAATTCTGGTAGCTGACTATGGATGCTGTTGGCATTCCAGGCGCAGAACGATAATAAGTATATCAGGGACCTAGCCATTTTTGTTGCAGTGAGAGTACTTTGGGTCAGCCATGGCTTTCGTCTGTTGGGAGGTGCTTTGTAGGTTTGCATGTGTGTCAGTTCTCTCCTGTGGTGGGGTATTCTCAAGCGAGCCCGTTGAAGAGGGGTCACCTGGTAGGATAGTTTGATCCTCAGGGGACCTCTCTTAGGCTCGCCTTAGAGGATGACTCTTTCCTGATTCGAGATGGGACCCAGTCAAATTTTTGGGTCTTTTCGAGAATTGGATTTCTTCTTCCCTTGAGTTTTGGGGTTCCGCTCTTTGTGTATAGCAGGATTGCATTTTGGCGCGACACTGCTGTTCAAGGTTGTTTCTCATCTGGTGGCTTTTCATGCTCGTTTAATGTTCCTCTCTGTCTGTCACGAGCACTTTTGTAGGCTGGGCAGCCCTTACCTACTCCACAGTTAGAACATTTGGCTTCGTCCCTGCCTTTCTGAGTTGTACATTGTATAGACTAGTAATTCCCGGTGCATTTTACGCATACTGGTGGCATTCTTCAGTTTTTGGCTACATGTCCAAACAGTTGACAATTGTAGCACTGAGGAGGACCAGTTGAAGCCCGTAGCTTTTCAACCTGGACCTTGAGGTGGCAGAGCGTATCTTCGCCAAAGATGGCCCTTTTTCTTTGGCAGTCTGTTAGGATTACCAGGTACAGCGGAATGATGACTTTGGTGCCTGGTCTTCGCAGTTGGGCCTCAGACTGGATGATGAACCCCATCACAGTAAGGTCATTATTCAATTCACTTGTTTGCAGAGTTCTGGGGATACCCCTGCAAACTACTTTCAGAAGAGGAGCTGCCCCTGTAGGAAATAAGTAGTATGGGGTATTGGTCTGGTGTAGCATACCCGTGACAGTTGTGGAATCTTTGAGTGTGGAGAAGGGAAACTTTAACTTGTCTACGCCAGCTGTCTTGGTAGCAAAAAGCAGTCATTCTTATATACTTAAGAGTAACAGCTTCGACTGGTTTTATCACCTAGGTAGCTCATTCGAAAATGATGCGAATGATATATGACAAATAGCGAGGTTCGTGGTTTGTAATAGCATGAAAGACGAACTAGCTCACCTGTAGCAGTTATTAATTAGTCAACTGAAGTAGGTAGTAGCCAATCAAAACTTCTTAACGCACCCTAATAAATTAAAAAGTATGCGAAAAGCTTCATACTATATGAAACACATGCAGTGTATCCTTATCTCTGTGACATGTCGTTATGCTATTTATCGTGAATGCAATCACTCCTTTTCCACCCCAGCGATGCCTAGCGGCTTGGCCCTGAACTATCGCATACCCGTGACATTGATTGTTCATATTATTTCCATTTACGGGTTGAGTTTCAAAAATTTCTTTTCTTATTTAATTATGATAACCAAGCGAAGAACTTGAGCTTTAAAATAATACCTCATTCACTATTATTTTGGTTACGTATGAATATGAAGAAAGATGGCATATATTAAAAAAAACACCTTTTAGAAATTATATACGGGGGTAGTCTAAATGTGTCATCAGGTTTCAGAATACGACTCATGAAGACGACTGATGCATGAAAAGATAAAAAAGCTCACCAAGTTTCTGGTACATACTAAATTAATCAATGTGTGCGTCATCCGTCACCAGACACAAATCCAAACTATAACCCTGTTCCGTCCACACTTTTGTCCGTGAACCTGGATATGATGCATGTGTGGCTGTTTCCACAACTGACTACTGTTTCTGAATAACTAAAGGTATTTCGTAAGCAATAATATTAACAGAATGAATAGTGAGGTGTTTATCTTTGATTTAGTTCGATCTTTGGAATCTCTCTGTTCAGTTTACAAAAGCAGTTTTCATCTCTGAAGTTAGACCATAAGATTTTAACTGTGAAAACACAATGCAGATCAATTATGTAGATTTGCATGATTCATAGACCAAGTAATTCCTAGAAGAGGGCCCCTTACAGATAGCTATATGTAGTTGTGATGTGAAGATGTAGCATTCTCAAGGATCTGTTTTTTTTTTTTCTATTATGGTTTTTGCCTCGTCGAATCCGAGGCCATTAGAGAAGGGAAAATTCTGGGGACAAGAAACGGCAAGGAATTCACCAATGACCTTTTAAACAAATTATCCTGGCATTCGACTGGAAGGGTTTGGGTAATCTATGAAAAACTCAAATTATGATGGCCGGACGGAGTTTGAACAAGCGTCCTCCTAAATGCAAACTCAAAACGTTACCGCTCACCCAGCGGTGTGAATGAATCCCTAACCTAATGCTGTCTTTATCATTATTTATATCTATACTTGCGTATGAAAGAATTTAATCAGGCTAGAGTTCGTAGAACTCCCCATTCCTGAGGCACCTGTTTCCTGCTGACATACTGAATCGTAGGAGTCACGAAAGAATTTATACTAACACTGAATACTAATGAAACATATTCTGCAATTCAATTTAATTTTAAACATTAGGTTGCATCATTTAGACAGGTTTCGGTAAGGCTCCAAATGAATGTTCCTCTTCAAAAACTAGACAATACATAAACAAATTAACACTTACCTTACATTACATAACTTGAGATACTCAAAAGGAATTTTTAAGACTTAAGTGCTCACATTAACTGATTATCAACCCGAGAAGACTTTGGTATGCTATGTACTCAATTGGCTTTCACTGAAAGGAGGATCAGCGACAACCACTGAGAATCACCATCTGTGAATCCAGTCATATAATGGTGTGGTCTCTCAGATTCATGATTCCAACTACGACTTCGGCCGTTTTGAATTATCTCGGGGAATTGTCTCCAGTTAACACCAGCGATACCATGAATTTCTTTGTCCCAAAGGTCCGTTGGTCTTCCTCTGCGTTTCTGATGATCTCTTAAAATTCACTCCTACACCACATTTCCATTTCCTTATCTTATACCGGCGTAACGTAATTTAATTTGACGTACGATTTCAAACAATTACTTAATACGAGATAAAGCTTATTTCTAAAATTTACGTTGAATCTTTTATATATTTTCAACGTGTTTATACATCGATTGGATTGATGTGGTAGTAATTTCTAAGTGATCTGTGTGTAACAGTTATTTGTGCTAGAAGGTTTTAGTGACGTTTAATGGGCGGTGACAATGTAGAGTTTCTATTGGAGGATCGAAGTACATTCACTAGCATGACACCGAGTCTAGGAAACCGATACACAATTCGCCTATTTACATTTTAAACATTAACTTCGATAACAGTGCCCTTACATGGATAGGTGGTTCTCAGTTTTTTAAATGTAATATTCATTTATTCAGTGATTGTGGCTTTACGCTTGCATGAGTGGTTCCAAGTTAATGGAACCATTTTTAATCTCACAGTAGTCAAGTTTATAGGCGTCGTGGAGTGCTTAGTCTTATTCCGGAATATGTGACTAACCCGTTTTTAAATGGTAACATGAGGGGGCTGCAATTTAATAATGAGCTATTCTCAGAGCTGTAACGCCAAGTTTAACCGCCCCTCTTGAACATTTCCTAACACGCTCTAATTACCAAGAATGAGAGTATGTGGTTAAAAACTAGTGTTAAAGTTTGACTGTACCAACTAGAACCGACTTCACGGAAATATCGAAGTCCGATTATGTTTCTGTTTTACTGTTTAAACAAGAAACAAATTTATCAGTGTTATTAAACGTGTGAATTATTGGAGGTTATAAACTTTTACTTCGTGTGAACAACCTTTAATTAGAATAATGATAATAAGATTAATATAGAAGAACAAGGAGGGTTAAGTTCACTGGCAGCAATTCAACTGGTAAATCAGTTTCTTGCGAATTTATATAGAGGTAACTTTTCATGTGTAGATTATCCACCATATAAAGTGAAACTTTATTATATCTACGAGGGTGGCTTCATTCAAAATTGAAAATTTTGACGAAGAACGTATTCTTGTAAAGGCTGCGGTTTGTATTATATATAAAAAAGATAAAATTGAAGGCAAATGAAAGGACTTGCTTGCTGAAAAGGGATTTTTTTTGTCAAACCAATAGCTGAATTACGCAGTGAGTCTGATGATTTTCGCATCTACGTATTTGCGTATGGAAAAAGCCACATACCAGCATTTGCCAAATTTAATCACGTCAATAATTTAAGAGCAGATATTGTTTAATATTTTTCTTCCAAAATGTTATACCCATGAAATTTAGCATTACGGTCACTGTATTCTTTACTTTCAACCGGGGTTGGCATGATTAAATCATTCTGATTAAAATAAAGATTTTAATCATGATTTAAATCAAATGAATTTTTCAACAAAAATCAGGGATTTAATAAAATTGTCATTTAGTGGGCCAACCGAAGTAAAAAGCTAATCAATGTCTGAATTGTAGTACTCAAAAAGAAATGCTAATTTTTCATGCTTTCTGTCCCCAAGCTATTTCGTAATATAAACTGGACAGTCTGAATGTGAAAAATATTTTCTTTAACCACCACTGATAATGCTATGGCTCCAACTAGTTGCCAGAAAATCGGATATAAATTGGTTTTAACCTCTTCACTAAAATGTGGTTTTGTGACTCCCACCACTCCAGAGCTGCCATTTTTTAAAAGTTCTTCAGTAAATATCACAGATTTGAAGGATTTTAATTATATCTTTTATTTTATGATTATTGGCACTAAACCTCAAACAAAATAAGTTCTAGTTTCATCCAACGCACTCTCTTCCTTTTCTTCTGTCACCCTGAATACAGTTTGAGTTGGATGTAATAAATACGCCAAAAAGTAGCTGGGCGCCATAGCTTTGTTGTATCTCTTTTTAAACTTAGATATTTGGCTAATACTAGTTTCATCGAATTTCGAATCAAGTCTTGTCCATGGCTTTACTGTATCTGACAGAGGCCCATTAGTTTTTTGTAGGATATCCATTGTGATTTATACTGTTTCAGTCAGAAATTATTCAACAGATATTTTTTTACCATATTTTTTTACTTTTTACTGAATTACAATGTCTATTTTATTTCTGTTCTCTTCACAAATATTTATTAACTTTTGCCAATCAGAAATGTGTACTTTAAAAAAATCAGTCGGACCTGTTCCAACGAACGTCTTGTGGTAACTAGAGCTGTAAAATCTAACGATGTATTCGTTAATGAGTAACGGGTTCGTCGCCTGACTCGAAGTACCGAATCGATACAAATTCATTTCGTTACTCGCATGTTTCGATACTCGCATTTGTCGTATAGATACGAACACATTCCAGTTCTCGCAGCTAACTAATTTTGACAACGTAAAGACTAATTTTGTAGTTTTTATTTTGTTTAACATTAAAATTTACAGTGTATAATTGGTAAATAGAAAATTTGTGTGGATAATTCGAGATAGTTACTGTTTTTTCATTGATTAGTGAGGTTTATTGATTTCAAACATTTTTGAAATGTGTTATTTTAAGATTTGATACCTTATTTTTTTATTTCATAGTGTAATTTACAATATAAAATAGTGCTCTGGTTGCAATTTCCCTACACACTCATCTTCCCCCCTTGCTGCGTCCACCTACATTTGCCCTTGACAAATTTTTACTTTAAATTCTTTCAACGTTTTTTGGTAAATTATTCAAAATTTCTCTTGGTAATTTATTCCAATCCCTGACACCTTTATCTAAAATAAGAGAACCTTCCTTCACCCTTGTGACTGAAGTCGGGTGCCAGCTTGTGGTCATGGTCATCTTTTCCCTTCCAAGCATTACTTTTAATTCTTACACCAATATCTTTCCATGCCTCATCATTATATATGCTGTACACTCCCATGACCCTCTTCAGCCTCATCCTGTCTTGCAATGAATCCCATTTCAGCTCTTTTATCATATCTGTTACTGATTGGATTCTGCGATAATTTCAAAAAAAAAATCTAGCAGCCCTTTTTGTAGTTCCAGAATTCCATTAAAAAAAAAGTTACAATAACTTTATTCCTTTTTCCTGTGGTTAGTTATTGTATTATTACAGCAGGATCCATGTGATCAATGCGGTACTGGCTTTGATGTTGAATGTTTGTTGTAAGCGCGGCGCAACAACAGTTACGAATCTAATCGTATGTTTGTTCTGTACCTGTGTTATTGATTTAAAAGTTTTGAATTTTGATAGTTTTAAAATGAAACAAAGCGGGTGTCAGTAGCACTCTGCCTGCAGGCCCGATTTGATGGTATGTCCACATTTATTTTAACAAATCCATCACAAAAGGATGAAAAATTAAAAAAATAAATGAAAACAGTAAAGGAAGACAGTGTTGAAACCTCCTATTTAAAACGAAATATTTTTATGAGATTATAATGTTTGTTAAATACATGTCCCATTATCATTTCAGGCTTGTATGCAGGGTTTTGAGTAGGCTACTCTAAAAAATAAGCGCCATTAGTTATTTTCACTAGATATGTCGCAGTCAGGTGAAAGGTCAGGCCTTATTTTGTGTGTGCAAACAGATGTTTGTTTTGAAATTAGATTATTCTTTCGAATATAAAATTCATTACAGCAAATCAAGGGTACATTTAGAGTTTTTTCGTAAGATCCATGTGCTAATTACTTTAAGTTTTATCAAAACAATCAACTTGCCTAAACTTATTTTATTAAGTAATCAATTTACTTAAACTTTACCAAAATACGTACGAAGTCGTCCCGTGTGCCATGTGATGCTGCATGCTATTGTTCGATTGTACCGAAAGTAACGAGTAACGATTCGAAAGTAACGGGTATTGATTGGTTTAGTAACGAATACACACGGGTACAGAATTTATCGTTACTTTTACATCTCTAGTGGTATTACAAAAGCTTTTCCACCTTCATTTTAAAACAATTTGCTGCATGACTGTATCTAAATTGTTTGTGCAAAATGCTCCTTTGTATTGGCCATTTTCCACTGCCAAATCCTTTGATGGTAAATTCAGAAAATGTGCTGAACAACCATATGTTATAGTATTTTCATTTTTAATGTCTCCTAATTTAGCCATATTGGAAGCATTATGTATTACGAAATTTGATAACAATACTACTAAACTTAGATTTCAGATGCTCTACAAAAGCCATAGCAAGTTTAGGGAGATATTCAGACGTATGTAGCTTTTCGGATGTGTGTATAGTGTCAAATAGAAATACTTCGTTATAATTCGCTTAAATAGGTTTTTTCGGCATCAGCTGACAAAACAAAGAGAGAAGAACGCCCTTTCCTCTGCCGCCTACAAATGCGTATCGTTTTGCACACATTATAGTTGAATTATTGTGTTTTTAAAAAAGTGAAAAATCATGATTAATTTCATTTAAAAAAAACAACAATATTTTTATTTTTATGAAAATATTGTGATTTTATTTCCAATCCTGCTGTCAACTTTCCACCAACACGGAAACGTGTTTGACCAATAAATTCAACAAGAAATTATTGTTCTTTGGAGTTTTGAATAATACAATAAACAAACTAAACAGCAATTAACACGAAGTGAATGACTAAATTATAAAATAAATTAATAATTTAATGAATAGATAACTGCTAATGGTTAAGGTCGGGGGGAATAGGCGTGGTCGAACGTCGCTATCACCCATGCGCAAGATTGGAGCTGAGGCTTGATCCTTGTTCAGACGCTCAAGGCAACACTCCAACCTCAAGCTAATTTTCTGTCGCGACAGATTTTACTCAAGCCAAACGTTTTGGTTTGCACAAACGTTATGCCAGCGTTCACCCGCAACAATTTACTTCACAAACTAGCTTGCGCAAGCCAATTTGCGTAAATGTCTTGATCGTGTAAACGCACCTTAAGAAATTGACTTTCTTTTTATCTCGCAAAGTGGCGTAAACTCTAACTTTATACAGACACTTCACAAATTATTATAATAATTATTATACAAATTAAAGGCCGTATCAGGCTTTTTATATACTTAAAAATAAAAGCTTCGACTGCGAGAAGCATGTTCTGTTTCCCTGAGAGCGATTCACCCAGATACTTACAGTACGAATTTTCGTTGTGTTTCAAGTATTATTCAGCCAACAGCCCCAGGAAAAATATAATAGATATACTTGATCTCAATGCGGCTAAACGAAGCTGAGAAACAAAGAAAAACGTTCCTGTTCGCCTGTCAATTTATTCGTTGAATGCGAATAAAAAAAAACTGTTGGACTGCTGCTGTCTGGTTTTACCACCTAGGTAGCTGGTTCGAATTTTTTGCGACAAATGGAGACGTTGGTCATTTGTAATGGCATGAAACAAGAACTGGCTCACCTGTAGCAGTTATTAATTAATCAGCTGAAGTAGGTACGTAGCAAAACAAAACTTCTTAACGCACCATAAGAAAATAAAAAATATGCGTAAAGCTCCTTACTCTAGGAAACACGCGCAGTTTATCCATATCTCTGTCATGTCGCGCTTTTTCTCTTTTTTTTTCCCTCACTGCCTCAACGGCGTTTTACAGCCCCGCTACGATTTGCAGCTTTATCTGTGGTTTCACTGATGGTGGTGGATTTTATTTTCTCGAACTGTGCACTTTGGGGGAAAACCGGCTTTGACCGTAGTGATTATGGCCTGTGTGGAAACCCTTTTGATTTTCTTATTCGTTCGATAGCTAAATGGTTTCATGTGGTCAGTTGGGGATCATTGCCGCAATCAGTTGTGTTAACAACTCGACGATTTTCCCCAGCTGATTTGCTCGTCTTGGCTCTTGATTACAGCATTTGTGCCCGTGTTGGTCATTTGGATTGGTCGGCGGATGACTATTGAAGTGGTTTGATGACCATCTCTGAGGTCCTTCCAGTCTTCCCATTCGTTGGGAGTGACTGAGTTGGCGCTGTGATGGCTTCTGATGGCTGGTTGAAGCTTTCTTCTTATGGGGCATCCCCCATAACTAGCGGCGTGGTCAGAACCACAGTTTGCACACTTCGGCGTTGCGTCACGCGGACGTGTGCAAACCTAGTTGTTATGACTCCCTCCGCAGAGAACACAGAAGCTTGATGCCCGAAGCCTTGGCAGCGGAAGCATTGATGTAACGTTGCCATCGGTCTCCGCTTCTGTGGCCTCTTGTTGGAATTTCATGACTTGTCGTGCTCCTATTCAGCGTGAATGCAATCACTCCTTATAGACAGCAGCGATGCCTAGCAGCTTGGCCCTGAACTATCGCATACCCGTGACCTTGATTGTCCGTAATATTTCCAATTACGGGTTGAGTTTCAAAAATTTCTTTTCTTATTTAATTATGATAACAAAGCGGAGAACTTAAGCTTTAAAGTAATATCTCATTTATTATTATTTTGGTTACGTATAAATATGAAGAAAGATGGCAAATCATTGGAAACACAATTTAGAAATAGGGTTAGCCTGTGTATTGAATAGTATACGATCCACAAAGACGAGTGATACATGAACGAATGCAGAAATTCACCAAGTTTCTGGTACGTACTATAAATGTTTAATGTGTTCGCCATTAGTTCCCCAGCACGAAACCAAACTGTAATCCAGTTGCGTTGATACTTTTGTCCGTGATCCTGGATAAGTTGCAGGTGTGGTTGTTTCCACAACTGACTACTGACTCCTTCACTTTCGTCCGACAACAAAACGAGAGTCCACAACACTGGAGTACAACTGTCAGTGACTTTCTCAGCATCGCTTGTAATGTTATGATAACATCACAGGTACTTTATTAATGTACGCGCAGTGCAGATTAAGTCATTACGCGGTGGTCTGCGTAAGAGATAGTATTCCGTAACGGCGAAAGATAATGACTTCCGCCAGACCACCATAGGTCAGGCAGTTCTGGGAATGACGATCGGACAGTGTTATTGTCAACTGTATCCTCGGGCGGATAAACATTTGTGAGTGTACTGTGTCGAACTGATACATGCAGAGCCATGAGTTGCGAAGATTTAGGGCACCTGTGAACCTCCAATGATTCTACTTGACCAATCATATTATGCCCTCAAGTGCAGAAATGGTCTGATATCGACTTTTTATGAACAATGAAAACGCGAGGGAAACGCCGATAAACTTAATTTCATGAAATGGGGACATGGAGGGAGAACTCTCAGCCAATCAGGATAAATAGGAGTGAAGAAATGTGATGTGTGGGGAATGTGACACTCCAGTAGCAAAAATTGTTAATTTTTTATACTATTTTGTTTAAAATAATTGTTCATGTTTGCACGTATCCGGAGATCGGAGAGGCGGATATGATACGGGATTTGGTACGACTACACGCAGGCGGAGTTGGGAAGGCTGGTAGGCTTCATCCGGACGGAGACTCGACCGATGACCCTTGAGGCGAGATAAGCTAGCAGCCGTCAAGAGGCGACCAATACATAGTTATAAGTGTTTATGTTCGTACTGGTACAAGTGTCACTTAAGGTGGTTTGAATGAACATCGAGGTGCTGGCGTGTCCACCCCTGTGCTGACTAACGGTAAAGACTCTCACGTTTACTCTGACCTGCACTAAAATTCATCCAAGCTCTAAATAATAACGCCCTAATAAGGAAGTTTGCTTGATAAGCATCCATGTTTTATAGAAATATAATGAGATGGAAGCGGAGCACTGATATACATTCGCCGCTTGTAAAAACAAAGACGTGTCTATTTGTTTTCATGTAATTATGCTAGTAAAATGTTTGAAATTCGTAAATAATTGTACTGCTAGCGGAAACGATAGTTTTTACTCGTTTACTGCATTTGATAAATACATTCATATACAGGCTCACTGTAGTTTGTGTCTTTAAGACATTAGTGTTTGTGTCTTTAAGACATTAGTGTTTGTGTCTTTAAGACATTAGTGTTTTTGAACTAGCTTCTGCCGAGAGCAAAGCCTTCGGTGTTCCAGGTATTACGAACCTAACTCCTTCAGCATCGCATTTACGAGTTCCCTCCAGCTTTATGTATCTGTCACGAATCTGGCGGCTCTTCTTTGGACCTTCTTCAATGCCTCCATTAACCTCCTTTAATGGGGACCCTATACAGAATAACAATATTCAAAGGATGGCACACTACTGCTTTGTATATAATCGGTTTAACTTCCGGTGTGCACTGTGTTAAATTGCGACCTAGAAATCTTAGCATATGAATTACTTTTCCAATTACCTTCTTGATAAATTTATTCCACGACAAATTATTACGAATTGTTACCCCTAGGTATTTAGCGGAAACTACCGTTCTAAGGACAGTGTCATTAATTGTATATTCAGAGCTAAATAGTGTCACCTAATTTCTTATACGCATGACTGGAATTTTTTAGCATTTAACTCCAACTGCCAGTCTTTACACCACGCAATTATTTTCATAATATCGCCATGTAACAAAGAGCAGTCGTCCTGGCTTTTATTTCACGATAAATACTAGAATCAATGGCGAATACTCTTTTCTTCCCCTTATTACATCGCCCAAATAATTAATGTATATGAGAAACAACAGAGGATCTATAACACTACCCTGGAACCCCAGACTTAACTTCAGTCAGTGATGAACGCACATCGTCGAGAACTACACACTGTGTTCTGCCCTTCAGAAAATCCGCCATCCAGTTGCATATTTGTCCAGATATGTCATAACTACGAAGCTTCCTGAGTAACTTGGTATGAGGCACAGTGTCGAAAACTTTTTGAAAATCTAATAGAACGAAGTCGATCTAGGATTTCTCATTTATAATACGGCACAAGTCGTGAATTAAAAGTGCAAGTTTTGTTTCGCAGCAGCGACCTTTTCTGAATCCATATTGATTTTGGTTTAAAAGCTCCTCGCCATCCAAAAACTGGATGACATTTTAATAGATAAAATCCTACAAAATATTGAGATTAACAAGATAGGCCTATAATTTTGAGGATCATTAGTATTTCCACTTTTAAACACTGGACTTACGATGGCGGTCTTCCATCCAGCTGCTATTTTTCCTTGATCGAAGACGGCGGTATATAATTTCATCAAATAAGACGTAATTTCGTCTGCGTACCTAGGGTAAAATCTTGTAGGAATACCGTCTGGTCCGGGAGCCTTATTGGTTTTTACATTCCTAAGCGGTTTTGTTATTTCCTCGACGTCTAGAACGAGATCTTTCATAATTTTGTTGCTACAATTGTTAAAAATCGGTATCTTCTCCACGTTTTCTGTTGTGAACGCATTATTCAAAATTTCTTCTTTCTCTATGCTAGTTTCCGGTAATTCCCCATTTCCTTAATCGGTGACTGCATAACTTTACGAGTATTTCTCATTACTTTGATATACGACCATAACTTTTTTGGATTAGTAATCAGATTTTCATATAATTTCCATACTTGGAATTCTTTAAAAACATCATGCATTGCCTTAAGCACTTCCGCTCACAATTTAATGCATTCCGCGGTCAGGAGCCGTCAGATGCGGACGTGCTCGCAGGAACTTTCGTGCAGTTTTTTTTTTCCTGTCAATAAATTATTTTTTTACTATTTTACAAGTGAACAACTGTTAAATTCATTTCTACAAATACTTTCTTACTGCAAAAGAGTCTCTATTACAATCAGAGATCTTCACGCAGCTTACATACATTATAACCGCGCCAAAACTTAACAAAGGAAGAACGGAACTGCGAATTCACCAACAGCTTTTACCATGTTATAATGAAGTTTTAGTAGAAGATTGCTTCAAAGCCGCGATTTCCGAAACAGTTTTGCATTTTACTTGGTCTCCGTCATATTTCATCACACAGTTCATGGTGCTCCATATTTGTAGTGCTGTGATGTTATACGAGAGCATACAAATATGGACCATAATTTTTATCAATGTAGTTTCCAGTTTTCAATCTCCATCTGTCGATTCTGAGGGTATTTTTAAAATTTTCGAGTGTGTGATTCGGGCATCGCCGCAGCGATCATTGCAGTGTCAAGTATAAAAGTTTGTGGGTGTGTAACTGAAAAACCATCATTTCATTTGCCCAGAGACTAATCTTGCAGTAAAAGGTAGTAAATGGCTGCCACAGCTACCGTCGCGGGAAATTTTGTAGTACAGATTTTAGCGGTAAGAAAGGCAGTTAGTTTTCAAGCCAGCACAATGGTGTGATACTACACCGCCTTTATACGACACCAGCGACAAGAGCGCTGGCTTAGCAGTCCTTACTGTGAGAACTCGACAGCAACGTCCTGTCCGCGAGGAACACGTCCACCTAAAGCCAGCCACACACAGAACCGGGCGGGGCAGGGCGGGGCGGGGCGCTACGAGTCGCCTGACTTGCCCTGTCGTGCTGCTGTCACACACAGAACGAGGCGGGGCACGACAAGTCAAACATTTAGCAAATTTTCTTCATTGCCCCAGTCACCTGTCAGTGAACTCAGTGGGAGCATACTGGTGTGTAGTGTATCATTTTGAAATGGATGTTAATTTGGAACTATCTGCAGCTCTTGGACCACAATGTTAACAACAGAGAGATGTGGGTACACCCTATAAACCTGAAAAGGAATATAGGAAGTTTTATTTCTGAGCTTAGAGCCGAACCCAGACAAGTTTTTTTAATTATTGTCGCATGTCAATTTCGACATTCGACTTTGTACTTGAGAGCATTCGGAGCAGAATAGAAAAGCAAAATACCAATTGGAGAACAGCCATACCCCCAGAGGAACGGCTTTTGATAACCTTAAGGTATGTATGTTGGTTCTCTTTTTCCTGAGCATTAGTTATTCAACCATATAATAACACTGTATAGTCATATAAATTTTAAATCTTACAGTCATACATGGCACACATACAAATCAGTCGAATATTCGAAACACAACACAACCACGTGTTCAACACAACCAGACCGCGAGATAGTGGAGCCCGGGGAGGGAGGGTGGGTCCCGTGACAGCGCATGCGCAGAACGTTCTGCCCGGCAGCGACTTGCCCCGGGGCATAATTTGTTTCAGCTTCGCATTTTGCCCCGGGGCGTCTTTTCGACGTGCCCTGCCCCGCCCGGTCCTGTGTGTGATGCTCCATAGGCACCCGTGCGTTTCCCGTCGCACAAGACGCCCCGGGGCAAAATGCCCTGCCCCGCCCGGTTCTGTGTGTGGCCGGCCTAACACGTGAAGTACACGACTGAATGGCATGACATACAGCCAATGAGAGAAGCTGATTCCCCACTTTCAGAGCCGGGAACGCTTCTTGCCGGTTGCGCCACCGCCCCATTTCGCGATGTGAAATTTTGTAGGCCAGACCTATTACAAACCAAATTGGCCATTTTAGGCTTGTTTCTATCATCCTCCCCTCCGCTAGATCAGAAAGCAACTGCTATCATTTTGGATCCTATGATCCACTATCTCCAGTATCGGATACCTCAGATTTATATATCTATCGATGTAATGATACCATGGAACAGTTTTCTAAAGTAAATTAAGCAGTCACAACTCTCGATATCATTCCAAGGAGTACCTACGTCCTGATTGTAAGTAAACAAATTCTCTGTTTGTCAAACCAGATACTTACAGATGCCGACTGGAAACCTAAAACCTCAGCCGACAGTAAGTAATTACTAGGTCGGACCCGCCAGTGGGGTAAGTGTCGCCACTCGCTCGGTCAACACGCGACACTATGACCAGAAAAAACACAGTAAAATTCACATTTTATCGAGCCTTCATAAGGCCTGGACTTACGAGATCCGTGAGTGGCTGTACGATAAAGTAAAACTTGTCGAAGAAGAAATACGGGGAATACAATTAGACTCGTTCCAAAACTACGTATTTGTTAAAATGACATGTGAGGAATATTCTGCTAATGTAACTGAAGCAAACACTGGGAACTAGAAGTTCCATCATGTCGATGAAAATGTAAGTAATGTTCAAGTAATAAAAGCAGGAAAAGACAGATAAGAGAGTTAAACCTGCACTTCGAATTACCCAATGAATCGATTCTACAGGCGATCAAACGGTTCGGGAACGTGACAGAATTCACAGAAGATGAATTGGGAGAAAATATCAGTTTTTAGAAAGTAAATGGAGTGCGGATGGTGAAAATGAAAATAACAAAGCACATACGATCATATATCAACGTATGTGGATTCAGAGCCCTGGTGGTACACGATGGGCAGCACCGAACCTGTGCTCTAAGTAATGAAATAGAATATATCAGAGCAAACTGCCGCCGCATACAACCGACAATACTGCGCTAACATACATCAAGCGCTCAGAAGCACCAAAACATAACGGAGAATCCTCATTGGAAAATCAACAGCAGTTTGCACCATAGACGAAAACGGACGTTTGCAGCCCTGAGACCGAAATAAAAAGAGAAAGAGGGTACCAAATTGATAACGCAATGTCCGCCGAAGAAACCACGTGTGACGAAGAACGTAAAACCCAGAACGAACTGACCGAAAATCTCCAAAACAATAAGGAGACTTTATTGACAAGACAAAAACAAACATGGACGGGACAAAAGAGAAAGGAATATAGAACTTCTGTTAAACATGGTAGAAACTGACGACAACATGGTATCGGGTCACAAAAGGGACGAACAGATGTTGACAACTGATCCCCAATCTACAGCAGAAGAAATCGAGTGGACGAGACCAGCGGTTTCCAAACCCGGTTAGTAACGTCGAGCAAGAAAACAACCGGAGGCAAAAACCAAACAAATCAGGGAAACATCAACAGAGAAAAAATAGGAAATGTCAAAGGCAGTGCCAAAAACTCAAAACGCAACCAATCGGGAAGAACCAGTTAACGATCAATGCAGAGCTAACCCCAAACCTAGTTAGGCACAGAGGAACAGGCACGGAAAAAAGAAGTTTGTTCTTTAGTTAGACAGACGATGGGCAGCAAGTAGACTCAACGGAAAAACATACAGACTGCCTGAATGCAAATCAAGGCGCCTAAACCACAAAGAAACAACCACTTCAGAAACTGTAAACAGGAAACCTGGACGGCTAGGCATAGACACCCCTTATGGAACAGCTGCAGCTGAACACTAGAGCGGATGGAAGGCAACGAAGCCAAAACATCAATATAATGAACCAGGTCTTAAAAATAGCGACGATTAACATTAAACGCATAACAACCGTAATCAAGCTGCATTCTTTGCAACAATTTCTTATCAAAAGTCAAATAGATGTCGCAACCATGCAGGAAGTGATAAGGAGTTCGAAATCTTCGGATATGAAATCACTACCAGCTTGGACCCCACAGTAAAACCGGCACGGCAATATTAATCATACAAGAACCTGGAAATTTTAATTTCCGGGAGGGGGATATCAGTATGCATCAATGACGTATGCATCATCAACTTACCTTCAGGCACCAACAAAAGAACGGAAATCTTCAAAATAGAAATTCCATACTTATTACGGAGGAAACCGACCAGACTTGTAAAGGAAGCGACTACAGCTGCGTTATTGACCGAAGTGGTCAAAGACCAAGCCCTAATATCTGACAAGAGTTATTAAAAATGATCGAAGGTTTAGGCCTGAAAGACACACACACACACACACGACTTCCACCTCCAAAAGCATACTCGACAGAACTTATGTATCAAATAATCTAAATCCAGCAGTTAGCAGCGATAAATAGCACCTTTTCCGACCACTGCGAATATATATGCAGAATCAAGAGCATTGAGAGAGGAAAAGGATACTGGAAGATAAACGTTTCGCTTCTCCGCGACACAGAATATGAGGAAATCGTCATAAGAGTCTAGCTTTCGAGTATTAGAAATTGCCACTAGTACTAATTTAACTTGGTGGGTCACCCACGCAAAACAAGAATCAGAAAAGCAATTATCGCCTACTCACACGGGAAACATTACTAGACACACAACACCATGGAATTTTACTACAGATGTCTGAAACATATGTATAAAAAAGATGTGCCTACCACCCAAGATCAGTACTTATTAAAAAAATATAAAGCCAAAATCAACAAACTACAGGCATCAAAAATTGAAACTCTCCTAATCAATACTGATAACGTGGATGTCGTAGAGAAAGAGAAGACCTCGTTATACCATCTGACTAGGGCGACAAAAATAAGAAACTCTCTGTTTATATCTGACATAATTTCGGCAGAGGGAGTCAGAATAACTAATCAAAAGGAGATTCCAGCAATGATTTGGAACCATTTTTCCACTTTTTACAATGCCTCCACCACAACCGGGGAAGACAGAGACTCCATCTTAAACCACATTAATGAATCTTTGTACAACAACGAACGAAACGAAATCACCAGAGATATCACATTATAACAGGCAGAATTTTCCCTTATGGCAAGAAAAACAAGAAAATCGCCTGGTTACAACGGCATCCCATTAGAATTTTATAGAAGCTTCTGAAACGTCAATTCCCACAAGATGATAGAAATATTCAATGAAATATGGCATATTGAAAGGTTGCCTGAAGCCTACACGTAACACGCAATAGTCCTTATCCCCAAAACGCAAAACGCGAAGGATATAAAAAAGCTAAGACCTATAACGCTACTAAACTCCGATTACAAAATCCTGACTCGCATCCTGAAAATAAGAATAACGCCATTACTGACCAAGATATTCGCCCCGTACCGAGTAGTCCCGATCCATAATTGCGGGATCCAACACGCAATCTTGGAATACAGAGTCATTATCTCCTTCCCAGAAAACCCGAAGCTTAAAGCGGGAATCCATTTCCTCTATTTCAATAAAGCATATAACTATGTCGAACGTGAATTCTTGTATAATACCATGAGGAAAATGGGTATGGGAACAAACTTCGTATCAGCAATCACAAATTGAACCAACTACTCAAGCACAAGACTCCTAGTAAACGGATTTATCTCAATAAACTTCTGTATGTCCCGAGGGGTTATACAAGGCTGCCCGCTCTCTATGGTTTTGTTTGCCATATAAACGGAACATCTATTACGGAGCATATATTACATGAATTAGGGCATAATGTTCCTTGGCAAAAGATACAGTACAAGACGATATTGGTTTCTATGAAACCGACAGTGACAATTTAGTTGCAATTAACAACCAACTAAGCATTTTCGGCTAAAACCGGCGCCAACGTCAATATAAACAAATCGGGCATACTTTACATAGGATTAAGAACACAAAACCTTGAAAATACATATGTATTCAAATGAATGAACAAGCACTAAGTCCTGGGAGTATGGCTAGAAACCGATCCACTCAAAATGAGTGTAGTCAACTGGTGGAATGCGTTAAACAACACAAGGGCCACTATGCCAGACAGATCAACAACATACAAAAAAACAAATCTAATAAATATGGCGGTCCTTGATAAATTAAATGATATTTCTCAAGTGTTCCCTGCGCCCAAAAGGATAATTCAGAACGTTCAAAGAGCAACATCTTGGTTCCTGAGCCAAGGTGAGATGTTCAGACTCAACTTCCGGACACTAACCCTGCCAAAAGTATGAGGAGGTATGGCTTTAATGCATGCAAGAATCAAAGCAAACGCAGCACCATCACTGCCTTATATTTGTAGGCAGGTGGAGGTGGAGGATATTGTCCGAAGACATTGCCTCCAGCAGTAATTAGATGGTTCACGACTTTTCTGCAGGTTCGTCTTCACGGTGGTGTCAGGTTATCTACGTAACTTGTTATGACTTCTCCGTCAGTAACATTGTTTGTTGTTGGACCAGCTGCATTATGAAGCCTAAGCTTATGTTTTTGGAGTTCTTGTAGTTCGCCTGTTGTCGATAGTGGTGTGTGGCGGAATGCTTCGCTGTCGCGAGTAGATCTGGACCGGTCGCTGCAGGTCGACGGCTATTGCTGTAGCCGCTGATAAGCTCCTCTGCATGAGTCGTCTTCAGTGTCCGCAACTTCTTGCTTCTGTGGCTGTTGAACGATTGGGTGGTTCTGCTCTCGGTACGGCTGGATTCAAGATGACGGAGACTATTTCTCTGCTGATGACTGCTGGTGACAGTTACATGGTGGCGAGTGGTCTCCGGCGGCGAGGCCCTGTAGTCTTGCGTGCTTGTAGTGATCTCGCAGCGATGCTGTGAATGCCTCTTACGTTGTAGCTTCCATGATCTACAACCTCTGTAAGAAGCTGCGTGCCCAGACCCGCAGGTGCAGCAAGTGGGTCCATCGCGGGGTTTCTTGCAGGTGGCGAGTTCGTAACCGCCTCCACAGCGAACACATCTGACTGATTCAGTGCATTCGCTGGCGTCGTGCCAGAAGTTCTGGCACTTGAAGCACTGGACCAGTTTTCGTGAGATCGGCTTCGCTGCGGTCGTTGGTTTGTCTACTGTCTGAATGGTGGCATCTGACTTCTTCTTCACGCGACTGGGAGTCATGATGTCAAATGACATGAAGTTTTGCAGAAGGATCTGGATTACTTCCGCGAAGTCGTCAGGCCAGGACGGAAGAATCTTCATCCCCTGATGGTCTGGCCAGCTGAACATGGGCAGCTTCATGTTACGCTGCAGCAGAGCCAGTAAATCGCAGAGGTTCCCTGCGTAGTTGACGGCGATAGGTGTTATTGGGCCTTCCCTTAAGGCAGGGGAGTCTGCGGGAGGTGACTCAGGCGAGAGCGAATGACTGTCCTGCGGAGATGTTTCGCCTTTCTGTGAGGGCGATGGTGTTTCCCTTATCGGCGTCACCTTGAAGTTTCGGCCGGTCGCTGGATCGAAGCGCGAGGGTCTTTAATCTTCTTTTGATGTAATCGACGTACTCCTCCCAGTTGAAGTCACTGGCCAGCGGGGTCGGAAACACAAGTGCCTCCGGCCACGCCACGACTCCCACAGGGGGGAGCTTCTTGGCAAAATGGTGGTGCTCGCGGCTAGCCAGGCCTGCTCGAAAGTAGCGGCATCGCTTGTTGCTATATCCCAGCTGAGCTGAAGTTCATCTAGGTGGACTGTGATGGTGAATTTCCACTGCTTGTGGTTTCCACGATCGAGTCGTTTTCTCCACACCAGCATGGACCAATCGTCTGGTCTGACGCCTTCCACGACTCGTTCAGTAGCTCTAGAAGGAAGGTGCGAGACCTCCGCCCAGATGCCAACTTCCCGTGTGAAGGCGCCAGTACCAATGCACTTACTCTTCAATTTCGCCTTCTTGTTCGCGGCAATCTGTATTGAAGTCTCGGGGGCGCAAGTAGCTGCTGCGGTGTCAGCCTTGGCGCTGACAGATGGGCACAGACGTGGAGACTTGGTTGTGCCAGTCTGCACAGGCGTCGTGGCGGTGACAATAGAAGCAGCTTTGTCTGCCATAGCGAGTCTAGTTGAGAAATTTTTAGAGTTGTGCCTGGATCCTGCCACTCGCTCTTGAGTTCCCATACAAGCAATGAGAAAATTTTGAGAAACATTTCTGAAAGCAAAGAAACCGTTACGGCCCAATTACTGGAACATTACAAACCGGTTAGTACAATGGCACCTGTAGGAATTTCTCACATCAACAAATTCTACTTCGTCGAACGCAGCTATATTATAGTAGCACGAAAGGGTAACCTCCCCAAGACAGCCAAAGAGACATACACAATCATGACGGTCAACAAACGTAGCAACATAGTAGAAACTAAATACCCAGATATTAATTGGCATAACGTGTGGACAAAAATCTTCAACAGGACAATTCCTTCTGATAACCAAACCCTATGGTACAAAGTAGTCAATGATACCCGGCTACCAACGTGAGGCTATACCGCATATATCTCAAGCAAGCCAACCGATAGATGTGACTCGTGTGAGAACACAGATACGTTAGTACATCAACTGTCTTGTGGAAAAATGGATGTGGACAAAACATGTAGCAGCGTACATGTTGCAAAAACCGCCCAGGGAAGTACTAAGTAAAATTCTAGCAAAGCCGGATTTCAAGATTACAACTATAAAAAAAACACAATAGTTTAATATGGATCCTAGGCTACACAATGCAAGATATACTGCAGAACCTAGAAGAATATCTATCAAATCTCGAAATAAAACTATGGAGCTTAAAGAAAACTGCGAAATACAATGCAAAATTCGGAGACTATTTGGACGAGATACTCAAAGATAAAAAGAAAACCAGCTAAAGCTGCAAGACAAGAAAAAAGAAATAAAATAAAAGACTCCGAGTCGATTCATCCGGCTAATTAAAAAAATATGATGGAAAGCGTCAGAAGGACTAGGGAGATATGAAAACATGGATCACTTATTAATTTTTTTTAAAAAAATAAGAATTTGGAAATAAAGATTAGTAGTTATTTAATTTATAGTAATTTTATTCCTCTTATTTCTTTATATATATCAAATTGTGGGTGAGAAAATGTGTAAATTTATTTATTTTGAATAATACTCTATCATTCTTTAATCATGTAGTCTCCAAATTTTAGGAGCATAAGTAACGGTTCCGAGGTACAAAACGTAAATGCGAGTCAAACGCATGGAAAAGAGTCAGCGAAACATTAAGTTATAAATGGCGGAGGAGCCAATCCGAAGGAGTGTGTGATGGAGAACAAAAGGACGGTTGTAAGGGGTGGGTATTTTTTTTTTTTTTTTAAGTGAGTAAACGTAGCAAGTCTGCTAGCACTGAATTCCGGCACACACACAGCTAGGAAACCAAAGTCTGCTCCATTCCCAATAGCAATTAAGCAATTATTTACTATCCGTATATGTCACACTTTGCAGCGTTCAATGGTATACCTGATAACGTCTTTTATTTTCTCCTATAAATATGTACCTTTTAAACGTTACTGCTATTTTGTTCTTTACCATAAAAAAGTTTTTTTTTACTATTTCATTCCTCCCAGCTGAAGGCTGAGAGGCGGGCTGCTGGAGAGTCACGGAGACTCTTTTCAGCCTATTAGTCTACGGGGAGGGAAGGGGGATGGAAAGTCGGCCGTGGCCTCGTAGGGAACCATCCCAGCATTCGCCTATAGTAGGATTGTTGATAATATATCGATATTATTTTTTTGAAAATATCGATATTTATGAGTGATATTTTTAGGACGATATATCGATATTTCGATACTGAAATATGGATATCGGCTTCGAAATTTTTTAAAAATAATGCACTTCGTTTGCTCTGAATGACACTATGTCCCTCAAATTTCTGTTATGCATAGAGATCAGCAAGCTTAAGTAAATCTTACTACGTTTCTATAATTAATTTGAAAGTTATAGGTACCAAGTTAACTCAGATGGTGACAACAGTGTAGGCAAGGCATCGCTCGCCCAGCACGAATCGAACTAGGTTTGACCCCGGTCCTCCCGAATGGCAAGTAGCAGTGCGAAATCGCACTGCCCAGGCCTCGGTGAATTACTTCTCAAATTTATATTAACTCATAAGGGATTTTACAAAAAATACAGGATGGTTTTTTCCTGATAAAATACAGTTTCTGAAACGGAGGCAAACTTTTAACACACATACACAAAATCCGCGGTAAGATGAGCCCTCCGATTTCTTCACTGCAGCATGTAAACGAGTTTGCTTCCTGATCAAACGTTTCACTTCCGACTGAACCACGGAAAGTTCTCACTAACCTTAAGAAACTTTTTAGAAATATATTTATTTAAAACCGGTCCATATTTTTTCTTTTAAATTAAACCAAAGTTTCTCAACATTTGTATTAAGCGTGCATGTTTCAAGTTTTTTCGCCAAGGGATCAACCGTACCAGCATCACTTGCCTTATCGAAGCAATATACGAGTTTGTCCTTATCATGTTTCAAATTCAGACGAGATTCTAAAGTTACCACAAGCGCCTTGTGATCGCTTATACCGTCTTCTATACAAACTGTATCTACAGTATCCGGATTGCTTATAAGAAAAAGATTCAAAATGGATGAGGAATCTTTGTCGCACAGCGTTGGCTCTTCCACCATCTGTTCAAGAGATCTTTCCGCGAATGATTCTAGGAACGTTTCGGTTATTAACCTATCTCTTCCGACTGACCTAAACGTGCAGAACATGTGTCCTACTTAAACGACAGTAGGTTAGAATCGCCACCCACGATCAATATATGCCCCTGAAATTTGTTTAGAAATAATATTGACTCTCTGAAATATTCCGCGTTAGCCAAACCAGAATCCGGAGGTCGTTTATGGACTTTAAATTCCTACTAATTTTTCCTTCACCCAAATTAACTAGCAAAATTTTCAGTTTCAATTACGACAGAGCGATTAACGGTTTTATTATTTATCATTTCTCTTGGTAACATACACAGACGGAAAAAAAAATCCCAACACCAAGAAAAAATTATTGTAGAGTAATGAAATTTGGACAATGCATTTGTCAAGTTAACATGTTTAATTGATTAAATTTTCAAGATCACAGGTTAATTTAAGCTCAAGAAAATGCATTTCAAATGTGAAATACTGTTAAATTAATAGCCGGTGTAACCTCCAGAATTTTGAATGCAAGCCTGCAAACGTGAATGCATTGTGTCATACAGGTTTCGAATGTCACTTTGTGGTATGGAGTTCCATGCTTGTTGTACTTGTGCTGTCAATACTGGGACGGTCAGTGCTGGCTGTGGATGATGCTGGAGTTGTCGTCCAATGATATCCCATACGTGTTCAATTGGAGACAGATCTGGTGATCTCGCAGGCCAAGGTAACATGTCGACACTCTGTAGAGCACGTTGCGAGACAACAGCGGTATGAGGGCGAGCGTTATCCTGTTGAAAAACTCCCCCTTGAATGCTGTTCATGAATGGCAGCACTACAGGTTGAATTACCAGACTGACGTACAAATTTGCAGTCAGTGTGTTTGGTATAACCACAAGAGTGCTCCTGCTGTCATAGGAAATTGCTCCCCAGACCATGACTCCAGGTGTAGGTCCAGTGTGTCTAGGCCGCAGACAGTTTGGTTGCAGGCGTTCCCCTGGCCTCCTTCTGACCAACACTGGAGTTCTGTTGTGTTTTCTGATGAAAGCAGGTTCTGCCTTGGTGCCAGTGATGGCCGAGTGTTGGTCAGAAGGAGGCCAGGGGAACGCCTGCAACCAAACTGTCTGCGGCCTAGACACACTGGACCTACACCTGGAGTCATGGTCTGGGGAGCAATTTCCTATGACAGCAGGAGCACTCTTGTGGTTATACCAAACACACTGACTGCAAATTTGTACGTCAGTCTGGTAATTCAACCTGTAGTGCTGCCATTCATGAACAGCATTCAAGGGGGAGTTTTTCAACAGGATAACGCTCGCCCTCATACCGCTGTTGTCTCGCAACGTGCTCTACAGAGTGTCGACATGTTACCTTGGCCTGCGAGATCACCAGATCTGTCTCCAATTGAACACGTATGGGATATCATTGGACGACAACTCCAGCATCATCCACAGCCAGCACTGACCGTCCCAGTATTGACAGCACAAGTACAACAAGCATGGAACTCCATACCACAAAGTGACATTCGAAACCTGTATGACACAATGCATTCACGTTTGCAGGCTTGCATTCAAAATTCTGGAGGTTACACCGGCTATTAATTTAACAGTATTTCACATTTGAAATGCATTTTCTTGAGCTTAAATTAACCTGTGATCTTGAAAATTTAATCAATTAAACATGTTAACTTGACAAATGCATTGTCCAAATTTCATTACTCTACAATAATTTTTTCTTGGTGTTGGGATTTTTTTTTCCGTCTGTGTATTTCAATTCAAACATCCATCAGATCTTTTGATGTAATCGTTTCTTGTACCTATAATACATATCTGTAACAGAGATATAACCAAATTCTCATCACAAAGATGCTCTTTGTGAAGACGATCTTCCCTTTTACAAACCTTCACTGAACTTGAGAATTTGAGAATCTGTATATATATTTGCAGATTATCTGTATTCACTCCGAACGATGGAAGCGCTGGAAAAGCCAAGACCTCGCGGAGTGAAAGATTTGTTTTCCTTCTTACTTTATTGCTTAACGTGCTCAAAATTGCAAAGTTAATAAATGTAAGACAACATGATTCTTCTTCGTTCGCAGTGTGCAAATAAATAGATGTGCCTGTGATCACAGATGGTGGCTGATCGTTTCATATATGACTGGCCAATAATATCTAGTGCCACTGCATAAATCCTACCACTAAATTATACCAGCGAAAATTGAACATGTTCTCTGAATTGCGGTGACGTGATTAATAACGGCTTTGAAGAGAGAGATTATCCGTTTGAGCTGTGATCCATAGCGGATAACTATGGCATCATTAATCAAATAGACAGGATCACGCCCCGCTAACTCTCCGCTAATGGCCAGTCCAATCACCAGCAACGACGCTCGCGTCACCGACGACATTATTTCTCGTTTAATGATTCTAACCGGATGATGAACGACTTAAATAACTGTTAATTAACTACTATTTAGATGAGTTTTTTAACAATGTTCTTGCGGATTTTTTAAATTCACTTTGACTTGTTACAGAAGCGAGAGAGTAAAACACTGAACTATTAATCTACTTTGAACGTGGGGAAGTGTTGAAGGTGGTCAGTGTTGCCTATTGGAAAAATGTGAGAAAATCGTACCAGGAAAATACCTATGGTGATCATTATCCCATGTATCCGTTGAATGCCGCAAGAAATTACCCATTTATGGCAGGTTATAGGAAGATTGAAATGAGGTGGTTTCACTTCGTCTTCTCCAGAGATGGAAGTATTTCTAAAGCCGCGTTCCCACGACCTATTGTAACGGAGGCGGGACGGGACGGGACCTCATTAGCCGAAGTGTAGGGACGAGCGCGCGCCGCAGGTTAGTCCTCGCTTACCTCACCACCACCACTTCACCACGTTGCCTAGTGTAGTTTGACACAGAGCACTTTACAGCATAACAGAAGGAGTGCGCATCGCTGCTGCAAACCGATGACAACAGCGCACCTCTACACACGCCTGTGATGTTTACCGACACAGAATGGGTAGCTGCGTCTCAACTCCGCTAGCAGAGGTGGCCCTGTTCCCATGGCATGTTGTTGAGTATTCGTCCCGTCCCGTCTCGCCTCCGTTACAAGAGATCGTGGGAACGCGGCTTAAGGATTATTGTTTTACGTTGATGACTATGATGTACACTGATGAGTCAAAACATTATTACCAGCTGCTTAATAGCGTTTTGGTCGTCCTTTTGAACGGAATACTGATGCGGTTTGGTGTGGAAAGGATTCGACAAGTCTTTGGTAGGTTTCCGGGGGTATCTGCAGCAGATGTCTAAGCAAAGTCCACGCAATTCCCATAAATTACGGGCTAGTGGTTTGTGGGCATGGAATTGGCGTCTGATAGTGTTCTATCGGGTTGAGAGTTTGGTGGCAAAGACATCAACGTGAGTTCACTAAAATGCTCCTAGAACCAATGTAGCACGATTCTGGCATCGTGATACGGATAGTTATCGAGCTGAAGATGCCATCGCTGTAGTTGAAGACAAGAAGCATGTAGGGTACTAGTCGATCACAGCTGTCATGGTGTCTTCGATCACTACCATAGGTCTGATGTAAGCCCAGGTGAATGTTCCCCATACCATAATACTGGCCCCACTTGCCTGCGTCCGTGGCATGTATTACTATGTTTCAAGTAGCTGTTGCCTGGAAGACGGCGTGTCAAGAATCGTGCTTCATCCGTCCAGGTGATACGTTTACGTTGATCCACGGTTCAATTTCAGTGATCTCATACCCACTGCAATCGTAATTGAGGATATCGTTGAGTTATCATGAGAGCACGTAGGGGCCGTCTGCTCAGGAGTCCCATGTTCAGCAAATGTGCGCTGAACGGTGTACTCCGAAACATTTGTGCCTGCACCAACATTGTACTCAGATTCGCCACTGATCGCCCCCTATCCTGCTTTACAGAGCGGGCAACCCTCCGACCTCCACGTCCTGTGATGAGGCGTGGACGTCCACCACCTTGTCAAGTTCTCATGGTTTCACCGTACTTCAGTCACTTTCCATAGATTCTCACTACAGTAGCAAGCGAACAGCCGACCAGCCTCTCCGTTTCCGAAATGCTTGTTCCCAGACGCTGCGCCCACAAACCGCTGGTCCGTAATTTAGGGGAATTTCGTGACCCGTCCATACAAATTTGTTGTCAGATACCTCTGGAAGCCTCCCAATCTCTTGTAGAAACCATGCTATACCTAATCTCTGCTGTATTGCGTTCGAAAGGTGGACTAATATGGTAGTAAGGAGGTGGTCATAATGTTTTGGCTGATCAGTGTATACTGTAAGGTGACAAAGTCCCTTACACTTTAATTTTTGTGAATAAATTTTGTTAAAAGTTAATTAAATATTAGTTGTGTTGTGTTGTTAGTACAAATGTGTTAAATTGTTATGAAAAAATGATAAAGATAAACTATATTTAGGTGCCAGAATATCTATGGAAATGATTATCTATGATAATGTATATCTTTGGACGAGAAGACAAAGAGAATATGGCAAGGGTATGGATGAGAAATAAATATATCTGGTAAGTCGTTGAGCAAAAAGGAATGTAAGAAGTGTGTTTTGACCCTTGTGAATATAAATAAAAGTGTTTTTCGAGTGTTATTTCAAAGAATTCGTTGTCTAGATATTTATTATTTGTTTGTTTCTGAACTGTGAATGGAAATAATCAGCCGGTTTCAGCAGCTTAGATTACAGCTTGAAGACGGGCAGACTACATTTACCTAAACCTAAATACAGGAAGAGGGGATCTTACAATACTCATCATTGGCATGGCAAAATTTGGAGCATTGACTTTACGGCAGCATGCACTTGCTGACGGCAAGCACTTTGTACCTACTGCAGGTCTTGCTAAGTATTAATGGAGGAAGTGAAGCGTTGCCATCTGCCTGTGAAAAGTTCAACTATATTCTGTGTCTGATAAGTGTATTTTTTGTTCGTGAAATGTGTGGCTTATGATGTGGAGATAGGGGACCGTCCCGATATTTGCCTTGATGGCAGTCTGGATGACCGCTAAGCGAGGGCATGGACTCGTTCCGGGATCCAGGCGCACTGGCGGAATACACATCGTAAACGTAAAATAAATTTTAAAAACGTAAATGAAAAAATCTCCCTTCGAGGTTAACACGTGGGTGATAATGCATTAGCTATTTTAGTAAGGAGATGTTATTACTACCTTCGTCACCTTATTGCCAATATTCTAAGGAAGCACATATGCACCATGTATATACCAACAAAAAAAAAAAAAAATCATTTAGAAACCACCTGTAATTGAGTCGTCATTCCCGTCGAAAATAATACATAAAATGGTTTTCCATAAAGGAAGTCATATATTTTTTCTCAAAGAACACCAAAAACTCTAATTCCACGTAGCAATTTGTTAAAGACATTTCTCATTGGATAACTATTAATTTTTGTCACAATTATTCCTCAACAATCGAATCAACCAAATGAAGTATTGTTTGAGCGTATGCGTTATGTCTAACCGATGGTTTTCTACTAGCCCTTTCGGAGCCTCCATAAACTACGTAGCTCGGGCTTGGGGGGGGGGGGAAGAGGAGGAGGTATTGGCTGGAAGGCTACGCGGGGCTACGTGGAAAAGGGGGGGGGGAATTTCCGAGCCAGACCATGTAGCTTTTCATTCATATTATTTATCACAGTTAAAATGAGGTACAGAACACGGAACATGCTGTGAATGCTAATTTCCGTCATTTAATTATCTCCGTATGTAATTTACGATAGTCTGACAAGAAAAAACTACAAAATGTCTTCTGGAATCAATAAGGAAAAAAGCTACATGCTACGTGTACGTCAGGAGGGGGGGGGGGGGGGTAGGCAAAGGCCACTTCGGACTACGTGGTGGGGGGGGGGGGGGAGAAAGAGAGAGGTTCACAATAGGCCAAAATGGAGCTACGTTGTTTTGTGGACGCTTCCTTTATGACGCGGCTTCGCTTGCAGGAATGCCTAAACTCTTTGAGAACGATGCAGGATACATTGCCTCCGTACGTAACTGATACGCACTCCAGTGGCACAACTTTAGTTCTCAGGTCCTCAGAGGTCGCAGTCTGCACGCCTCATTACCGCCAATAAATTTGTCGACGGAAGTGAAGTCGCTCGTTAGTCCGCAGACACATGTTCTGTGGTTCCTTCTTGGCACATGTGTAGAGGCGGGGACAAACTAATTAAACTCTCTCCGCATACCTCGTGAAATCAGCTACTCTACCAGCTGAGCGAGGCAGCACAGTTCACTCGATAGCGTCCACAACGATTCAGCGCAAGTTATAAGGTTCCTTTTTTGTTTTTTACTTTATAGTTTGTATGCTTCGTTTCGGCCTCACATTCGGGAGGACGCGGGTTCGAATTCTCGCCCGGATATCTAGATTTGGGTTTTCCGTGCTTTCATAAATCACTTCAGGCGAAAATCGGGGTGGTTCCTTCAAAAGGCAACGGCCGAATTCCTTCCCGTTCTTTGTTCCGAGTTCATATTCACTTCTAATGTCCTCGACGTCGACAAGGTGTATAGGAAAAATAGCATCCAGTAACAAATTAAACAGTCACGCATATCTCACAATATGACCCTCCATCCTGTCCCTTTTTTTTTAGACTCTTCCACAGACTTCTTTCCTCTCCCAAGATTTTCAAAACACGTTCATTTCATACTTTATCTGTCCACTTAATTTTCAGCGTCCTTCTATAGCACCACATTTCATGACTTCAATTTTTCTTCTTTCTGTTATTCTTAAAAGCCGTGTTTCTTCACCAAAAAGTACTGTGCTCCACAGATCTTTCTGAGTACTAGATTATTATTTAAACTATTTTTTTGTGACTTCACACCTCGTCAACGTCGATGTCGTTAAATGCGTGGAAGGACTGAGGGCAAGGAACGGGAAGGAATTTGGCCTTGGGCTTTTGAAGGAAGCATTCCGGCATATGTCTGGTGTGATTTGGGGAAACCATGGAAAACTTAAATCTGGATACTCGGACGGGGATTCGAACCCACGCTCTTCCGAATGCGAGGCCAGAGCATTACCGTTCACCCAACATTCTTGAATATGAATCTAAAAGATTTCTCTTTTTCAAGAGGCTCTTTTTGCTAGTTCTATTTTCTTCTTAATATAATTCATACATCGTCCATCAGTTGTAATCTTGCTTGCCAGATAGCAGAATTCACTTACTTCTCATATCGCATAAGATCGTATTTTTATATTTAACCTATAATTATTGCTGTAATTTCTGCTGCATTTCATCATTTTTGCTCTGGTTTAGATTTAGACCAAAATCTTCCTTCAGTATTTTTTTCATGTCATTCAGTATCTACTCACTATCTTCAGATCGTTCTGCTAAAAGAACAGTCTCATCAACAAATTATAGCATACAATTATTTTTTTTTTCTCCTTAAACACTTATACCATACTCAAAACTTTCTTTCACTTATTTTATTGCTTGAAGTTGAACATTAATAGGGATAGACTACAACCATACCTCTATCCCTTTTTAACTGATGCATGTCTCGGCAGTTCTATCATTACCGTGGCGCCAAAATCTGATGATGAATTCTTGCAGAACTCGACGAAATAAATCGAAAATAAAGAATAAAATTTTTTGGTATCTCGCTTGGTTTTCGAGATATAGCATGTTAAAAATCAGCCATAGGTATAGTTCCTTCTGCTTTTGATATTTTTTCTTCTGGTCCAGGCCGTATTTCAACCTAACAACAATCACTAGGATGAAAATAAAACACCTGTAGTGCATTTCCACCATGTTAATATGGTGGGTTTGGTGAAAAAAAATTTTTTGGTCCAGGCCGGATCTCACCCTAACCTCATCACCTTTGATGTACAATATCTCGAGAACTAAGCGAGATATCAAAAAACTTTTTTCTTTATTTTCCATTTGTCTCATCGAGTTACGTAAGAATTCATCATCAAATTTGGCTATAGCGAATTTTTCCTTCTGATCCAGGCCGTATTTCAACCTAACTACGTCAATTTTGAGATACGATATCTCGAGAACTAAGCGAGATATCAAAAATATTTATTCTTTATTTTCGATTTGTTTTGTCGAGTTCTATAAGAATCAATCATCATATTGTGGCGCCACGGTAATGATAGAATCCCCCATGTCTCTCATGATTCTCTACTTTTACTGTAGCCACTTGATTCTTATATATGTGTGTTCTTCTATCTCGGTATTTCAGACCTGACTTCTTTAAAATTTTGAACATCTTGTCCTACCTAACATTATCAAATGCTTTTTCTAAATCAACAAAGGCCATAGAAATATCTTTGTTCTTCTACCGTTTAAAATAAACACTGACTATGTAGTTATTCACTCATTTTTTTGGTAACTTGCAGTACATCAGTCACAGATGCGTATAAATAATAGTTACATGCATGAATGACTGATTCTCAAAAACACATCTATATGATTCATCATGATGTGGTAGGTAAGCTAATGCTGAACTGCTATCTCTACAAATTAATGATCTTGCAATATAACCTGTGACAATCTGATACAATAGCTTACTTGTGCTTAAGTTCTCGTTGGCTGAAGACTTGAGACAGTAGTCGCTCCGCTTCGTGACGTGTCCTGATTTGAACTACGTCAGAGCCCTGTCGGAAGCCTCCTTTTATAGACTCGCAACAATGGACGAGAAACCGATCCCTGGAAACGCAGCTGAAGTCACAATATTGGAGAAATCCATGGAAATGGAACCTGTTTCCAGTGTTGTCTTCCAAAGTGTTCTGTAATTTTACAGCCTGCTGTCTGTGCTACTTCGATATTTCGTCAATCAGAAATGTATAGTGGATAAAATCACACTAATCATTTCAAACATTTATCTTCACTCGTGTTTTATGGTTCAGAGTAATTATGACAGCAGTACGGCTAGAATCTCTACTGGATAGTCTTGAAATTAAAAAATTGTAATTTTTCCATCCTTGATCACTGGTCAAATCACTATTCTGGTGACAGAAGTTATTTCATGAACGATGTACAATTAGCATGTTGTATGCCTGTGATCGTTTATTCTGTTCTTCAGAGTGTATATTATGAATTAGATCCTCAGCAGTTGACAAAATGAAGTTTGAAAACAAGAGATCGCAGCCTTTCAAACTCGAGACCATCGCTGGAATTGAACTCTGTTTATGTGGATTCGCAAGCCGCATAGTAACTATTTACAAAAATACTACGAATTTTGTATTTTAGCAATTGGAATTACATGTCATAGAATAATAATTTTAAACATTTTCTTGTTATTGGTTTAATAATAGTAAACTGCTAAGTATAAAATGACTAAATATGTAAATAAAATGTAGCCACGTAGATTTCGTATATATTTTTTTCATATATGATGGTACTGTAGCTAAATATTGAAACGGGCAGATCTGTGAATCGAGTAAGAACGTGTTAATATTTTCCAAATTATTCCATTATAAAGTTTTTTTTGCAGAAATGGAAAATTATTTCACCGGCCATCATGATTAGTGTGGAAAACGATGCATAGAATTCAAAGAGCCTACGTATTGGCCAATAGAATAAAAAATAGTAACCCGATTTATTTACTTATGGCTTTTAGCGTCATCGACGTTAAGTTCATTAGAAGCGGGAAAGTACTGGGGACAAGGAACGGGAAGGAATACGGCCATAACTTTTTGAAGGAACCATTCTAGCATTCGCCTGGAGTGATTTCAGGAATGTCTGGGAGGTTCCGTCAAAAATCCAATTGTTGTATTCGTTCTAGCGTCTGTAATGAGCTACTCGTTAAAGAACCTTAAAGCCTTATTTTTTAATAATAATAATAATCTCAAAATGCGTTTTAATCGTTTTCCTGATACAGTCGTTTTTCTTATACAAATTTTCATTCTTTAAACCATGTATCTAACCTTCACATCTTCCAACCGACCTTCCTCGATTACACGATGTGGTATGATACGGTAAAAGCAATTAATTCGCCACAAATCAAAAATCATTACTTTAACGTAGGTCTGTTTAAACTTCTAAAAAAGATAACATTTGTTATACTGTGTGAGGTACATAACCTCACTGATCATAAAATTTAATGTTAAAAACATATTTAGTTACTAAATAGCTGTAAATATATGGACTAACTTTGATATTTGTATGTTAGAGACCATGGAACGTCAATAAAAGGAGGGTTTTTAACCAGCAGTTGTTGGGAAAGAGACGGCTAGAAGTCGATGTATGAACATGGTGGAATTTATGACGTGATGACCTCAAAATTGGAGTTAATGCATGAAAGTATGAGTCCGAGGGGATTGAAGAAGAATAATATCATGAGGAATTTATAATTAATATTCAGATAGAGTCATATGCTTATAAAGAGACATAAAAAATACTTAACTGGTAACTGTTAAATTGTGAATCTATAAAACGAAAACAGGGTGTACCAGAAAAATTAAAAAACTACAGCGCAGATTTCGGTGGGGTTTTCACGGTTTTAAAGATTACAGTTTCAACTGAATTGTTTGGTATGTCTTATCTTTCGACGTAACATAAAGCCGGAGCAGTAAACGAAAATCTGAACGTACTGCCTGAAACAGCAGAAATACGATGCCTACGTCATACATCTTTAAAAAATAACAGCCATATTATCGCATGTAGCGTTTACTTTCTTAATTTTTTATTTTTAGTCTTTAAAGTCCATAGATGGCCGTATCGAATGCGATGAGGAAACCACGTAAAGTGGAAAATTTGTAAATTAATTTTAATAATGTAATGAAAAATCATTCGATATCTTCTTTGCTTCTAGAAGTTACTATCTAAGGCCGCATTGCTACAATCTCTGCTTTTTGGAAGTGAAATTACATTCGCTGTTAATAGTAAGTAATGCACATTTGAAGGGTTTGAATTTGAAAGTGAACTTTTTAAAACCATTAGTGTAGAACGTCCCGAGAAATTTGTTGCTTTTTGAAACTACCATCTCAGGCCGCGCAGCTATAATCTCTGATGTTTGGAAGTGAAATTAAATTCACTGTTAATAATAAGTAATGCATATCTGATGCGTTTGAACTGTTTAAAACATTTACTGTTGACATAATAGTATTTTTTTTTAAATTTATTGTTGAGCGATCGTGAAAAAATAATTGTTTTTCGATTGCACGAATCGCTATGGTTATTATGATGAACCTTAGTACACATGTTCCTGACAGGATGGCTAAAAAATATTGCAGGAATAAATCAACGCTAACCCCATCTCCTTTCTGATACACTGAGGGGTTAGCAGTTTAAACACGTACAGAAAATGGAGCGACTGACATGAAATTTGATTCATAAGTACAAAAAACTGATCTCTGTTAGGAACTTCAATATTTACTGTGAATCAACCTAGATCATACCAGGCAACGCCGGGAACTCTGCTAGTTTATAATAAAGCCATCTGAGTTGATATTTGCAAGAGTAATTGAACTTATTCATAAGGCATTTTTTTTTCAGCTGTGTTAATAGACCCAGAATCATATATGGATAGTAAGTAAATGATCAATCGAAGCAATTAGGTACTGGAAAAGAGAGGGTGAATGTAATTAGTTTTTAATACTTGAATTGTGAGGGTGAAGGTCCCTATTACGAATATAAATATACTCTGGTACGATGGAAACCCTTACAAATTTGGCTCTGCGTTGCAGAACAATGGTGAGCATAACCCTTACAACTGCGCAATAGTTTTTAGGGTGCTCCATTAATTATGTGAGCAGTTGTTTCGTAAATCTGGATCTCCCACCTCCCCTTTGGTGGGCATTGGTGAGATATATGACATATTCTTCTTCCCTTCGAAATCAACCTCGTAATTCCGGAGACTATTTTTAGCTCAACCGTTCTTCAATATTTAAATGATGTCGTGAGCTGTCTGTGGAATCCTCCCTCCCCTTGTTGGTGAGATTTCTTAGTTCCTCTCCCCCCCTTTTCCGTATATGCTTACGTAATTAATGGATGCCCCCTTACCTGCTGCCATAAACTAGAATGGTTTATTTACCGAGGTTGAATAGACCGGTTATATCGGGTGTAGGATACGTCCGACTGCAAGGCTGAACTTAACACATCCGATGAAAATGAATATTCCAGAAAGTTTTCCGGATCATTTCAGCATCGAAAAAAAGGCCCCATGTTTATCACTCAAAAATTGAGTACCCGGCGCCCGCAGGACTGAAAGATTTAGCACACCCTTTTTTTCCACCATTCTATCCTCTCTTTTTTTTGACAACCAGCCGACCGCGCTGCGAGCGCCGCCGACGGTGAAAGAGGCGAACCAATGCGGGTATTTTTCATGCAGTGTGTCTAGCGCGCATGCATTTTGCAGTCGAGCTTGGCAGGGAACTGTTGATACAAGTCCTATCATGTAATACAGCGCAGCCGGTTTCTAATTTGCTCCAATGTTTAGATTCTTTCGCGGCCGCGTGCATTATTCAGGAGGGTTTTTATGGCTACGAGGGGGAGCACCGCACCAGGGCGTGGGCAGGCTATTACACATTTCATATAAAACACAGGACAGCGCAACCGCGAGAGGAAAAAAAAGAGAGAGAGGAGGAAGAAAATGGCGGTGGCGGCGCTGCATAAAACATGGTGTTGACATCGCCGGCTCACCTGCGACCCGCAACCAGCGCAAAGTCCAGTCGGCATCCCTGACACCACCCACCGAGCGCACTGAAAAATTCAGCGCTCTCTGCAGGGGAAACAGAATGGCGGAAAACTGTCACTAATTTGGGTCGGCGCTTCAGAGACCTGTTCTCACGCTTCGTGCACCACAGATGTTTACTTATCCACATAAAGCCAGTCTGCGGCACTACCATGCACTACATCAGTCCCACATCAATAGTAAACACAAAAACTACCCTAAAAATTACAAAACATAGTCAATCCCCATAAAAATCTGTAAGAGGCTGTTTCCTAGAGCTTTTCTACAGAAAAAGTTAGGACGGGTTTTCACAATTTGAAAGCTCAGGATCTAACTTTTAAAAACTGATGTCTTATGAATTTATACGAATGGTGGACGAGGCAATAAATTACAATCTGTTTGTAGCGTGAACATGAAGGCGCCAAAGATCACACTGCATCAAAGATACTCTTTGGATTCTGTTAATTTTGTTGTTGGCTTTTAAACTTTGGTTATTTATTTCTTCAGTTTTCTGAGATATACGGAAAACGTCAATGAAACCATTCAGAGATCTGGAGGAACACTCGCCATATGGAAGTAAGGGACCGTGAAAAGTTCATGTTATGTCCCCAGCCTACGAACGTATCATCATCGATAGTTTCGTAACTACAGACAGCTTTCAGGCTGAACCTAGCGTTTGTATAAAATATTGCTTTCCGGAATTCTATATCGACACCTTTCCTACTAATCACCTCCACGGCTCTAGCCAGTTGAGACCCCGTCGACCATCATTCAACGCAGTAGATTCAGGATCTATTCTTAAGTAAACCCTCAAAGTCTCATTCAATTCATGTGTGAGCAAGTATTATCACGAGTTGGTGCTAACAAATCATACCAAAACCTGCTAAGACAGGTACAGCATACTACAAAATCTAGAGTGCTGTTCAAAGTTAAACGCATAAATTGTTCACTATTATTTTAATTTATGCAGACATAAGTAGGGTAGACTTGGTAAGGGTGTGACAATTTTCATTTGATCGCTCATAATTTTCTCAGTATGCCAGTTACCAGTGATTTTTGTAGTAAAATGTACATTTTCCTACGTATAAATACTAAAGTTTTGTCCCTAAGTACAATAGTTAAGTCATAACAACAAATTAGAAAAAAAAAGAAAAAATGTCATAACCGACCACTCCCCAGGGGCGGTTGTGACAGTGCTTGGGGTCGGTAGTGACAGGTTAAAAAATACAACAAAATGGTCTAAAATCGCTTTTAATTCGAATAATATCAAACATAATGTAACATAATCTTCTTCTGGAAAAAAATAATTTTAACATAACAATAGAAATTAATCTGGGAACACCTTAATCGTTTATAACTAATAAGGCATTGTAGCATCAATAGTTATTATTAAAGTCTTGATATAGATCATTTTGATAATACCTGGTATATCGTAGATTGTCACTGTGACTCAACATTAAGGGTTGCAATCCGGCAGTGTTTTCAATCCCGCGGGATTCGTGCGGGATTCGCGCAAACAGTATTTTAACGGATATATTCAAAACATAGTTACTTAAAACGTTAATAAATTAAATAATAATTAAACTAATAAATAAATTTTAATGTTAAATGATAAAAATTAACAGTTAACAATATTTTAATTGGCAAAATGACATTAAAACTTTTTAGCATGTCTTAAGTACATTTCGAGGTTTTACATTTTTATTTTTAAATAGATAATAAAAAATGGAAAATATTCAGTGTTAGGTCATTATGTGCCTTACAATACATCACATAAGTTTCAAAACATGGTTTGCTTAATGGTCAAGTTACAAGAGTTCTTTTTTTAAATTCTAAATAAACGTTCCATAACAACGAGAGAAAGCATTCTATTTCACAAAGTGAAGTGAGTTTACTCTGTAAAGTGTAGACTTGGCTCAGAACAAGATCTCATCACTTTTTGTCACTGCACAAGCACGAGACTTGGCTTTTTTTTACAAAAATTGTTTTTGTGGGATTCCTTATTATATCTCCTGATTCCTTGATTGATCTTACAGTTGATTCAATGTTATTAAAAGAAACTGCTCACCAACACTTAAACTGCCAAGTATTTCAGTTTTACTTATGTGGCGTAACGACGTTTTTAGAGTGGAAATTATTACGTTTTAGTAAGAAAGGAGACTTTCTCGGCGAATGATTGCAGTGAAGTTTTAATAGGTTGTATCTACGGATTTCATTGTAAAAACACGAAATTTCACACGTGAGGGAGACGGCGGAGGCAGCTGTCGAAGTATGGTGTTCCTACAACACAATTCGTCGATTAACTCGTGAATACTTCATGACAACTTTTTTGCCTTTAGTCAAAATAAAAACAAGGAGAAGAGGTATTAATCGATAGCCTGAGCAGCACATGTAAGCAGACGGCTTTTGTCAAAGAAACGGATTGAGGCAGCGGCAAAAACAACAATAAGTCAAAGGATATACAATTTATTATTATTTATTATTATTTAATTGCAATGGAGCACAGGCTCCAGTGGCAATTTCCCTACACACCTATCTTCCCCCTATCCTGCACCCACCTACATTTGCCCTTTACAAATTTTATCTTTAAATTCTTTCAAAGTTTTCGGTAAATTATTCATCATTTCTCTTGGTAACTCATTCCAATCCCTGACACCCTTACCTAAAAAAGAGAATCTTCCCACACCCTTGTGCCTGAAATCGAGTGCCAGCTTGTGGTCATGGTCATCTTTTCCCTTCCATGCATTACTTGCCTTTTGATAGCTGCTAAATAAATAGGTATGCGATCTTTAAAATTACGATAACATTAGTTTCCTATCACCGAATAATCAAATTTTCAGCCGAAAATAAGGAAATTGTCACAATAACTTTATCTGCAAATACAGAAAATGGGAATAATGAAACCGTGAATAAAAAGCTGTAACTGTGTAGTTCAGATCAATACCGGATTAACCACGTAGCAGGAGGTAGCAAATGTTACGGGCCTCGCGCTTTCTAGGGGGCCTCGCGCCTCCTAGGAGGGCCCCGCACCTAGGCTAGATGGGCGACCTTTTTTTTTTTATCTCAACAATTTTCCCCCGAACGGCAAAAATCAAGGGCCCCTTCTTCACATTTGCTAATCCGGCCCTGGTTCAGATAACGTTTGAGACACATAAAAAATAATTATATAGTTAGAAAATCTTACTAAATACGCAACATAACTCAAATTACAGAAATGTGTACTCGAAAATGAATACGTAATAGTGTATCAATTTACTAACGAATGACGAAGGTTGACAAAAATAAACGTTTGTTCACACGCGTCAAATGCCAACTGCAAGGGTACAGGCAAACAGTGCAAAACATCCCATAGAGACCGAGTGGGGCAGCGAATCACGCAGACTGACACACGTTTCCGCCAGATTTTGCGGATTGCGGATCCGCTTAATTTTGTGCGGGATCCCGCTTTGCTTGATTGCAATCCCTACTCCACATCTATCCATCACAAGCAGAATTTACAGATTTTTTTAAGGGTCCGAAGACAGGTCGAACCAAGGGCTGCAGGTTGTACGAGCGGTGTGGAGGAAACGAAAGCAAAGTGGTTCCATTTTCTTAACAAAAAACAAATGTGTTAATGTGGATATTCGAGGAATGGTTATCCAGCACTAGCAAGACTCTGTGCGTTGGAGAAGCATTAGAAAATTTCTTAAAATGTTCGAGAAATCCTAGGAACAATTCACCTTGCATCCAGCCTGAAGGATATGCAGTCCTAATCGATCCTACTGGCCCGTCCCTAACAAAATGATCGTGATAACTAAACCGTGGAAATATAAATAAAGGAGGGATAGTATTTCCCAAAGCATTTGATGCCAAAGTAACAGTGACTAATGTGTCTCGTACAGCTGTCGGTCTTCCTCAAGCGTTTTCTGGGCATCAAAAACAAAAACTTACTTGTCACAACCGTACAGAGAAAATATGTCACCACCGTACCCCACGCACTCCGCAAAACAACAATAGCCATGACAATACAAAATAACCTATGAGCAAAGTTAACTACTAATGTTTAACTTATAACGAGGAAAAACACTCATTACTCTATCTGTACACATATAACAACAATTATTAATAGAAATGTAATAAAAAATACTTACTTTTGACTGTTAAAAAGTATTGTAGGCCTCTACGATTGTTAATGTCAGGCGATGACTGACGCGATACTGTGAAACAGGTTCATACAGGCACGCCGCTCCTCTCCCCCCCTCCCATCCCGGTATTCCTTATATTGCTAATATGACGACTGTCACAACCGTACGCTGGCACAACCGTACCGAGTCTACCCTACATAAAAAACTAGAATCGAACACCAGTGCACCAAGAAAAAATGTTAATGTCATAAAAAACTGCAGTTAACTAACAATAGGGGAAATAACTTCTACCTGAATGTAAGAAAATTGAGCTACAAAATGTTGCGTAATATTATAATTTTAATTACCAAAACTTTTCCTTTGTCACAGATAAGTGATACTAGCAATTACTTTTCTGTAAGTATATACTTTAAGCTTTCGTGAGGTAATTATGATAGTAAAGTAAATATGATGCATCGTTGGACTTGTCTGAGTTAGTTGTAGGAAGAAAAATGTAGCAAAAAACAATAAAATAAAAATATAAACAGCCACCGAAGTATGCCAATTAGCATTAATGATTCCTTGCGCAATCTGTTATATAACAAAAATCCGACATTCCCACACAACGTAGGGACAGCGTGAGATCATTAGCGTGCCGCTTTTGTTTCTAACCTCGTTATTTATTCTGTAAGCATAATTTTTTCGTTCGCTCAGATCCAATTAAAATACGTCTAATTATTGATGATGGGAAGTGAGGCATAAAAAATTGCAAAACATTTATTTTTTAATATAAAGGCGGGAGGTTTCCGGATACGTGTGATGTGATTAATTTAAATTTTAATTTAAAAAGTTCTCAATTACATAAAAGATAAATAATGAAACATTTCTTTCATGGAGTGGCTGTGAAATAAAACTTTTGACTAATTTCAGAGATGATCAGTAATATTAATGGTTTTATTTCGTTCTGATAAGAAAGTGGAGGAAAATAATGAAAGAGGAAGCGTTAGAGGAGCACCAGGCACCTTCTCTTCCTGTTTCCTTATTTTCTTCCATTATGAAGTCCAACTCTAATCAGTCAATTTAAAAACCTTTTAAAATATGGGGATAATTTCCAGGAGACATCAGTGATCGTAATTCTCAGAAAATACAATTACTAATTAAAAGTGTTTTTTAACGACACAACAATTAGCGCAGTAAAAAGTCTTCAACACTTCTTTGGCGCAGTCACATCCACCCTTTCGAGATTTAACAAAAAAAAATCTGTGTGTGTGTGTGTGTGTGTGTGAGAGAGTGTGTGATTCGTATTGCAACTAAATGGTGTGAATCATACAGCAAATATTTTTTCAAAAGTAGAGTCAATGTTTTATGTTGAAATTGCCGTTTTAAAAAAGAAGTGTTATTAGGAGTGTGACTCTTGTAATGATAACGAGCCCATCAAAATTTTTTGTAGTTTCGTAGATATAATTAAAATACCAAAGGGGCAGTCAATCTTCAGAGAGAAGACGGAATGCGACGAAGGAATATTAGTAAGCAAGTATTCAGGAAACTAAATTTAATGACGCCTATCAATGGAAATCACATTTTTTTTTATAATGCAGTTTTACGACAGAACGATAGGGAAGCGAGAATAATACATCAGCTTTACTGTCACACCTCAGCTCGTTGTAAACGCAGAAATTTTTAAATTCGAGTTGTTTAATCATTTTTTCTATCTCATTATGACCATTAAGATAGAGAATTAATGTTACTACCTATAAATACCTTGCTAGCTTTCCAGCAATTCACCGAAACTGGCTGTGGATATATTATCGGATTGTATGTAATAAGCGATAGTGAGTAAAGGAATATGAGTACTTAAGAAACAAATTAGAATAATACTGGCTCTTTATAAGCAAGCAAAACTTGAATAAGTTTTAACTCTCTCCATATATTACTGAAGTGATACAAGACTCATGTTGCTAAAAGGATCTGTACATGCAGCTCTATGCGTTAAGCAAACTGGTACTTGAAGGAATTATTGCACAATGTTATTACGAGTAGAATGAAATTTCAACTATTTGTTAGTGATGTGACCATATACCTGTGATTTAACCTTCAGAGTAATCATATATCTACAGAAAATTAAAATCTTGTAAACAAACAGTGTCCTGTGAAATTGATAAGAACTGCAGTAGAAATTGTTATACTTCCTGGCATCGAACAGGCTTTGGATATAATTCCGGAGAATGGATTGTCAGCTGCTTCCATGACAGAACGCAATTTTGTAATGACCAGATTCCAGCATTTTCATTAGGCAACATGTCATAAAGTGTGGGTTCAACTTTGGCTCAGTGAAGTGGAAGAAATCGACTTGGCACGAAATTTCGGCCAGGGGCTAGGCGGTGCTGTGCGCCGGAGGCCCCAAGCGTAGCTTAAGGGGCCCCCTGAGAGGCGCTCAGGGGGCCCCTTCCAAGAATTTCACAAGACTTGGTAGAGCAAAAAAAAAAAAAAAAAAAGTTGCCATCTGGTATGAGAGTCCAAAATATTTTTTTGCACCGGGGCCCTTGTTAACCTAACTACGCCACTGCTTTCGGCAAAAGTTATAGTTATAGGAGAGGCCTGCAGACATTCCGTCTCGATAACCACTCATAATTGCATTTATGTGGTAAGTATTGGATGTCCTGTACAAACAGATCTGACGATTATATCCGAATAAGAAACACGAGTTACGAATCTGAGATGAGGTGGCTGACTCTTCTGCTCGAATTGTCCAGAATACTCCTCGAACCTTTAGCGATTACTCTCAGCCCGGTTACAAGGTCGCCAAGTAGATGATCATACGGGTATCCTGTGATGGAACGGTTAAAATTGGCCAGAGGAGCCAATACATGCCAGGTACCTACACTCCACGCCATTGCACAATGTTAGGACCGACGAATCAGGACTGCCACCTAGCTTTCCAACAATTGACTGAAACAATCTGTGGGCATAATGTCAAATTTGATGTATTGCGCAATAATGAAAGGAAATGTAATGGCTCCTCTTCACAATCGCCCATGATAGGCGATTAAAAAAGTGGCCACCATCGCCGCGACCGTGAGTTGCAGTCTGTGAATTTTCATTTACTGACTATTGTCTATTGGAAATGGTCATCAAAGTGATAGCGGCTTGTGGTGATCACGGATTAATAAGTTACTCTATGTTACGCAATCATAATTTTATAGATTCCTTTGATTTGTTTTCGCAAGATTTTTGTTTGTTGTTTTGGTTGCTAAGAGAGATATGGCTGGGTCTTAATATTGAACTCAATCATCGCAAATTCCATTTACGAACCTTGCAACCTCAGAAGGAAGTCCGATGTAAATGTTATCTGTGTAGTTTCGGTGGTGTTTGTGGAACATCGTGTAATAATTAATTTACTGAATTAACGTTATGACAAGTACAACGAAAAGCTTACGAATCTTTCATTAATCAGATAATTTCTATAACGTATTTAAACAGAAAAAAAGGCGACCGTGTAACTAAAGAAGAGATGACCATAATCTTCCGGAAATAACTGGAAAACATTAAATAAGTACCAAGCAGAAACGATGCACAATGAAAAATAACACAGGCTGCTGCTATCTATTTGTTTAGTACATATAACAATTATCGGAATGAGCATTAAAAACAAAAAAAGTCGTGTAAAATAGATGGAAGAAGAGAAGATGGTGGATGTTGAATATCGCCGCAACTGAACAAAGTACAGAGCCTCCTATTATTGTGCTAGGTATTAGGCAGCTCTTGTCTGCGACTTCGTTTTCACTTCTCCGTCCATACACAAGATTTTTTCTTGTTTTTTTCTTCAGGTAAACCATGAATAAACAAGTAGCCTAATTTCCGGTAGAATCATTATCAGAATTTGATAACTTCAATCGCATGTCATCAAGAGACTTTGAATGTCTAGTGCAAAAAATATCTCCATTGGTTTCGAAAAGAGTCAGATTTTGAACCTCAGCCGTGCGACTGAATGATGGGCGATTGTGTGGACACGACCACGATCATTAGCACGCATTCCTTTGATGTACCGAAAACAAACGGATTACTCACGATTATAGGCGATGATGGCCACTCACAGACGATTATGCCCTCTACACAATCGTGCGTGTTTTGATTGTGAAGAGGAGAATTGAGACGTTAAAAGATGAATGTAAACATATCGGAGAAACAAATTACTGCAGTATTGACCTTTTATACGCAAAAATTAATATTGATTAAATTTTATTTGAAGTTTTAACGCTTTATGGTTACTGCAGTGACAAGACTCCTACTACTAAAGTTACTAAATAGCCATTGTATGCATCGCTTTGTGTGTGGTATAATTACTGCTTGCAGAAATTATTACAACAAGAAAAAATTGTTTGATTAGAATAAAATTAGAGCAGATTATTACACGTGTGACTGCAGAGAAGTATTTAAACCGTTAGAACAAAACAGTTATTGTCACTCTGTTAACAAAGAGTGTTCTGTGGAATTTCGACGAATTGCGGTAAAAATTATTGCGCCTTTTGGTATCGAATTAAAACTATTTGGAGGGTATTGCGGACCACTGATTGTCCAGTTTCTTCTATGAGTTATCGATTGAAAAGATACCAGTAATATTCACTAAGAAAGTTGTTTTGTGAACGTCGTGGCCAGAGACCAAGCAGAACCTTTTCTATAGCATAGAAGATTTCCGCGTACCGGCAAATGTAAAATCAAGGATAAACAGCTGCAATATAGCGCCATCCGAGATTAGCAATTGAGGTCAGGGGTGACTCAAACCATTATACACTGAAGAGCCAAAGAAACTGGTATAGGCATTCGTATGCAAACACAGAGATATGTAAACACTCAGATTACGGCGTTGCGGTCGGCAACGCCTATATAAGACAATATGTTACTGCTGCTACAATGGCAGGTTATCAAGATTTAAGTGAGTTTGAACGTGGTGTTATAGTCGGCGCACGAGAGGTGGGACACAGCATCTCCGAGGTAGCGATGAGGTGGGGATTTTCCCGTACGACCATTTCACTAGTGCTCCGTGAATATCGGGAATCCGGTAAAACATCAAATCTCCGACATCGCTGCGTCCGGAAAAAAGATCGTACAAGAACGGGACTGACGACGACTGAAGAGGATCGTTCAATGTGACCGAAGTGCAACCCTTCCGCAAATTGCTGCGGATTTCAATGCTGGGCCACCAACAATTGTCAGCGTGCGAACTATTCAATGAAACAGCAAAGCATTACGTCTCGACTGGGCCCGTCAACACCGACATTGGGCTGTTTGTTGATGATCGGAAACATGTTGCCTGGTATGACGAGTCTTATTTCTAATTGTATCGAGCGGATGGACGTATACGGGTATTATATGGACACAGCCTCATGAATAAGTAGACCCTGCATGTCAGCTCTGTAATGGTGTGGAGCGTGTGCAGTTGGAGTGACATGGGACCCCTGATACGTCTAGCTACAACTCTGACAAGTGACACGTACGTACGCATTCTGGCTATCACTTGCAACCATTCATGTCCATTGAGCATTCCGACGGACTTGGGCAATTCCGGCAGGACAATGCGACACCCCACACACCCAGAATTGCTACAGAGTAGCTCCAGGAACACGCATCAGAGTTTAAACACCTCCACTGGCCACTAAACTCCTCCCTAGACATGAACATTATTGAGCATAACTGGTATGCCTTGCAACGTGCGTTCATAAGAATTCTCGACGCCCTCGAACTCTTACGGATTTATGGACAGCCTTGCAGGATGCATTTCCGTGACAATTCCGTCCATCACCACTCCAGACATTAGTCAAGTCCATTACACTTCGTTTTACGGCACTTCTGCGTGCTCGCTGGGGCCCTACATGATATTAGGCAGGTGTACCAGTTTCTTTGACCCTTCAGTGTACTACCATGCTCATATTAATCCGAACAACCTGAATTGCACATCACTACATTTCCTCCTGGAACTTATTCAACCCATTATACACATTTACCAAGAAAGTATTATACCCTGTAGGTGGTATATTCACGTTAATATGCAAAATTGAGACTCACCCACCTCACAAAGAAACGTGACATATTTTAACATATTCGTTATACAAACGAAAACACGGATTATATTTAGTTAATAAAAGAGTTGTCCAGTCATTGAATGTACTTCATTTTAGATTTTTAAAACATTTAAGAGAAATTACGTGTCCATACAGAACATAAAAAGTTACCGTTTTCAAACAAAAAGTTAATTTTGAACAAACGCTAGGGTCAAAAGGAAGGAAGACGTCATACCTATCATCTATCACTTAAAATAACTAAATATTAATGATACAATCAATATTTGCGATGTAAAGATAGTTTTAGGTGAGTGCGTTGACAAATAATGGTAGATTTTTTAAGTTAGTTAATTTTGCGGTGTGGTATGAAGATATGTTGCACTTTTACTACTACATTTAAACTTATTTTAGAAACATACGGAAAAATTTATAACTAAATAACTGTTGTCGGTGACATGAAATGTTGTCAACGCAGTCTGATTTGACAGTATTTTAGCGTCAAAAAACTTATTTTCACCTATCATTAATATCGAAAGCTGCTTAAGGAGCAATGAACACTCTTTTTAAATCAAAAACAAAACACGATGAGGGTTCAGTAGTTGAATTTCACATAGTGTTGTGGTTTTAGTGGTGTTTTATAAACAGGCAAAGAACAAAATACTAATACGGCTTTTTCGCTGTAACAATATTCTGTGTGTGGTGCTGTTAAACCTCAAATGACTGGTGAAACGTTTGTTTGATGTTCTTACCAAAAACGTTATTGGTAAGTATCCAAGGACGTACACTTAAAACATTTGGTAATTAACGAACTTCTGCGTTTTCTAGCGGACACGTATGACATCATTAGTTTGATTTATACGCTTATTGCTAATTGAAGTTATTATAGTAGACCAACTTTTCACTCCATACTGATGTTAATACTACGGTGAACTCTTCCGACAGTAGTCCGTAAAGAACCTGCACTGATTTAAGGGGTAAAATTGTTACCAGTCACCTGGTAACCCAGAATACAACAAGAAGTTTAACAAGTGCGAACATTTTAGAAGCTGATACTAATCAATAGTGAATGACAATGAACGATTGTTTTTATATTTTGTAACGGTTGTTTATGAGACATAAATTTTGGAGGAACACGCAGAAAACTGGGAACCAGGAAACGTAATGCTGGTCACCTCGTGTATAAGAGTTGTCCCTTCTGCTGCGGTCTTGGTAGGACTCAGCCACTGGTACTGTAGGCGTCGCGGGTGCCGACCCGGAAGCATGGTGGCTAGCGCTCGGGTAGTTCCTGGAGTAGACGGTTCGAGTCCAGCCTCGGACATAAGCGATTTTCATGAACTGTTACGTTCTTGTGTTTAATGTACTGTGGATCACTAAAAATCACATCATACACCAACTGAGAAGCTAAAATAATGGAGAGGATGCACGTAGCGATAGATTAACACAAATGCTTTCTTGGATTATTTTTTTTTACCAATTCAGTCTTTAAATGTATGTTATATTTTTTGAAATGTCACGGAAAAGATTATTTACCAAGGATTGGAAAGGAATCCGGAAACTAACACAAATGCTTTCTTGGATTATTTTTTCCAATTCAGTCTTTAAATTATGTTATATTCTTTGAAATGTCACGGAAAAGATTATTTACCAAGGATTGGAAAGGAATCCGGTCACGGTATTCAAGTATGAACTATTATTTCGTTAGTCCTCTAAAAACCAAAACATGGATTTTGTAGACCGTAACATACACAAAATAACTGAAAAATATACTTGAAAGTGGACATCCAAAATGTCAGTGCCAAAAGAACTGGTAAAAATTTGAACTATTTCATGAAAAGAAGCACATCTTCCAAGGCTTACTTTTAACTTAGAAAGGCAAGCCAAAGTTTTGATATGATAAAACTAGTTTTTGTAGCAGTTACTGATTCAAAATGCTATTCAGGCATTCTATCAGAAGAAATTGTTCTACTGTCTTCATTGTATGACTTAGGAGAACCTGTTTTGAGGACAAAATCTAATAAAGCTATGAATGATTTGAAAGAAAATAAGGCAGTTGGAATTGATGAGATCCCTGCAGAGATCTTCTTAGATCCCTAGGAGAGGAAGGAATCGAAAGAGTATTCAAGCTGATATCAAAAAGTTATGAAACAGGAGAAATTCCAACTAAAAATATCATCTTCACACTTCCAAAGAAAGCACAAGCCGAAAAATGTGAGAACTATCGCACCATTAGTCTAACAACACATGCTTCAAAATTATTGACCAGAATAATATACAGAAGGATGGAAAGGGTAGTAGAAGAGATAGTAGGTGAAGATCAGTTTGGGTTTAGGAAAAATTGCTGTACAAGGGAAGCAATTCTGTCTCTAAGATTAATACTTGAAGGGCGGATAAAGAAAAACAAAGATACTTTTATGGCATTTGTTGATTTAGCAAAAGCTTTTGATAATATTAGGTGGGACAAGATGTTCAAAATTTTAAAGAAGTCAGGTCTAAAGTATCGAGATAGAAGAATATAAACTATATAAGAATCATGTGGCTATAGTAAAAGTAGAGAATCACGAGAGACATGCATCAGTTAAAAAGGGTGTGAGACAAGGCTGTAGTCTATCCCCGTAAATATTCAACTTGTATGTAGAAGAAGCAATGAAGAAAGTCAAAGAAAAATTTCCATGTGGCATAAGTTTTCAGGGAGAAAAAATCAGTATACAACCATTTGCTGACGACATTGTCTTGTTAGCAGAGAGGGCTGAGGATATTAAGAAGTTATTGAATGGCATGAACAAAATACTGAAGGAAGATTTTGGACTGAATATAAATCAAAGCAAGTCAAAAGTGATGAAGTGTAGCAGAAATGATACCAATACTAGTGGATTAAATATAAAAATAGGATCGGATGCAATAGGAGAAGTAAGAGAATTCTTTTACTTGGGAAGTAAAATTACAACCGATGGCCGAACCAGGAATCATGTTAAAAGCAGAATAGCACTAGCAAAAAGAGCCTTCATGAAAATAGATACCTTTTAGTTTCAAATATTGATTTAGGAATCAGAAAGAACTTTTTAAAACTCTATGTGCGGAGCACAGCACTTTATGGTAGCGAAACATGGACTTTAGTAATACCGGAAGGAAAGAAAATTGAAGCATTTGAAATGTGGTGCTACAGAATAATGCTTAAAATTAAGTGGACAGACAAAGTAAGAAATGAACGAGTTTTGGAAATGATGGGTGAGAAAAGAAGTTTGTGGAAGAAGCTTACATAAAGAAGAGACAGGCTGGTAGGTCATATTTTGAGACATGCAGGATTGGTTAATATTGTTAGTGGAGGGAACAGTCGAAGGTAAGAACTGAGGAGGAAGACAGAGATTAGAATATATGAAGCAGATAATTGATTTTTTTATTTTTTTTTTTTTTTTTTTAACAGTTTAACGTCCCTTTTTAACAACGTGGTCTTTAGAGACGGGAAAGGATGGGGGGCAAGGAATGGGAAGGAATTCGGCCATGGCCTTTTGAAGGAAGCATCCCGGCATTCACCTGGAGTGATTTGGGGAAACCATGGAAAACCCAAATCTGGATGCCCGGACGGGGATTCGAACCGCCGTCCTCCCGAATGCGAGGCCAGAACGCTATCCGTTACACCACCACACTCGGTCAGATAATTGAGGACGTGGGCTGTAAGGGGTATGTAGAAATGAAGAGGTTAGCACAGGATAGGAAGGGATGGAGGATTGCATCAAACCAGTCGAAAGACTGACGACAGCAAAAAAAAAATAATAATAATAATAAATGCTGACATTTGATGGTGACATTTTTAGATTGCATAAATTATTATAAATCGTTTAACACCCTGCTCATCAGAAAAAATTAAAATATAAATAAGCAGTGCTGCCAGCCACTTGGCTTCGAATATCCGTAGATGGCCGCTAAAACTTCCGTAGATTGGGTACAAACATCCGGAGGCTCTCTAACTAAAAGACTGAAACAATAATTATTGAAGAGAGAGTCAAAACTAAGAACACTTTTTATTTCCAGGTATTTAAAATTCGAAATACAAAATAGTTTCCTACATTGAAAGTAAGAAATATCTCTGAACATGTTTTATACAGCGTCACTTTCATCACTGCTGCTGCTGTGCATACTTTTTTTTTTAATTTAGAGACCATACATTTTCTTTTGTTGACATCAGATTTAGGATATCTTCTGTAAGAAGAAACTTTAAAAAAACTGCGACCCCTATGATTCTCGGATATTCGTTAGGCCTTCTCGAAAGGCACTGCTTTGTAAGCCGTGCCAGCGAGAGGGGCGCCGTGAATAAAGAGTGCCCCGATAGTTTTGTATTACTGTCTTTTAAGATCTATAAAATCTATAATCAAACAAAATATGAGCTTTACTTCTATGGTTGATTCTCACGAGCGGTTGCAAGCAGGGCCGGCGTTAGGGAGGGGTAAGCGGGGTAAAAGTACCCCGGGCCCAAGGCTCCGAAAGGGGCCCTCCGTCAAGGGTGACTAACTAAACAGAAATAAACTTTAAGAAACTTTGTTAAAAAAAAGGTGTTATTTAATTTTATTTGCAATAAAATTATCTGACTTTATCAAAAGACCAAAGTTTAAAGAAAAAAATTTGTCGGGGAAAGGGGAGGGAGGGGGCCCTTGTAACTCTTATCCGGGGCCCGAGAATCATAGCGCCGGCCCTGGTTGCAAGGAAACGATTCACAATTATGAAAATTCTGTAATGCATTAACACTGTACGCTCGAAGTTTAACAAAACACCAATATAAGGAAAAATCAACAAATAATAAAACGCATAAAAAATCCGTAGATATTGTAACAAAATCCGAAAATCCTAACTATTTATAAAAATCCGTAGATCTACGGATAAATCCGTAGAATTGGCAGCACTTTAAATAAGTAGATTGACTCTTTACCCGATAAATAAAAAATCACCGCTGAAAAAAGAGATTATCCCACCTCACCTTCAACTTGCTCACCGCTGAAGTCTGGCAACAGGGTCTATAGGTCTCAGCGTAATATGTATCATATTTTAGGGCTTACTTAGGAGTGGTCACAACGATCTGATATACTACTAAGATTAAAATTAAGATAAGGCTTCAGGAAATAAATACTTCACTGCTCTGCGGAGCCTGTATATCGCTTGTCTTTCATGATATTAATAGAATTTTGCCTGGATGCTGTTGGTTAGACAGTAGAAATGTCAACTGTGTTGTGTTGTGTTTTTTTTATTATTGATAGTGGTTTCGTCTGGTGGTCACAAAGTAACTTTTTTCTGTTATTAGATGCAGCAGAAACCATGATACAAAATTTTTTAAAAAAACACACACACTCATAGCAAACGCTTAACGGAAGAAAGAATCTGGTGTGCTACAAAATTTCCTTGCTTCGTCAGGATGTCCAAGATCCAATGATGACAACAATGTTGCAGCTGCTGAGCTCTCATTCATTTTTCACACTGTGAAGCACAATCTTTCATTCAATAGTATGGATTGCACAGTTAAATTGAATAAAGTACTTTATGAAAATTCCAAGACAGGCCTTAACATTAGTTTAGCGAGAACAAAAATAGGAGCCTTACCAAAGGACCATATGCCGTGGGAAGTGTTATAAAAGACCTAAATAATGAAGATGTATTTTATCGTCTACGGACAGATGATTCGTACAAAACAAATATTTAATTGTTCGTATTGGTAGTTCAATACTTTTCAGTTAATAACGGCATCCAAATAAATTATTATGAAATTTTTACGAATATTCTAACGAGTCTGCTAATGGCATGTTTACAGCAATAAAGAACTCCATGGATTCTTACAAACTTTCACTCAGATAAGTACCTGCATTCAGTACGGACAATACCAACGCTAATTATGGTACTTCCCATTCTTCGTACGAAAATATATAAGAAGTTGTGCCTGATTTAATAAAACGAAATTATTACACTCATGTTGTTTATAATATTGCGAAATTTATCATGAATTACTTGCCTTATTGCATAAAAAAATATTATTTTACAAGTATGCAGTCGTTTTTTCTGTATTAGGTTGTAGGAAATAAAAGTTAATAACATTTGTTTCTATGGCTGAAGGTGAGTTTCAAGAAATTAAAAGCCATGATTCGTTTATTATCTTTACTTCCAGACATTGATACAGTTTTAGTTAATTGGTTCTCAATATAAAATTATTTCAAAATTTTGGGTGATGGTTGTGCAGTGATTATACCTACATAAGCTGATAATACTTAGTAAAAGAATAAAATTCCTGGAGGTTAACTGGATAACCATTTTGGATGTATATAATATTATGGATGATTTAAAATAGCAATTAGTAGAAAGGAGAACTGATAATTATTTTGGGTCATGAATGAAAGGAGATATTAAGAAGCATTTCATATTCATCATCTGAAAAGTGTAATAAAACTATCGAAAAATTTTCACTCTTATGAATTTAAATAACACAGAAAAATGGTTTGACTTCTGTGAGAGTAAGAAAAAAAAATAGTGATAAAATTTGAATATCTCGAAAAAAATTATTGACTAGCTCTTACAAAGGTTAAATATTGTAATAGGTGATGTATATTGGGTTGCAATAAGAAATTGAGCGAAAATTCACAAATTATGACAAAGATTTTCCAGAGAAAAATACTGCTGACATGTGGCATTATATTCTTACAAATGCATATGACAATGTAGCAACTATTAGTAAAATTGGATGCTCTCTGCTCTGTTCCCACTACTTCAGCTTTACAGAAAGAGTTTTCTCGGTATTAAACCCAAAGTGGCGTGAAGAAAAAAACACGGCGTCTTTGAATTTACTTCGAAATTAAGAATGTGTTAACAGATAACAAACATTAGGAGGTAACAAAAAAATATTAGCTTGTATTATTTAGGGAAAAAAGTACATACGTATAGAAAATACTTTTTATCATATAGAATCTTGAGCATAGCTGTGTTACAGCAACGGTAAAACTCGTATTCGGTATAATAATAGCTAATCAGTTGCAACTGGTAGGCTATTATTATACCGAATACGAGTTTAATAATATACTTTTTTTCTTCTCTCTCAAAGATAAGTGCACCTTATTTTCCACAAAAGTGTTCGCATTCGCGGTCCCCCAGTAGGCCTACCGTGTTGCATACTGAGCGCTGCACGTGCGGTAGGAAATGGAAACGCATCACACATTACGGGCAACCTGAGACTGGAAAACATTGACATTGAACATTTCATTTGGGAATTTAAGACTTTCCCAGAAATTTGGGTAGTGAGATCAGAGGACTATCATGACCTAATCAAAAAGAGGGAATTAAACCAGCGTATTTCGCATGTTCAGTCAGATATTGAGAAAAAGAATGACAAAGTAAAAAATGAAATTTTTGATTAAATCCAAGGAATGCTGCCAACATTGCAAACATTCTAACATATTTCTTGCTTCGATAGATTGATTTAAACAAGGAACACTCCAGACAGTGAATTGGGTAAAGGATTGCAAAGGTTATTTGAATATCTAGTACAACAAAAAGGGACCTTTACATAAAAAATAAGAGAATCGGATAGCTATACACTGAAAGCTCATTATAAATTTAACTCTAAAATACTAAGAAATGTAATAAGGAATGCCAAGAACATGAATGTCTCAGCGGAAAAAGAGAATTCAGGCAATAAAATCAAAACTACATGGAATATAATAAAAGTTGAAACAGAAAAATCTGTAAATTACTCTAAAGACATAAAAATAGAATAAAATGAATATATAGGAGAAGTCAAATATTTAACAAATATTTTACTTCAACGTAGAGAAATTAGGCATAGATAAACTTATGAAGCAACTAACACCTAAAAATTCTTACAGCTATAATATTTCGAGTAAATTACTGAACAGATGTTCAGACTATATAAGTAATGTACTTTCTCATATCTGTAACGAATCATTAATACAATGTGCATTTCCAAATAGACTAAAATATGTAATTATAAAACAATTATTTAAAAAAGGAGAAGCTATGTGTATAGATAACTACCGAACCATTTCTTTACTATCAAGATTCTCAAAGATTTTTGATTGTAGAGTAAAAAAAGATATGTTAAACACTGTAATATTCTCACTATTTCACAGTTTCTATGCCAGGTTCATCTATAAAAATGGCTATATATTCATTTTTAAATAACACATTAGAGGAACTGAATAATAACTTGTGCCATGTGGGAATTTTTTGTGATCTTTTAAAAGTATTTGACTGTGTAAATCATGCATAACTTTTGAAAAAAATGGAATAGTATGGTATTTATCAACTGCAGGTAAACATAGATAGCCGAATGCAAAAAATTTCTTTTTTTTATTCTAAAATTAGTAAAATATGCTTCAACACATTGGGAGAAAATATAATATGGCATTCCACAAGGCTCTATCCTAGAACCACTTCTGTTTTTATAATATTTCAATGATATTCTTGGAAACTTATCCGACAAGGTTAAGAGCATTTTATTTGCAGATGTCACTAAGCTGAGTATAAATAAAATACCAAACAGTGAATTTAATGCAAATGAAGTACTTGCTTAAGGAGCAAACTTGTTTAAGGCAAACCTATTACAGTTAAATGTTAATAAAACACATTATATTAGGTTTAACACAAAGAGTTATATGCATCAACATTTGTATATAAACTATAAAATAAACACAATCTTGAAAACAAAGAATATACAGTTCTCTGGTATTCAAATAGATGAGAAAAGTCAGTTGGCGCAAGAACATATCACATAATACTGAAGAATTTAAGTAGTGTCACCTTTGCAATAAGAACATTTTCTCTAATAGCATATCTAAAATTAACGAAACAGGTGTACTCCTCTTATTTTTATTGTCATGTCATATGGCATAATTTTTAGGGAAATTCTTCACAGAGTAAAACAGTACTCAAAAGCACAGACAAAAGATATTAGGAAACTTTATAGTGGAAAACCAAGAACTTCTTACTAACAACTCTTTAGAAAGCTTAATATTAATACTATGACTACTCAGTATATGCATTCTCTCATAGAACATTTAAACTTGTTGACATCTAATTCACAGGTGCACAATTTTAATACAAGAAACAGAAATAACTTTTTCAAAACACAAATATCACTGTCATTATTACAAAGAGGAATTAATTGTTCTGGAACACACCTGTTTAATAAATATTCAATAAAGAACAAGATTGGTAAATAAATAAATAAATAACTTCCTTTTGTGCGTCTGTAAATGTCCTTCCCGAAATCGACGAAACTGTCTACAGTCATTTCACCTTGAATATTGAATCCATCAACAGTTCTTAAAAAATTGTGAAGAGAATTGCTAATCTTTATCCGTTAATATTAAATGCTTTGTGGAAATGTTTCAAATTTTGGAAAGTATGCCAAACGCACTCTCGACGTTCCTCCGGGCACGTTGTCACGTAATGCTTGAAAATTCTTTTTCTGTATGACAAAACTCAACAACTATAACCCTAATTACATTTGGTAAATGGAAAATTGCTTCGTCACCAGAAAAGAGATGGCATTTTTGTACCTGCACTGCAGGTCCTGCAGTACCCGGGAGATGTTGTTCTCTTGGAACATTCATCTTTTTGCTTTCAAGCTTCTTATAAAAAGAATTTCTTTGGAATTTCATACTGTCTTATTCCTTTCCCAAAGTTTCAGCGTAAATGTAAATGAACTTCTAATTTCAGCCCATAATAACCAACAAAAATATTTTTAAAAATGTTCCTCTTTATAAAAGAGAAACCCACTCATCCTCAGTTGTTAGTCGTAAAAATAGGCTTACAAATTTAGCCATCTATTCTGTGTTATTTTTGCAGAAAAAGTACGCAAAAATGCCCCGCTTTGTATTATTCACAGCCATCTTTGGCAGCACCTGATTGGGTACTACCTCAACCTTCAAGAAAATGTGCGTGTATCAGATGCTATGGGCACGCATCAGTGACGTAGGTTGATAAATCGGATAGCTGCACAGGGCTTAAAGACAACCTGGAACTTTCTGTGAAGGCGCCTTTATTATTGTGTGCTAACACGCAAGATGCCGTTACCTAATTGATTCTGCCCCCTACAGGAAGGCCGGCAATAATTTTCTCGCAGTTCATGTTTAATTTAATTCAATTGCAATGGAGCGCAGGCTTTGATGGTAATTTCCCAACACATCCATTTTCCCCTTTTCTTGTGCTCTCATACTTTTGTAGTCTATAAATTTCAGTTTTAAATACTTTCAGAGTTTTTGGTAAATTGTTCATATTTTCCCTTGGTATTTTATTCCTATCCCTGATCCCCTTACCTACGAAAGAAATTTTCTCACGACCTTATGCCTGAAATCAATTCCAGCTTGTGGTCATGGACATCTATTCCCTTCCACGTAGCACTCTTAATTTTTTCACTTATATCTTTCCACGCCTCATCACAAATATACAACTTGAATATTCTCTCTTCACCCTCCTCCGATATTGCAATGAGTCCCATCATTGCCCCTATATCATATGAGTTACTGATTGGGTTGTGTGGTAATTTCGAGAAACAAATCTAGCAGCTCTCCTTTGCACCCGGTCCAACTCCAGTATTTGATACCAAAAAAGTAATTGCCATTCTACATCACCATTTTCAAGCAATGGTTTGACCAAAGTTTTTGGACCAAAGTCCCTCTCTTTATATCTCTACAGTAAGTGAAGGTTTTTTAAACCTTTTTAAAACAACTTTCCAATGGGTCCTGCCCTGCTTAGTTGAGTTTATTATCAAATGTTATGCAAATGTATTTACATTTCAAGCTTCAAAAAACATAACCTTCCCTATCTTATGATAATAATCTTCATTTAGTTTTTTACCTGTGCACCTAATAAGCTGACTTCTCATTGCATTTGCATTGTTGATATACCCAGCAATATATCCTGTCCAGATCACCCTGTACCTGTTCAAAGTCTTCTTAGGTTTTCATCATGTTATATAATGTTAAATCAATTGCAGAAACCTAACTTCTAGCAGTAAACCATCTACACAATCATTTATTAGAATAAAGAATAGCAACGGTTCTAATAAACTACCCTGTAGCACTCCACCTTTCACTTCCAATTTTTTTGATACTGTATTTCCTACCCTAACTGTTTGTTTTTCTTCCTTTTAGGAACTCTTCTACACAGCTAATCACATATTCATCCACTCCAAAAGTGTTTACCTTATTTATCACCATTTTATGGCTCACTGTTTCAAAAATCTTTGAAATATCTAGTGCTACATTATTATTTTGGCCTCCTTTCGTAATTAATCCGAAATACCTTGCATTTAGCCTACTAACTAAGATTCACATGAATATCCTAAAGCCATATTATCGATTTGAAAATCACTTTCGTTCCTCAAAGAAATTTATGATGTGGTTGCATAATAATCTCTCCATTAATTTAACTGCTACTGGTGTCAAACTGATCTGTTTGTAATTATCGAACCTATTTGTCACCCTTCTTTATGGATCTCTACTACTATCGCACTTTTCTAGTACCCTGGTAAGCAGCAAGTATCTAGACTTAATTTAAATAACATTTCAAGATAAGGTACAATGTTACATCCTGCAATCTTTAAGATATCCGTAGTAGTATTATCTACACCATCCCCTTTAAACTTTTTTAACTTTCTTAGTTCCTTCACAGTATCCTCATGATGAATGTCAAATTATTAGTCTGCTCATTTCTAATTGGACAGATAAGCTAGTTCTCTGATTTACATACTCCCATACCTGAAATGTAGATCCTAATGGTCTCATTAAACCAGTTACTTAGTGTATCTGCATTTTTTCAAATCCTCAGTAACTTCTTACCTAACATTATCTATAAATGTCTGAATACCTTCCCTTCCCCTCAGTTTTCTAACACAGCCATAGAAATTACTAGAAGCATCCATCAGTGATCCCCCTGCACCAATAATATTTTTCATAAACCCATCTTTATCTTCCTGCTTTGCTATTATTAATTCCTTGTTGGATATGTTTGATACACCGTGAAAGCCTTCGTTCTCAATTCCTTGGTTAGTTGTTTAAAGTATTCACCACTTCCTTGCTGTCTCTTAACTCTGTGGTGTTCTACTCTCACCAACCTCTTTAACCTCCTTACCTCCCTATTGCAATATATAGGTTCTGTACTTCTCTTTATTTTCTATTTTGGAATAATTGATTCTTCACTCTTTTTATAATCTCCTTTGACTCCACTTTACTTAGGTCATCCTTCCAATTGCTGAACCTTTTCCTTAAATACCTCTTCAGTTCTAAAATTTGCGCCTTTTTATAATAATAACTTTTTGTCCCTTCAATTTTGGCCTCTGGTTTATTGAATCTTCCAATATCCGTCAGAACTGCTTTATGATCACTTATTTCTTCTGTTACTTGACATCCCACCAGGTCAGCATCGTTCTTTGTTAGCAAAATATCCAACATGTTTTGTCCCGTTGCTTTCTGCTCTACCAATTGTGTAAATCCTCCGTCCCTTTTCAAGATATTCTCAAAACTAGATTCCTTTGTGCTATTAATCTCGATTCATACTCAAATGATACCTGGTAAATTTAAATCCCCACGGGCAATAATGATCATGTACGCTCTATTCTCAATGAAGAATGTGAATTTAGTTTCTACTTACGGGCCTGATCTCTATTATTCATTCTCTATTATTAAATCAGTGAGGAGCCAGTACCTTCCTTTTTTTTTCATTTTAACTAACCCAGAAGTCTACCACAGGTAACTTGTGGTCATGATCTCTAAACACCAGTGAACTGTAGTAGTCTTTGCAAACCAGTATGAATACCCCTCCACCAGTTGCTACTCTCTCTCCATAATTCACTCTGTAACCATCTGAGAAAACCTCATTGTTTAGTGTTCCTTCTTTTAACAAAGACTCTACCACTATAATTACTTACGGTTCTTGTATCTCTATTATGTTTGAAAATTCTATTACTTTGTTCATTATACTTATACAGTTCACCAATAATACATTTTGTTATGTTTTCAATACTCCTTTGATTACTTAAGATTATTCCGACAGCAAGAGCCCTTAATATTAAAAAAGGCACATTCTGAACCCATTATCACTGGACGTGGACTTTCTTACAGCTTTAGCTAACAATCTAGAAAACTACTCCCTTCTGTTTAGGTTGTAACGTGACGCGCTGTCGCCACGTTCCGATGTGCATTTTTATTATATAAATAATAATATAATAACATAATATATTAATAACATAAATCTTGGGCGACCACCTAAATAGATTTTTGTTGTAATTTTATAAAGTACGCAAGATTCCAAGTGAGGACTGTAATGCAATGGTGAACATTCAGTGTAACTTGTTAAAGCGAATATTAAAGAATTATTGAGCTGTATAGGCTTGAAGCTAATCGTGGTCTTCCCGAGCAACGGAGGCAGCAAGTCAGGGATAAGGGGTTTTGCCAGCTTTCACCGTGGGATGGGGAGCCCACAACAGGCCACTGCGTCGGTGCGAAAAACCCGCCACCCGAACACGCTCTCACCCCGGCGAACTTAGCCGAATATGTCCGACCTCTGTGATATACGCTGGGCAAATAAGATATCGGGGATATCACGTGACATTAGGTGCCAACCTGAAGGTCCAATCCAAATGAGCATATAACTTAAAATCCTGGGAATTTTCTGTTGAATGTGATCTTCGAGACTGCAAGGGGGTGGAGCCAGAAGTTTTCCTCGTGGACCGAAGAGCGAGGAGCTGGACATTCTACATTCGATTCTAGGCGAGTCTAGTCTGAGGTGGACTTGGAAGGTTGGCTTCTCTCGCCATTTGCCGCTGTACGACTCCTGGCTGCCGGCTTGCACGGCCAGTAATGCGATGATGCGCATTAACAGACAGGACGTGTCTATAGCCGCCTTGTGAGACAATCTCACATACCGTGGGTCATCTCCGGTCACCGCAGACATCAGACGCAGAACTACAATGGTAACTCACTACGACGAAGCCATCTGATTGTGCATTCCGTGAAACTAAATCCTTAAGCGATTTTGAGAGTATAGATCCATGTTCTAACTTTGTAATTGAAAAACCCCTGAGCTAGTGGCATAATTTGCCAGAACTAGTTATTTTCGAATGATATATTTTTCATTCGTGGCGCCCATGATTTCCTTTTAACTGTAAAGTCACAGTAATATGATACCTTTGTCTGAGGTCTTCATAACTTGTATTTTTCATTGTTTCCAATTGTCATTATTTCTTGCATTTTAATTCTGAGATGGATTTAACAGTAAATATACAATTGTTTGCTTGCTAATGACGGCTAATTGTACCTCTGAGCGTTGCTTTCATGATTTTACCAATTTATGTTAATGTTAACGGTAAATTCGCTCAGACTTGTAATCGCCAATGATAAGAAAATAAATGTCATATTGTGACAATTTTCCTAAATTCCAACTAACATCGAGATTCTTGCAAAATTAATAAATTTTCACTCCTTCATAAAAATTAAAATTAAAAATCCCCTTTTATTAATCATAAAGGTATGAAAGATAATTGTAACGTAGTTTGCCCACCAAGGCACCCACTACAAGGTATACCCCGTGCCTAGTGAAACCCTGACAATCAATGGCATTTACAGGTACAACCCCCAAAACAGAACTAATGCCTTTCCCAAGTGTCACCTCCATTTCCACGTCTACCCGCTTCACAGCGTGGTTCAACCGTCACCGGTCATGATGACTTAAGACCAGCATGAGCTTAACCCTAGTATGCTGTGCTCCTTCACCAATATCCTCAGGTCATTCTGTATACTACAAGTCGAGTTTCTTCACTACTATTTCCATTACCTCCCACTATCCTTCTTAGTAAAACCGCTACAAGGTAAGCACATATATCTTATTCCTGATCTAATACTTTATTAGGTTTGAAAAAACTTGTGGCCTAGAAGCCTGTGCCTAACTGATCCTGTAGAAGGGGGCTTACATCTCTCTCGTTGCAACTTCCTAGCAGCAGATCTCTTTATTTCCGTACTTTTTCCTTGCACGCCCGTTCCCAAACGCCTGCTGCACCTTAACTTCTCCTTCATCTACATGCTATTCTAATCCTGACACTGTAACAGATCAAACCTATTTCTCTTCACAATTTCTACAGTGTCTGACATCTTCATCCTCTTAATCCCATTTTGCCTACGAGCTGTTATCAGCTCCCAGCCGTCCTTCTCAACCTGCGCAGTAATTCCACCACCTATCCTTTATGTCTCTATACGCTGATCCCCAAGGGCTCTAATCCTTTCGCGCAACTTCATTATCGTTTCGCCCTACTTCCGAATTTTATCATCCCTAATACAAAAGGGTTAAAACCATTTCCTTTTTTATTTCCCACGTTTCCTCTCCACTACATGGCCAGTGAATCCACTTCTTACTCCCACTGCAACACATTCCACTCACCACGTACCTGCCACGGGCGCCATAATTTCCAGGCATGATTTTTCTTAAAACTTCTATTACTTCTAAATGAACCTTGGGTGGTAAGAACAGTACTCTGTAATCTTAAATTTAATTGATAGACTAGTCTAATAAAATTTATATTATGTGCTCAACTTTTTTTTTTTACAAAGTAGATCCAAGGTTTACTCCTCAATCATGTTACTGTAGTTAATACGAAGAAAAAAATAGTTCATTTATGATATTTTTACTAAAAAGTTGCTATTTTAAAAATAATTAAATAGGAAAGTATTATATTTACCACAAAACTAGTCAATAGATATAACCTATGCTTAAAAAGGAAAAGTTAAATGTACAATCTATATATTTAGGATCGATACAAATGAGGTTGTTCCTAATGTGAACCGCTGTGGTCAGTTATTTACAATTACTTATTTATTTAGCTGATTGTTATTTTCGATGCTTTAATACTAATAAAAATAACAAACTGTTACATTTCACACATAAATGAGGATTAACCAACAACAATATGCGAGTTCAGCAATATTTTCTTTTTAAGTGAAAATATTATTACTTCATCTTACTAATATTAATTACAACTATTTACTAGGTAATTCAAGTTTTAAACTAATTTCGCTGTCAGAATTTATCTGGTGACTACATAATTTCCAGCTTAATGCACAGCAATTCGCACACGAAACCATAGAATATTGTACTCCACTATGTTGACACCATACTGTCAGTTGGTTGCAATTGTAGATACGTGTACTGTAAGAAACTTTACGGGTTCAGACATTACTGTTTTATGGTTAATGTGTTATTATCTGAATGTCAGTCCTGGTTTTGCTTGTAAATAAATAATTATTAACCATTTGATTATCTTGTCCCCGTTTAAGCACGACGAAGCAGTGTTCATATAACTTATAGAAACTGGGTGAAGGAATCAACAGAAGCGTAAATCATTGAAGAATAATGGTTAAAGGTGGGAGAAATAAAATAAATAATAATTCTTACATAATGCTTATTTACAAAGTATGAAATGCTTCTTTTAACGAGAAAAGTACGTGCATTTGAATTTGTCGATTAATTTTTGACTAAAACAAATTTAAATTAGCAAAAGAAATCTTTATGGTAGATGAAATAATAGTAATAGCTTAACAATAATTTGTTAAATTGATTTAAAATCAGCTGAGCACATAAAACTTTTAACATCTGTCACGCTAGTTTATTATCTCTATTGCCTAAATAACTGTCAAAACAAGCGCTACGTCGCACAGTGGGCCAGAATCTTGAAAACGTGGCCAAAAAGGAAAAAAAAAAAAGTTTCTGGCTGGGAATTTTCGACTATCAGGTTGGCTACAGTAATGTTGGAACTACTGAATACCAATTGTTTGGAAGATCAATTGTTCATTTCCTCCTTTATATTTCATGTCAAAGTCGGCACTTCATTGCTAGAGGTGCATGCAGCCGACCAGGCTACAAAATAGTCTTGTCGTTAAAGATAAATATTTTTGTTCTGTGTATGTGAAATGAATATTTTAAATATGGACGGTGTTCCAGGCAGTATGTAATAATTAAAATACATTTATGTCATTATTAAATCATTAATTACACATTTTTTTAAATTAACTTATTACCGGAAAATGCGCGAAAAAATTTTAAAATGCGCTTAAAAAAATAGAGATAAGTTACGAATTCCACGATATTCCGCTTTCTTTTGCACTGTGTCCGCAAGTATATATTATTACCTTAGTAAATTAACCTTCAAATCCACCTACTAGTACCAACTCCGGCTTTGAACCACGTTTTAAGCGACGCTTGCAAAATGTTTAGTTATTTATTTAAAATTAAATTATTAATATTAAGTTAATTTTTTCATTAATAATTATGAAACAGTACATTTTTTGGAAACACAAATATTCTACATACTTTGTGGAGTTACTTTTTAACGCTTTCAAACACGTGTTAAGAAATAAGGATTAAATAAATTAATAATAATATGAACTGTCGGAGGATGCTCAAGACTCAACCAATAAGTTGATAAAGCAATATCGCATAAGTTTTTCTCGAAAGTTTTCCGGACTTAAGAGTATGTAAGACGTGTTCAGGAGATTGTTGGCAACCACAGATTTCCACATTTCATCTCTGCGCAAATCATCAAACAAACTGAAGAGTTTGTCGTCAGAAGCCATTGCCCTCTTAGTTCCTGTGCCGGAAGATTATGAAGATTCCAATGTAGATGATGAGGAAACAGTCTTTGAAGATGATAACGATTCAGCTGAATATGCAGAAGAAGAAGATATGAAGATAAAAAAGAAGAAGAAAATGACAACTTTTAATTATAGTCACAAACAATTTACTAACAGAATAACTGTAATTGAAATAAAATTATTTTTTGTAATATTTTATACTATCTTTTATCCTCTATTTGGTACTTTTTCGAGCTTTCCATTTTTTGAGCTTATGTTTTTAACCATTAACTACAACACCCTCTTAATATTGACTTTTATATAAATAAAAAGAATTTTACCAATTTTTGTCCGCCATCTTGGATCCACCATTTTGTTTTTTTAAATATTTGAATTCGTAATTTTCATCATCAATCTCGATAAATCGCAAAAATTACTTTTATATGAATCAAAAGACTTTTATCAATATTTGTCCGCCATATTGGATCCGCCATTTTCTTTTTTCACTTTTTGATACCATACTCTTAATTACCAACTTCGATAACCTTTACGTACTAGCGTTGGTACAAATTAAACCACTCTAGCAACCTCGATAATTCCACAAAAATTACTTTTATATGAATAAAACGACTTTTAGCAATATTTGTCCGCCATCTTGGATCCGCCATTTTATTTTTTCACTTTTTGATATTATATTCTTAATCAGCAACTTCGATAACCTTTTCATACTAACTTTGGTACAAATTGAACAACTTTTTATATTTTGGCCAGCTTTTTGCGATTCTGGCCCACTGTGCGTCGTTTCATGTTTTTATGAACGGTCCCCCTATGTAGCCTGACGTGAATTTTGCATTCACTCCTTCCCCCCCCTTTCCTGTGTGGTACGTAGCTTTTTTCCCTATTAATCCCAAAAGGCATATTACAATTAAAATTATTTCATATAAAGCGATCAGGACAGATTTTTTCTTTGTATATTTTTGTATAATTACAATCATTCTGAAAGAAATGGTGATACTAGCGTCTCCTGCAAATGATCAGTTATTGGGAAAACCTTTCGCAGGTACTGTCAGGGATCCTTTTCTTCTTGAGATTTTACTAGAAACGTTATACTCATTACATTCATCATTGTTTATTATTTGATAATATAAAGGAAATTATACCCACCATGTAAAAAAATCTGTAGCCTTTCTTTCTAACTTACCAGGCGTTTTGGATAGTGAAAACTCGCTGGAAAAACATCACTGATAGGCCTTGTAAAATATATTGGATACCGAAATTTCACACCACACTCTGAATAATTTGAAATAACACTTCAGTGAGCATTATAATTATAGATGTACTGAAATTCACTTGACAGAAACAAAAATTAGAATCATTTTATCTACTAACTGTATTGTGACACGTTGACAATCCGAATCAAAACAGCCATTTATTCAAAACATCAAACCGATGCGAACTATCACTGGTGTTGAAGATCCCGTATAATATCTGCAAGCAAATTTGAGTCTAGGTACTGCGTGCTTTAAGTTTTCTGCGCGTAATACGCAGTCACGTGTCAGTTGAAATGCGCAGGCCCTGTGCGACTTAAGGGGGTGTCCATTAATTACGTGAGGTGAAGTAGGAGGGTGGGGTCCGCCGAAATCTCACGAAACATCACCAAGAGGGAGGAGGATCAACGGAAATCTCACGTGAGATGTGGAAATACTTGAAGGATGGTAGACCTAAAAAAGCAGGGTGGTGGTGGGGGGAAGGGGGTCACCGTCATAATCTCACGTCATTTAAAAGGGTGGGCCGACCAGATCTCACAAAATCTCACCAGATGGGGAGGGGAGACCGGAATTACGGAAAAGACTCTACACGTAATTAATGGACGCCCCCAAAGCACTGCGACTTCACACGCATTGTGAAATGACATAAATAAATACCTACACGTTGTTTTGTATTGTGTACCATATTTTAACAGAGATAAATATAAGGAATGAAAAACTTTTTGAGCTTGGCTCAGACACCCTCCCTCCAACCATCCACGTAGTCCAGCGTAGGTTTTCACCAAATCGCACTCCACCCCTCTCCACCCTCACTTCTTGACCGACCTACGTCGTTTATTGACGCTACCTAAGAAAGTTTTTCGGAGTTTTAGCTATTTCAAGAAACCGCCAGTAAAACAGACCATGAAATTTTCCAGGTTCAGTTGTGTGGTTTTGGTGTCATGTCGCTGCTACATAGTACTGTGCAGAGCCTCAATATTTACACCACAACTTACAGAATGGCAGCTCCTGTAACTTTCAGCTCGGTAGCAGTTTGTTGAACTGATTCTTCGAGCGCTGACATCAGTGACAGGGAACCAAGCAGTTACCTTTCCACTTCTATGAAGGAGTACGTACTTTTAACTATTCTGTTTCGTTCGAAATACATAATTTTTGTCTATCAAACTATCATACAGTCTCTGGTATTGTGTCATTGTCGTCGGTGTAGGCGTATTATTTTCCAGCTATTTATGTTGTAATAGTTATTATGTTGTAGTACACCTTGGACAGCATGACCGTGGTAAAACTACTTCGGAAATTACTTATAGTGGAATGGTGGTCTTTAGTAATCCCTGTAGAAGAATTAGGAATAGTAGTTGGAAGTACCGATATGACCGTCACCATAAAATAGGGCCTCATTTCCGACATAAGTGAATGAGTGGAAAAGTATTCTTTTGTTGGTAAAGGAATCATAGATTGGAAAATGGAATATATTAGATAAATGCTGAACAATTTTCATCAAAACATTTGGAGAATTAGACATTCGTAAAAATTCAGAGAAGACGAGTGCGCAAATTGAACTTTAATAATCAATATATGTAAAACAAGTGTGTGTACATAAAGACATACTTTTATCCATAACCACCCACTGCCAGTCACACGAGGTTATGGTGGTAAATAGCCCTTGGTCTCCTACTGTTAGTAAGAGAGTTTCAATTACAGTATATTAAATTAATATTGCAAGGGAGCGCAAGCTCCGGTGGCAATTTCCCTAAACACCCATCTTCCACCTTTTCTGCAGCCTACATTTACTTTTTACAAATTTTAACTTTAAATTCTTTCAATGTTTTTGGCAAATTATTCATTAGTTTGGTCGTGGTGGGTGGTAAAAATGTGTAATTTTTATATATAAAAATTCAGCCTCCATTTGTTCGTGCTCACAAAACTCGAAAAGTAGTCTGGGGATTGAATTGAAATTTTGGAAGAATGTGGTGAGATGATTCTTAAATACAAAAACCACCCTATCTCTCCTTTTATAACCCTTAAATTTTATACAAACCCACACATTTTATCCGATTTCGATGAAATTTTTAAAACAAACTGAAAAATACCGTCAACATTTGGCATCCAAACCCTTTCTCCCCTTTCCAAACCTTTAATTTTTGTTAATGTTCTTCACACATAACCGATATCGATAAAACTATGTACATGTATACCTCAAATAGAAAAATATTGTTTTTATTTGGTTTTCAGAAATCCAACCTATCTCCCTGTTTCCACCCTCTTTTGTGTTCCTTTCAAGTGTCTATCCGATTTTGAAGGAATTTTGCATATGCATACTTTTTTCAAAATAATAATAATAATAATAATATTTTTTTTAAAAAAAGAAAAGTACTGTCTGCACTTGGTTTGAAAAACACCAATCCCCTTTCCACCTTCTTAATTTTTGTCAATGTTCTTTGTACATATCCACAGTTTTTTTCCGATATCGATGGAATCTTGCACACATATACTTTAAACCAAACAGAAAAGTACTGTCTACATTTGGTTTTCATAAACCCAGCCTCTCTCCCTGTTTCCACCCCACTTAATTTTTTTCAATATTCTTTATACAATATCTATTCATTTTCGAAGGAATTTTGCACATGTATACTTTAGAACATGCAGAAAAATACTGTTAACATTTGGTTTAGAAAAACCAAATTCTTCTTCCCCTTTCTACCCCATTATTTTTGTCAATATTCGTTATACATACTCACAGGTTTTAACCGAAATCTATGGAACTTTGCGCATGTATACTTTAAAACAAACATGAAAATACTGTCTAAATTTGGTTTGCAAAAGCCCAATTCATCTCCCCCTTCAACCCTTCCCCTCTTAATTTCCAATGTTGCTAATAGAAACCCACAGTTTTTATTAGATTTCGATAGAACTCTGCACAAATATACTTTAAAGCAAATAAAAATATATTGTCTACATTCTGTTCACAAAAAACGGGCCTTTATATTTGCAAAAATTAAATGGGATAAAACTCCATTTAATTTTTGAAAATGTTTTTTGTTCAAAGCTGTAGTTTTTATCCAATTTTAATGGAACTTTGCACACGTATAGTTTAAAACAAAGACAAAAATATTGACGGTATTAGATCTATCTATCTATCTATCTATCTATCTATCTATCTATCTATCTATCTATATATATATATATATATAAAAACCATTCTACGTTATCTACTTAAAGAAACTTCACATTTGAAACCATTCAGATTTTTTCTTCAAATATCTTTAAAATGGCAGGAAGTCGGCCAAAGTGGGAAGAATATTTAGAGTGTCCATAACATTTCATATCAAACGACGATGGACCGATGTCGAACTGACAGTTGCTGATTAACAAATTGGCATTTGAAAATTAAAAATTGTTTTAAAGTTTTTGTTGCAGCATGCAACTCTACAGTTTTTGTCCGATCTCGAAGGTACTGTACTCATATATGACTGTTCAACAGCGAAGAATGGCCGGGTTTAGCTAGTTTAACATAAAAATTCGTGGATTCTGTTGTTCCGGCCCGCTGGGATTAAAAGATTGCTTAGTTTAAAATTAGTAATTTTTAAATTTAAAATTTTTCCCTTATTTTTTAACTTAATTGTCGAGTTTTCAAATTAATTGAGAGCTGTAATTCAGATTTTCAAAAATGGGGACTGTTTTCAAAGATTAAACTTAACTATTAATTTTATTGATATGTTTGTCCTCTGACGTTAGTAGTGTATATAATATCTCTGTAATAACTTGAATTTGCCCGCGTAATCTTCGGAAGTTCGGAGAGTAGCATTGAAGTCATTGTAAGCGAATATCTTGTAGGTGTGCTATTTATGTCTGATGTAGTTAATAATGATAATAACAAATTTGATTTGAATTTGAATTCTGTTCATTTATACGGAATACTTTGCACTTTGATTACAGTTCTGTAATTTGAATTAGAATATTGTTGTCTTATTTTAATTTTTGAAAGCTTCTTTTTATTTCTGTAATTTTATGTCTGCTTTTAATTTAGGAACCTATTAAATCTAGGACGCCAGATCATTATTATGTGACACATGCTCGGTTTTGATTTATAATTTTACATTTAAAATGTAAGTTAAAGTTGAAATTTCTAGAGGCATCCGCTTCTGCATTAGAAAATTTGAACGTTCACATTTATTCTAAACTGTATTTAAGTTGCTGTTGTTTCTTCATTCTTTGTAGATGGCTGCCATGTGGAGAAATGAAGAAGAAATAGGTATACTGAAAAATATATTGAAAGAAAATTTTGACCCAAGGGATTTGCAGAAACTGACAGTAGATTATGTTGATGGTGTATTTGTGACTATATTGAAGCTCATTGGAATCGATTGTGCTTCCTCTATACAGACATCCACCAGCAGGCTGTATAGCTATAATCCTGTCATGTATCATTATATGAAAGTAGTTGCAGCAATACGTCTTATTTTCAAAAGGACAGGTGTTTTTGATTTTGACTTACTGGATATATTGGAGCCAGGTATTTTCAGTTGATTCTAACTTTAACTATATATTATTATTTTCAAGTCAATGGTAAACACTAATCAAATAAGTCTTCCTTTTTTAAAAATATTTTATGTGCATCATACCCACAATTTGCTATAAGTTTACACTGATAATTACTATGTAACATGTATTTAATGTAAAGTTTCTTGGAAATATTATCTTCATGCCAAAGGAGTAGGCCCTACATGATACCATTTAATACTTTACACTGTATGTATCAGTGTTGTCCTGATACTACGGACCAGCATTACATCACTGGTCCAAAATGTATTAAAACCTAAGTACTGTTTCAAACTAAAATTTCTCATAATTGATTACAGTGGTATTATGTTATTACCTTGTGTAGCATAAAGAGCTTGATTCTAGATCACAGTACTGTTCTGCCACGAGTGTTACATAATAAATATAAATCTCTTTAAATGAGTCACTTGACAATCGTGGCAGAGATTATGACTGCTGATAGGTTGTGTTTTATTGATGGACTAACTCTGCTAGTTACATGAGAAGATTTTATTCATATTCAATGCCAAGAAAACCTCTAGTCTTACAATCTCTTGAAATGTTTGTTAATTCCTTTCCTGTGATATGTTCTTGACATTTTAGCTTTTCTCCATTGTAAAAGGTCACAAAAAATTTGACAGGAATACATTATCCACAGGAAATCAAATGTACAAATACCGCATTTCTATGACGAAATTTTTCTCCATGGTCCATACCATACAGCATTGAATAAAGTAGTACAGTGGCTATTATATGTTCCTTTTGACAGATAAGGTAACTGCCACTGATGTTGATTTTTATGGCATCCTCTGTTAGAAATAGAGGGCTTAATATGCCTGGAAAAATTATAATTTTTTTTTTATGCAGATTTTTTAAAAATTATTTGCGATGGTTGAAAGATGCATCTGAAGTATTGTATGTAATTTTGCTGCTGCTGTTCAAGTTTTAGTAGCAGGAAATGATATTGAATATATCTTAGGCAGCCAAGTTTTTAGCAATGCTAGTACCTTTATCTGTTGAAAGAGGGGGGCAGCAATGCAGTGACAATGAAACTAGAAGGAATTGTGGGTGAAAGGTTAATGTTCTGGCCTCGCATTCATGTGGACGTGGGTTCGAATCCCCGTCTGGGCATCCAGATGTGGGTTTTCCATGGTTTCTCGAAATCACTCCAGGCGAATGCCGGGGTGCTTCCTTCAAAAAGGCCATGGCCGAATTCCTTCCCGTTCCTTGTCCCCAGTCCCATCCCGCCTCTAATGACCTCAGCCATTGATGAGGCGTAAAGCAGTAAGTAAAAAAAAAAAAAAAAAATGTTGTTTTCATCTCAAATTTGGTGCACATGTTCCTTAAGCAATAATATTTAGTAAAATGAGCACATCAAAATCCACACACATATAAAGTCAATTATTTTAAAATGTGGTCAGTTCCGCAACATATCCATAACTGAAATTTGGTACTGGTAGCTACACTAACATCATTCTGTTATAGCAATGTTTTAATATCACATTCATGAAACGTTTGCTTCTTACGTCACAGGTATATCATGGCATGGCTGCTAATGATCGACATCACTCCTTATGATAACTTCGGTGTGAGATTTGTAAGGTACATCTTTTTGGGCTTTTTGCAAATTTTCTTAGATAATACTGCACCAAATTAGAGGGGGAAAAACATATCTATAAGTGTCATTGCATCACTACTAATAGGGAATTAACTGCTTTGTGTGAACTGTTTAGACTTTGTTCTGTTGTATTGTTATTTTGTGTATAAAATTTGATATAACTTTTGAACAAATATAAATATTGCAGGAGTGTTTGAACTTGCAGATGTCATTTTTCAAATATGTTGGATCATTACCTAAATCTCAGCTGACTGCTGAGCACTTAATCTCATGTGTGCTGTGTTGTGTATTATGTACACTGTTGTCTAGTTTTGGCATGACAACTCAATAAGCCTTGCACTTATTGGAGACATCAGCTTGTGACTACAGTATTTAAATAAAATATGAATGAACAAGCAGACATACTCTGTTTATACGAGACAAATAATATGCCAGCTTTTATTCAGTCGATAATTATTTGGGTATAGTGGGTAGCAGTACCCACCCAGAAAATTTCAGGTGGGTATTGTACCCATCAGATATTTGAGATCAACTGAGCAGGAGACTTGCATAGAGAACTTAGAGAGAGAGCGGACCATCTAAACTTAACTTTACATATAGACTATTCATCCCTCAAAACCCAGGGCAGTTAGGTCGTTCTGTTTGTATGAACGAAATTTTCAGTCAGTCTCAAGAGTTACATACGATCAACAATATTACAAGATTGACTCAATTTTATTTATTTAGTGTATGAAAATTAACAAGATATAGCAAAGGTGTGGACAAGTGTACACATCACAAGCTCATACAATATTATGATTTTAGATCTAGCATTTTGATGTATTCAATTATATTGATTGACACATCATGTATGTCCACTATTGTTGCTTATCGATAACATTTCAAAATTATACAGTGTGCAGGGTTCAAAAGCCGTAACACCCTCTCCTCACATTCTGGAGGATATGGGTTTCAATTCCAGATTCGGGTTTTCCATGGTTTCCCAAAATCACTCCAGGCGAATGCAGAAAGGTTCCTTCAAAAGGCCATGGCCGAATCCCTTCTCGTTCCTTGCCCACAGTCCTTTCATGCCACTAAGGGGATGTCCATTAATTATGTAAGGTGAAATGGTGGTGGGGGGAGAGGTCTGGCAAAATCTAACCAAGGGGGAGGGGGGTGTCTAAGGAGGTTTTGAAGTTGTTGAAGGATAGTAGAGCTAAAAAAAAAAAAAAAAAGAAGATTAGCGAATGACTAGGATGTCGACTTTAGGGGGAGTATTAGGTCTATAAATGACGCGGAAATTGAACTTAATAGTGGATAGGGGCTATAACCACCCTCGGAAGCAGGAGAGCTAAAAAAAACTTCGAGGTCAGGGGGTGAGGGTCCTTTCAAAATTTCACATCATCTTAGGGGGGGAGGATCCGACCAGATGCCCCCTAATGACCTCAACATCAATGATATGTAAGACCATTAAAAAAGAAGAAATCAATATTACGTGTTTATAGTGACCTCACTGATCAATTAAAATTAGAAAAAATTCTTCAGTCATCCCATTTCCAAAAATACAAAGCACAGCATAGTTTCGAATTGTGCAATAAATACTGAGATGATACTAGGAAGAAAGAAACTGCTTTTAATCAATATAAATAAGAGGATAGGGAAAATGACTCGTCACTGACCAAAGTTCAGGCGAGGATATTCATGCGAATCTCAGTTGGTGGGATATATGCAAGATATTTCAGATGAAATGGACAAGGGAGGCCAAATTGATTGTGTAGCACTGGATCTGTCAAAGGCGTTTGACTGAGTTAGCCATAAAATGGTAGTAAATAAGGTAAAAACCATTGGAGGGATGAGAAAGTGATTAACTGGGTAGAAGAATTTTTAAAAGGTAGAAAACATTAAGTTAGGGTAGGAAATGTAGTATCAATAGAAGTGGAAGTAAAAATGGGTGTGCCACAGGGTAGTGTATTTGGACCATTGCTATTCATTATTCTAATGAATAATTGTGTTGATTGTTTACTATCTGAAATTAGATTGTTTGCAGATGACATAATGCTGTATAAAAGAATCAAAACGATAGAGGATTGTAAACAGTTGCAGGGTGATCTGGACAGGATATCTAGTTGGGTTGGTAAACATGGAATGAAGATAAATGCAAAGAAGAATCAGCTTATTAGATACACAAATAAAAAACAAAAGGTTAATTATGAATATAAGGTGGGGAAAGAATTGCTTGCTGAAGACTTGAAATGTAAATATCTTGGCATTACTTTTGATAACAAGCTAAAATGGGCAGGACACATTGGACAGGCAAGTCCTTTCAAAGTAAAGGAATTGGGTTACAAAACTTTGGTCAGACCATTGCTCGAATATGGTAGTGTTGTATGGGACTCACATTTTACGTATCAAATACAGGAGTTGGAGAGGGTGCAAAAAAGGGCTGCTAGATTTGTTTCTGGAAATTATCGCAGAATGCAATCAGTGACGGATATGAAAAAGGAGCTGGAATGGGATTCATTGCAAGACAGGAGGAGGATGAGCAGGGTCATGGGAACGTACAGGGCACATATACTGGCGATGAGGCATGGAAAGATATTGCAATAGGTATGAAAAGTAGTGCATGGAAGGGAAAAGATGACCATAACCACAAGCTGGCACTCGATTTCAGGCACAAGGGTGTGGGAAGATTCTCTTTTTAGGTAAGGGTGTCAAGGATTGGAATGAGTTACCAAGAGAAATGATGAATAATTTACTGAAAACTTTGAAAGAATTTAAAGATAAAATTTGTAGAGAGCAAATGTAGGTGGGTGCAGGATAGGTGGAAGATGGGTGTGGGGAAATTGCCACTGGAGCCTGTGCTCCATTGCAATAAAATTCATTAAAAAAAGTTGAAGGCCTCCAACTTTAGTGAGTAATGAATCATTTTCCATGCAAGAAACACTGAGTAATAATAAATTTAAATAATTGTGATTTTTTGCATGCAATTTAAATATATTATTGAATAAATTATAATTTTTTAAAAATTTATCAGAACACAGATCTTGACTTCATCTTCTCAAAATATTTTGATCTTGTATATCTTCTGCACCAAATCTTCTCATTGCTATTTGTACACTTTGGAACCAGGTAAACATGTGCCATCCTCTTTTCATCCTTTCCTTAACTTCCCATTCCTGTTCTAATTTTGGTATCCTAGTATCTTCTATCCTTCTTAAATGGCCATACCATTCTAGTCTTTTTTGTTCTATAACTTCATACATTTCTTCTTTCACTTCCATTAGGCTTATTATTTTGGTATTCCTTACCTTTTCTTTTCTTGATATTCTTGCTGATCTTCTCCAGAAATCCGTTTCTAATGCTTTCAACTTCTAAATATGTTTTTGGTTGATTGTCCAGGTTTCTGATCCATATAAGACTATACTTCCCAATAATGATTTAAATGTAATTGTTTTTGTTCTGTTCATAACATTCTTGCTCCATAGAAGTGAATTGAGCATCCTGATTACTTTCTGGCCATTAGTAATTCTTTTATTAATTTCCATTCTCGATTTTCCTTCTATTTCTAAACTTTAAACCAAATGGCGAAAATTATTTACCTTTTTAATTTTTATTCCATCAATATACAATTCATCCAGATCATTAGTAAGATATTCTGTTTTTTGTATAGTTAATCTTCAAGTCCCGTTTTTTACATTCTTTTGACAGTTGGCTACATATGTAATTTGCATCCTCACCATCTTGTGCTATGACAACTTGATCGTCAGCAAATAGTAAATGATGTAGATATTTTCAATCTATTATTTCTAAACCCATTCTATTACACTTTTGAGTCCAGGTTCTCAAACTAACATTTATATAAATTTTAAATAAGGTCCATGACCCTTGCAGCAGACCTTTACTTGTTTTAAATTTTTGTGATAATCCACAACCTGTTTTTATTTGGCATGTGTTATTTACATACGTTTCTTGTATTATTTTAACTAAGGATTATCTATATGTGACATGCATAATGCTTTCCATAGCATATTTCTTGGGACACTTTTTCTATGAAAATTAATCCTATATTTTTTGATTTTTCGTTGTATTTTTCCAGAATCTGTCATAACGTGAAAATGTGGTCTATGTATGACCTACCTGCAGTAAATCCACATTGTTCTTCTTGAGTCTTGTAATGAGTTTCTAATCTATTTTTTTATTTATTTGGCAAAGATTTTCATCAATGAATTCATAACACAAATCCCACAATAATTTGAACATACTTTGCAGTCTCTTTTCTTGAATATGGTAGTAATATAACCTAATGTAGGTATTGGGTCTCCATGTAATATTTTATTGAACAATTTTTTACAAGTTTTATAACTTTGTCACCACCATATTTCATAATTCCCAAATTTGTTCCGCCTGGCCCAGGAGATTTGCCATTCTTTCCTGTTCTTAATACTTTCAAGCAGTTCATCTTCTGAAATTTGAATGTCATCACCTTCCTGCTCATTGTCTTCTTGTAATCCTCATTTTTCTAAGTATTATTCTGCCTTCATGCAATAATTTTTGAAAATATTCTTCCCATTCCCTTGGTTTTATCAACTGCATATTACTTTTGCCTTTTGTTCCTTGTAGGAGTCCTTTTAATACAGACCAGGCTTGTTGTGATCCTCCAAATCACAATTTACAATTAATGTCCTTTCCCACATTTTATTTCTTGCAATCTTTATTTTCCTTAGTGCTTCATTCCTTTTTTCCATATAAATAGTCCTCTTTTCTTCTGACTTATTACTTAGCCAATGATTCAAAGCATTTCTTTTACTGTTTGCTCTATTTCTTCTGACCACCACTCTGCTTCATGTTTGTGTTTATTTTCCTTTGTGCCCAACACCTCTGCTGCTATTTTTTTCTTGTTAAATTTTATCAGTACTTCATCAAATGATTCATCTAATATACTTCTCATTCTAGTAACAAATAAAGTTCTTATACTTTAATTTTGTAAGCTATCCATGTTATAACATTTATTTTGATCATTCTCGATGTGATTCCTTACTATTGCAATGTTGTTACTCCCTAGGATTTTCCATGGCCAGAAACATTTCATTTTTATCAGATAGTGATCTGATCAACTCCGGGCTCCTCTGTATGATAGTGCATCACTTGCCTTCCAAGTGCTTATTTGTCTAACGATAATGTAATCTATTATAGATTGAAGTTCTCTAGTATTCTGTTGCCAGGTATATTTGTGAATATCTTTGTGTTTGAAAAATGTATTTGTAATTTTTAAATCAAATTGTTCACATAATTCAGTTAACCGTTCTCCATTATCATTACATTCTGCTTCTCCATGTTTTCCCATTATCTTGCAAGATTCTCTTGTTCCTACTCTTCCATTCATGTCCCCATCAAAATCAATTCTTTCCTTCCTGGGATTTTTTCTATGGTTTCTCGGAGAGTTGTCCAGAAATTATCTTCCTCCCGGTCTATTGCATCATTTGTGGGAGCATACACCCCAATAATCATGATCTCCCTGGCAAAGTGTCATTTCAACTATAATACGTTCACTGATAAATTCCCAATTTGTGATTCTTTTTTCTTTTTCTTCTGTATCATGATGGAAATTCCTGCTTTAGCCCTTGCATCTTTGGATACTCTCCTCTACCTTTTCTTTTAGTTTGAGAGAATACAGTAACATTCATCTTGCATGTGTCAAGCTCTGCGGGCAATATGTTCACCTTCGTAGAAATACCTTGTACATTCCAGCATACAAAAGCCATTTTCCTTTTTCCATCACTGTTCTGTTGTCCAATGATCCAATTTTGCGAGGCATATTGTTCAGTTTTTTAGTATTTCGTATTTTTTATATGAGTGGGGAGCTGGCCTACTGCAAAACCCTCAACTTGGAGGACCATGTAATTTTTCCAAGGTTTTCTTCCTTTAACTAGTTTTGCTCCACCCCGGATATTTTATTCCCCTGTACCCACCATATATGGTGGGCTTTCCCCTATCCACCACCTGGGGAGGCGCCTGATGGGAGACTAGCAACTCCACACAGGTTGCATGATCATCTATCTATATATCTATAAATGAGAAAGTTCGGATGTGTGTTTGGATGTACTTCTGGAATCAATCACGCCTTAATAACTCAATATATTTAAATGAAATTTGGCTTGAAGTCAGTTAATTGCGTGCGAAGTGACATAGGATAGATTTTATCCCGCAAAAACACATAGTTCTTTTAGAAATTGCCATTAATATCAATTCGGAAACAACAAAGAGTTTCGTACTTCGTAGATAGCCATGCCACGTTTACTCTTAGCTTTTTACGTAAATCACAAACACTACTTTTCAGAAATAAAAGCAAAAACCTTCTTACATATGTAAGTTTGTGTTTAGTTTAAAAGCCATAAAACCGACACACTTGACAAATAATAGTTTAGAAGCAGGAAATATAAATCTGTACTTAACCTTAAATTAAAAAAAAAAATTAGGTACTGTTGACAAGTTAGCAAAGAGCAAAAAGCTAACTTAAAATGCTATGAGTATACCAGCACGAAAGTCGGTTCACTAAAAGTGCAAAATAGTCGTGCCCCAAATGTCGTATTTATAAAAATGTAAAGGATTCCATTCTATCTCGGTTTAATTTATTTGCTATTTCTTTTTTGTTACTATACAGTCTCTGTATTACAAATTATTTTTGGCAAAATTTAAAAATTAACTAACCCTTTTCATTTTTTGTTCAGAATTTTTGTACAGATAGTACGATGATTCACGAAACTGCTTTTTACTTACTGTTCAATATTCTGCAAATATCTATCGAATCCTACACTTAAAACGAATGTAATCAACGGGCTAATGTAGAAACTTATTGTTTCATGAAGCAACACTGGAATTCGTTTACAACACAATACACCTCATTTGCAAGGATCATATGAAAGCTGTTTACTTATTACTAATAATAACTAAATTCCTCCTGCCTTATGCTGCAACAAAAATCAATCTGATCCAGGCATCATTTCAATCAAACCACTATCTCTGTTTGTTCAAATTGTACGAACACACCTCAACACATTAAATGCAATTATACACTTTACTAAGTCACGAGCAATAACAGTCACTTTACACTTTATCAAGATGTTAACTTGACAAGCAATATTAACGAAAGTTGTCTTAGAGTTGTAGAGAATTATGGACTTTCCATTGTACACTGTAAGTTACAATCATTTTAGTATAATTTTTTTAATTACGTTACTCCAATAACTGTCATGATGCTGATGACATACTTCATGCGGATGAATGTGGTTTCAGATGAATTCAGTATTTAATTTACTGCGTTTTTACGAGCACCACATTACCAGTTCATTTGGGTTCATTCAATATCGCGATCTGAAATAAGTGAATGTATTAATGCGCAACTGTTAGAAGCTTTGATTTTCTAACAGTAATATTAGCTGAGTTTGTGATTTGGTTGAAATGCAGCCTGGGCCAGAATGAAACATTATTAGTTATTTCAAGAGCACCATTTTAGTGATGTCATGTGTTGCTTTGTTCCGATATTGTATCAAAAGATTAATAATAAGCGTGAATGATTTAACAGAACACGTGGCATTGACTGAAGTAAATTTTTGAAATTTATAAATGTTTTATTCAGATAGTGGAGTGTCAGACAAGCGGAGTTGTAATTTGCTGGTAGACATTCAATTCTGTTGGCAGATTGAGAAACCAATTATGAAGAAAGAATCAATTATTACTTTAACATTGAAATTTATATTTTTGCGCAGAATTAATGGATCGAAACAAATGAACTATAGTAAACTAGTCTACAGGCAATTCAACTGTTTCCACAGATAGAGAAACCATTACCACAATACCACTGATCATTATGGATAAAAGAATTACTACTATTATTTGTAAATTTCTGTTGATGGGACCAATATATCCTCAAAACAAAATCAATATTCAAAGTGCAAATTAAATTATCTTTTTTTTTTCTGATATTCAATACAAATCAAAATATTCATTTTTGTATCACAATTTTTTTAACGGAAATGAACGTTCTTGGGCCACTTCAGTATTTATTTGCTGCTTGGATGTTAGTATTTTTTTTTTGTTGGTATTTAGTCGATTCCATCAATGTATTGCTAATATTTTGACTTTTGAGCTAAAATTAATTAAATAAACTATATTCATTTTTATTCGCGAGATGAAATTAGTAATTTTAAGAGATGCTGGGTAAACGAAATTCAAATCTTTCAAAGAAACGTAAGAAAACTAGGGCTATGAAAATAGCCAAAACCTAGGAGACAAATCCTCAATATTGTATATACGGATATATTAAACTGAAAATACTCCTAAGACAGAATATTTTTATTGTTTTAAAATTTCAGTGAAGTAGTTGTGGAACATAAATAAATTTTTGTTATTTTATTGCAACATTTATTACTACTATTACTAATAAAAATAGCTCTAAAATAAATTGTATGGTCGTATTTACCTGGTGACAAGGCTTCTTTACGTCTCCGCAATCTGCCCCTTTCGTAGCCTCTTAACGTAACCCAGTAATCCTACCGGACATAGAGGACGGAATCAGAACCAAGTGAGCATTCTGGCATAATTCACATCACACAACAGCCTATGCCAGAGGTGAAGGTCGAGCTATGGACCTTTGAAAATCCTCGCCGAGACTGGGATTCAAGCTGGGGACTTTTCCATCTCCAGTTGGACCCCCTAACCACTGAGTAACCAGACCTCTCAAGAAAATCTTTTATTACAACACTCTTCAACGTGGACGAAGTCGCGGGTAACTGCTAGTTATATATATACTTGAGGAAGAATAGGAAAATTGACCCAACACTTACCACATATGATGGCCTTATTCTTGCAGAAGTGAGACACCAGGTGGAGCCAGATGTGTATACGACGACGGCCATCGTATGCACGTAACCTGCTTGCAGAACTATTCAGTTTTTCCCGCTCTTTTGTGAACTAACTTTTTCACGCTCCATGAAACAATTCACGTCAATGCTGTATTAACAACTACTTTTAGGCTCATTCCATCACGAACTTATACCTGCCTTCCAAGCATGTGAAGCTATCTCTAACCAGTCTACACACGTGGATCTCGACTTAAATTTTCCGCCACATTGGTGTCTACGAACTACTTCATACTTCTCGAAACGATTAACCCGTTAGCTGTGTTGCAACTGTTCTTAGTATCTTCTCACCAATGTCTGGTTATTTCCTTTCACTCTAAGCCAGTGCTACCAATCCCAATTATCTCCCTTTTTCTGAACTTTTGCAAGGGTGTTTTTCCCCCCTCTGGTATATTTTCTTTAGATATACCACAGCACGTGCAGGTGGCATTTCTTTAAATCTTTGTCGTGTTTTCCAGTCGCTTATGATACGATTTCTAACAATCCTAACCCTCTACCTTTCATTTTCATCACTGAAAGTGAGTTCCGTCATAAAGGCCTAACTTCATCAGCAATAACTAACTTTTCACTGTTATGCCAGTCATTAAAAATTGTCTAGAAAGTTGTCTGCCCTTCTTGGTCTCACAGTTCCCCACACAAAAAAACATGTCTCCTGTAACCAAATACCTTTCTGCATTCCGATGTCATGCTTTACAACTAGCCAGATTATAGTCGCACATCCTTTTCCTAACAGCATGTCTTAGCCATAATATTCCCCCCAATGGCCTCACAATAAAATTGCCAATATTTGGTTGCCCCCGCCCCCCAACTCCGCCCTCTTACACACATTCCGATACAGGTAGTCCTTAGCTTTAACTGCTCTGGTGCTGCAACAATACACTGACTTGGCCAGTCAACACTCCAGACATTTTATATCTGTAAACAAAATACTGTTGCTTTCAAACCCACATGTCCTTCCTCACCTTCAACAAATCGTGCAACAGGCCATAGAATCTATAGATAGGCATGCTCATATCCATCTACGCAAATTGTCCACTCTGTACCACTCCCATCTCAAAGCAGGACAGCCTCTCCCCTGCAAAGTACCAGGTCACCAACCCAGTTGTCAGCCCCCCGTCCCTCCTCATTTCCTCATGACCATCTATTGACCAGCTCTTAAACATACGAAGTGTGTACAAAAAGAAACCGAACTAATTAAATAACGTGCCAACAGCTGTGGATAAAATTCTCTTACTTCCATGCACACTAGTGACATCTCTCGGAAAGAGATTGCCTCTTGTTGCACTATGGTCACTGCATTAGTTTACGAGTGACAGCCGGTTGTGTGAGGTCATGCGCAGAGTGCTCGTAGGATTTTTGAGAAAGCGAGAATGAAGGAATTGAAGGAGCAACACATTGTAGTATCCCTGCCAGCTTATTAATAAGAGCAGACAAGGTAACTTCCACTGGAGCCGTGGATAGGGGCCGATCATAGAAAATCGACCATTGTTCTGATATGAATATTTGTCATAGGTTCCTACTGCAACACCTGACACGATTTATGGCTTAGTACACTCAAATATTACTAGTTGAACGGCTCAGGAAGCTAGGATAAATTACGGTAAATGGCAGTTGGCTATTTACATATTTATTCACATTAGCAATGACTGGTGACATAGGTGAATATTTACAATGTTGCATTGGCTTTGAAACAAAACAATATAGATAGAGCCAAAGGACTGGGTGAGCATGTAACTGATGGGCACCTCGCAGCCCAAATTAAATGGACTATTGATAATCTCCCTGAAGACTGTCCCCATAACCATGACCAATTGTTTGACCCTCTAACTGTCCACACCCAGCTATCGCAGCAGAGCCCACCTTAATAGCATCCGCCAGGCATCATCTTCTCTGCAACCACCGCCCCGGCGGCGCCGGCGCCTTCGGCATTGATATGGTACGTTGAAAGACTTTCGTAGAGATACCCACAGACCCCTGCTCCCAGGTTTAAATAGATAATCCCGCTTCCTATCATCACTGTGTGGAGAGGGCAATACTCCTCGCTAATCTGTTGTATGAAGTCATTTTAACAGCCTGCAGTAATAACAAGTGCTTGGCAACTGCCTACTTACAGCTTGCTGATATGCGTGGTGGTGTAACGGATAGCGTTCTGGCCTCGCATTCGGGAGGACGGCGGTTCAAATACCCGTCCAGACTTCCAGATTTGGGTTTTCCATGATTTCCCAAATCACTCCAGGCAAATGCCGGGATGCTTCCTTAAATAGGCCTTCCCATTCCTTGCCCCCATCCTTTCCCGTCTCTAAAGACCTCTCTATTGAGAGAACTTTTCAGGTCATAGCTCTATTTCTTAACTATTTCATGCTCGCCCGCCCTGGATACCATCTTCGAAATCAATATGAAGTATTTGCGCAAGTGATCGCGTAGATCACTACATGTCCCCCCCCTTCTCCACGTCCGGAGTTTACGGAGGATGTGTTTTGTAAACGCAGTTTGCAATTTTCCTTAAAACTAATTACCATTTCTTTTTCTTCGTGTTACTGAGGTGTTGGTGTGTTAAATACAATTAGATTGGTTTATCTGTGTTTTGCTTTGGTTTGGACTGGATTGATTTGTGGTGGCGGTATCGTCCTTGCCGACTCTTGTTTGACGTGGCTCAGCGGATACGGGAGTCCCCGCCAGCTGATACTACACACGGCTGCGTTAGCAGTTGACATGATTTGCGACGTCACGTCAGCTCTGTGTTGTAAGGACAGCTCAGTGGCTTACTTGTTTTCATTCACCACTCCAGCCAAGTTACAGGTTACTAGAACACTCGTAAAATTTTGCATTAGTGTAACTTCCCCTTAATTCTATACATACAATGATTCTTTACACTTTAGATTGACACTTCCATATACAATCTTCAACATATTTTCAATAGAGAAATTTACATTTCCACTTCTATTGCGATTTAGTACCATCTTATTATTCTCTCTTTTGACATTAACAGAGTTGATCGTGTGCCTTTTTAATTCACAATTATTAATGACCATTTAGTCACACAACTCCATAGTGAATTATTGTTTTTTAACAACGAAGTTATAACTAATTCTCAGTCCTTATAATTAATTCTTTTCATTTGATTTTTCACTACTACCTTATGATTAAAAGTACATTCATGCTTTAATATTACATTTCTACCATTTCACTCGAGAGATTGTAATTACAAAATATTATATTTTAATATGATCTTTGTTACACAATCAGGATGACTGTTATAATGTAATTGCACCAAGACTGGTTAGCTCATTAACTCCACTTAACAATAGTTAATGGTTTGCTTAATCCTTTCCAATATCACATCGAGGAACTAAGATCACATTTTCCACTAACATTTTAATATCTTATATACAACTATTTTACACATATATGTCTTCATTTCTTTTAACACAACTCTTAATTCTGCAGGGCTCACATTTCTTCAGTAATACCAATGAAACAGTTAGAGTAGCTTATTCACATCATTTTCTGTCCAACCTTTTATATGTGTAGAATGCAAGTTTCGTGTCTACTATACAAAATACTTTTCATGTTACTCCTTTATTTAATTTTAATTCATAAAAGTTACCTTTTTCTCTACTCTCTACTTTAAATAATTCCCATTAATTAAATTCCCTTTAATAACTTCTCTTCTGCTTATTCTACATACTTGTGCTGTTACCTCGTATGAGAATAATATTGGAAATGTATATACAGTTAATTACATTCGTGTTTCTTACACTATGATTTTCTTTTCAATTCTTCTTCTTAACTACCCATAATTATAAAGGATATCTGATTTGATTCACCCTATTAATGCTTTCAATTTTTCTCTTCCCCTACGCCTTATTAAGTAATTTAGCTTGATCTTCCAAATACATATAGTTTTACGCGCCTTCATTGCGGGATTGTACTACCTGCTCAACTTCTAACGTCATACTCTGCCAGCGACACACTTATTGTTTAGCTGATGCCAGCAATGCCCGCAAAGTGCCAACCGAACTCCACAGTTCGATAATTCTCCCACTTTTTCCACTCCTCAACCTTTTTGCGTAACCATCTGCAGTTCACGTCTTATTAATTATGGAGTCCCTTGACTTCCCTTATCGTTTTGCGTAACCATTCCCGGTTTACGTCTTATTAATTATGGAGTTCTTCGACCCACCGACTTTTATTTTATAACCACCCAGGGTTCTTCGTACCTCACCTAGTACGGATTAACGTTAAGGAGTACTTTGCGTCCCTGGTATTCTTCTGGTAGGCTTCGCACCTACCTCCCCATAATTTCATTAACACCCTTCGCTTAGAGGTTTTCTCCTACCTCTCTTCTTTCATCCAATACTGCATCCCTCTGCAATACCTTTATTTTATCCTCCATTTACTTGTGACGACCTCCAATCGTCTTGCACCAGTTAACTAGTAACGTCCACTTCGTTACTATTACCTCCAGCTCCTCCATAATTCCAATGATGACCCTTTCATTTCGAATACCCTCCAAATAATTCTACCTGTTATATCTTATATAACTTACTTCTACCCTCTCTATAATATTGTTTCACTCAACCTACCTTTCATCTTTAACATCAATCCTTCGTCAGCATAGGGACATTTAAATCCACTGACACCAGTTGTGGATGCAGGGGGGGTGGGGCTAGGGGGCTGAAGCCCCACCCCCCCAAAGCACCAAGGTCACCCCCGACGACATGGATTTTGGGGACCTTTTTTTTGCTCTACTGTTTTTATAAGGGCGGCATTCTGGAAAAATGTGGAGATTTCTCTCCTTGCCCGAGTCAAGCCCCACCCCCCCAAACCAAACAAACCAAATTCCTAGCCCCCTCCCCCAAACCAAAATCCTGGATCCACCACTTACTGACACCATGCTACCATTGGTGACACCTAGCCACCTTTTTCTAGCTCCTCCCAACCCTCTTCAACTCTCGCCTCCCCGGCGACATCTTTATTTAAACCTCCCAGGTTTATTTTTAACACCGCAAACAACCCCACTAATTTTTTCTTCCATGTATTGTGGAGACCATTTTCAGATCCCTCCTTATCTCCTATCTACATTTTTTTAACACCTGATAGCTATGTCCACACTTGTTCAACTTTTGGTCATCAGAGGCATGCGTCATATTGCACGGGGGAGAGGCTCGAAAGGCATGCATCAGGGGCATGCCCGAGATCCTCAATTCGTTCAACAAACCAGGAGGCACAGCGTATTGCAAGCGTTTCCAGGTGAAATGGATTCTCGTGCGTCTCCGCTTGCAATATGTCACACATTCTAGTAAGCTTACGCAATATCGCGGCACTTTTGTGCCGTTATGTCGTAGGTTTTTTGGTCATTCATTTAAGTGACGTAATTATAATACAGTATTTAGAAATTTTTTGCATCATTTAAAATCAATTCAAGCTTATTTTAATTAATACTTTGCATTTATTGATTGTTGTCAAAAATTTTGACAATGTAGGATTGTTTGTTTTGCAGAGATTCTTGAAAAAAAATTTGGCGCAGGGCGCGTAGTATTTCTAAGTGCAGTTGTACAGTATAATCACGTAGGTAATATTTAATCTCATTTAACGTATGGATTCAAGCTTCATCATATACTTAGTATACCAATAGACAGATTTAAGCAGCACTAAGTATCATATTATTCAGTAACAGTAAATGGCATTTGTTGTAATAAGCAGTCAGATGCATTTACGCATATATGTGAAAGTATTAACGAACATTCTGAATAAACAAGTCATTTGTACAGAGGCAGCATGTCATCTATTTAAAAATTTCAGGAAGTTCAGATTATTCATTGGAATAGAATATTTTCTGTTAAACGATGTCAGTTGTATGGTTACATCATTCTAGCTGCAAAAACTGCAACATTTTTTATTATGTCAAATATAGATTCAAATTTGTCATACGTGGTTTAACATCAAGGGGCTTACACAATGAACAAGTAATTAACTCAATCAACATCTTGTTAACGCCTTATAATCTTAACTTACTGATTGCTATGTACGGTTTTCTTGGATCAAGAACAGTTTGTTCTAATATGTTAGATATACAAGCAAAAGCGTATCCAGGATCAGAACTAGGGGGGGGGGGCGCAACATCTGAATTAGGGGGTGGGGAACTCGTATTTTTTTTTATGATGTGAGGTGGAGGACTGAAACATGCCGATTTCTTAAAAAATAAAACTCGAACCTATCGAGGGAACTATTTTTATTATTGATTCACATAGTAATCCAAGGACCAACTATGCAGTTAATCAAGATCGTATCTCAATTATAGTTTTTTATGTAAACATTAATCATCTCTGATTCTCAGAAAAATTTTCAATAACTTTATTTGTCAATATCTCACGGTGTACTTTCACGATATTTTGATGCACACTCATCAGGCATAATCCAGTCAATCTTTCCTCTCCCATAGTGCTCCTGCACCAGTTCTTCACTCATCGAAGTGTACTTAAGGCAACTTGATTTTTCTTCTAGGGGGTGGCAGCAGTCACCCCCCCCCCACCCCACCCCTCACAGGATGCGCCCATGTGTACACGGGTAGGTAATATGCAGGTTCCTTTCTTCCAGAAACCAAATTTATTGAAAGTGTGCTATACTCAGCAACATTTTTCAGATACATCTCGAGCAGAAAATGTTTATGTTATATCATTAGCAAGCAGTTATCTCACCATGGTATACCGCCTGTCGGTGACGTAAAATATGAATTCATCTCGTCTCTGGGAAGCATTCAAAGAATGTCTTCGAGGAATTCTCCGAAGTGGGGTGAAGCCACTGTCATTTGCGGTAATTCTGCGCCAAGTTCCTGTGCTGGCATCTTGACTATCCAAAGATCCCACTGGGCAGTAAAACCTTGTACAGTCCGAATGAAATTGTTCAAATATTATCGTGTTTTTAACTTTGATTTCAGTTGGCTTCCGGAAAGTTCGGAAAACGGAAGCAAGAGGGCCCATGGCTTATTTAACCGTGAGCCTTGCTCTAACAGCCTATAATTGGAAATCCTTTTTGGCAATCCTTCATCCAAATCAACTTTATATGGTTTAGTTAGATGAGATGTCAAACGAAAGGCATCATCGGTAATTTCGCTAATATAATAGTGGATCATCCATCTAGCTGCAGCTACACCAGAACACTGAGGGGCGTGCCTCATGAGGCGTGAATGTGGACACTAAAAGGCATGCCTCCTGAGGCGTGCCTTTAGGGCATGCCTCAAGATGAACATATTGCAAGAGGAAAAGGCAAGTTGAAAGGGAAGAGGCACAAGTGTGGACATAGCTAACTATCCACTCATTCCACATCCTAGGAACGTTACCTCTAGAACTTCTCATATAATTAATCATTGGCCCTAGTTTTTTTTTTCTGCTCTACATTATGATTTCGTCTGTGTCTCGTATTACTGCCCCTCTCCATAACGTAATTTGTTTTACTGCCCTTTACTGCATACTGCCATGATAAGATCCCTTTAATTTATTTAATATGTGTGCACTTTTTCGTATTCCCCCATATTCACCTTCTTGATCTCTTAATACACTGTCCCACCTTATTTTGAAGTTTCATCTATAACATGTTATTTTAAGTGATTCGATTCTTATAGCTTCACGTATAAAACTTAATCATGATCAATTTCTTATATAACCCGCGTACTCTAGCCTTTGCAATAAATAATTGAACACTTTTCTTTTAGTATTATGGTTACAAACAGCAATACTTCGTTTCGGCGCCTTCCATTTTCTTAATTGATAGTTTATAACGTTTCTTTACTTTCGTCTCTTGTAAATTTCTCCATTTTAAAAGCTCTAAGATTAACTTTCTCAATTGACGCATTCATTTGTGTTACGTTGTAGGCCCTATTGAATGTCTTTACTTAACCACCATGAAGATCACTCGTTCACTTCTTATGATTAACTAACATTCTGGTTTTCTTTGAATTTTACCTTTACCCCTTCCGAATTTTAATCACCACTGAGGTTCTGTCTATTTGTTATTAAAGACACTCTTACGTTACTACACATTTCAAGTGGATGAAATCACGCATAACTATTAGTCTGTTTTAATTTGCCATACTTCTGCAATAGTTTTCTAAGCACCGGTTCCATCAATTTCGTTGTACATTTCCTTTTACCCAACTGCTAAAATCGATTCAATAATCAAATAATTACTACGTCTTAACTTATCACATAAGTTCCAGCGTTCATTGTACTTGTAACAATTAGCATTGCGACATCGCCAAATCTTTTATTCCAGTTAACATAACTTCTCCTTCAGCTATTCATTCACGATTACAGATTAAATACATTTTATCTTTCAAAACTTCTAATATAATTAAATCGTCGTTTTACTCAATATGCGACTGTTTAATGACAAAGATTTGAACAATTTAAGATATTCCATTTATTACTGGGGTCAATTTTGATGAAAGTACTTTTCCACATTTATTTTGGCTCCTTAGACAGTTACAAACACTACAATTTCACTCCTGGATTTAACTTAATAAAATTCCCGATTCGCTTTTATTAATTTTTTTTTACTCGTATATTTATAACTTATAATTCTGGAAGTTAAAGGTGGACTCTTGACATCAAATTCAACTTATTTACATAACTAATTTCATGAAATTACGCTTTAACTAGTAGCGTTACACATCTTTTAAAATTTAATACTGCAGCACTGTTCCTTTGCGATTTAAATTCTGATAATATAAGGGCATGAACACTTTCTTGATTTAAACAATATGGCTTCCTTGAGGCATTGATACTTGGAGCTTGCATTATTTTTTCCGCCTACTGATTGCGACATTTACTTTCAGTGTTGTGGCCTCCATAAGATTGCTCACCCAAACTGCTCGCTCGGCGATTTCCTGCTGTTGCAGCGATGTCACATGTTGACGACCCGCCTGCTGAAGGCTGTGTTGTGGCTACCTCCAACTCCACTCGGCGGCTTCCGTAATTGGACCATCTCCTCCTCCTACGACGTCTTCTGTGGGATAGTGGATGTGGATTAACTATTGCCACTTAATCTAACCATAACTATACCCAAGCCGTGTCGTCTGTATGATGCAGAGCTGGCCAAAGGACAGAAACCCTGAACAGCCATCATGAACCTACATAGGATGAAATATTCAGTGATCTTTCGAACCACTTGCACGCCCTTGTGCAAGTGCACCCCACACCTGACACCACGATTTTAATCCTTCTTGTAGTATCCCTGCCAGCTTATTAATAAGAGCAGACAAGGTAACTTCCACTGGAGCCGTGGATAAGGGCCGATCATAGAAATTAGACCATTGTTCTGATATGAATATTTATCATAGGTTCCTACTGCGACACCTGACAGGATTTATGGCTTAGTACATTCAAATATTACTAGTGGAACGGCTCAGGAAGCTAGGATAAATTACGGTAAACGGCAGTTGGCTATTTACATATTTATTCACATTTACAATGACTGGTGACATAGGTGAATATTTACAATGTTGCATTGGCTTTGAAACAAAACATTATAGATAGAGCCAAGGACTGGGTGAGCATGTAACTGATGGGCGCCTCGCAGCCCAAATTAAATGGACTATTGATAATCTCCCTGAAGACTATGTCCCCATAACCATGACCAATTGTTTGAACCTCTAACTGTCCACACCCAGTTATCACAGCAGAACCCACCTTACTAGCAGCCGCCAGGCATCATCTTCTCTGCAACCACCGCGTCAGTGGCGCTGACGCCTCCCGGCGTCATTGTGGTACGTTGAAAGATTTTTGTATACAGACCCAGGGTGTAAATAGATACTCCCCCTTCGTATCATCACTGTGTGGAGAGGGCAATACTCCTCGCTAACCTGTTGTATGAAGTCATTTTAACAGCTTGCAGTAATAACAAGCGCTTGGCAACTGCCGACTTACAGCCTGCTGATATGCGTGGTAGTTCTCAGGTCATAGCTCTATTGCTTAACTATTTCATGCTCGCCCGCCTTGGATACCGTCTTCGAAATTAATATGAAGTATTTGGGCAAGTGATCGGCTAGATCACTACAGCGTCTGTGTGAAATTTTGTGTTAAACTTGCGAAAACTTTTACCGAGACACTTCAAATGCTTAAACAACCATACGGGGATGACTGCATGAGCCAAACACAGTGCTATGAATGGTTTAAGCGCTTTAAGGAGGGCAGGAGTTCGGTTACCGACGATCCAAAATCTGGTCGACCCTCCACATCAACAGACGATCACCATGTTGAGAGGGTTTGCTCTGTGATTCGTGAAAATCGCCCTGTGACTTTCTGTGAGGTTGCTGAAGAAGTTGGCATAAGTTTAGGCTCTTGCAATCACATCCTGATAGAAAAACTTGGAATGCATCGTGTCAGTGCAAAACTGGTGCCGCGCTTGTTGACGGACAAGCAGAAGGAGAATCGAGCTAGGATCTCTAAGGAGTTGCTTGAAAAAGCAAATGAGGATGAAAACTTCCTCAAGAACATCATTACAGGCGATGAAACATGGGTTTATGGGTACGACGTGGAAACAAAGAGGCAGTCTTCAGAATGGGTGGGGAAAGGATCCCCTCGACCAAAGAAAGCGCGGATGAGTCGGTCGAACATCAAGATGATGATGGTCGTGGTTTTTGATTGCAAAGGAGTTGTGCACAGTGAATTTGTACCACGTGGTCAAGCGGTTAACAAGGAAGTCTAAAAGAAAATTCTGACACGATTGAGAAATGCTGTGCGTAGGAAAAGGCCTGAACTGTGGGAGAATCAGTCTTGGATGTTGCACCATGACAACACACCCACTCACGCATCGTTGTTTGTTACGAATTATCTGGAAAAACATCGCACTCCCGTTGTGCCTCAGCCACCCTATTCTCCAGACTTGGCTCCGGCAGACTTTTTTTCTCTTCCCAAAACTGAAAAACACTTTGAGAGGACGTCGTTTCCAGACCACAGAAGAAATTCAAGACAATGCGACGAGAGAACTGCGCGCCATCAGAGAAATTGCATTCCAGGAAGCGTTCCAAAACTTTAAAAATCGATGGCAGCGGTGTATTGATAGTGAAAGACAGTACTTTGAAGGGGACAGTGTGTAAAAGTTAGTATGATGAGCAATAAAGCAATTACATCAGAAGTTCGATTTCTTTTTGTACACACCTCGTACACCTTACCAAATACCTGCCTTAAAACTCACATCTCGCTCAGCCAGTCTGAATCAACCTGCTAGACCAAAACTGTCGGTTATTAATCTGTCTTCTTCTCCACTCTCAGAACCACAGCTCTCAATACTCTCCAAGGGTCTCAGTTTCTCACCCACTCACAAATTTTATCAGACCACCCTAATACACGACTCCCTAGCATTCTGCCGCTCACTCCACCAGTGGTACCACTTTGCTTCGAAGAGCAGCATCTGGACACTCTGAATGATCTGGAGCCCAGTCTCCAAAGATTCCAACCATCCTCCATTCTTGATCCACCACATCTCCCACAAAACCACCCTCTCCAATTGTTTCAAGATCTGGTTTCCATCAGCTTGGCTTCTCCTAGTTTCGTGAAATCACTACCCAGTGGCAGAAACCAGGGCCATCAGGGAGCTCTCCTCTGATCCAGATTTGATCATTCTGCCGGCAGACAAGGGCTCAACTACGGTGGTAATGAACCATTGTGACTACGTTATTGAAGCACTGCGTCAGCTGTCTGACACTAACACTTACCGCCCCTCAACCATGATCCCACACCTGCAGTCAGTGATAGAATAAAAGATTATATACAGCTTAGTGGACCCCTCTGAGGCCACACTCTCCATTCTGTCTCACTCCTCACTCCAAAAAAGCCACTCACACCTTCCATATACTTACTTCCTAAAATTCATAAGTCCGGCAAGCCCTTTTTGTGCACTATATTTGATCTGAAGGCCCTAAAGAACTTTTAGGATTATTGTCACTTAAAGGCCACTCCGAAGGAGTGGATATTTTACATGCTGTCATTAGTTATTTGGTAAAATGTCACATGCCATGTCACTAGCGACAGATGAAGCTAATTGCATGTTGGTTTCCAAAAAGGGATTTGTTTCCATTTTATAATCAAAAATTAATCACAAAGTGATTATGTTTCACTGCATAATCCACCAGGAAGCTTTTTGCTCACAAATGTTTCCAAAATAACTTGGTGATGTTATGAATTTAGATTGTTAACAAAATTATTGCACAAAAATTATTCACATCAGTTTAAAGAGCTGTTTAATGAAATAAACAGCGTACATTTTGATCTTCTCCTTTTTAACCACGTGAGATGTTTCTCAAGAAGTAATGTGTTAAAATTTGCTTCTTAATAGAAATTTAACTTTTCCTTGGTAACAAAGGAGTACACTACTCAGAATTAAAGAACATTTGTTGTTGAATAAGGTACATTACACTGAGGTGACAAGTCATGGGATAGCAATATGCAAATATATGAATGGCAGTAGTATCACTTACAAATTGTATAAATAGTCAGTGCATGGGCAGAACTTTCATTTGTGGTCAAATGCATCGTGTGAGAAGGTTGATTGTGGTTACAGCCACACGACAAGAATTTAAGGATTTCGAACGCGGTATGCTATTTGGAGCTAGACGTATGGGACATTCCATTTCAGAAAATGTTACGGAATTCAACATTCCAAGATCCACAATTTCAAGAATGTGGAATTCGACATTCCGAGATCCACAATTCCAAGAATGTTCCAATAATACCTAAATTCAGCCATAACCTCCCATCATGGACAACGCAGTGGTCGACTGCCGGCACTTAATGAGTGTGAACAAGTAAGCAACACTGTGTGAACTAACCACAGGAATGAATGTGGGACGCCCGTCGGGCGTATCCGTTATAACAGTCCGGCGAAATTTGGCTTTAATGGGCCATGGCAGCAGAAGACCGACTCGGGTGCCATTACTAACAGCATGACATCACCAACAGTGGTGCTCCTGGGCTCCTGACCATATCAGTTGGACCATAGACAACTGGAAAAAAGTGGCTTGGTCAGATGAGTCACGATTTAAATTGGTAAGAGCTGATGGAAGGGTACGAGTGTGGCGCAGACCCCATGAAGCCATGGACCCGAGTTGTCAACAAGGCACTGTGCAAGCTGGTGGTGGCTCCATAATGGTGTGGACTGTGTTTACATGGCGTTCAGCTACTGGGAGACCACATGCAACCATTCGTGGATTTCATGCACCCAAACATCGATGGAATTTTCCAGGATGACAATGCGCCATTTCACTGGGACATAACTGTTCGCGATTGGTTTGAAGAACATTCGGGACAATTCCAGCGGATGATTTGGCTACTGCGATTGCCCAACATGAATCCCATCGAACATTTATGGGACATAATCGAGAGTTTAGTTCGTGCGCAAAATCCTCCACCGGCAACACTTTCGGAATTATGGACATCTATAGAGGCTGCATGGCTTAAAAGGACTTCCAATGACTCGTGGAGTCCATGCTACATCGTGTTGCTGCGCTTCGCTTGGCAAACAGAGGACTGACTCGCTATTAGCAGGATATCCCATGACTTTTGTCACCTCAGTGTATATGGTGGATGTAATGTTACATCTGGATCAACTTACCATCAAAATACAAGGCAGAGGAAGTATTACTTTTTCGCTTCTTGGAGAAATCATTTCTTTTGAAAGAAAAATAGTCCTTTTGGTTGATGACATAGACAGCAACTTTATTACATTTTTCAAGTTTATCACAATATCAAAACAAAACTAATTTTAAAATTGGTAAGGAATTTTTCGTAACTGGAATTTAAAAAATAAAACCATCTTTTCTGAAGAGATTTCATGAATTTCAACAAATAAATGAAATTCTGGCTTTTATTATAGATCTTCTCAATTCAAATGTAACCAAATTAAGATTCCATCTGTTTGGAATTGAAGTAGCAACTTTTAAAAATGCAGTTGGTAGACCTGGCTAGAAAAGATTATGGACATCAAAATTTATACATGTTGCTACTGAAATTGAGAAATTAGAAGGAGAAACAAGCACTTGGCTTTCAAAGAACATGCTAACTGCTATCAAAATTTTACAAAACAGCTGAAATTATCTTCAGTTTTTGGAAGATCTTGCTGAATTCATACAATGCATTGAAGTTTGTGGTGGTCATAATATCTTTGACTTGACAAATGGGAACAAACATTTTCTAAGATTAACTTTAATAAAAATAAATTGAGAAACCAAATAACTAATGAGAACTTAGGTTTATGTTTGAAATTAAAAACAAGAAGCTACACACCAAGTATAATAATTTTTTTAAAGAAATGCAAGATATTGTTATCATTAATTAAAATGCTTACATGTGAATTATTTATGACTGTATTATTTAGATAAATGTTTATATAATTGTGTATTGACTATTCAATAAACTATGAGAGATAAGTCTTTCCCGGCGTATCTTTGATATAGTTATAGTCAGCCAATCGGAAGACCGCATGGCTCCCTATGGATTTCTCGAGTTTAACATCATAATTAATGACAGTAAATGTTGGAAGAATATATAATGTGGGGGTCTTTCATTAAAGAAGTTTTTGAGATATTTCTGTGTGAGAATAATGTGGACGATGACGATATGAGAACAGTTATTGTAGTGAGCCAATCAGAATACCCCTTGGCTCCCTACGGATTCTCGAGATTAAACATCATGATTAATAGTTGTAGAATAATGTGAACGGTGATGCAATGTGAACAGTGACGTTTTGCGAACATTGACGTGTGCAATCCATCTTCTTTCCATTTATAACAACCTCGGCTTTGGTTTACGCTGTGGAGCCAACTGTCAGTACAACGCTTGTGTATATCTACAACTGGTTCCGCAACCGACCAATCACAGTCACGGAATGGTTACGTCATTGGAGTCAGCCAATCGGACGTCGACAACGATCCTGGCTCGCTTCTGTTCCGCTATTCAGTTCAGTTTTTGTTGTTCCTTTAGTTACAACGGACCCGATGATGGCGGCAGTGCAAGTCGCCGAAAGCTTGTCAGTAGAAAATGTAATCCGGCGGCAAACCCGCGAAGAATTTATATTCAATAAACTATCTTAAAAATTATCAACATATAATAATTGATCTTATAAATTTCTCCCAGTGCCTGTTATGATAAAACTGACTCTTTAGCTTCCAAAGTTGGCTGACCACTGCTCTAGGTGAATGCCAAAATGGTTCCTTCAAAAGACAATGGCTGAATCCCTTCCAATTTATTTCCTTCACCCCTTCCCATTTCTAATGACTTAGACGTTGGTGTGGTGTAAAGCCCTAAGCAAAGAAGTTCCTCTTGTAACCAGCAGTTCAGTCTAGAATAATTTTGATCCTCCAACACATCTTGGATTACATGACTCCTGCAAACACCTAGATAATACTCATCTATTCAAGGGATAGCTACCACTAGTCATGGTAGGTGTCCTCGCCAGTTCCTCCTCTTGACCTTTTTTTTCTGTTCCAAATTGTTCTGGTTTTCATTTTTTGTGGTCAGGATACTTGTGTACTTTCACCATACAGATGCCGAATTCCTTCTATAATTAGTCATACATCCTTTGTGTTATCCTTCCAGTTCTCAAAGTAAAGGTTTGAAAGGAAACCTTCAATACCACAATATTTAAATTTTTCTTTAATTTTATCCTGGAGAGTTAAGAATCTCTGGGTCTTTATGAAATCTAGTGATAGACATCTTTCTTGATTTTAAACATTGAATTCTCGCATTTGACTTATGTGTGACCTTAGTTTTTGCAATAAAAGTAGACATACAAATGGAGTTAAAGGATTGAAATCAATAATGTTTAATTTCACTACTGATCAAGAAGAGGAACTGTTGCGTTTCAATAACTTGGTGTAGTTCCTTTTCATTCTCACTATTAATCGTGTATTGCAAATCATTAATATTTTGGTGATTAGTTAAATGGAAACTTAACTTTTTTGTATTTGTTAATTTTTCAGATTTGGAAAGGTTTTTGGGTCATGTTAAAGTTTTATATAACTTTTATCTGTTTACAACTACTGCAAGACCCAAAGCAGAACTATTAATGAAAAATGCTATGAAAAGGACCAATGAATACAAGGAAGCAGTATTACAAAAAGAAAAATTAACAGATGAATTAAACTATCAGTTGAGAGATACGGCTGCTATGTCGGTAGAAATTGAACAGGTTAGTAGATTTCCCTTCAAAAAAATTGTTACAATAAATGTACTTTTTTCATTTCCACTTTAATATGTGAAAACAGTGGGGAAAGTCTGGAAAAAATTTATGATTCCATTATTACATATAATTATTTTGCAGTTATATTAAGTATGACTGATGTGGCAGTATCACATATGTTGATGGCTATGTAATTTGGATAGGCTATAAAGCAAAGCTTCCAATTCATCATAATGTTTTAAAATGCGTTAATATAATTGCGTATTTGATACCCCCACCAATGTAAGATTCCTTAAATCTTCATGTACTTGATACCTACTATTGTTTTAAAAAAGCCAAAATGTCCTGTGAATGGGCACCATCTGCTCTGCATACCAAACCAAGCGTGGTGGGTGAGTAGTTAATGGTGGACTTGCAGTTGGAATCCCTGTCCAGGCATCCAGATTTGGGTTTTCCATGGTGTCCCAAATCACTCCAGGTGAATACCAGGATGCTTCCTTCAAAAGGCCATGGCTGAATTTATTCCCATTCCTTGTCCCTGGTCCCATCATGTCTCTAATTCATCATAAATTACCGGGCAAGTAAACTTAAAATCCAACAGGAGTAGCTTTTGATAAAGCACTCCAGCCATCCTGATCTGGGTTTTCCATGGTTTTCCCAGATCACTCCACGCGAATGCGGGGATGGTTCCTCACAATAGCCCATGGGCTCCTCCTGCCATATCCCTTATAATCCTTCCAAACCATAACCCTTTTCGATAGGCGCAATGCACCCTCCGCCACACACTTTTAGTGAATCACGGAGTAATAATAATAATATAATGACCTTCACATCAACGAGATGCAAAGCCATAAGGAAAAAAATCTATATACCAAAAATGCACAGTAGTTTGGAACATTCAAGATGAGAGCCAGTCCACCGAGCGTGGTGGGTGAGCGGTTAACGCTCTGGCCTCGCATTCGGGAGGACGCCGGTTCGAATCCCCGTCTGGGCATCCAGATTTGAGTTTTCCACGTTTTCCCCAAATCACTGCAGGCAAATGTTGGGATACTTCCCTCAAAAGGCCTTGGCCGAATTCCTTCCCGTTCCTTGTCCCCAATCCCATCCCGCATCTAATGACCTCGACATTGACGAGGTGTAAAACCATAGAGAGAGAGAGAGAGAGCCAGCCTGGCACTAATAAAAGTCCCATGGAAGTCCTTGGAAGGACAACTGCCCACTTTCTATGATGTAAAAACAATACATCCCTCTGCCAGATACTTTACCTCTGATATGAACATTTAGGCAAAACATTTAAGCTAAAAGGTGGTTAAAACTAAGCATACTTAAGAGTATAGTTCTATTACAAGAACAAATGGAAGTTTAGAACAACTACATGTGACAGTCACCAAAGAAATTTCTCATAAAAACTCAAGAAACAAATTTTGCCGGACACGCTTTTAAAAATGTAACTTACATCATCTCTGGTGGTGATCTTAGCTCCTTCTTGAGTCTTTGATTATTTGTAAATCTGTCGTGTTCATTGACCTCTACCTGGGCAGTATGTACATGTGCCATCCCTATAAGCTTTGTTCATGACTCCAGCAACGAGCGTAGTGGGTGAATGGTTAAAGTTCAGGCCTCGCATTCGGGAGGACGCGGGTTCGAATCCCCTTCCGGGCATCCAGATTTGGGTTTTTCATGGTTTCCCCAAATCACTCCTGGGGAATGCCAGGATGCTTCCTTCAAAAAGGCCATGGCCGAAATCCTCCCCGTTCCTTGTCCCCAGTCACATCCCGCCTCTAATGACCTTAGCCGTCGACAAGCCATAAAGCAATAAGTAAAAAAAAAATATGACTCCAGCAGTGGTGTCCAACTTTTCTCTCCTCTTGCTGACTCCTATCCTTGATTCTGTTGATCGTGTTTGCTTCTCTCTTGTCATAACTTACTTAAATTTTAGTTGCTAGCAGCAAGTACATTTCACAGCTGCCATGTGATGATGATATTTTCAGTCACTTTTGCTGTTGCCTCTTGAAGGTATTTGTGGTGATATTTTCTCTATGTAGTGGTATAACTATGCGTGAATAAATGTTATAGATGAATTTATTTTATTCTTCCTCCTGTAACATAGCGCTTCAACCGAAAAAAGTCAGGTTTGCTAATGTGAAGAAATTCTCCTAATTATGTTGGATCCTTCAGTGCTAAAGTTAGTGGCATGTGCAAAACCAAAATTAATCAATTGGCATTTACACACATCCAGACACGTATCCCACTGCTGACTGCCTGCACTCCATACATACTGTAACCATCATTGCTGTGCTGTCTTATATTTCCATGCTATTGTAATTTTTGGCAATGGGCAACTCCTTTACCCCTTTACGACCTGAAGAATTTTTAAAAAGTTATCTCATTTCCCAATGCTTTTTGTAATTTGTTTGGCTTTAAATGTTACTAGAAAAATAAGAAAAAAATTCTCAAGTTCAAAATTTTGGGAGGGAGGCACCGTCACGATCGTGAGGGTCAGGTAAATACTAACACAAAATACTTTAGAGTGCACAAAACTTATTGCGGTTACATAAATGTACATTATTTAATTTTTAAGTCCAACTTTTGTTGTAGTTGTTTTAAATGGATATTTGTCTTCTTGGTTTTTAATTGTGAGAAATATGAAAGTTCTTAAATCATGTCTTGTCCTTTGATAGACACTACTATACATTGCTTTTTCGAACTGCATTTTGCTGCAACTTTTACATGGCTCGTATCTGCAAGTACGTGGTGCTGGAATATCGTCAGCGCTTGGAAAAAGTTCATGTTCATATCCATCATAACGATTATCACTGCACGGAAGCTTAACAGTTGGATTAAATAATTTACACCTTTTGAACACAGAAAATTCATTTTCACTTTGTCCAGTCTCACTATCACTTAATACTCCTCTATCTACAGGAGGAACTGCAGGCAGTCCTTCTGCTGTGGAAACATATAATAATATCAAATAACATTTGCGTAGATATAAAATAATTTGGTATTGCAAATTATCCCGTATTATTAATTGAACTATAGTAGATGTTTCTGTTATTTTCTTGGAATATTGTTCCTTTTGATGCTTCTCATGTATTGGTTACATGCATTTACCACAGCGAGGTCCACAAAGTGCAAATTACTGTCCATGTCCATTTTTTACTTCTGAACCGAACTCTATAGCATTCCATCTGCTCGTCACAAACATCAACTCCACCTATGTTTAGGTTGTATTAGCGGACCACAGAAGGTCAATGAAGACTGCAGCAATGCCTAACCCTCATGATTGTGATGGTGGAGACACTTTGAAGCACCACAGACGCAATAATCACACAAAATAGATATTTCGGTAATACATAGATACTTAGGGATGTACAGATACAAATTGGATCTAAGCACTTTCTCAGAATTATACATTTACACATCTGCTACAGATAAAATGAAGCCACAACATCTCACACAACGACAATGGAAGACAAAAGAGCCTAACAACACCGCATAGTGGACGAAGCTGCGATCTAGTGGCGTCCTGCGGTACACAATGATCTAGAGTAACCCTCACGATCGTACCTTTCCGGCTGCAACTACATTCAACCCCCAGGAAAATAAAAGAGTGAGGTCATACCTTACCCTCACGATCGTGAGGGTTGGGGCGTAAAGGGTTACCCTGTCCCACACACCTGACTTCTCTATACTACTTCAGCTTGTAGTCTATGTAATACTACCTACAGTCTGTAACTTATGACTGTACTCTCGTGTTAACGGACTCCATCTGCGCTATATATCAAAAAGTGTGTAGTTATTAGGAACATTTGAGAAGCATGTCCGGCTTTAATACTGCCACTTCCATCTTAGCTGTCTTTGATGGAAAAGCACAACACCTCTCTACCAGATGCTGTGCCTCTGTGACAACCATTTAGGCAATATATTAAAACTAAAATATGGAAAAAAACTAAATGTACTTAAGGGAATCGTTGTAAGTTATGTGAAATAAGGGCGCTAATAACCCCGACGTTGACGCGCCCTAAAGCTACAACAACAACAACAACAACATGAAATAAAAGTTCTATTTTGATATTTAATCCATATATCAGTATAGTATCTTTCACAGCGATAAAGGCTTGGCCCCAACATACTTATGGCGCAGCAACAGGTTGAAGTCCTTGGTTAATCTGTCTAATGCTACCACCACACACACACACACTAAACATACCTGCAAATGTGGTGTATCCATTCCATTTAGACTTTAGGACAACTTTGACAGACAACAGATGTTCCTGACGGAAAGTTACAGAAATACCTGCTAGACTTGACGAGCTTCCTTCCAAGATAGTAGGCTAGTAGAGTTTCATACCTATCGTCCCCCGAGCTATATGGGACAATGGGATGGGTAGATTGGGTTAGGATAGCAAATAGAATATGCATACTCTGTCTGCAGCAACACCAACTTGGTCATAGCATGTTATGAAGACATAATTATTTCTTGGGCTGAGACAGTAATTACGTACAAGAGATATTTTTCTTTCACAAAAAGGAAAGAAAGTGAAATTAACCCACCACATACCAAAGTGGATGGATGCGATGAGAGAACACAAATGCTGACAAACAACTACACAATATTTCGGCATCTGCCTTGCTCACAAATAGAAAAACGGGCCATTAGGCTCAGAACGTATGCGCACACCGAACGTTACCTAATGACTAACCGTGTAGTGGTGGAGGGAAAAAGGGGGGGGGGACGGATAAGGAGTAGACTATCGATATCGGTATACAATGTCTGAGATAATATATTTAATATTTTGGCAGGCGATGGTAAAATGAGCAAATGTAATGATGGTACGGTATAAACATGGCAAAAAAAAAAGGTAGTGATGGGTTAATTGGATTTTAATGGTGGTTAAGTCCAGGTGGGTGTCTCGTATCCAGGATATTCTGGTACGCTAGTTCCCATCTCCGGAGTTCTACTGCAGTGGTGCTGTCAGCTCTGACTGCTCTCACAGTGAAACAGTCGTTGAGGTTGTTGGAATCATTGCTATTGGCATGTTCTGGTACTGGAACGTACAGGTTACGAGTATGGACTGTTTGTCTGTGGCCATTCATTCTAACAGAGAGTTGCTGTGTGGTGAGGCCTATGTAAGAACTGGTGCAATAGCAGCAAGTTAGTTGGTATATAAGATGAGTGGTTGAACAGGTGGCATGTCCAATAATGGGGAAAGTTTCTCCTGTGGTGGGATTGGAATATGTAGTGGTGGGTGGAAGCATGCTGCAGGTTTTACAGCGGGGTCTATTTCATGGATAAGATCCATATGGTGCTTTTGGAGAGTCTAACGGAGGATATTTGTGGACTAAGATGTTCTTAAGATTGGGTGGTCTGCTAAAACATGCACGAGGGACATTGGGTAGAATTTTGGGTAGGAGAGTACGCATTTCCGGAAATGAGCGAAGGAAGTCGTACCCCTGTCGCAAGATATGGTTGATGGACTCGAGGCCAGGAGAGAACTGAGTGACAAAGGCAGGGCTATGGTTGGTTTTTGTAGGAGACAAGTGAGAGTGGTTACGTGGAGGGTGGTTGATCGCGTGGGAGAACAGTTTATGTACAAGATACCTGGGGTAACAACGGGAAATAAGGGCTTGGGATAGGTTTTGTGAGTATTGATGGAGAGAATGAGCGTCAGAGCAAATGCGACTTCCACGGATGGCAAGGCTGTATGGGAGGGAACGTTTGGTATGGAATGGATGGCAGCTATCAAAGTGTAGATACTGTTGTAAATTAGTGGGTTTGATGTGGACTGCGGTATGAAGGACACCGTGCCTGAGCATGATGTCAACATCGAGGAATGTGATGTGTGAGCGGGAGTAAGTCCAGGTGAAAATGATGGAATTGTTGCTATTGTTAAGGGAGTGGAGGAATTCAAGGAGGTGGTTTTCGCTGTGGGTCCAGATCATGAATATGTCGTCTATGTATCTGAACCACACAGTGGGTTTAAAGGGAGTGTTGTTCAGGAAACGTTCAGCATATAGACCCCGCTGTAAAACCTGCAGCATGCTTCCACCCACCACTACATATTCCAATCCCACCACAGGAGAAACTTTCCCCATTATTGGACATGCCACCTGTTCAACCACTCATCTTATATACCAACTAACTTGCTGCTATTGCACCAGTTCTTACATAGGCCTCACCACACAGCAACTCTGTTAGAATGAATGGCCACAGACAAACAGTCCATACTCGTAACCTGTACCTTCCAGTACCAGAACATGCCAATAGCCATGATTCCAACAACCTCAACGACTGTTTCACTGTGAGAGCAGTCAGAGCTGACAGCACCACTGCAGTAGAACTCCGGAGATGGGAACTAGCGTGCCAGAATATCCTGGATATGAGACACCCACCTGGATTTAACCACCATTAAAATCCAATTAACCCATCACTACCTTTTTTTTTTGCCATGTTTATACCGTACCATCACTACATTTGCTCATTTTACCATCGCCTGCCAAAATATTAAATATATTATCTCAGACATTGTATACCGATATCGATAGTCTACTCCTTATCCGTCCCCCCCCCCTTTTTCCCTCCACCACTACACGGTTAGTCATTAGGTAACGTTCGGTGTGCACATACGTTCCGAGCCTAATGGCCCGTTTTTCTATTTGTGAGCAAGGCAGATGCCGAAATATTGTGTAGTTGTTTGTCAGCATTTGTGTTCTCTCATCGCATCCGTCCACTTTGGTATGTGGTGGGTTAATTTCCCTTTCTTTTCTTATTTATATCGCCTAGAAGCCGCTTCCATTTTCCTTAGTTGCATCTTTTACAAAAAGGAGTAATACAGATAAATAACTGTATGCTTTCCATTTTAGCAGAGGGTGAAGCAGCACAGTCGGGCATCTGAGTCTTAGGTTTGCCCTGGGCCAAAACACTGGTCTCATGTCCACTACTTACTGCATGGCAAAACGAGGCAACTACTGCTTCTTGTAATACATCTACTGTATAACATTGCCAAAACCATTCAGAAACAGATTCATCACATATAATTTGTACAGCAGATAATTTCTATTAACATTTTCTTGACATTAAAGCACTTTTTTGTTTGATTTGAAATTCTTTTTTATAGGACATAAGATAAGGTTCTTTTTCATGCTTAAAGAATTTTGTTTCATTCATTTCCAATGAGAAAGTGTAATATGACAATCATTTTAAGATGCATTTTCAATTCTCTAAAAAATTTAATTAATTTCGATTTTTAGTAACATTAGGCCATGAGTGCAGAGGAATCAAAGTACAAAATTTGGAATTATGAATTAATGCAAAGACCTACATCAGTTTTGGATATCACAAGTTGTAGTCAGCATCAGGAGAAACACCCCGAATATAAATTTCACTAATTAAATTTTCAGTGTACGGAATGAAAGAAAATCAAAAGTTGTAATTAAGTAGATTAAATATCAAAACAATATTCAGAAAATTGATGAAATCATGGAGATCAAAATCATATTATTAGTTTCAGGAAAAGTGTAAGATTTCAAGGAGAAAAGTAGAATTTTCTGGGTTTCATTGTTAATATATTGTCAACTCTCGGTGCCTAAATTCTTATGTCGTGAAATTAAAAATTTAGTAGTAGTACTATGAGGAATAGGCAAGGTTTAAAAATTAAGAACAAGTTACATTAAGAAACATATCTAAGTTATGGTTTAAAATAAAAATTAGTTAGCGATATATTCATTTTTGCTTCTTAATTTGTCTATAACTAGGGGTCAGCCATATTGATTATTTTTACTTCACCAAGGTTAGTCAGTGACAGGTTGCTCCTTTGTGTAGGCTGAAATCTTTAGCAGTGATGCATGATCAGTTTTAAAACTTTATTCAGTATGCTCATCCTAGTTAGGGGGTTTAGGATGAAAGATTGCCTGCCTTGAGTGTGTCTAATCTGCAGTCTTCATTTGGATCCAGTTGTACAAAATTATCTGGTACCAGAAAAATGTATAAGAACTTTTACTTCAATACAAACTTTAAAATTGCAACAAGTTTACTGTGCTAATCATTTAAAATACCTTTAACTCTTGGGGTTATATCAAGGGATTGGTGGTCATTTAAAATAGAACTTTATCGGTACCAGGCATGGTCATAACTCATAACTAAGATTGAGCATTGTGTGCTACACGCCCAGCAAACATTGTTTTGGCATTCTCTCTTAACTACACTAATTGTGCTTACTGAACTACTGAGTTCTTATTAACACAACATTGCTTCACCCTCTACCAAAGGTTCTCAAAAATAAGGCACAGGATACAACAAATATGTATGAAAAATCTAAAACTTGACTATTATCAACTAATAATTTACTTTAGAAATCCACTTCTTGCTAATGGAGGGCTGTTCCCTAAGGCCATGTTAAATGTCAAAGTTGATATTTAAATTTTGTATAAAAGTAGGCCTTTATGCAGCAAAAACAATTATTTTCTTTTTTTAAAAAAAGATATGTAATTTGTTAAAATTTTGTGAAGTATTAATAATAATTTGAAGTTGAGTAATTCTGGTGGGGATCTGCTTCAAAAAAAATCTGCTTTTATGAGGCGATAAGTAAAAAATTTCAGCTTTGGTATTTGTTTTTCAACTTCATAATAAATTTCGAAAATATAATTCTGCTTGTTCATAGCCATTTTATTTTTTGCATGAATTGTTCTTAATGGCCGTTTTTTCCTAAAAGTACTCTCACTACTGTTTCTGAAAATTGCAACACCAAGATGGAGTCATGTTATTACAATGAAATTTATTCCTAAGATTAGGAACATACCATACACAAATTTTTAGAATTACAGAATTGTGCATGCAGTCTGACAATGAGAATTCATTATGGTGTGAAGCCACCACATGCTGCAATCAAGAGCCTCTAGATGTAGCATGCTATCAAAGAGAACCTTGATATATTGCAGGGGAACCTATTGCCATGTGGTTTGTAGGTATGTTCACAAAACATTCACAGTGGTTTCAACTGACTAACCATATCCAACCCATATTTAATAGGTGATGTATCAGGCGAACATGCAGGTCAGGGAAGCAATGGTCATTCTTCAAAGAAGACTTGCACATTCCTTGACACATGTGGATGGTCATTGTCCTGCTGAAATATGGCATGTGGAGCTGCCTGCAGGAGGGGCAGTGCCTCGGGCTCTCAAATGTCCCTGATGCAGTTTGCTGTTGAGATTATCTTCAATACGTTGCAGGAGAGATCACCTGTTACAACCAATCACCATCAGACTTGGCATATTTCTGTTATGCCTCTCAAAAATTCAGTGTACCTAATTGCATTCATAACAGTAGAGTCTAAAATAAGGTCTGTTAGAAAGGTATCCAACCTTTGGCTGGGGGTGAGGGGAATGGCATACCTGAAGCGTTGGAAACCTACTCACCCTCAAAGTAGTCTCCTTGGGACTCCACATTCTTGTCCCAGCAGTACCGCTATTGTTGGAAGCGTTCTGAGAAAGCCTCTTTCGGAATGGAGTTTAGCTCTGCTGTCATTGCAGCCATAATGTCATCTCTTGTCTGAAATTGCTTTCATTTCAATTGCCTCTTGAGTTTGTGGATCAGCCAGAAGTCAGAAGGGGCCATATCAGGAGAGTAAGGAGGCTGTTGAACCACTGGAGTCTTGTTTTTTTATTTCTTAAAAAATGGGTCTGAATCAAGTGTGAGGATTGTGCAGGAGCACTGTCGTGATGGAGGTGCCAATTTCCTGTTGATCACAACTCTGGTCTCTTGCACTGCAGAGCATCACGTAGGTGATGGAGGCCTTCTCTGTATAACTCTTTGGTGATTGTTTGACCCTGTGATGCATACTCGTGATATACCACAACGTGGGAGTCGAAGAAAGCAGTCAGCATCACCTTGACATTGCTGCATACTTGGTGGGTCTTCTTCCACTGTGACAATTGGGATTTGGTTACTGGGTTGTACCCGTACACCCAGGATTCGTCATTGTGGTGTTAATGAAGCCAAGCTTACTGCTTGTGAAGTCCAGCAAGACTTTAAGATGAAGTTGCTTTTGCGCTGCCGTCAGTAGCTTTGGCACAAATTTCACCAACACTCTTCATGGTCAAATCTGCGGTCACAATGGAATGTGCCAAAAAAGTGCTGATGCCCACCTGTTCCGCAACTTCTCAGATAGTCACACATCACCACAGCATCCACTTTGGCAATGACCTAGTCATTTCGGTATGTTGATGGCTGACAGGAACGTGGCTTGCTCTCTACCGATGTGCGGCCATCTTTAAATCTGTTGTACCATTCCTTAATCTTTTTGATGCTCATGACATCATCACTGAAAGCCATCTGAATCTTCTGAATGGTTTCCACCTGGCTGTCACCCAATTTCTCGCAAAATTTATTTCCATAGCACTGTTCCAGCCGTTCCGTCTTTTTCGTTGCAATTAAACACTGACGAGAGCACTACACACAACTTCACTCAAATCCTGTTTACCAACAACTGACACTATCGATGGGTGGAGAAAAAAATTCACACATGTGCACGAAGGTTCAAGGTTGGCTCATGCAAGTGCGCTTAATTCAAATCCATGAGGTTTTTGTAAAAAACAAAAAAAAGTCCTGATACTTTTCTAACAGACATTGTACATATGTTGTCATCACTGTAGGACAAATCGATGCAAGACTAGTGCGAAAACACTGCATTTTGCCATCAGCATGCCAGTGATGGCATTTATATGCCCATTGCAGTCTGAGGGATTGTTCAATGGAAACCAACACAAGGGCATGCTTGCCACCAATCCTGCACTTAGCAGATGGCGTTGAACCTGCGACAGTATGACAAACCAGTTTCCTGGAGACCAGTAATTCTACAGTCAAACTCACCATATGATGTCAACAAGACATACCTGAATTTTGTTACATGTTTTGGCTTTGACGGCTCTGCACCAACTTTGTGTGGTGTGAATTTGACCGGTCTGGTCGAACAAAAGAGGGTGTTGCTGGGCCTACGTGAATGCCATTTTATCCTCGGATTTTGGAGTGGTTAAGACTATTCCTTCTACTTGTTAAAATTTTCACAAACAGTAATGTGTTTGTACTTCTGATGGTTTTAAAAATGATTATGTTTAAAAACTACTTTATGAAAATGTAATAATTTATTTGTGTAAGCAAATAATCAACTGCAACACAGTTACCTTTAATGATGTTTATTTATATTGTGCATTATGCGTTTCAAGAACTAATTCCCATTTTCAAACCCAATATAAAATACATTTTAATGTGCATTGTGCTTGTGTTTATATAATTGAAACAGTTACAGACTTTCGTAAGTCCTTTTATTATTGATAAAGTGAAGAAATTAATTTGTGAATGAGTGATGTTTCATCCTTACTTTGAAAATTTTTGACGGGATAATGGCAGGTTTTTGTTCATTGGCATATAAATGCAAATTATTATTAATGGGTTGTGTTAGACCTTATTATATAAGAAAACAACAAATATACATGATTCCACTATATTAAACCAAATTAAAAAAATATGAATCACAAAGTTGACTAACACAATAAAAGTAGTTTATTTTCATTTTTTTTTTCGAATAATATACCAGAACTGATTAAATAATATGTCAACATTTTTATTTAAATGCATTTCAATTTCAAAATTCAGATCCTATTAAATATTGTTTAGAAACACTTTGTGGTGTGATGTCCATCAGTAGGTAATTATTATATTACTTTGTTAGTCATTATTAATTTACGTGTCTGATTCTTCATTTGACCATCCTATACATTTTCAAGTAGCTATCTCGTAAGTTAGATTTCATTTTCTTACTTCAGTCTTACTTGTACCTATTAGAGTGTTGTAATTATCTTCAGAAAGCTGATATGATGAGTCAAAATTAAGATTTTTTTTCCTTGCAACATTGCTAATATAATCTAAAAGTTACTAGATTTCTTTTGTGGTTAAATATGTGTTGTTGCTTACATACCACTAGGACTCTAATACGAAGTCCGTGAAGATTTTACTATCCACATTGCCTTTTCATCATCTTCCAAATGAAATATAGAGTGCAGTTAAAAAAACCTTTATTAACAGTACACACATGATTTACAGAAATGAGGTTGGGATGAAGGATCTCATGTTCAGCCAGTACACGAGGTTGTGAACTTGTTGGAGTAGCTAGATTTTTTTTGAGACTAGATAATATTTATATAAATATGACAGAAGTATTCATGTTTTATTTTTGTACAATGCATGAAGTGAAAGCTCAGTATGTAGAAGAAACATTTGCACTGCCTCGCCAGTTCACAGGTGTCATTTCTCCCCCCCGCCCCCTCCCCTTTTTTCATTTTACGAGTTACATTATTTTGCAAGCTTTTGTATACTCTAGAAATCATTAATAAACATTTAACAAATTAGAACACTCGCTCGCTTAATGGCATGGTAACAGGTTGTCACTGAACCAGTGACAACCTGTTACCATTATATTTGACACTGAGCTTGCATTTGTCTCTTTCGAAAATATGCAGCACATGCTGTACAATTTAACTACAAAATCAAAATGCTTTTTGTTATAATACTGATAGTTTTGTTGAAAAATTATTAGAAAAGCTGAAATTCTTGCAATAGAGGTAATTTAAGTAGGCCATTAAAATATTTATATTTGTAATTATGCGATAAAAGTATGGTCATATTAAAGTACATATCTTCAATTATATAGAAAGTTAGTCAGAGCTTTTGAGCTTTTCGAGGCTACAAGGAGCTGAAAATGGCTGTTGTCTGAACCTCCCCATCGTTTGAAGCTTTTACTTTAGTATATCTATTCTTAGTTATTAAAATTCAACTGTTGTGCAAGCAGAGAAAATTGGTGTGAAGTTTACCCAAATTGGTTTTTACATCCTGCCATTAGTTTCTTCTCCAGTTTGTCTTAAAATCACATAAACTTGTGCTAGTGTGTGTAATGTACTGTCTGGAAGGTGTGTGCATTTGTGGAACATAATTCCTGTATTTCTCTGTGCTCAGAAAGAAAGAAAAAAATCACAATACTTCCCTAGTTGCTTGCAGATACTTAAAATTCTGCACTTTTCATTGTACATTGTTTCACAGTGTTGCATACAAAAAACAAACCGAACCTGCAGTGGTATCTCCACTGACTCTTTCAAATCAAAAGCCATCCTTTCGTTTAGCCTAGACAATGCTGGCAGCTGCAGTTCGGACTTTCCTGATTCAGTAAGAACTCCGGAATCTTAATTTCATGAAATTACCTACATGAGGTTGTGCACAAACAACTTTTCCATTTCAAATCCCAACAACAATCTTATTGCAGCCAAGATTAGACATAGCCTAATTCTAATTTCATTTTTCCCAATTCTTTAATTTCTTTACCAGTGTAATAACCTACTGAAAACTTATCATGGAAATGTGCACCATATTTATGAAATCCTTTCTTCCGATCTCATAATCTTCAGTAGATACTCAAACCTCATTTAATTCTTAGTCCATTAATACCAATCTTTGATCCGGTAAGATAATCCCATGCTTGTTCCAACTACTGTGATCATGCAGCATACTATCTACTATCACAAACTCCATTATGTAGAGCTTTGTGGTCATATTGCTTGCTGTGTGGGTGTACTTCAGATCATTTTCCAATTTATTTGAACTTAGAAGTTCCCTGATTCAGCACTTTAAATCTGGATTTTCCCTGCACTAACGGGAACAGTTTCTTCCTGTGATTGATTATACCCATATTTGAAATCATTTACAAATAACTTTGGTTAGATATTCAGTCAAGTATCATACTTTATTTCGTTTAATTATATTATTGATTTAAGTTTTATGTTAGATGCAGTTTGGACACATCTACCTCCTATTTCATTGTTCCTGATTTGAACTGTACCTCGCCCATAAAATTTCCATACTGTAGTTCTGTTTGCAGTGTATGCTAAACCATTTCCTAGTCTTACAATGTTCCCAACTAATTTTTTTTTTTTCACTTTATAGCAAAAGTTTCATGTATCAGTTTTTGTCCTTGTCCAAGTTTCTGCACCATCCTTCTGTCAGCTGTGCTCCTTTCTCTTTTACTGATTTTCATCAATTTTGAGTTGGGCATGCCTTGTTTACCATTTCAAATACAAATGGTACATGTTGTAATGCAATTGCCTTTAGTTCCTTATTCATGTAATTTGACATTATTTTACGACTATGCTACAATATACAGGTTGCCACTCAGCTTCTTTTTCTACCTCAAGCTAAGAAAAAGGTATCAGTAAATAATGTTTAAGAGTCGGCTGTTGTTTAAACTCACTATATTCTTAAAATCTTGCACAGTCAATAACTGAATAGGCAATCAGACAGTCACGGAAGGAAATTTTGCAAGTTCGATTAACCGTTCGAGCCAAACCACACCCCAAAGTTCACTGTATCATTGATTATTACTTGAATGTATAAAAAAACTTCGTCACACGCTTATGTTAGGGCACTTAGTCAGTGACCAATACTTAAGAAATCCCGAGGCCTCACATGGCGTAATACTATTTTATTGCAAAATTAAGATAAAATTTAATGAGCTAAGCTGCATGTTGATGAGCCTACTTTCTCTCAAATACTGACTGACTGTTACTGCGTGAGACCACATCTTATCGCGTGCACTGCTTCTCGAAGAATCAGAGCGACTGACTGCCCTCGCTGTGAACAAGGAATATTCTAGGCGTCTGCCTGCTCTCTCACGAACCATGAGAAACGGCAAAGCTATCGCTTCACATAGGTAGTTTCTGGAATGCTAATACTATATTAAATCACATGTCAGAAAGGTTTCATCATCAAACTTTGACCTTGACAATAAAAATAATCCTATCTCTCTGAAATTTTGTAAATCACTAGATCTTATAGCAAATGTCAACTTTAGTTATTATGAAAAAATTCGTAACTTTAATTGTTTAGCCAAAAATAAATGATTTAAATACGAACTTTCGCAATACCACTCCAGGCGAATGCTTGAGAATGTTGAAATTGAAAATACTATCTTAAAAACTGTAAAAATCTTTCTAACTTGAATTACCATAGAAACTGACTACAAAAATGAAATACAATATTAGTTAATACAACTCATGGTTCCGAGAATAAAATTTTGTCACACAGTTACACAATTTAATAGATAACTTACACAGATTTTTTGTAAACTCTATCTGTTGGTCTACTTCTTTCAGTTACATTAGTAGAGTATAAAACTATTATAAGATTATCTGTTTTTGTGTATTTTTAGCGTGAGGAACAAATTAAAGAATTAGATACCAGAATTCTGGAGAATCATGAGGAGAAAATAAAACTTGAAGCTGAAATGGACGAACGTATTAAGGCAATAAACAAGCAAGATACTGAAATCGACAGACTGAAAAAGGATAATGAAGAGGTAAGCTTTAAAATGTTATTAATATATTTATTAGCTGATAAGTGATGGAATGTGCTTGTTGCTTATAAGCTGTTCCATACAGAAAGTCTATTAAGATATAAGTACATTTGTATTATGTATGTTAGAATACAGTAGGCACTAAACAGTGGAACAAATCATAATTTGGATAGGCAAATAATCACTGCTTGCCAAAGTTGCAGGCAGGAAGGCATCAAAATATGGACAGACATTTACACATATTGAGTGTTGAAATTTTCCACTTTCCGTCCCTTCATCAACAATAGTGTGAGGTAGCTGTATGAAGGTGACTGGCTGCCAACTGGAGGCTGAGATTGTTGATTGGAGTAGGGAATGGGAGTTGACAAGTATAAAACCAAGCATTGTAAAATTGGAAACTATATCATGGAAATAAGTCATGAAGTGTTCACTATCTAGCGAAGTGATTTCTCGATCATGCTGTTATACAAGGGTGGCCCAGAAACTAATACACCACATTTTTTTCTTCAACAATTATTTATTGAACACATTGAATCTTTTACACAAGAAAGAATGATGCTTGTTCTACAGTCCCCGTTTTTCCACGTAATCTCCTTCCTGTTCTATAGCCTTCCTCCAGCGAGTCACAAGAGCATGTATGCCATGGCAGTAAAACTCCTTGTTCTGTTCATAAAACCATTTCTTCACTGTGCGAATCACCTCTTCGTCATCCTCAAACTATCTACCACAAATGACATTCTTCAATTGCCCAAACAATTGAAAGGTGAAGGGTGAGGGAGCTTGGTCAGGGATATAAGGTGGATGGGGTAACACCTGTTTGGTGATGTGTTCCAATGTCCTGAAACTTGTGTGAGGGCATCCTTTATTATATTGAAGCAAACAATCACCTGGGTTGTTATGGTGTCCAAGTCATTGGAAACACTTCTAGAGTTTGGGTAATGTGTTCACATATGCCTCACAATTAATGGTGGTGCCGCTCAGCATAAAAACAATGAGTATGACACAATCACAGTCCCAAAGCACAGTGATCATGACCTTACCAGCGGAAGCAGTTGCTTTGAATTTTTTCTTCTGTGGAGAGTCAGGATGGCACCATTCCATCAATTGCCATTTTGTTTCAGGCTCCTCCATAAGACGGTGTGGAACCCACTGTGAACACTTTTTGTGTAATCAAGAGCACTGACGATTACACCCACACTTCCTTTGCTGATTGACAGCTCCCGCGCCAACAGCTGAGTCGTTATGCGTCGGTCCTCACGAATGTGCCCATGAGCATGATGCATCTTGTCAGGTGCAAATCTTGGAACTCTGCAGAACTGCGATCAGATGGCCTCACCCTGTGTGTACAGTGACTAACCATACTTCTGTCAACTACTGATCCCCTATAAACTGCACATAAGCGTTTGTGAATGTTTCCAAATGTTTCTTGCTCCACTGTGAGAAATTCAATGATGACACGCTGCTTATACCATACATCAATCACAGGCGCTATGTTGAACCATTGCTGCAAGTACGCTATATGTCAGAAGAAATGGAATGCACACTGAAAACTTCAAAAAATTCATATCTAAAGTATTGCATTCATACCATTGTTGGGAGCTGTGAAAAAGATGTGGTGCATTAGTTTCTGGTCCACCACTAACCATCAAGAGCCAGCTACCTTGCTCTGTTATTGATGAAGGGGCATAAACCAGAAAATTTCAAAACTTAATGTGAGTACTTGCCTGAATGCCATACTGCCTTCAACTGTGGTAAATGGTTATTGTCATATATATATCAACAACGGAGTAGTAAGTCGTGCCATGAGGTGATATTAATATGGAAAATAAAGATAAGATCACCCATCACTCACCAAAGTTGATGAAAGGAAGGTGGCAGTATTTGGTTGCCCCCCACATGTACTACCCGCCCTGCTTGCCTTCCACTGCAAACAGTCTTTGACCTTAATTCACCTTGTCCTGCAGCAACAAACCAACCTGGCAAACCAACATTCCAGACACTTCAGTATTCATTCAGAAAATACTCATGTTTTCATCTCCACTTATTAATTCTACTTTTACAGCACATTTGACAGAAATCTGAATTCCAGTTGTCTGCATTCTCAGAACCATCTATATAAGTTGTCCATCTGCTGAATACTCGACTGGCAGTACCACTTTGCTGCCCATGTCAGTGTACTTGTGCCTCAGGACTATGTAGAATCAAGTATCCAGAAATTTAAACCCCAATCCACACTTTACCTACCAACTCTTCCTTTAGATTAATCCTCTAGTGCTGCTTCACCCAGTTTCCTGAAATTCTGTACCAACACCAACAATCTTAACCCAGCCAAAACCCACGCCATGAAATAACTTTCTACCGACCCAGACATCATCCTTCCTGCAGACAAGCCCTCAACCACAGTGGGTGTGAATTACTGTGACTGAATCCCTTCATCAGTTCAGGCTTCAACACTTAATACCACCTCACCAATGATACTACACCAACTGTTAACAAGAAAATTCAAGAATTTATACTATTAATAGACTCCTCCAAGGTCTCATCCTACGAGTCTTATCATTACTTTTTTACTCCTCAGAATCAATCTGTTCCCATCTTCCCAAAATCCATAAGCCTCACACTCCAGGGCACACCATTGCTGTGGCTTACTGATCTCTGACTAAATTTATCTCAGCCTTTGTGGACCAATGTCTACAACCCATAGTTGGTCAGTTCTCCTTCCAATTCCATCCTGGTCACAATTGATGTCACATCCTTGTACACAAATATTCCTTACTGCCATGGGTTCAGTGCTATGGGACATTTTCTAGATTTGTGCCCTCCATATAGCCTCCCAGCACATCTTTACTCACCACCCTGGTCCACCTGACACTGGAAAATAACTACTGCTCCTTTGAAGGCAATATCTACAGCCAAATGTGGCCCTCTCTTTTGCTAATCTCTTTATGGTTTGCTGGAACAGTTCCTCTGAAACCTGTCGTGTAGCTCATATTCATAGATTATATTTGCATGACCTAGACATATGGCCCAAAAAAAAAAATAATAATAATAATAATTCTAGAATTCTTATACAATCTTGATACCTTTAACACCCTGAACTTTTCATGGGCCTACTCTCTTACCCAGGCCACATTCCTGGGTGTGGATTTGACCCTCTCCAATGGTTGCCTCAAGTCTGTTAACACCCAACCCACCAACCTGCAACAGTATCTTCATTTCAATAGTTGCTATCGTTATCATAACAAACGCTTCCTCCTCTATAGTCTTGGCAATTGAGGTAGTTGTATATGCTCTAACCAGCAGCCCCTACTTGGTATTCATACATCGCCCAGGCACCGATATGGCTCTAGCACACAGATAACGTTCACATGCCACATTATAACCTGCTCAGCCCATCAACTACCTTATACTTTCCAAAACCAACCATAGTCCAGTCCTAGTCATGCAGTACTTCCCCGGCCTCAAATCTGTCAACCGAATCCTTTAGCAAGGTTATGATTTCCTTCAAGCCTACCCAGAAAATTAGATCCATTCTATTCATTTTCTTTTTTTTTCCTATTGTTATACATCTAAAAAATTACTTTACAATATTTGCTGCCAACTCCTTCTGCACACCTGTAATATGTTTTCAATTTTTCTGTGCTGTGATTTTATGGTCTTCAACTGATTACCTCTATTCCATACTCCTCTCCTCAGTTTTGATTCTCTCCTCCCCCACTCTATGGTGCTTGCCTAAAGTCTCTGAACCCTTATTCAGCTGCCAACCTTTACCATTTTGCTACCTCGTTCTATTACCAAAGAAGGGCTACATACCCAAAAATTTCAATGATTAATGGGTGTATGTACGTGTCTGTCTGCTTTTGATGCTGACCTGCCTTCAGCTGTGGACTGTATTCAGTGGATTGTTTGTTTTTTATGTGTATATTGTTTTAAAGTGGTGGGAGACTGGTGAATATTAATGTTCAGCCTGGAAGAATCCAGGCAATACCCAGTTTAGCTATTCAGTTTTCCAGCTTCCTAAAATCACTAAATGTGAATACCAGGACAGTTCCTTCATAAAAGCCATAGCCAATTTTCTTCACAGTCGATAATTCAACCGTACCCTGTATCTAACAAACATGTTATAATGTCCTAAGGGGAGGGTTTTGGGCCTGGAATTACTGAATTCTAATCAAAATACAAAAGGCAAAATCTGAAAATCAAACTTTTGTTAAATACAGTGGTTCCTAGAGACTGAAACAATTGTTTCGGGTGTTCACTCGGTAAAGTTATCAACTGGAAGCTTTTTGAATTATTATATAGACCCATTTCAATTCCAGTGTATCATTTTAGGGTGACAATAATTTACTGTATGGAAAGCTGCTGAGCCCATTTGAGCAATTAAGTTCTGGTCATTTATTGATTTTCTTGTTTTTCCAAGGGTAATTCAGGTAGAGTTAATAGTTTCTTTCTACAAAACTGATTGTAGTTTTCCTTTCTGTAAATAATAAAGTGGAAGATAATATGATTTGGTGTGAACAAGTTTAAATGTAAACTAACAGGTTAATGTAGAGGAATAGATTGATCCCTTATCTTGTGGGAATTATTCAGTTTTCAAGATTTAAATGTAATTTCAATGAAGTTCAACTTTTAACAGTAGCTGCTGATTGGGAGTAATGTTTTTGTTCAGAGGGTTTATCCCCACAAGCTCACTGTCTAAATTTACTTGTCCTAATCTGGGAGTGTGTTGAATGAGGTGAAAGAAATGATTGATGCTAATGGCAGATTTTTTTAATGACAATTATGCAGCTTACAACTATACAGGGATTTCAGAAATTCCTATTGCAGACTACTACAGTAGTGATTAGGAAACATGTTCAGCAATGTACCATCTCAATATTAGGAATACAATCAAATAAAATCAGTTAAATTAAAAAGTGTAGTTTTTATTGGATTCCAATTCCCTACAGTGGTATGCTTATGGAACAGGTGTAATTTTTGTCTTGTAGTGTCAGTTTATTGTATAGAATTGAGTTATAGTCAACTGTAGGAGCTGAGCAAAATGATAACTACAGTAAGTACTCGATAAGCAGTGTCTATTTAGACACACGACAAAAAATGATAATCCAGAGGCATAATCACCGATCCCTTGTCAACTTTGGTAATCTGCCATAAACAAAAATGTGTAATTCGTTTAAACACATTATTGTGTTTTTTTATACTGTTTCTATGTTACAAGTAAATTTCTGGACATGGGTCCCTAATTAAAAATATATCTACTTTGTCTCCTCTAAAAGGACTTTTTGAACATCGTGTACAAGCACTGTTATAAGTTAAAAAATAATTCATAATGCACTTTATGCCACCTGCAAGGCCAATTTTCACTGTTAATCTGGCAAACAGCAAAGCACCAGTCCCCCTTGTCTCGTTCTTATTCTGCATGACTGTAGTTACACCCAAAATACTTTTAATTGTGTTCATCTTGTGTTTACTTTCCTTGTCCTTTGTTTTCATAAACCTTTCAGTTGGTGTCATTTTGCCTTAATAATCTGAATGGGAAAGATATACATAAGGATAATCTGACTTTTTGTATGGTTTCAGGAAATTTTTGCATCTTGCATTATATGATCTTGTTAGGAAAGTTTTTGGGTTAATTCTAGATGGGGATACCGCTACAATCTCTTATCGCCTAGTGTAGTACACACACAGATCACGTGGTATAGATGACATCATTGTGACTGCACGTACCAACAAAGTAACAGTGATGGATGTGATTCGAAAGTCGGGTATCTGCAATATCGTGCATTATAGTTACATTTCACTTTGGTCCAGGCTCATTATGACTGAAATGCATATTTATAAAATATGACTTTGTCAGTTATAATTTGAGTTTATGTTGGAAAGCAGCCTGGACCATACATCACAACGACGTCATATATTCCACGTGATCTGTGTGTTTACTACGAGAGACGGTAAGAGATTGTAGCAGTATCCCCATCTAGAATTAAACCAAGTTTTTAACATTGAAAAGGCATGTGGATCTACCCGGTGTCGTGAAAATTTACTCCAGTTGTAAGACTGGAATTTTTGGTTGTCGCTCAAAACTTTTAATGTATTTTTTTTTTATTTTTAAATAAGAGTAACTGGCTTTTCCCAGCATGTGTTGCATGCCCTTGTTTCGCTCTAAGTGGGTACACATACGCAAGCCATACACATGCAAAAAATAAATTAAAGTCAATGGCTTTTTATGCATAAATTAAATTGGAAAAAATTTATTGTAGTGCTTTGGGATATACAATATTTGTGGTCTTTCCCTCTTCTCCAAAAGCAGAGTACCCAGCATTACTTGGGGTATGGATTTGCAAAGTACCTTCAACTTCGGATAAAAACTGTGTAAAGAATATAAGTAAAAACTAAGGGGATTTGATGGGGGAGAGGGGTTGTGTATTTGTAAACTAAATGAAGAGAGAAGTTTTCTCTTTGTTTTGCTGTATACATATGAAAAGTTCCATCAATATCCAATAAAAACTATAGGTATCAATAAAGAACATTGGCACAAAATAAGAGGGAGAGGTAAAGGAGGAGAGGGATTATGTCCTTGCTAACCAAATATACACAGACGGAAAAAAAAATCCCAACACCAAGAAAAAATTATTGTAGAGTAATGAAATTTGGACAATGCATTTGTCAAGTTAACATGTTTAATTGATTAAATTTTCAAGATCACAGGTTAATTTAAGCTCAAGAAAATGCATTTCAAATGTGAAATACTGTTAAATTAATAGCCGGTGTAACCTCCAGAATTTTGAATGCAAGCCTGCAAACGTGAATGCATTGTGTCATACAGGTTTCGAATGTCACTTTGTGGTATGGAGTTCCATGCTTGTTGTACTTGTGCTGTCAATACTGGGACGGTCAGTGCTGGCTGTGGATGATGCTGGAGTTGTCGTCCAATGATATCCCATACGTGTTCAATTGGAGACAGATCTGGTGATCTCGCAGGCCAAGGTAACATGTCGACACTCTGTAGAGCACGTTGCGAGACAACAGCGGTATGAGGGCGAGCGTTATCCTGTTGAAAAACTCCCCCTTGAATGCTGTTCATGAATGGCAGCACTACAGGTTGAATTACCAGACTGACGTACAAATTTGCAGTCAGTGTGTTTGGTATAACCACAAGAGTGCTCCTGCTGTCATAGGAAATTGCTCCCCAGACCATGACTCCAGGTGTAGGTCCAGTGTGTCTAGGCCGCAGACAGTTTGGTTGCAGGCGTTCCCCTGGCCTCCTTCCGACCAACACTCGGCCATCACTGGCACCAAGGCAGAACCTGCTTTCATCAGAAAACACAACAGATCTCCACTCCGTCCTCCAATGAGCTCTGGCTTGACACCACTGGAGTCGCAAACGGCGATGGCTTGTAGTCAGTGGAATGCACGCTACAGGGCTGGAGTCATGGTCTGGGGAGCAATTTCCTATGACAGCAGGAGCACTCTTGTGGTTATACCAAACACACTGACTGCAAATTTGTACGTCAGTCTGGTAATTCAACCTGTAGTGCTGCCATTCATGAACAGCATTCAAGGGGGAGTTTTTCAACAGGATAACGCTCGCCCTCATACCGCTGTTGTCTCGCAACGTGCTCTACAGAGTGTCGACATGTTACCTTGGCCTGCGAGATCACCAGATCTGTCTCCAATTGAACACGTATGGGATATCATTGGACGACAACTCCAGCATCATCCACAGCCAGCACTGACCGTCCCAGTATTGACAGCACAAGTACAACAAGCATGGAACTCCATACCACAAAGTGACATTCGAAACCTGTATGACACAATGCATTCACGTTTGCAGGCTTGCATTCAAAATTCTGGAGGTTACACCGGCTATTAATTTAACAGTATTTCACATTTGAAATGCATTTTCTTGAGCTTAAATTAACCTGTGATCTTGAAAATTTAATCAATTAAACATGTTAACTTGACAAATGCATTGTCCAAATTTCATTACTCTACAATAATTTTTTCTTGGTGTTGGGATTTTTTTTTCCGTCTGTGTAGAATGTATGTTTTTTTTTTTTTTTTTTTTTTAAATTAAAGTATTCATGTGAAAAGTTCAATCCATATTATATAAAAACTGTGGGCATGTATAAGTAACACTGGAAAAAAATTAAGGGGTTTGGGGAAAAGGAAGGGTTTAGCTGGTTTTTTAAACCGGATGTAGACAGTTTTAATGCGTATATATACAAAGTTCCATTGAAATTGGATAAAAACTGTGGGTCTCTATAAAGAACATTGGAAATTAAAGGAGCGAGTGGTGGGCTTTTGGCAAATCAAAAGTAAACAGTATTTTTCTGTTTATTTTAAAGTATACATGTGCAAACATCATTCAAAATCGGATAGAAACTGTAGCTTTGTATAAAGTACATTCACAATAATTAAGGAGATGGAAAAGGGGAGAGGGATTGAGTTTTCATAAAACGGATGTGTATTTTTCCTTTTGCTTAAAGTATACGGACCAAGGAGCAAGTTTGTTTAAAAATTAAAGGGAGAGAGTGTGGCTTTTAGATTTTTTATGTGGTCAGAAACCTACATGAAGAAATACATATATGTTCCAACTTTCAAATTTATTGTCAAACGGTATTGATTGTAGCTTTGTCTAAAAACATTGACAAATATTAAGGGGGTCGAAAGGGATAGAGGGTTTGGTTATTGTTAACCAAATGTAGATAATATTTTTCTCCTTGTTTTAAAGTGTACGTATGGAAAGTTCCAACGAATTGGGATAATAACTGTGGGTTCCTATTAAGATCATTGGAAATTAAAAGGGGAAAGGGTAAAGGGGGCAAGGGTTGGGGTTTGATGAACCAAGCGTAGACAGAATTTTTCTGTTTGTTTTAAAGTATACGTTTGTAAATTTCCATCGAAATCTGATAAATGCTGTAGCTTTGTGTAAAGAACATTTGCAAATTTAAGTGGATGCAAAGGGAAAGAAGGGCTGCATTTTTAAAAACCATGCAAACGCAGTATTTTTCTGATTGTTTTAAACTATGATTGTGTAAATTTCTATCAAAATCGGATAAAAATCTGAATGTATTCTTAAATTAGGGCGATGTAAGGGGAAGAGGGGTTGTGTTTTTTGAAACCGTATCTAGGCAATAATTTCAATTTGTTTTAAAGTATACGAGAGCAAATTACTATCGAAATCGATAAAATATGTGGGTTTGTTTAAATTATGGGGTATAAAAGGAAGAGGGGGTGGCTTGTTGGTGCTTTTTTTTCCTTTCTTTTTTCTTGTACCTTCGCAGACAAGTACTCGACAACTCACTAAAATTTCATAGTAATCGGATAAAAACTGTAGATTTCAATATAGATCATTGGAAATTAAGAGGGAAGGGGGTAAAATGGGAGAGGGGTGGGCTTAGACAACCAAATGTAGACAGTATTTTTCCGTTTGTTTTAAAGTATACATGTACAATTTTCCGTCAAAATCTGTGGGTATGTTTAAATTAGGGAAGGGGGTTGCATTTTTGAAACCATATGTTGACAATATTTTTCAATTTGTTTTAAAGTAGACGCATGCAAATTTTGGTGGAAATCCAATAAAATCTGGAGGTTTGTTTATATTTAGGGTTGTAAAGCACTGGAAGGAATGTTTTTTTCTTTCTTTTTTTTTTTGTAATTTTATTTGTTAAGTACCTTTTCCGATGTGCACTCTACAAGTCGCCAAAGTTTAATTGTAATCGGATGAACGGTATAGGAATGCATGGAGGACAAACACACATACATTAATTTTTATATATAAGGTGGCAAATGAATGCTATCAATGATCTCCCAGATATCAGTGATTACTCTGTAGTATTTTATTTTTCTCTGAAAATTTGATCCTGGGATGATATCCTGTTGCTTTCCCCAGCAGGACTAGTGTATGGATGACAAAACGATATTAAGATAAGCATGGATTGAAAATGAGGAAACACTGCAATACTGTAAGAGGTAGATATAAAACATACTGTCCTACATTTGCTGTGAAAAAGACTCCTGATCGGAATTGGAGTGATGAATAATCTTTTACCAATCATGATGCAAATAAAGACTCTACAGACAGTTTTATACTTTTATGAAGTTCATTAAACAGATAAGATGTAACTGAATGGAAATAAGAGGTGTATACATTCTTCATTAGCTTCAAGTCTGCTGTAAGAAAGTGTTCCTATTGTGTATGTCAATCGTCTGACATATTTGAATGCCAAGAAATTTCATACTCCTTGTTTCCAAAATGATTTATTTTTTAAATTTATATGTAGTTCTTTCTGGAAACAATGTCCATGTGTCAAATATAAATTGTTTTACCAAAATTTAATTTAAAAGCCTTTGCTGTAAGCCAAATAACAAACTACTGTGCACTCCATTTCCATGTACTTCTAGAGTATTGTTAGGTTAATGTCATAAGCAAATAGCATACATGAGGCTTTGGTTAGTATGTTTCCAGGAAAATCATCAAATTAAAAACAAAATTCCCCAAAGTACCACAGGTATCATTCCCGTGCAACAGATCCTCTGTAAAACATGCAGCATGCATCCAGCTACTACCACTTACTCCACTCCTACCACAGGTGAAACATTCCCCATCATTGGTCATGCTATTTGCATTACAGAACACCTCCTATATCAACTTACATGCCTCCATTGCTCCGGCTCATATATAGTCCCCACTACTAACCTACTTGCTAGCAGAATGAATGGCCACAGGCAGACAGTAAATACTAACAATGAGGCCCATCCAGTTCCAAAACATACCAGTTCACACAAACCGAATAATTTTAACATCTGTTTCTCAGTTAGGTCGAGCCGAGTTTTCCCTGATAACAGAGTCTCCTCTGAAATATGTAGATGGGAACTAGCCTATCAGCATGACCTCAACACCAGACATCCTCCAGGCCTCCAATAAATTCCTCCCACCAGACCCAGCACTTGTTATCTTTACTATTTATATTTCTTATATAAGAAATATACAGCCATCTTCGTGTACACGTCTGACTCCACTTAGTGTCTCACTTCTGCAAGAATAGGGCTGTACATCAAAATATTGCACTTTTCTTGTGTTTGTTCTTTTTTGTGTTGCTGTTCCCAGCCGCCTTCATCGGTGGTAAGTGTTGAGTCATATTTCCCTATCCTTCCATAGTTATATATAAAAGGAAATTCATTATTAACACTGAAATGCTTTTGCAAGATCAGAAAAATTCCTACAGGAGACGTTATACATAGAGTTTTGACTTTGAAGTGGTCTTTATCTTGTATACAAACTGTAACAAATAATCAGTTAATATTGTCAGTACAGTATTCAGTTAAACTTTTACTAAGAATAGTAGAAAAAATGTTAGGGTTAATTATTAAAATTTTCCTCTTGGACCTCACACATACTACACCTTGGCATTAAACCGTGTATGTTGCATGATATTTCAATGTTGCCACCTTTACAGCTCGACAAGGAAATTCAGTTTTGGTGCAACCTTGTTGTTAAATCACCAAAGAAATTACTGAGCGATCTTCAAGAATTAAAGAAAAGAGAACAGCAGCTACAAGAAGAAGAACTGTCTTTGACTCAGTCTCTCCAGGATAAGAAAGCACTGAATAAGACATTATCCTGTCGTATTACTTCAATTAATGCTGTTATTGAAGCAGTACAAAAGATACACATCACACAAGAAGACATAAGGTTAGAAATAATCATTGTTGTATTAAGGTACATTTTAAAAAAATATATGGTTTGAGAAAGACTAAACTTCTCATCTTTTTATTTTTAAGGCGTTCCAGTATATTTACCTGGAAGTTTTCATCACTTCTAATTTAAAGTTTTCTTTTTCATAACAGATTCTTATATTTCTTCATACTTCATGTAATCTGAATTGTAAATTGGTTTTTCAGAAGTAGAGATGCCTATAGGATCTACAGCATTTTATGCTGAATATAAGCTGTTCTGTATTTTATTTATTCTATTTTATTTCAAAAGTAATTCATAATTTACATAGTCAAATGCTTTGGCAAGATCATTTTATTGTTTAATTCCTCAAATGTTTTATTTAAAAATGAATATATAGCCATTTATGTGGATGATACTTTTTGGAACCCAAACTGAGATTAGTGAGGGAGGATATTATAGTGTGTAACATGATTTATTACTCTAAAATACATGACTTTTTAAAAATCTTTGAGAATCCTGAAAGTAATGAAATGGAATGTTGCTTCTCCTTTTTTAAATAATAATAATAATAATAATAATAATGGATTTACAACTGCACATTTTAGTCTATTTGCAAATACACCTTCCATTAAGGCTTTATTGCCGATGTGAGCAAGTACATGAATCATACAATCTGAACATCTTTTCAGTAATTTACTTGAAATATTGTCATAGCTGGAAATTTTTTTAGATTTTAATTGTTTCTTGAGTTTGTTTATTTCTAAGATAGTTACTGGTGGCAATTGTATCTCCAAAAATCTTTTAGGGAAAGCAGTCTGAAGAAGCCTTAGAGCACTATCTGGGAATTGTTTTTCTACTCCTAATTTCTCTGCAACTGAAGTAAAATGTTTGTTAAATATTTCACAAACTTCCTCTACTTTACTATGCACAAATCCATTTTGTTCTATTTTTATATCTTTAGAGTAATTTACAGATTTACTTGTTTCACTTTTTATTGTATTCAAAATAGTTTTCATTTTATTTCCTGACTTCTCCATTTGTTGATATATAACATGTTCTTGGCCTTCCTTATAACATTTATTAGTATTTTAGAACAAAGTTTATAATGAGCTATCAATGTATAGTTATCTGATTCTGTTACTTTAATGCAAAGGTCCATTGATACTCTAATACTCTTTACTATCCATCCCTTACCCAGTTCACTGTTAAGATTGTTGACAATGTTCATTTTTTTAAAACTTCCTTTGAAAAGTGTTTGAAATATGTTAAAGGAATCAAATTTTGTATTAACAACCTGTACAGTGTATACTTCTGACTGGTGTTCATTATTTAAGTAATCTATTAAATGTTTTATATTACTTTTATTAATATTTCTTCTGTATACCCAGCTTTTCTTTATCTTTTTTACAGTGTTTCTGGACTTATACATTATTGGTGGGCATCATGATCGGACATACCAATAATTACTAGAAGTATGCTGTAATTACTGTACTGAGAATTATCCATAAAAAATTATCAATTGCAGTCCTGCTAGTATATTGCATTCTTGTAGAGAAATTTGCAATTTAAGTTAAAAGACAACATCAAAGCTTCCATATCGAGTCCCTCAAATGCTGTGATTGAGAAAGTCAACATTAAAATCTACACATAAAACTGTTTGTTTTTTATTTGTGAAATGTAGTAGCAATATCTCTAACTTCAATAAAAACAGTTAGAGTGTCTTGAGGGGACCCTGTAAATTGCTATAACTATGAGCTGTTCTTTACCATATTCCAGTTTTGTAACACAGCATTCAAAGTGTTGTTCAATACAATACTTACAACTACACTGCTGCACTGAATATTATTTCTAACAAAAGTGGCAACCCCCCCCCCCCCCTTTTCTTCATTACATCTAAAATAATAAGAGCTTAATTTATACATTTGGATGTACAGTTGAGATATTCCTGTGTCATACAAATAATGTTCAGGGATGCACAAAACATCTACATCAAAATTTCTGGAATTTTTAATCTCTCTTTTAGGTCTAAGCTAATTTTATCAATTTTATTAAATATTCTTCTTATATTTCGTTTGTTAATAGTGATCTGATCACTTTGATTCAATGACTGAATTGTTTACTTTACCAGTATATACTGGTATGTCAGGTGAGATGTCCAATTTGAATAAATTTTGATCAACAGAGAGGTTAATTTCCTTTACACATCTTGATACATTTATTTTATTTACCCTAAAAAAAAGGCTACCACTTGGAACAGAAATACCTCTTTCAATCACCTGGCATCCTCTGATCTCATCAGCAATAAGAAGCGAAAGCTCCCTTTTACCCCTGAAACTAAGATGGAGTCCTTGGTGAGTGTAACTATCCTTACCAATACAGACCACATCAATCAAGCCAATGTGTGAATTTGCTGGCTGCCAAGGAACCCTTTTCAACAATGTATTTGTACGCCTAATATTTTGCCACATCAGGGGTTTATCATAACGCTAAAACAAACTTACAAATCCCACATTCGTCTGACCTGTGTTCTTGAAAATGTGAACAATGTCTTCCTCAATTGAATAATTGAGGTCCTTACCAAGACTATTTCCTTGTCCCCCCCCACATTTACAATAAATCTTCCTTTTTAGAAGTCTTTCCCTAGATCTTTCATATTTGCTGTTACACTCCCAAGATCTGCATTTGGTTTGCAAATACTGCAGACTTCATAACTTTGCCCCAAGTTGGACTGCAACCATCTCACTGATTCCCCTCCCATGACTGCTTCCAAGTAACAGTACTTTCCTCCATTTACATTTAGATACCCCCTGAAAAGTTCTCCCTTTTAGTTTATTATAGCCAAGATCATTCAGTTCAACCTGACGGTCTTCAAAGTTACCATCTATAACGACCAATGGCCGAAATACGTTGGATGACTCCAGCTGGAAACCATCAACAGACAGTTTCTCCTGCCAAACTTCTTTTCACTCACTGCTCTGCCTAAGCCTAGGAACAGAGCGTTCTGCTTTCAAGGTCTTTAAATTCCTTTCTGCCGATGCCAGATCTGACTGCAGTTTCAGAATCTGCTGCTTCTGATCATTAGTTCTGCAGGAGTGACAGTTCCAGACAATACCAACGCAAGAGTCACTGTTAGCAACATTGCTGCACTTCCAGTGAAACCAGCTTCCGCACTCCTGGCACATCACTTTCAGAAATTTATTTTTTGCATACCAATAAAGATCCTATCACAGCAGTATGCCAGAAATGTCTCCATTCTTACAATATTGTTAACTGCAAATTGATTGCTCTTTCATCCTGTGGCAATGATATCAAAGATTAAATGTTATAATTGTTCCTATTGTGAGATCTTAGTTCTAATCACTTTAATGTTAAGACAAATAGTTTGTGTCACTCAATGGTCTATAATGCGTTCAGTTAAGAGAGGCGGCTCAAGGTCAGTCTGCTGTATCCCCACTTCGCTGTCATTATGCCTACACGCGAAAGGGGAATTTATCATTCGCCTGCCTGGACAGAGCGATCACCTTTTGAGAGGCAGGTAGGGAGAGGGTGGTGAGGTGAGGAGTGGGGCCAGGGGAACATGACCTTGAGCCACCAATTCAGAGTGAACAGGGTATAGGAGTGGATACATAGTCTAGTTGGTAATCTAAGGAAAAAATTCAGATGATCTCTGCAGATACCTTTAAAAAAAATGGTGGCGATAGGATTAATATCTGCATTAGGTGTTTTGCTGGCAGTCGAGATGTCAGAAGAACAGTTGAAAATTTTGTTGGATCTCTGCACACTGCCTCAGAAATTTTGTTTTAACAGAATCTGGTACCAGAATGATTAAAGTCACTGGGGAAGGTTGATATGTTGGTACTTAATTTTAAAATATAATAAATTCCATTTAGTAAAGGAAAAGTCTGTTACATAACCAAACTAATCTGAATTTCAGGTGGGGACGAGTGTTTCACCCAATTTCTCATGCCATTTATCTGATAGTACAAAAACTTATGTCCAGATAAATCCTGACTTACTGTGCTTGTAAAGAAATCAAAGTTGTTGGTAATAACATTTAGGGTTTCTGGAGAAAGTGTTGGTTTATTGCTCTTTGCAGCAAAATTGTTCATTCATATTGTGCTTTGAACAGGCTTTGAAAATAGTCATTGCACAGACCAGTTGCAAGATATAATGTGGTTAATGAAGGTAACTCAAATAAATTTGTAGTATTATTTGTGATACAAGAACTTTCAGCATACGACCCAATTTACATCTGTACTGAGAAATAAATTTGAAACGATCATTCTGTTACTGATAAGCTTATGAAATAAAAAACTGAACCAGCTAACATGAATATATATTGACATGAAATGATCACCAGTCATTTAAAAGGCTTTAAAGTATCCAATCTTGTCAAAAAAAAAATTCCACTGTGTTGCCATAACAAACTGCTTCTAATTGAGGTGTCAAATTCAGACTGTTGGAAATAATTGTATTAGTCCACAAGGCATCACGTTGTAATTTTTGCTAGCCTGATCAGAGTGTGGATCTGGAACTGTACATATCAGAGAAATGAAATGCCATGATGCGAGAAACTTGCTTTTTACAATGTGGGATAGCTAGGTTTTTGTCTGAATCAATCAATACCTCAGCTCCATATAATTTTCTCACCACCCTTTTTCCATTTCTTACATTAAGTCACTCTCAATCAGTTTTCATTTCTGTTGTATATGCCTACTAACTGAATTTCATTAGTTCTGTGCCAGTACCTCATATTTCAGCAACATAGAAACAGAACTAGAAATCTCTTACATTTATATATTCAGATCCCTGCACAGAGAATGTCTTTATAACTACATCTCATTCTCAATACATGTTAAGTATATTTATCTTTTGTTAGTGTTTTTATTTTGAAAATATATTCAAAAAGCATAGTTAAACATTTTGAACAAGCAGTGAAGCACCATTTTTAGCATTCTGAAGTTTTTGCTATTAACAGAAAAGTAATTATTATCGTGCAAATGTAGGGAGAGTTAGGTAACCTTGGTATTCATATCAATGGTTCTACTCTCCTAAGAGTTTACCCAATTCGTTTATTTAGTTGTGGTAATATTTTACCACTACTACTGCTATTATTGTTTTAAAAGTGAAGCTTGAATAATTAAGTGAAAATGCTTCACTGTGTCCATACTTTACCATTTTTTAAAAATTCTGTTGCTGCATTAACACTTTATACTTAATCCTTTTCATAGGAGCTCTGAGCTGAATTTAAAACAATTAGAGAAGGAGGAAATGGAGCTACGAGAAGAAAGAGATTTACTTAAAGACAAGTTAGAAGGTACTCATGAGGCAATTGCGAAATACCAAACTCTAAAAGTGACTTTAGAAGAAGATATAAAGAAAACCAATAATGCATTGGAGGAAAAGCAAAGGTAATATTTTATAATTACAGAATGATTTAAAATAATTCAGTTATGTATCTTGTTTTTAATGTTTGGTGATATAATCAGTCATATTTATGGTTTCAAAAAAATGTTTTGGATTCATTTTAGTAGCCGATTTCTAAAAGGCAAACATCTTGCACTGTAAATAATTAGAAACTATAGTTCATGTTTTAAGTTTTTATCAACAATGTATGCATAGTATTCTTATTGAGTTTGGTTTTCTATTTTGAGATGACAATTTTTAAAGTCATGGTGTCCTCCAGGAATATAGAGTGAGCATAAGGTCTTAACTAATGATACACATTTTTTGCTAGAAAGTGTATGATGTACAAATATATTTTTAAATTGTTTAGTTACAATACACTAGAGCATTCGCTCTCTTTTTGCTGCGTAAAAAAGTCTAACTGATACTCAGTTTCTCTTCATACCTTCTCCTATTTCTCTTAAGATACCATCACAAAAGTGGCTTTTATGTTTGCAGTCAGAATTCGAATATATTGAAATGGCTATGAGGTGATAAAATTAATTAATTAGTCCACACTGCTGTTAATCCTGGCAGGTTGAGACATATATATAAGGGGATTAATGAATTTGTTTAGTTTATTTGTTCTACAGTCAATCCTCGATGTTATCGCTCTGCGATTTTTTGATAGATTCAGTATGATACACAAATTTGTAGCCTGCACTTGAATGGCACTGTTGGCCAAAACAAAAAAACGGTGTCATATCCATAGAGTTGCCACTCCCCCTCACTTAATATTTAATCAGCCAAACAACCTTTTAAAGGATGCATATAGGCAAACTAATGGTTACTAGTCAATGCTCACAAGAAAACACATTTTAAAATCAAGATATTAATACTCGTCTTCACTTTCCAACTCTGTCAACACTTAATGTTTATACAATTCCTCACACAATACTTTAGACACATTAATTCCTCTTTAGTTAGTTTTATCATGTTAATAGCTTGTGCTCCTTGCTAGTTTGACCAATACTTTTCTCACCACTAGTTTCCTTTCTCTCTTGCATACTGTTGGTGACTCTCTCTGGCCGAACACTACTGCTAACTGTTAAGAATATTCACTACCAACTTTAACATAAAACTCATCATCCGCACTAGAATCCTACTCATAATATGGGGACTTACTTAATTGCAGAAAATGTACATTAAATTTTTCATATACTAGAAGATTCAAAAAGATTTGCCTCAAAATTTATTTCTGCAACATCAACAATGCTACACAGCTGAAATTTTAGCTTGATCCTTCTGCCTCTGTTGTGGGAAGTTGCAAGTTCCCCCACCTTCTATAATCCTTTTTTTCTTTTCTTGTGCTGATGCTCTTATTGTCTTCTTCATTTTTCTTCTTTTGATCACATAGCACCTCATATCGTTCATTTTCCTGCCCCCATAAATTTTAACAGCATTCTTTTCTGGAATATTCTCTTCTTTATCTTCATTAAAATGAATGCTTCTTACTTCTTCTTTCTTTAGAACTGGCATTTTAATAGTGCCAGGTACATTATTTTCAACTGTGTTATTCACTAACATATGCTTAAGATGTATTAGCTTGGTTCTCTGGGTGGAGCTGCGTCGATTTATTTTCACTTAACATTTCTGCCATTGTGTTGTGGCTTTTATCAGAGGACTACTGTGTCAGTTGCCGCTGTCACTTTATATAGTAGCAGGAAGCGAGCACGTGCACATGCGATAACCGTCCACAGTGACATCATGGATGTAGGCGTTAGGATGGGGTCGTTCACTTCTTGCTACTATATAAGGCGATAGCGGGTTCTGACATTGCAGTCCTCTGATAAAAGCCACAGCACAATGGCAGATTTTCCTGTCTCAATTCCTGTGAAATTTTGTCGTCTTTGGTAGTCATTTGTGGTAATATTTTGGTCACTTCTTTCTCTTGTTCAACATTCTCACACATCTTCTTTGTATCTAAAGTGCACTTCCTGTTATTTAAATTTTCTTCTGTGTTTTCATGTTTTGGTCTTTTTGACTTTTCAGGAGCTGCTTTATATCTTCTGTCTTTTGTTCATTCCTCTCTTCTGCCTGCTGAAAATGCTCATACATTTTTAACATATCATCTTGCTTCAGCACCTGCATTTCCTCTCCTTTCTTTTGTATTTTTCCAATTATTCTTCTTTGTATCTCTCCTGCTACATGTTTTGACTCCTTCATAATTTGTCTTCTTATTTCTCCTTTTAAGGAAAGTAGCATTGAAAATTTACTCCTCTTCTGTTTTTGAACATCAGCTTGTGCATTACCGACCTCTTTTTCTCAACTGTTACTCTGGTTGACTGGTACAGGCACATAAGTAACACTTGTAATACAATCCTTCCCCTTGCTCTCCCCAGAACTAATGCCACCTCTACTTCTCTCCATGTTGCCAACCAAACTTCTGAAAGAATTCCACTTCTTGCCCCACTAATATCAAAACTTACAATTCTGGAACTTTCACGAATGCTATTTGAATGACTAACTTCACGTTCATCAAGATTACACTCAACATTATATATGACCAACTCTCCATAGGTTTCCTCCTTTTAAACTAAAGTTTTAAAACAAAATACACAGGATATAATTTTAGTACGTCACTAACCATAGCTTCCCGCCAAGAAAAAATGAGAGTGAAATCCTTGCCAATACAGTTCAGTTTAACATGTCGCTGATTTCAATGTCAATAGATTTCCCAAACAGGTTAAAAAATCCAACCACAGTTGACTTACCTTGTCAGCACTTGTCTGCAGCCCAACAATATTACTTTTTATATAAATCCTTTTCATTTAAATCCTGGTAGCAGCACTGAAATTTTAAACAGTCACATACAATCACACATATACTATTGCTTCATAATTATTTTATTGGTTTAAGTCCCTTTATTGAGTTGCAATTATCTTCTTAGCCAAATGTTTCCACATCATTTATAATTACTTAAAAGTGTTCTACTAATTTTCAGTTAATTTTTTTATCTCATCTATTTATCTTTTACATTTTTCTTATTAACAACCTTTTATTATTACTCTTTTAAACACTTCCCTTTTAATTTCAGTTTCTGCTATCCAAAGTTGTCTTTCTTTATTGTCAGATTTTCCACACAAGAAATGTTACTTTTAACAGTTTTGTAATCTTGCCCTAAAATTTATTGCTCTCCTGCTTGCCACACTTTGATGATATTCTCTCTCTGGTGTTGATAACCACCAGAAGTTTCTATAATTCCAATGGTGCTGACGCCACCACAGACTCTGTTCAGAAGATCCTGCTTCATTACACAACGTTTTAATTACACTGGTGTTAATTCTGGCACAAAGTTGTGATATATAAGGAGATTAAATTAATTATTAGTCTACACTTCTGTTAATCCTGGAAGGTTGAGCCATATATGAGGGGATCAGTGAATTTCTTTAGTTATTTCATTCTACTGTTAATCCTCAATGTTATTGCTCAGCGATTTCTTTGATAGCTTCGCTATGATACCTAAACAGTAGTCCGCGCTTGAATCACACTGTTGGCCAGAACAAAAAAAAAAATAAGTGTCGTATCCATGAAGCTGTTATTGCCCTCACTTAATATTTAATGTCGAATAACCTCTTAAAGGATGCATATAGGGAAACTAATTGTTAGTAGTCAATGCTCACAAGGAAGATATTTAATACTTGCTTCACTCTCCAAATCTGTCAACACTTAATGGTTACACGATTCCTCATACAGTACTTTACACACATTGATATTCCACTTTAGTTACTTTTATCATATTAAGAGCCTGTGATCTATACTAATTTGGCCAATACATTTGGTACCATTACAATTTCCTTCATCTCTTGCACATTGCTGGTACTCTCTCTGGTCTTCCACTACTACCAACTATTAAGACTATTTACTACCAACTTTAACATAAAACTTATAACTAGACATCTTACTGATGCTGTGGAGCCTTACTTAATTACAGAAAATATGTGTTACCTTATATATAACGTCACATATTAATGATTGGTTAAGTGGGGGACTCACATGCTGTCAGATAAATTTGATCTGGAACGTATTTAAATCGAGAAATTTCAGATGTATCAGGTGAACCCAGTAGTCAGGATGTTGAATCATATTCCAATCTTTGGTTTTGGAAATGTTGCATCCAAAAATTAAAGAGAGAGAGAGAAAAAGCTTTGACTTGTATCATCTTATTGGAAAATTAGCCTTGTGCTGATGATCTTATGGATAACACAGTATTTCAACATGTCCAAGTAAACATTGTTAAAAATGATGGCCTTGATAATGTCCAATATCTTTCAAAAATGTTAGACCCCATTAAATTTTCACACATGGTGAGATCATGATACGCATTTCTGAACTGTTGAAGTTTTTCATGAGTCCACTACACAAACTGCACTTTCTCTTTCATTAATGCCCACTAACTTGATGGGTCAGTGGTAATAATCTAGTCTTGTATTCGAGATGTTACAAGTTCGAATCCATGTGCAGCCATACAGATTTAGGTTTTCCGTATCGTCCCCAAATCACTCCAGGTAAATGCCGGGATGGTTCATTGAAAAGGCCATGACTTAATTCCTTGCCATTACTTGCATCCACTCCGTTCTTGTCTTTAATGAGCTCTATTTCAATAAAGCATAAAGCCAGAAGATGAAGAAAAATTCGTTAATGCTGTTTTGGTGCTATAGACTGTTTCTTTTAAATATGCTGCTCAAGGTCACACTGTTTCATCCTTTCTCTGCTACTATCCATCCTTGATCGTATAGGAGAAAAATCATCCCATGAATAGCTCACTCATATTGTGTAAATATTGCCTCATTTAATAACAATGTAGGTAGAACGATATTTGCATATTATGTGAACAAATTTTTGTAATAAAAGAGTGCATTTTAGGTAGTTGCTACAAGTAATGTGAGCTAATCCATGTGTCATAGAAATTGCATATTTATAAAGCAAAGTTTTATAACTTAATAAAGATGTACAAAAATGGTGGACAATATCATTGAATAAAAGCTGCTTCCAGTCATCATTTTTGTTTTCAAAAGTTTTGCGCCACATTTTGGGTATTAAATCTCATTTTCAGGAGTGTTTGCTCCTGGGAGTTAATTCTCAAAACAGATCATGTAACTTCTAATCTAAAAGTAATAGTGACTGGAATCTGGTATTTGTTTTAATAGAAATTACCGATAAGAATAGAGGCAACATTTAATTTTACATTGCATAATGGATGAAATCTTGTTGGGTTAAAATATCACGAACAGAATGTTCTTTATCCAAGTAGTACATTTTTCTTTAAAATGGGACATTTTCTGTCATATCATCTTCTTTCCATCAGAAAACATCTACCACTATTACATTTCCTATATTGTAAATCAAGTTTTTTGAGTACTTTGATGTAAAGGCGTAATGACCCCAGTGTTGTGTGTTATTTCTTTTAGTACGTTCCCCATTTCCTTATGATGGCATGAAATTCTGGTATTAAATGTCAAATGACTTTCTTTCGTAAGATGTATGTTTCTGTAACCAGTTTTTTTATTATGAAGATGTTTTCTTTTAATAAGAGAAGAATGGCCCTAGCTAGGACCCTACTGTTGGCTTTAATACATACTTGGTTTGTTCAAAAAGTAACAGGAATTTTGAATATTGGATGTTTAGTCTCTTGTCAGCTGTTAAAGGGATAACACGTTTTGATAGTTGCTGATTTTTCATTTTTATAAATCATAGGTAAGAGAATTTAAATTCAATTTTGCTATAAAAACCCAATTAAGTGCAATAAAGTGTTAGAAGTGTTAAATATTGGTTTTGATGAAACTACTAAAACAAGGGTTTACGAATGGTATAAGTGTTTTCAGGATAGCTGTGGATACGTTAAAGATGACGAGCACATGGGTCGTCCTAGCAAATCAATAACCGATGAAAACGAGGAAAAAGTGAAAAAAATGATTATGAACGATCACTGAATCACAATTAGAAAAGTTGCTGATGATGTTGGCTTATCAATTGGCTCATGTCATGATATTTTTTCATCTGTTTTGGGTATGAAACTTGCTGCAGCAAAATTTGTTCATAAATTGATGATGAGTTTAAAAAAAAAAAAAAAAAACTATGGTCAATGGAAGTTGCTCAGGAAAGGCTAAATGAGGTGAACAAAGCTGCTGCTGTCATAACAGGTGATGAACCATGGGTTTTTGTGGGAACTAGCAATCACCCAGGGGTCGAAATTCGAGCTAATTCATTCTTTTTTTTAGTTTCTTTTGTAAAAGGGTAATATTTATTGCATACATTTTTCTGAATTTGTGCTATTATGTTTGCTGCAAGCATAGATAAATTATATACTGTGTACATTGATGTCTTTGGCTGCGAGCGTGTACCATGTCATTAGCTTTTAGCTTGTTTTGTTTGCCTTAATCCTCTTCAATAAGGAGCGTCCATAAACCATGTAGATCCATTTTGGCTTCCTGTGAGCACCCCCTCCTCCCCATGTAGCCTGATGTGGCTTTTCTCTCTACCCCCCCCCCCTCCCAACCTAGCTTTTTCCCCCCCTATTGATTCCAGAAGACATTTTGTACTGTTTTCTGTTGTCAGACAATCGTAAATTACATACGGAGATAATTAAATGATAGAAATAAATATTTACATGTCGTTACGTTTTCTGTACCTCATTTTAACTGTGACAAATAATATGAATGAAAAGCTACATGGCCTGGCCCGGAACCCTCTCCCCCCCCCCTTTTCCACGTAGCCCAACATAGCTTTCCAGCCAACCCTCTCCCTCCCCCCCCCCTAGACTGAGCCACGTAGTTTATGGACACTCTCATACCTATAAAATTAAAATGATACACTCCACACGTGACTGAGTTTGAAATTCTAGCTTCTGAACTGAACATAGCAAATGTATTTATGAATGTTTTAAAAATAATTTTTTAACGATGGTTCATTTGAATTTGTCCATCGTATAATGGCTTAAGATGTAAAACTACTTTAACCTTATGACAACATGAAGTGAATACAGTCCTTTCACCTGAAGTGACTTCTAATTGCAAAACCTGCATTATAAATTCTTGGAATGACATTTAGTGCGCATTTAAGTGTATCCATTAAAATAATTTCATCATTTTGTGTACTATGTTCCTATTTAAATTTTGTCTATTATCATCATTGGTATTCTTTCTTCTATGTCTCTCACTCCAACCTATCATTGTTCTATGTCAAGGCATAATGGAAGCAGGTGTGAAAAAAAGGTCAATTCAAATTATCCGTTTAGATGTTGAATTCTCTGTAATATAGAAAATATTCCTTTTTGAAATATTCCTTTTTTTAGTTCAAAGACTATGCGAATGTTTTGTTTCACCAAAAACCTGGAAATAAAAATCAGATATTCGGCTCTGATCCGATTTCAGGCACACACGCTCTTGCGAATTAATTTTTTATTTAATAATGTATTTGTAACACATATATTAACTACACTTATTATATTTTTTTCTTTACTGTTGACCAAAAACCACAGACATTGATAGAATCACTAAGTGTCATTGCCATTAAAAACAAACAATTGAAGGTAAACAACGAATGTTTTATATTATTTAATTTAATGTATTTGTAACTCGTATTATATATAAATTTTAGCTTTCTGCACTACTTCTCCATATAAACTTTAACTGTGCCAAATGTCACACTCCTCCGTGTGTGCAATATTCTTAAAAAGGGATTCGAAGTTTTCACTTCACGTATTAATGTATAGATGATGTCGAAAATAAGGCAAAATTGTTCCAGCAGAGGCATTCTGGATCGCCAAGACCGAAAGAATTGACAAGTTCGGTCAAATGCGAAGGTTATGCTCACTGTATTCTTTAATTGTAATGGCATAGTTCTTGCTACAAGGTCAAATAACCAGTAAGGAATACTATCTTCAAGTTCACCGCTGTTTGTGTGAAGCAGTCGCTCGGATTTGTGGCAAACATTTAATGTCTTTTGCATCAAATAATGCATCTGCATACGAAGCGTTGCTTGTTCATGAAAAAAAAAAAAAAAAAAAAAAAAAACTGTAAATTTTTTTTTTTTTGAACACCCCTTATATGCTGCTGTATTTATAACAATATGCCACATACCCCTTCTATCTTTGTTTATTTTGTGTGTGTGTGTTTGTGTTTCTGTTGAAAGTACATTAACTATCTCTTCAGAGCTTTGGTGAAATTACATATAAGCTCTGGATGCAACGAAACTAAGATAAGAAATGGCACTTGAATATCTGGAGGCAGTGGTCACCTTGCTAGCAAGATAACAATGGGAAAGTGGGGAGGGCATTAAAAGAAATATGATTTTGAACTGTCGATTCAGTGTGAACAGACTATAGCATGTTATACAGAGGTAGCATAACACATGCCTTAAAAGTTTTGAATAAGATCAACTAATATAATGAACTATTATTTTCTATCTAGTTTAGATTATGGTTACTGGTTTGCCTTATTCAGCCTATATATATATAGTAGTTCCTTCACTTCTTAAAAATTCTTGTTAATTTTCTTTTGTTTTACTACAGAGAATATATTGAGTTAGCAGATGTTGAGAAGCAGAGTGATCATGAATTTAAAGAAGTTAGTAGACACATGAAAGAAGTTCAGGCAAATATAAAACAAATAGAAGTAGAAGGAGAAAATGCCAAACAGGAACTAATTAGGACTCTACGTGAGGAAGTATGTAATATTAAGAGATTTTAGAATTAAAAAACTTCTTAATAATGAACAACCCTTGAACTAATGGAATTCCATTTCTGTTCTAGACAAAAACATTTGTGGAGACCTTTGAAAAACTTGCAAGTCGTTATCAAGAGGAGAAATAACTATTTTCGGACATGTATGGTGGAACTCTAATTGCACAGTTCCATGATTTGAAAAATAATTTAGCTAAGCGATTTTTATATTGTGAAATATGTATAAATTTTCATTTAATCTTTTCAATTTTACTATGATTAAGTAGATTACATTAAATTTTTCTTATGTTCATAAAATATGTTTAAATCTAGAGCAACAATTGTTAAGCCTGTTCCTTCTATGAATATTATGTAAATGTATTATTTAAATGATCTTGGGCAGTTAGGACAAGACAACACTTGAAATATGTGAGAAAACTATTAATATAAAATTTAATCTTTAAAATGAGGAACTATAGGTAAACTAGTCACTTTCTGGAGATGAAGGCAGGAGGGCTGCCACAAACATTTCTTACAGTATTTCGGTATAAAACCTCCTTTATGTGCATAAATGAGAGGTATGGTAAAGCGTTCAGATAATTTATAGTACAGTTTATAGTTTTAGCTTCAATTTGTTTCCTTTGAATATTTTACTGTAACCATTTTCAGCCCTATACCTTCAGGAGAGCTGTAAAAGAATGAATGTAGAATTTCTTTTGGAATGTTGTTTATTACAAAAATTCGAATGATCATGTCAGCTCTCAGTCAAAATTATCCAAGAGTAAAAATTTATTTGTTCAGCCAACCATCTGCTTAAGTACAAACTTCAAGGAAAGTAGTGCCCTATTCTTTAGATGGTCAAGAACATACCCTTCAGTACACTATTAAATAATAATAATTCAGCAATTCTCTGATAAGGATTAAGGCAATCCCTGCTTACTTAAAAAGAAGATTATTTTTTGATGCGAGACTCATACATTCCCATTGCCATGTGTGTCATTTCTTTACATGAATAAGGTTTTGTGTTGAGTTACTGTAAAATGTGTTCCCCACTGCCTTCCTACCCTTATGTTTGATTAGTGATATATGTATTCCATATATCCTTTCAAATACTGTTCTCTTCTCCTAAGATTCAGACCTTTATAGACAGTACAATGTTATTTTATACATATTCCTATTTTGTTTTTAACCCTTCATAAAGAATATTTTTATTAATATTTTTGAAAATTTTGATGAATTATGTATTCAATTCTTGGAATTAATTGAAAAATATATCGGCCTCAGGCTACAGTACAAATGACAGCTCTTTTGGTTATGGTACATTTTTGTACAAGTACAGTAGAACTCCAATTATCCGAATCAATTGGGTTGGATAATAAAAAATTAGGATAATTGGATTTTTTCCGAAGAAGTCTATTTTAATTAATTACTGTATGTATGTTGAAAATTGGAGAAAAAAAACTATTTTTAAAGAAAAAGAGCTTTTAACTAATTAAATGGAAAGGCAACACTTTTACATGTTAAGTACCGTACTTTAAATAAGTCATTGCCTGCTGAACATCTCGGTCAAAGTAAGCTGTTTGAATGTACTCATCCGTTTTCGGGCATCCAAGTCGCACATCCGATTGACAGTTAGAAGTTGCATGTGGTCACACTTGGGCTGACGTTCCATCCACTTCCACTTCACTTGACTAACTGATGGTCCTGTATCTGCTTCAGCTTCGACATTAAGGTCATTTTCTTCCTTGACACTTTCTTCTCTCATACTTTCAATAAGTTCATCATCATTTAGAATTTCAAACCCAGGGTCTGATGAATGCTCTCCTTCAGCACTAACTTCTGAACATCCAGGAATTTTCAATAGCACATCATTTCCATCTTCTCCTGTCTCCTCCCTTTCCGTCTTAATTAAAAAAGCGATTCAGATAATCAGTGATTCGGATAGTCAGAGTTTGGATAATTGGAGTTCTACTGTACTTGTTCATATAACCTGTTCCTTCAAGAATGTTGTGTTTAGTTGTTGACTTGTCTGTTTTTGTTTTAACATTAATAAAATTAAACATGGTGGCCAGTCAGTGTTATCAGACTTTAATATTATTCATCCAGGAAATGCTAAGTGCATAATTTCTATCATATCATAGAAAGCAAATTTGTGATATTGCTCAACGGTAAAAAAAAAAAAAAAAAAAAAAATCATAGCCCTAGAAGGAAAAAATTTATGCTACCATCCTACATATCTTAATGTCACTATAAACAGGTCAAGTTTGCTAATGTCTTGTTACTACTGCCCCCTCCCTTTTTAAATTAAATTGATTTTTCTCGCCAAAATTAATTTGCTAATAAATGTGACTTGTTTTTCATTCATAGTACATTGATAACAATTTTCTCACTGAAACGAAGGCCTGGTTGCAATTTCTTTTTTTATCTATTCCTAGACAAAAAAAACCTTAGGCACCCTGAAAGGGAGACGGAAACAAAATGCAACTTCATGGGTTGAGAGGGTATGTGATGTTATTTCAGTGATTACAATATTGAGTCAGTTTTAGAAAGAACTTGGCGCTATGGGCCCACTGATCAGTATGACACTGCACCCGTTCTGGTATGGATGTATTTCACTGATTCAGTTAGGAAGGGTGTCAAGTTGATCTATCCCCTTCTGAGGCAATCTGGCCCACAATGGTTGTAACTGGTTGCCAGGATGCTTCCTTCAAAAAGGCCATGCCCGAATTCCTTCGCATTCCATGTCCCGATCCCCATCCCGCCTATGATAACCTTAGCCGTCAATGAGCCATAAAGCCATAAGTAAAAAAAAATTTATTACTGGTCCTTCATATACTAGAACAAAGTTAATTTCAAAGCTGGCTCCACATATGTTCTGTCAGAGACAGGTATGGATTTCTTGCTTGCTATTGGAGTACCTTAATATTACACAGACTGTCCATAGACACGTGTCATTTATGGATGAGCATTGTCCTGCTTAAAAATGGCACTGTAGCATGAGAGGTAACACATGAAGAGAGCATATATCCCTGATGTACTACTGTATCCTTGACCTGATGACTCCAAACACCATGACACCAGGAGTAACACCACTGTGCTTCTGAGTCACTGGAGGAATGGGTCACTGTCATACTCGCCAATGATGGGCATCAAAGGTTTTGCAGAATTGTGATTCATTGCTGAACACTATGCTACACCATTCATCAGCATGTCTGAATCACAGTTCTGCACTACTTCGTACTTTGTATGTCCATCGTTGGTGAATATGGCAGCGATCTTGGGAGAGGTAGGGCAGTGTTCTTCGTGGCATCATGGTGTGGGCAGTCATTGGGTATGAAGTTAGGTCACAGCTGGTAGTAATTGAGGGAGCCCTTACGGCACAAAAGTAGGTCACATACAGCCTGTGTTATCTTTCAGTCGACAGCATTCAACAGGACAGTGCCCGTCCAGACACGTCATTTTTCTGTGAATTATCTTCATAATGTTGAGGTACTCCTGTGGCCAACAAGATCCCTAAAAGAACATGTGTGGGACCTGCTCAGACATCAACTCCGTCCCAGTGCCAGTTTCCAGGATATCAAGCACAACTGTTGTGGGCCAGATTTCATAAACGGCTTTGACACCCTCCCAACTGAATCAGTGCATTCATTCAGGCCAGAGGAGCTGCAGTTTCCTTCTGATAATTGGGCTCATACTGCCAAATTCCTTGTAAATTTGACTCAATTTTGTAATTGCTGAAATAACACCACACATTCTCTCAACTTATGACGTTTCATTTTGTTTCCTCCTCCCTTCTGCATACTTAACTTTTTTTCTTTCTTTCTTTCAGGCAGAATATGTCTTATATACGTCCAACAGTCTCTTCATCCAAACTTACTGCTTAATTGTAGGAGATCATTATTATATTTTAAGTTTAGTATTAAATATTGCCTACAAGCAGAGTACAGCAGATACATGCCAATCCCTTGTTTGTTGAACCAGGTGGAATTTTAACTTAAAATTGGAAAACTTGTGCATCTATCAAAACCACAGTTCAGTAGTCTGTCCAGAGGTTAGCTAGACAGACAACTCAATCAACTCATTGTATTTTATCTTTAGCAGGGTGGCATTGCAATAGTATTCAAACATTTACCACTGATTCCTGATTATTTTTGTGTAACAAGACTTCTGTAAAATCAGTCAAACTTGGTGACTTGCAGGATGCAAAACAGTTGTTATTTAAGGATCTATTAAATTATAGCAAGGGTAATAAATAGGAATTTATGCATACTGCAACTATTTTATTTTGATGCATACTTTAGCTATAGTCGGACAATCTTTGTAGATCAAATGAGCCTATTTATGCCCTCAATTTACAGGTTCTCATTCCTTAGTGCGCTGTGTCAGTAATTCTAATAGAAGATTTAATAGATATAGCAATCAAGAGCTGAAGATAGGTGGGCCCTCCACACACAGTGCGTTTGCCAAGCGATGCGTACTAGTCGCGTACTCGTCGCGTCCGAACTTCTTACGCAAGGCTGTGGGGAGCCACCAACGGGGCGATTCCCGTGTGATTCGTACTCGGCGCAAACTCGTCTCGAGTGGCGTACGTCTCGTGTGATCAGTTTGGAAGTTCGTGCGTGACGTACGAGACGACATTTTCTTTGTCAGTGAAGTAGAGAAACAGCCTGTTCTGTTTAAGTATATGCTTTCCGGGTATTCGAAAAAGGACTTCACTGAAAGAGCGTGGAACGAGGTTGCAATGTCAGTAAAGTTAACAGGTATGTAATAAGATATATTTTATTTTTTATTTATTTTAATGGTTCATTTTTATTATTGTATTATTTCAATTCATGTTTAACAGGCATTATAATCAAGAAAAATTATGTGAAAAATAAAAAATGGACTGAACGTGAGAAATGAATTGTACATAGTATTATTTTAATACCAGTATTTCCACTGCAAAGGTAGTGAAGCCTGTGGAGTGACAAAATACTTTGCTAAATAGTCTCTCAAAGAATTAGCTGTTGATTGATCGTTTATTACCGGTTGTGGAGCTGAGGGTGTGGAAATAATATTGTTTGCAGTAGCATTTAAGTTACAATTGTCGTCATATTGTGCTGTTTATTGGATTCCTTCTCTTTTTCTGACGTAGTTATGTAGTACACACGCACCTTTCAGTGTCAGTGACCTTATTGACATTGCGGCAACGTATCGGAGTATTCAACACTTGAAAATTTTTCTGTCATCATTCCAAATGTACATTTGATGCTTTTTCTCCCTCGGCTTAATCTGTAGTTGAATATCCTTTTTATATTATCAAGAACCCGTTTTGAATAAGGTCTCATTAGATATCGTGATGAAGGAAATGTCAGCCACAAAGTAATAAGGAAAAAGACAATGATTATTTTCATCATGAGGTAGCTTCTTAGGAAGTGGAAGATCAAGTCGAGAATGAGTCAACCACTGCCTCATATCTGTAGCTCTAAAAATCCCTCCATCACTGTTTCTTCCTGCATAACCTACCTCAACCATAGTAAACATGCCATCAGCATCACTATATCCTAATAGCACTATATAATGGTATGATTTATAATTAAAATTACTTGAACTAGTATTCGGAATTTTTTCAATACAAATATGTTTTTCGTCCAGAGCTCCTAAACGGTTTGGTAAATTCCATAATAATTGAAAACGATCAGCTATGCTTTCCCACTGTGTTCTTGTTGGTTGCAGCATGAAAACTTGATTTATCTGGTCCCAAATTATAATAGTGGTGTCTGCTACAATTCGTCCTATTGTTGTGTCACCCCTGGCGAAATATAATCCAAGCGCAACTAAAGTACTCTCCGTTTCCAAATACCTGTAAAAAATGGTTGTGCTATAATAATAAATGCATGCATAAATAAATTGATTAAAATAATACAGCAATAAATTATTTTTTACTGTTTTTAACTGCTTAACGTCTCTTAACAGCTAGGTCTTTAGAGACTGGAAAGGATGGGGGGCAAGGAATGGGAAGGAATTCGGCCATGGCCTTTTGAAGGAAGCATCCCGGCCATTGCCTGGAAACCATGGAACACCCAAATCTGGATTCCCGGACGGCGATTCAAACCACCGTCCTCCCGAATGCGAGGCCAGAACGCTAACCGTTACACCAGCACGCTCGTTTTATGTGTTTTTTTTTTAGTGATCTACTCACATTAACGAATGGTGTAGGCCAGTTTCAGTTTCCCAGCTGTTAGCAAAAGAGGTGGCAACACTGGGACCCACACTGGATGTTCTGATGCCATTTAGTGAGGGGAGGCTGCAAGGTATCTGGAGCTTTTGTTCCGCATATCATCTGAACTTTGACAATTAGATAACTGAACACCACATGTTGCAGTTAAACAGTAGTCCGATAACTTGATAAATGAAACAGGTGAATGGAATTAATGTTTTTCTTTTCTTTCTAGTGACCAAATACAAGGAGAAGTGGAGGAATTTGAGGAGTACCTTCGTTAAAAAACTCAAACCTCCCCGAAGCGAGACATGATCAAGAGGGCAAAAAGCATACTATTTAAATGACACAATGAAATTTGCTCTTCTGTTCGCAAAGGGACCAATTTTAGCAAGTGGTAAGTTACCTAAAATTCCTCCAGAGTCGGAGTAACTGAAGAACACGAGGACTTAGACGTCACCAGTACCCGAGTCTTTTAATTCATCATCTGTAATACAAGATCCATCGTCACAACCACCACCGACTCCTCCAACTGTTCCCTCTTTCAGACAACTCTCTGCAACTTTTATTGATGAACCGTCTATATTGGCCTCGGTTCCTGTGGTAGTTGCTGACCAACCTGACCATTCCAGAGAGACGCCTATTTGCAGAAAACGGAAGAGAGAAGTAACGAGCAACAACTATGCTGCAATAGACACACTTCACTGAATATTTGCAGGCCAAAAAAATATAAACTTTGCGCAGCTAGTAAAAACTCTTCAGCTGATGAAAGAAAAGAAGGCATCAAGCAGTTTGCTCTCTGTCTTGTGCCTGACATGTTACACATGGTAAATGCACAGCTCAGAGTATTTAAACAAAGGACTTTGCTCCTAAAAGATGAAACACTTGGAGTTAAATCCTATTGATTTTCCAACACGAGGACTAGATCCACAAATTGTGACTAGATTTACAACATGTCATACTCCTTTATCTACATATACTGGGCCAGCCAGTGAAATGTTCAAAGATTCAGGTTCAACACTAGAACACGAGAACTCACTGTCAGATGGCTCTCAGAATGAACCAAGCAACAAACAAAAACGTTTCACACAATTGTAAATATTTAATTTCTACATATGCTTAGTTTTATTGTTTAAAGAACAAATGTAAAATGTTGATATAATAAACATGTGTGAAACATTATGTTGTTTCTTACCTTAATGTAATTAATATTCTTTCTTCTGCTATTACACATTCCCTCAGGTTTGTATTTTGCTGGTGAATCAAGGGAGAAATAATTTCCACAAGATTGGTATAGGAATCTTTTGACATTCTGTAGAATGCATGAAATCTAGCATTTGATTCTTTTCGTTCAGTGGCCGCAACGAATACTCGGCAGTTGATGTTCCTCTCGATATAGGGATGCACCAAATATTTCCGCTTCTTCCTCATTTGCATTTTTTTTAAAATAATAGTACATTACTACATCCTCTTCTTCATTTGAATTTGACATTTCAAAATCAGAATAACCTTCTAAGGATATGTCAGATGAAAGCTAGGCATGCAACCGTCCTGCCTGTTTCTACAGGCAGACTGGCTACTTTAAACACTTCGTTGTCGGACCCCAGTTCGCGTGAAATGCTTGTGACACACAAGCCGCATGAAACGAGTGGTCCCGACGACGAGTGGTAATCACACCATGTGCAGAGGGCCTAAGAGGTCAGCGCAAGCCATATGTCCATCTTCCCCTTTATAGTGGTACAGAACAGCACTTATCGGGCAATTCAGCCTCCATAACCATCTTCAACAATTACATGTAGTGCAGAAGTGGTATAAAAAGTACTGTTCTCTATTAGTCAGTGGGATTTGTCTAGTCCCATATCATTATCCACCACAGTATCAAATCAGTCACAGTGTTCACACACACAAACAAATCTAGCTGTCTTTTATTGTACTCTGTTTCCCTTACTTCCCTAGTTCATCTCTTCGTAACTCCCTGCAGTAGATGCAAGACTTAACCTTTGTTTACTACTCTCCAGTGTGGCCTATTCAAAAGAGTTTATTATCAAATGATAGGCCAAGGTGTTTAAAGTTTATTCGTTCAATCAGCAACTTCCCCTCTGCTGCACAGTCATACAAAACCTTAATTTTTCTATCTGTGTGCATAAATTAACACACTATTGTTTACATTTATCTTCATTTCATGTTAACGTATTCAACAAGATATTCTCTGCTGTAGGTCAAGCCTCTCATTGTGTTAACAATATATAATATTGTCATTATCAATGAAAATTCTGATTGTAAACCAACATAAAAATAATTGATTTAGCACAGTCAAAAGCAAATGGTCGAATGCACTACATTTTTACACTCTCATGTTTTCTGATGCAACAATTCCTGACCTGATGATTTGCTTTCTTTGTCTTAAGAATTTCTCGTCCTAACAATAATTTATTGATCTACCGCAATAATTTTAACCTTATTCAACTCCATTCTGTGGCTCATTTAATTAGATGTCTTTGATATTGCCATTGATACACAGTAACGTTGCTGCTAGTGCGAAACTTGTATTATTCTTTTCTCTTTATACGAGATTCTGCCCATCGTTGCTTAGCTAACAACAATGTGGTTATTTTTTTTCTGACGATCTTGAAATAAAAATAAATATGAACTTAATGGTGTATTACCTCAGTGACAAATTTACAAGTTTGAACTTCCATGTAAAGTAAAGCGCCTTGTTCATGGTCCAACTTACAGGACATCCATGTAGAACTACAATAGAATGCGCTCACCCATTCACGCTAGTAAAGGGGGTCCAGCAAAATGTTGCAAGCAATCCTTTCCACTCGTACTTTCTCGCGGCACACCATGTGTCCTTATTGTGCACTGGCAGCAATTTTCCTCCAATCATGATCTAACACCATAGCTTGTTGGACAGCAAGGACTCATGTTGGTTGTTTGGGAGTCCCAACATCCAACACGTTCTGCATATAGTTCTCTAATCCTTTTCATAGCCCATCAAGAGTTCTTTATCGAAAATCAGGTGAACGTAGATCCTACAAGTTGTGCTGTGAGTAGACCACTAGAATGTTGGAAAGGCAGGTGGCGGGCACGGAGATGTGTGGTGGTGTGGCATTGTGCTTGGTGCTTGAATTAGTTGAGCCATGAAGTTCACATGACAGAGATTGTTTTTGTAGACGCATGCGTTGTTATGTAAATAATTTAATTCACTTGTGAATTACCATCCCATGTTTTTTGTTGTTGAAAGACGAGAAAAAAACATCAATGTGGCAGTATTATACGGAAATAGATGTTACTTCTGAAAAATGTAGAATTTGGCATAAAAAATACATTTATTTTGATTTTATGTTAATTTTTGATAAAATATTAAAATCTAAATAATTATAAATTTATTTTTCCACTTCTGCATTCAAAAAACATCCGCATCCGTGGATGTCAAGCGTTGAACATCCACATCTGCAAAGATGACTTGACTTCTGTTACAACCCTAGTATGAAATAAAGGAGGTGGAGTAGTTGCAAGGAGGGCAGCTAGATTTGTTTGTAGCAATTACTGCACAACGTTTTATCTGATTTTTTATAGGAATCTGGTTGGTAGTTTTCAAAAGACAAATTTAATTGTAATGGAGAAAGTTAACTCATCAACTTGCATTTTTAATGATTTTTTTTTATCATGAATTTTTTATTACAACTTTTCCGATCATTTCCTTATGTCCTTTAGATATATTAATTTTTTCAGTGTTTAGGTTTAATTTTTCATTATTTCCTTGTTAATTTATTCAAGTCTTTGACTGCATTACCTACAAAACAAAATTATCACTCACCCTTAAGCCTGTAATCAAGTGGCAGCTCCCTTCCTTTCCATCTATTTCTTCTACCAAAATCTATACAGACCTTTTAACAGTGAATATACACTCTTCTATCCCCTCCTGCTTTCAAATAACTCACAATCCAATTCCTTTATCATAACAGCTACTGATTATGTTCTGCTATCCTTTGTATTCGATCCAACTCCTGCATTTAATGCCCATGATGTGGGTTCCATACCGAATGGTCTAACCAAGTTTCGCAACCCAATTCCCTTAATTCTATGGTACATCCGTCATCAATATGTTAAATATTGAAGGATTTTGAAACCTCTTCCTACTTACTGTGCTTGACCCACTTGAGTTTCCTACTAGGAAAATGTTATTGCCAAGCTATTTATATTTTGTCTCCAGAAATAAATTCCTCCTTCACCCTCTTATATACAGGCAAAATAAAGAAACTACTTATCATACAGAAAGGCAGTGACAAACATCTATTACAGTATTTTGGTAGTCATTTCAATATGTGAGTAAATGGTACATGTGGTGAAAGAATCAGATTTGCACACACTGATGTTTGCCACATGAATGGAGAACAAAAGAGATGGTCGATAGCTATGGGAAACGTCACTGGAAGTGGAGGAACATAATAGCACTAACGAAAAAAATATATAAAAAAGGAGAATAAAATATATATTTGGAAAAGGGGTGGTAGTATTAAATTTTTGTGTGGAGAATTATAAGTGATAGGTTTGCTCTACAGAGTTTAAAAAGGGTCATGGTTTCTGAGAAATTGAGCTCACTGGATGATTGGTAATGCTCAGGGGTGGCAGTTGGAAGAGTGTGGGTTCAAATCAATCCTCATCTGTCCATCCAGATTATGGTTTAAAATCTTTTTCTGAAATCACTTAAGGCAAATGTTGGGATCGTTCCTTCTAAAGATCATTGCCGAATCCCTCCCCATTCCTTGTCTCCAACCCACTCCATCTTTAATGACCCCAATGTTACAGACACGTAAAGCCTGACATTAAAAAAAATATAGAATGCTTCTGGGAAGAATCACAGCCATTACTGAAAACAGTTGTTTGACTTGTCTTTCCATAAACCTCATCCTTTGTGATATCCGCAGACGGGAAGTAGCTTAGTTACTTATCCTTACATCTAGAATATTTTCATTACTTTCTCTCTGTTCCACCATGTCCAGCAATATTATTTCCTCATAGTTAATGATTCAGTATTTTGTACACCACTGCCATGCTTGCATTGTTCTTCATTTATGTGGCAAATCTCCAGGAGAGTGGGTCCATTGTGATGATAAAACCATGTGAAATTCAGGATATTATAGGAACTAACATCAGGAAGCGGTGGAGGTTGTTTTCTCAGTGTGTCCAGACCATTAAAATATAATTTATAAAACAGACCCTCATGAAATGTTTTAGACCAGTTAAGTCTAAAAAATGACTTTTCCAGGCATCCCAGCAAGAGGTTTGCATAAGAAGGAGCCATTTGAATATAGAATTGATAGCAAGTTTTGCCATCAAAAGAGAGTATTTATTACTAGCAGTGCCAATTACTGTCCATGTGAACCACACCACCTGCTCAATTGTCACATTTTATGGCACAGTCTTGTATCTGCCTTGGTCTACTGATGAAGAAGGATTGTATAACCAATGTTTCATGTGTGCTCTAGTCTGTATCACCACTGTCCTGCCATCACTTGTGATAAGTAGTGGTCTATTCCCCTATCCCAAATTTGAATTTTACATAGTATTGCTCTAGGTTGTAAGGATGCACCAGATGAAACATCAAAAATTTTCTAACAAATATTTTAAAACTGAACTTTTTATTATTTAATTATATTGACTGATTTTTGTAACTATATGTGCCTTGTCTCTTTGTATGTTACCAAAATGATTTTATCTGTAGTAACAACCATAGTTTTGTATAATACTCTAATTTAACTGTGAAGCACGATCGTGTGGAGCTATAAACATTTAATATTACTTTTTGACCGTTAAAGGAAGAAAAATGGTTATTGAGCATACTAAGTGAACAGTTGACACTTGGGCCTGGAATTCTGGACGAGTTGTATTTTATTCCAGTCCACCCATTCTGATTTTGATTTTATATGGTTTTGAATAATCACCCCAAATGAACGTTGGAATAATGAGGGTTCATCCAAAATTGCATGGAAGAATTTTATGCAAACTGTTCTCTCCCTCCCCCTCCCCAAAATAAAAAAAAAAACAGTTTGTCACAATCATTTGTTTAAGGATACAGGGATTTTAATCTGAAAACACAATAAGCCAAATCCTTAAAATGGGAACAGTCAATGTAATTTTTTTCCAGGATGCGATTATTCTCAGTTTAGGCTTATACGACGAAGAGAGAACCACGAAGAGGTGGATAAACTCTAAATGTTGCCATGATTTGTGGAATTAAATATTATACCTTAGAATGTGGGAGCTGAGCGATGAATGCACAAAAGGAAAAGATATTCGATGTACAGTTTGCGAGGTAAACATGCACTCCAAACATGTCAATTTGATGCTCAAACATGGAATGAAATAATTCTATGTTTCTGTCGTGGAACGGGTGCTGACCATAACAATTCTGTTTTTAAAAGGTGCCTACACTGTTGAGTTTCGAGGTGAGATACTTGCAAGATGCTACTCCACAGCAACTCTCAAAAAATAGTAATGTAAATTCTGAATTATTATCACTTGATTTGTCTACTGTTATGAATCTGTCAGTGCCCGAAGTACCTAAGTATCTAATTAAATCTCATTGTTCATATACAACCTAAGTCAATTCTTGTTTAATTTCTTTTATTTAGTTAGCTGGATTTGTGATAATGTAAGTCATGATCTTAAATATGTTGTAAAATGTAATATAATTTCATGTTTCTTTTGATCTAAGCAAATTAATGCTAATATGATGGTGTTGTATGCTAACTTTAACATAAATAATCCGTATAGGAAACCAAACATATCATATATATTTCTATAAGGTGTTCTTTCTCTCTCTCTCTCTCTCTCTCTTCTCCTTCACAAGCCATTGTCTCTTAATACTGAACCAAAATCAACAAATGAGGTATCATTTTAAAGCTTAAGATATCCGCTTTTGTGAAGTCATATTTAGGAAACCCATTTTTCCAAATTCGACCCAAAAAGGACAGAAAGGCAATATTTCTAAAATGCGTTTTTTGTGTCTCGAACCATTTAACTTCCTGGATATCTAACCGAAATCAGTAAATGGAGCAGGATTATGTAGAGTAATGTCTCAGCTTTGGTCATGGGCAGAGCCAGGAGGGGGGGGGGGGTGACTAGGGGGCTAAAGCCCCCCTAAAAGTATCTGTGTCCACCCCCGACATTGTAATTTTGGAGACCCTTTTTTTTCTTCTTTTTTAGCTCCTACTGATTCGAGTCCCGAGGAGGCTATAAAGACTATCCCATGGCCGACTCAAGCCCCCCCCCCCCCCAAAACGCAAAACCACTGAAGGCAAGCCCTCTGAACCAAAATACTCAAGCCAACCCCCCTCCAAACAAAAGTCCGCTTTAGCCCCCCCCCCAAAACCAAAATCCTGGATCCGCCCCTGGCTTTGGTGACATCATATACCAAGGAAGACATTTTTTGGGAGGGGAAAAAACCATCAATGGTTCTACAACGCATTTTGTGTCACAAGCCATTTATCTCCATTGATATCTAACCGAAATAGATAAATGAGGTATCATTCTAAAGATTAAGGTCTCTGCTGTGGTCACATCATATTTTAAGAATGGAATGTTTCTGAATTGTTCTTAAAGGGCAAAAATCTCAGTATTTCTAAAATGCGATTTCTGTATCTAGAGTCATTTACCTCCATTCATATTTAAACAAAATTGATAAACGAGGTATCATTTTAAAGACTAAGGTCTTCGGTTTCGTTACACCATATTTTAAGAGAAGAATTTTTCAAAATTTGGCACTTAAAGGGCAAAAGTATTAATATTTCTACAACGCATTTTCCTGTCACGAGCCATTTATGCCCCTTGGTACCTAACCGAAATCGATAAATGAGGCATCGTTTTAAAGATTAAAGTATCCGCTTAAGAAAGAACTTTCTCCAAATTCAACCATTATGGGGCAAAAATATCATTTCTAAAACTTTTTCTTCTTCTTTACATCGCTTGTGCCTAACCAAAATCGATAAATGAGGTGTCATTTTACACATCATATTTTATAAAAGGTATTTAAAAAAAAAATCGACCCTTAAAGAGCAAAAATATCAATATTATCTATACAACGTGTTCTATTATTATTATTACTAGCCACTTATCTCCTTTGATACGTAACCGAAATCGATAAATGAAATATGGTTTTAAAGATTTAGGGCCCCAATTAGGTAAAATCATAAACTAAGAAAGCAACACATATCACATAGATGTTGATATGCAGTGTGCATTTTGTTCAGGTTGATTGGATTGTGGTAAGGTCAGTGACAGTTTTTCGTACATACATTGTGTTATAAATTTTCCTAACTGATTCGTAATATGTTGAAAGTATTTTGATGTGTACCTATTACACTAAACAAATATTCGTAACGAAAGTGCAGTTATATTTCAAACATTCAATCTCACCTACTCATCGTAATTTATTCGTGAAAGTTTCGCACGGGTAATCTAATAATAATTAAAATTACAGTTATGTGGTGATATTGGTTTTGATAGACATTGCTAAAATCATTTCTTTTGGCAAGAAGCGTAATAAATGTTATATTCAAGTGTAAACGAACTTTGATTTTAAAATAAACTTTTTCGCTGATCAAATCTAATATTTTAAAGAAAAATGATTATTACAAAAATGTATTTAAACAAATAAAATATTTTGGTTACTTTAAAAGTTGGGATTTAGATAAAAACAAATTTATTCTTTAGGCACACATGGCTATTACGAAATGGTGCCCTCCAGAAGGACTTATTAATTCAATAAGGGATGGCTAGTGTAAGCACTAACCGATATGTCTAAGAATAATATCCCACGTGATTTTTATATTTAAAATAGAAGAAACGTATTTCTATGTTAAAAATATTTAGTAGCTTTAATTCCGATGGTTTTTGGTATTTAATCCAAAAAAAGAAAATATATTAATCAAATGAAGAGGACTGTATTACGGTAGCATGTTCAGTGGTTGGCACACCTGAAAGAGCGATTTGTCCTAATCCTCCGTCCCTCCGGATGTGGGGATCCTTTCATGCCAGCAGCGGGGACATCAGCTGCACGACAAAAATTAATTATTACGCTCTGTCCAATAATCCCTGTAGTGGTGCCTCATGTTTCCTCTGGGACGAGCGGCGCCCTTGAAAGAGTCATGGAGAGGTTAATGACTGATACACATCTTTGGTCGGGCATCGCATGTCATGTGGGAAGAAGACCTTCAGGGGCCATAAGCTGGAAGGAGGATGAGGGGCATCGGCAGCGGAAGCTCATCCACTGCTGAGGTTGCTGATCAATGAATCTCATTTTTTTAAGAAAAAAGAGTTTCATACTTGCCAAGTGCCTGTTTCTGGAATATTTTTGATTCTTCAAGGAACTGATAATTACATTGATGAGCTGACTGTTAAAAAGATGGTAATTTATATTTCCGTATAACCTAATTTGAGAAAGAAAAAATTTCTGGCATTCGTCACTTAAAAAAGAATATTAATCACTGTGTGGTGGCCGTTGGAAAAATTGACAAACTCACCATCGATTCGTGGAGGGATACGTTACGTAAGTATGCCGTGATTACAGAAACCTTGCATACGGAATTGTAATTTGTATAGGATTACATGGGATACGTTCCAAGTTTACCGAATAATCTTGATGGTTTGGAGTGACTGTCGCCCTTTGAACTTATTAAAACCATTTACAGTTGCTTTAAATCCTCTATCTGCATGTTCACTGTAATGTTCTTTAAAATATGCGTAAAAATATCATTTCTCACGAATTATAGCGCCACTTACGAGCACTATCTTCTGATTGATGTCTTCGATCCGTATGGTTAAAGCAGCTTTTAGTTTTCAGTCGCTGATCAAGATAAGTTTTCTTTTTGTAAAAATAATGTTTTTCTTTTGTGAACAGCTCGCCCGTGTCCGGGAGTTGGCGATTACCATGGGAACCTCTGGAAAGATGAACTGAGGTAGTTTCCTGTTGCCTTCCCCAGTGTGAAAATGTTCGTAAGGGTTGATGATTGTGATAGTGTACGTGTTCAGCGTAGAGTTATGTTTGTGTTGTGGATGAGAGATGAAAGAAGGTTGAGGTTCAAACCCGGTGCCTACTCTTCCGAAAGACTCGAAGGGGACCGCCAAGCTTAACGTCCCCATCCGATGGACGAATCACCATCAGTAGTGTCGAATGTACTCATTCCATATGCTCTGCGGAAAGGTTTGGCATTTAACCCAGGACTTTAATGCACGATCTGGTACCATATTAAGAATTGCGCGCCAACACCTCTCCTGTCTTGCCTGATGAAAATTTCTTCCACCACCAGGCCTCTAAGGGGGCGTCCATAAGTTACGCGAGGTTTTTTTCCGGCCCCCCCTCTCCCCCTCTGGTGAGATCTGGTCGGTGAGACGCTCCCCCCTAGAAATCTAGAAATCTCCCTTGCAACTTTTTGATACTTTTTTTTTAAGGTCAGCGCCACTTTTCGACGAAAAACTCCACTAAAATCGACTTTCGCGTCATTTGTAGTTCTTTTTTAGCTCTACTGCCCAGCAAAAATTTCCAAAACCTCACGTGAAATTTCCGTTAACTCCCCGCCTCCCCCGTAAAGAGATTTCGCCGGATCCTCCCCTCCCCAATTTCACCTCACGTAATTTATGGATGCCCCCTAACCTGCTACCTCGTGTCAGAGCCGCAACAGGCTAAGCCAGCGGAGAAGGTTAAAAATGCGGTGAAGTCATAGAACTATTTTTTGATTGATCATACACTTGTTTCATCGATATTAAAAGAAACTACCCACTAAGACGTAAACGGTTGGCGAACTAACGTCCCTTTCTGAAGGATGTTTGGGCGGAGAGAAATCTATGAGTTCGCAAAAAGCCACCTGTTGCACGTATGATGTGCGCGCAGTACACTTTTCACAAAATCTTTATACAAACACACAGTTTTTATCTGATTTTGCATAAGTATACTTTAAAACAAATAGAAAAACATTGTTGGCGTTTGATTTACAGAAACCTAAACCCACTCCTCCTTTGCCCCCTCACCTTAATTTCTGTCACCATTGTTCCTACAAACCCACAGTTTTTATTCGATTCCGATAGTAGTTAGCACACATACACTTCGAAACAATGTCGTATGGTAGCTCACTTACTTCCAAAAGTTCTCTTTCCAGGTCGCAGGTCCAAATCCCGCTATGAGTAGGTATTTTTAGGAGTTGTATTTGATTATATGATAGATTTTTAGTTTGAAGTAAAAACTTCTTTAAGCGCGTTGGGCGATTTTTGAATGTGTAAAATTTTATGAGTTCGCATTAGCGACATACTAAGTTAGTAGTACAGGCAGGGCCGGCGCTAGGAATTTCGGGCCCGGGCTAAAATGGGCGACCCTTTTTTTTTTTTTAAGCTCTACAAAATGGCCAGGTGACAATGGGCTTCAGAGCCTGAGGGTCCCTACAAACGGTGATCGGGCCCCCATCAGCCTGCGGGGCCCGGGTACTTTTGACCCGCTTACCCCCCCCCCCCCCCCTAACGCCGGCCCTGAGTACAGGGTCCGGCAATAAAACCTACCACATTTCACGTAGCCGGCGTGCGGGTTATAGTGAGGATACTGGTGTGGAGTGTGTTTTGTTTTAAAGAGGTGTACCTGCCATTTTCAGTGTGCGCCATGTCGTGGCTTGGTGAGCATCGTGCGTTTGTTGTGGACGAATTTATTCTTAACAGTTGTTCTCAGATTTTCGGAGACGATTCGAACTTGGCCTACATGATCGTGTCCCGGATAGAAAAACTATTCAAATGTGGGTGTCAATCTTTGGAAAGACAGGTTCAGCACTAAAAAAAAAAAAAAAAAAACACCTACAGGCCGTCCTCGGACTGCAACAACGCCGGAAAATTTGGCGCTTGTGAGTGTGTCTATGCAACATTCACCAATCTTTGGGGACACTTAAAGCCTATAGTATACAAACATCGTCCCACAACACTGCAAGCACTTAAAGAGGCCATTACCCAAGAATTGGCAGCCATTCCAAGAGAAATGACGCGAAAATGTATGGAGAACTTTCTGGATATACTTTGTCAATGTGTCAACAATGGAGGGCAAATATAATTTTTAAAACCAAGTAATTAAAAATGGCAAAGGATGTATTTTTCATAAATAAAAGTAATTATTCTCTATCATATTTAGTTTTTATGTGACAACACATTAAAATGAGGGAGGTTTTATTGCCGGACCCTGTATATCTTTTGCGATATTACCCGCAATGGCGGGTAATTTGGAATAGCCCAATCCGCGGTGGGGGTGGCTGCTGGTGGTATGATATTCGGTGTGGTTGGGTATTGAGGATTAAGAGTGTCAAATCAGGTGCCTCTTTCACCCCTTCCAGGACATAATAAAACACTCGTGGCTTCAATCCCCCACCACTTGCGAGAAATGCATTTAGGTCATTAAACTACGCATATCTAAGTTCGCGAGACTTGACTCGCACTTACTCGGTTTATTAATTTTATATACCTACATACTTTGTAAACGAGAACGACAGATGTTTTAAATAATGACATTGGCCTCACAACACTGATGGACAACAAATTTTCGTATTCAGTGGTTTCCCCTACAGGTCGAAGAGTGTGCTAGGTATAATTTACGTGTAAATGTCACATTCGACACTGACTAGTGGAGTCATATATACCAGGAAGTAGGTGTAGTGATAACCTTACCAGACAAATTAAAATTTTCAGTTGGATGAGGGGATACTCTTCGTTGAAGTCGAGTGTAAAGCCATAAGCACAAGAAAAATCTTTCATAGATCGTTATGCTTTTTTTTCTTGTAGCTTTACGCCTAGTCGACGTCTAGGTCACTAGAGGCGCGAAAGTATATGGAGGAAGGGGCAAGGAACGGAATCCAATCATGGCCCTTTAAAGGAAGCATCCCGGCATTCGCCTGGAGAGGTTTGGGGAAATCATGAAAAACCTCAATCTGGATGCCCGGACGGGTATTCGAACCGGCGTCTTCCCGAATGTTAAGACTACGTTAGAGGTCATCCACCACGTTCGGTGATAGTTATGAAAGATAACCCTATCCATGTAGTATGCAGAGCATTATCGAAAGGCGCCCATAGTTAAAGGTAACTTATTACACGCCGAAAAGCAAATACCGTTAAATTATTTTACTACAGTTTTACTTTATTCCTTTCGTCTTCATTTGCTTTTGTTTATTTGATGTTTGTAACATATAGCAATTAAGTGTTTTAAGTTTTCTATTTGTATTTTGTAATTATTTGGAATTTACCCAATCGAGGCACTGAAGCAACATCGCACGGTGAAGTTATATGGATATTGTTATCGCCACAAATACACTGAAGTGCCAAAAGTCACGGGATATCTCCTAGTATCATGTTGCATCGTCACAATAAGTCGCCTGATGTCTTCTGAAAACTTTTAGCCATGCTTCCTGTGCAGCTGAATATGATTTCAAAAGTGTTGCCAGTGCAGGAAGTTATGTAAGAACTGATCTTTCGATAATGTCCCAGACATTTTCGATTAGATTCATATCTGGAAATCTAAGTAGTTAAATCATTCACTGGAATTGACCAGAATGTTCTTCAAACCAATTTTGGCCTGGTGACAAGGTGTCATTTTTGAAAAGTCGTTTTTTGGGAACATTAAGGCTATGAATAACTGCAAATAGTTTCCATGTACTGAACATAACCGTTTCCAATCAGTGCTCGGTTCAGTCCATGTGCCATTTAAACACAGCCCATACCATTAAAAGAGGGGAATGACTGGGAGCTAGGAACAGGAAGGAATTCGGTGATGTATGTTTGAAGGAATAATCCCGGCTTTAGCGTGGAGTGATTTAGGGAAACCGTGCTACCCGAAGTCTAATGGCCGGATGGTGATTCCAACACTCGTCCTCCTGAATATGAGACCACTCACCCACCAAGGGAGTGTCCAAAACCACGTAGCTCCATTTTGGCCTCCTGTGAAACCCCCCTAAGTAGCTCGACGAAGCTTTTGCCTCTAATCCCCTCCCCCCCCTCTCCTCTCTCTCTCTCTCTCTCTCTCTCTCTCTCTCTCTCTCTCTCTCCCCCTCCCCCCCCCCCCTCCCCTCCGTGTTACACGTAGCTTTTTCCCCTATTGATTCCAGAAGACATTTTGTGTGTTTTTCTTTTGTTAGACTCTCGTAAATTAGATACGGAGATAATTAAATGACAGAAATAAATATTCACACGTTGTTGTGTGTTCTGTTCCTTATTTTAACTGTGACAAATAATATGAATGAAAAGCTACGTGGCTTGGCTCGAAACCCCTTCCCCCCCTCCCTCCACGTAGCTCACCGTAGCTTTTCAGACGATCCCCCTCCCTTAGACTGAGCCACGTAGTTTATGCACGCTCCACAAGCTCCATGTTTGCAAGATACGTAATTTACAATTTATTATCTCATTTATAGGTATTGTCGTCGTAAAAATACGATTACAACCGAATGAATATGGAAAATCTAAATCTACAAATAAGCAATTATATCGAAACAATAGGAATTAGCAAGATTGTTCAATCCAGTTAATGTTCTACTAGCTCAGACAGGATTTCGGTAATCACACGAGTTCGTCTATCTCTCTGGATTCCTCGGTTGGTCGCTTTCGGGTGTCTACGGAATGAACTAGGATCTTGAAGAATGCAATTAACTAATCTGTGGCTCTTACCATACTGTCCGCATGGTTGCTGTGAGTTCACTATACCTGTGGTTGATTACCGAAGCACTATACGATTATCACCTCTGACTGATAATTTGAGTCAAGCTGTGAACTCTGGAAACTGTCAGTTCACGTAACGACTCTAAAATGTAGCTTATCATCCAAATCTGGTCAGAACTGGATAGCTCCGTCTTCTTCTGCTGCCGAGACCAAGATTTCATTCTCTTAGCGCAGATCATATTTATATATATATCGTCGCTATTTCTTCCAAGGGTATCCCAGAGCATCCGTCGTGTACATGGAAAAGTTTAAATTTCAGTTAGAAAAACATATTTTTGCTATTCGTTTAATGGCAAGTCTCTGAAACAGTCTCTCTTTTTAAAAGAATCGACTACTTATTCGGTTCGTGAAATCGGTCTTCCAAGCTCTTCCGATTCCTTACTATCCCACTCGATATTTCCTTGGTCGCCAGAGACTTCTTTTTTCCTTCGGCGACACTCAGCTTATATTATGTGACTTGACAGGTGGACATTCAACCGTAACAATTACCATTGCTTACAACTCGTCGAAGTCATTTGAGGTGGGAACGGAATGGGGGAAGGAACGCAAAGGAATTCAGCCATGGTCTTTTAAAGAAACCATCCCAGCATTCGCGTGGAGTATTTTGGGAAAAACAGAAACCTTATTTGCCGGTCGGGGATTCAAACCCATGTCCTCCCGAATGCGATGCTCCAAACCTTTCATCCTGCTTGTTCTTCGTTGGTCCACTGATTATTAAGAAATATATAATTCGCGGTATGTCAAATGTGTGTTACACCACGTCTGTCACACGTTTAAATGAAAGGACTTAAGGAATATTTTGCAAAATACATTCTACAACGGGATGGCAATATAAGAATTTATCAATTATAGGATGTTCCATTACTAAATTTTTAACAGGAAATCGCACGTACTATGGCCCGTTTAGTTAACAGAGGCGGCTTAAAGTCAGTCTGCTCTATCCCAACTGCGTTTCCCTACCCTTAAATGCGAAGGGGAAATCCATTCACCTATCTGGACACAGTGGCCAGCTCAGAGAGAAGGGAACGGCCAGAGGAAAATGACCTAGAGACAACAGTTCGGAGTGAACAGGATACACTGAAATTCAAGAGCACAAGGTAGCAAAACAGGACATCGTGAGTGTACGAAAAACAAAAAAGAACTACCATCGACCGGACTCAAACTGCTGACCCTCTATGTATGAGGGAAGCTGCCTAGCATCTGCACTACCTGGGGTGACAAGTAATGAATTACGTGGTTCAGATGAAGAACAAAGATTCTAGGTTTGTCTTTTCCAGCGCGTGAAGAGTCAAGTGATGCTTTAAGTCTTCCTGCGCTGCTGTCACGTGTCGCCCCTGTAATCACTCGGCAGCAGTCACGCACTGCGGCCATTTGCCGCCCCTTCTCTCGTGACCCCGACTCGGCACGACATTGTGTGCTCTGCTTTCATTTACAACATCCAACTTCAGCTCAGTCTGCTCTTCATTCTGGTTGGGAGGAGCAAGCAGTCATTTAGGGTTCCCATTCTGGAATAAAACGTCTTTATTGTTTCACTACCGTTAATAAGGATTGTTTAAAGTGGTGCTCTTTTACCATAAGCCAAATACATAAACATTTAATTAAAACAAAAAAAGATAAATCTCTTGCCAGTGAGCCGATGAAAGATTGATCTGGAGATTTTTTTTTAAGTATATGAAGGGTATACTATCATATATATACATTATTTCTGAAAGATGTTTTTTACCACAAGCCAATAGCTCCTTTCATACGTAACCGAAATCGATAAATGAGGTATCATTTTAATGAGCAAGTTCTCCGCTTTGGTCACATCATAATTTAAAAAAGAAATTTTTCTGAATTCGACCCTTAAAGGGCAAAACTATCTTTATTTCCATAATATGGTTTTTTTTTGTCGTATCCATTTATCTCTCTCGATACCTAACCGTAAACGAAAAGTGAGGTATCATTTTAAAGTGTAAGCTCTCCGCTTTGGTTACATTATCTTTTAAGAAAGGATTTTCTCTGAATTCTACCCATAAGGGACAAAAGTATCAACATTTCTACAACGTTTTTATTTTTTTGTCACTAGCCATTTATCTCCATTGATACCTATCTGAAATCGAAAAATGAGGTTTCGTTTTAAAGATTAATGTCTCCACTTAAGTAATATCATAAATTAAGAAGAAAAAAAATCAGAATTTGACCCTGAAAGGGCGACATTAATGATTATGAAGGTCGCACTTATGAGACAGTTCAGGGCCAAGCCGCAAGATAGCAGCAGCACATATCGCTGAGATATTAATAAACTGTTTTTTGTACAATAAGTAGCTTTTCAGATATTATTTCCTGTTACGGAAACATTTCTGTTTTGCTATACAATCTCTATGCAAACATTATAATGACGAAATTCTCATGGACTATGATTGCAGCAACACATATCACAGAGATATTGGTATGCTGTATTTTGCTCAGATTGGTTGTATTTCGTTAAGGCCAGTAAAAGATTGCCATGCATATGTTTCACGCCTGCAGAAGTTTTTTTCCTAGTTTCATTTTTTTCCGGTACCTATTACACTAAACAAACAAATAATTGCTAAAAAGCGGTTATTCTTCTTTCGACATATTGCAAACCACCAATCTCATTATTCATCGTATGTTATTCGCGAAATTTTCGCACGAGCCATCTAGTTATTCATGTTTCACAATTGCCCATATGGTTCGGTAGCAATTTTTCTATATTACTTTGCTTTAAATTGCTTCGTATTTGGTGGGAGTCATCATCATTATTTTCACGTAAAATTTTCAACCAAGTCAGTTGCTGGTCGTTGGTTAATTTATTCCAGTCTCTGCCTCCGTTGCCTTCAAATAAATAATTTTCCACTTTCTTATGACTGAACTGAATAATTACTTCAAGGCGATGTTAGATGCTCCGTTCTACTCAGTGTAATTTCGTTCTTCCAAAATTTAATTTAATTGCAAGGGAGCACACTCTCCGATGGCAATCTCCCTACACACCCATCTTCCCCCTTTCTTGCACCCAGATATGATCGGTTATGTATGCTTTATACACACCCAGCACTATCTCCCTTGCCTCCAGTTTTCCTAACCTAGTTCTCTAATTGTATGACGCCGGCTGCGTTCTATAATAACTTCCAAAATTCCCTCTTCAGTTTCCAATCTGATATCGATTAATGTGGATCCGTTACCATACTGAATTAATATTTCTACCTCATTTCGAATTTACTCTTCTAAGAACTCGGCGGTACTTCTGTTTTGTTTAAAAAATTCCATGCTGAACGGATAAAATATGTAATGGAGGAAGTTTACAAGCTAGATTTTCATAGTTTCGGAAGTAAATGAATAGATCATCGTATAGATCTCTCACGTAAACTGAGAGATGGTTTTATGGGTCTTGTCCAGATCCGAAATCAAAAGAGATATAGTGATTGAAGTGGAATTTCTGGGAAACACACATATTTGTGTTTTATCGTGTTGATTATATCTGCAAATATACATTTTCTATAGTGGAAAGAAGTTAATCTTATCCTTGATATCACTAATCAAAGATTTCTAGCGAATATAGCTTTTCCATAAAATGTTGAACTGCTGTGCTAGTATTGTCCTATATGTTCTTGGCTCGACTCTGACGCATTTGAGTAAAAACAAAACTTGCGGCATAATGATCTATTTTCCAACGTAGTCCCTACTATGTTCCACACGCTTCCACCAAAGCTTTTATGCCATTGCAAGGATATTAGAAGATGGGGCGACAACACGCAAGACGTCATAATCTTACTTAAAATGGGTACCAGACAAAAAAGTTTCAAGGTTTGGAAATAGTTGGAAGCCATAGGGGATCAGCTCTCATCCATAGTCAAAAATCGTTCTGTAAAATCTACTGGATTATCTTCAAAGAGAGGCATATACTCCACAGATAACTGCATTCTGATCTTCTGTCAAAAGATTCGACATCAAAACGGTGAAATTCTTTTTCATGCCCTGGTATTCTGTCAGATTGCGGTCTGCTGTCTTTCTTGAAATGCATGATATCTATGTGCTGAGATGTCAGCCCTATGTCATCATGTGTCTCGCTCGCAGTTCCTTGAGTGATTGTCTTCACTGTCTTTCTCTGCAAGGGATCGCCTTCAGTCCTGCTTCTACACCGTTTAAACTTTTTATTACAGGAGTATATACACTTTTTGCAAGGTTGTAGGATTCCGTTTTCCCTATCGGGTCACGAACTTGAGGAGCAATACTCGTATGTTCAAAAACGAATAACCTAGCCCCGAACACAAAATAAGCATCTCAGAAAGTTATTCCACGACAGCTTTACTGCTTACTGCGTAACTCATTTGTTGTACACAAAACTAAAGCATAGGCGTCGTTAATACACCCGAGCTCTGAAGCGCTTATGTAACGGCATAAAGGCTGGCAATGTTGAGTAATTTGATTCAGTAAAGCGGCCTTAATTCAGCAAATTAAAAAACTTTGCGTGCCGCTAGTTTGCCACACAAATGATACACTCAGTGGCCCGCAGCCGCGCCCGACTGACAACTTGCGCTAATTTACTTAAGAGTACTTCTAACCAAATTAAACTCTCTAATGCATAAATATGTTTCGTAGTACACGTTTTACTTTCGGGGAACAAACTGCGTGACTTGCCGCTTGTAACAGCTTCAATTACTTTTTTTCAGGAAATTACCTTATGTAAAGCGCGCTTTGTTATTCACGGGCGACGAAAAAACGTGATGGTCGTTATCTGGATGTTGCGTGCAGACAGAATGGAAGGAAGATTGTGATCGGTACGCCTGTGAAGACGGAAATGATGAGGTTAGGGAATGCATTTCAGCGTATGTCATCTGTTCTAGGAATTCCGTTTCCTTAAATCCGATTCTAAATACTGTAAATATCTCGGAAAATTATTTAAACTAAATTTAAGAACTGTAGTTGCGTTTATCTTTAATAGTGGTGGTTTATATGCTGCTGCATATACTAGAACCTGCCAGTTCAATCGCTCGTGCACATTAGAGCGTCGCCATACTAGAATCGGGAGGTTGAAACCATTGCTCTGACTTATTAGTCGCATTGATTATACTTTTTAGTAGATTTTCCGTAATTTGCTGGACGAATACTGTGAAGTTCGCCAATATCCACCTAAGTAAAAAAAAATCGCTCAGTAAAGAAACAAATTACTTGGAACACAGTGTAAAATTACGCTTGGTACAGGCTTTCATCCATTTACAAGTCTTATACTTGTTAGTTCGTTTGTGGCTCTATAGAAAAGAAGTAGAATGTTATATTCCCTCCTTTATTTTCATAAAACTCTCTAATTTACCATCAAGTTTTTGCTAAACTTCGTCCGTATAACAGCTAAGTAATCTCTTCTGTAGAATTGGTACCTCTCTTGAACTTAATAAACAAATAGCATCTCTGTATGAGCTTCAAATATTAATACATTGTCTTCGCTAGGCCGAATCCGCACTCAACTCCTTCTCGAGGATGGCCAACAATTTGCCCAGCTGAAGTGAGTTCACTCTTTCGTGTTATTTCCGTCGGCCTCCCTGACTTCTATCTTAGCCAGCTGAAGGACTTCGGCAAAACCAGTATATATTCTAAACAAAATATTCTTACTTAGAGCAAGGAAACGTTATTCAAGCGTCCCCTTACAGTAGCTTACGCTGTTTACGGACATGGTTGCTTGAGTTGATAGGTAACCGGGAGAAACAAAGATACACTACTTCAATATTCACACTCTAATATACTTCTACGAAAAGTACTTTCCAAAATGGACGCCAAAGTCGTTCCTTAGGCGAAATTGCATGTCGTGTGGTGGAGCTGAGATCAGAGACAGAGCACGACAACATTTCTATAATCATCTGGAATGCGAAAGAGCAGTTATATACTGGGTTTTGGTGCTGAGAAGGTAGTAACTTTGAAAACTCTGGAAGCAGCCTGTATCAAACTGCAGATCTTTCAAACTTTCATGACCCTTTGATGGTACTGGATGCACGTTGGGTACTATCTAAGGGAGTTGAAGAGAATGAAAAGCTAGATTTTCCTGTTGAAATTGCCTTAGAATATAATCAGTGACGGATATTCCAAATGAGCTATACTGCGAAACAGAATGAGAGTAAAGAGAGTGCTGGTAGTGTGTAGTGCATACATACATTGATGTTGAGGCGTGGATCTTGGGGAAATAAATGAAAGTGATGTCAGGTCCTTTAAATTAGTGCTTTATTTTAGAGTTGGGGGAATGCGAAAATTTTGATTTCTGAGCAACTGTCCGGAACTGTAATAAGTTGGATTGGGAGGTTGTGATCATCATGCCTCAAGAAGAATTCACCTGTGATTAGGTATACATGTAATTAGTATTAACGATAAATAATAATGCTGTGGTGTCAACAGAGGAACGGAGAATGGAGCAGTGAATGATCATACAGTGAGAAGGAATGCTTAGGAAAAATATATGAACTTCATGAGATATTTGACATGAAGATGGGTACAATTGAGTAACAAACTAAAATAATCAAAACGATTTATTTTTGTTTTATTCATGTTAAATTACAAAAACGGACCATCAAAGACATGAATGACGTGCTTGTATCCGAACCAAATTCCTCACGTTTTGACTTAATTCAGAATGCTCAAAATTTGACGAAAAGCAGTGGAAGCATTGAATGTCATTACCTCCTGACGGTAATAGGTTCTGACCGTGCAGAAAACTTTATCATTGCATTGGAATCAATATCCTGACGATAGAATCTTAGAATCTGGCGATTGCAACATCGATACGTTGGCCTATCTTGTCTTGGAAACTGTATAATTATTTTCTTGGTTCACGTTTAATCCAAGTGTGAATTATTTGGGACTATGCGTGTTTTTATGTTTATTACTGGTGTAAACATAAATGTTTCTGAATTTATGTATCTGTAGTTGCTGCTTTTATTAGTCTTAATTGTCCTAAATACTTTAGTATGACTAGTATATCGTTTTAATATAGGTAATAGTGGATACCTTAGTGAGATTTGGAAATATTATTCAAATTAAAATATCATTTTACTGAATTTTTCTTTATTGTCTCCCCAATATGTAGTATTTTGCTTCAAGACAACATTTCTCCCCCTACATAGAGATTAATGTAAATCAATATATTTTCTGTGATGCTAAACATTTATGTTTTTATATATATATACCTTGCTATACCTTCGCCTTTCGTAAGTAATTTTACTTCATAAATGACCAACGTCTGATTTCTACAGCATTTGTTTCCTTTTCAGCAGTGAGCATACTTTTATTTTTGACAGTTCAGTTGCACTTCTGGTTCTTCGTTTTTCTTTAACTTCTAGCCTAAATATTTCTAATAATTTCCTGACGACGTCCAGGAACTTCTTTGTATTTGCACATTTATGAGGAAAAAATTATCAGCAAATCCTATCATCTATCTATACCTTCATTCTATTCAAGTGTTCAAGTATTTAGAATTTATTCATGGTATACAGGTTTTATTATTATTGTTCCTTTTCGGTAATGCAACACTGGCTTGAATACAGTGTATTAAGACAAGCATAGTACGCCAAATTAACAACCTTTTGCATGTAAGATTTTATACTTTTTGCATCTGTTATGTTACACATTCCGGGTTTTTCGCTGCATTATTCTTTTCCTTTTATTGTCAACGTTTCAATTCCCACCTGAGATCTCCTTTAGAGCTGCATAACTCTCTGCTCTCTTACAAAATTCTCATAAAGATAACAGGAAATACTACTAATTCGTTAAGCGGTACCATTCTCTTTCTAGGAGAGATTTGAATATCTTTGGATGAAATTGAAAAATAGTGGCATTCATACATAGTTGGTTGTTTGAAATTCGTACTCCTGTCAAAATACTTTTACACGTTGCCACTGTATTACTCATTCAGAGACAGGAAAAGAAGTATCACCATTTGTCAGCAGACGGTATAAGCTTTTTATCAATGTCTGCTGTATTATCCTCATTGTAGAAAGTGTATTTTTGGAATCCAAATAGGGGATAACTTCGTTTATTTAGGTTACAGAAAATTGACCTAAAACTCAAGATACAGCCGCGCCATTGACAAATTCGAACCCATTGCTATTGCGGCATTTCAGTTTAATGTTGCCACTGTTGGACTATAAAAAAATGTATGCTTGTATTTTACTAAGAAATGTCAAGCAAAAGCGATCTGGCATTTCTGATATATTAAAATCGTCAGCATGGAAAGCATTTTTTTTTTTTTTTTTTTTAATTTTTTTTTTTTTAACTGCTTAACGTCTCCTATAACAACTAGGTCTTTAGATGCGGTAAAGGATGGGGGGGCAAGGAATGGGAAGGAATTCGGCCATGGACTTTTGAAGGAAGCATCCCGGCATTCACCTGGAGTGATTTGGGGAAACCATGGAAAACCCAAATCTGGATGCCGTCCTCCCGAACCGCCGTCATCCCGAATGCGAGGCCAGAACGCTAGCCGTTACACCACCACTCTCGGTATGGAAAGCACACAGTCTAGGAGCCGTATGAGAAGAATTAAATAAAATATTGAAAACGATGAATTTTACCATGAGCATCATAACGGGAACAAAAAGGAATAATCAAAGAAAAACCAAGAATTAACTGGTTACCCAAAGGTGCATAAATGTCAATAAAAGAGCTTGATGTGGATGGCAATACTGATAGATAATAAATACATAAAATACAACCGTATTCTTTTATTAGTGAAACTGTAGACAACTCTATTCAAAGTAAACAGGAGACACCGAAAACCGTAAGGATAAAATAGAAAATAAATCTGCAAGGAATTGCCAGAACTAGTGAATAGCGTCGTTATGTTTGATTATCTGATCACCAGTGAAGATTGGAATGTAATAAAATGTTATTAATGACCGAAAGCAAATGAGAAGACAAATTGTTCATGATTTTTCGTACATTAATGTCTTATTTTGCTGTTACAACGTTTCGTGTGCCCCACAACCAGTAACTCTTAAATAATAAAGATCAAGCGTAAATTAAAGATGATTCTATATAACAGAAATTTTATTTTCAATGGAAGAATCTGTGATTCAACGCCCCTCGCAGGAGCGCCAGTGTTCTCGTAATCACATATCGCAGACACCCAATTAACTAAAAAGCTCTCCCTTTAACCTTTCATGTTGATCCCCTGTGTATACTAGAGCTGCTGACGAACGTTTTTAAATTATTCACTTAGCACTCTACATTAATTCCAGTTACAGGGAAAGAGGCCGTTGAATCGCCGTCTTAGACCTCCAGAGTCACGCAATACATTCACCCTCGCTATGCTTCTAAGAAAGCAGGTTTCCACTCGCCAGATTTATTTATTTTTCTAATGGTACACCAAGTAATTTTTTTCTTACGGCTTTATGCCTCGTCGACGTCGAGGTCATTAGAGGCGGGATGAGACTGAGGACAAGGATCGGGAATAAATTCGGCCATGGCCTTTTGAAGGAAGCATCCCGCTATTTACCTGGACTGATTTGAAGAAACCATGGAAAACCCAAATCTGGATGGCCAGGCGGGGATTCGAACCGGAGTCCTGTACGGAAGTGTTATGGTGTTTCTTCAACATATCGTTTGTTTACGACATTTAAATTTTTGGTGGGATAATGTACGCTTTCCAAAATTTTACCCTTGCAGTCCAAACTACGATCTTTCTCCAAAGGTATGGGAACTCCGTGATGTTTGATAACACTCGAAAAAGAAATAGTCCTCCCAAACTTGTCCATGGTTTTATTGAGGTTGGTACCAACTGTTATCAGATATTTATTTAAAGACTAGTAAAAAACATTGCTGTACCCCACACGATACATGTCACTCGTATATCTGCTTGTCTATGACATGATCATCACTTCTGAACACTGTGTCAGAAATTTGTAATAGCGCTCTCCTTTTTAATCGATAAGAAATAACTGTTAAATATAATCTTTATATTTATATTTTTAGTGATGTGAATAAACGTTCTCCGATTATATTCTCGGAATATTTAGCTAGGATGTTTTAACATTCCTGCATTTGATTTTAAATAATGGAAATTTTTATTTTTATGAAAGAATTTCTAAGTATAATTTCACAAACGAGTAACTATTACTTGTCTGATTGATATGTTTCTTGATTATCTACGTTTCTGTTAACTTTTTCTGAGTTTTTAATAAATTTCCCTGTTTCTTGTCTGTTGTGAAGAAAATTATTAGGTTATGTTGTTGCTTGGTTCCTGTAACTGCAACAGAGAAGACCGGAGGATCGTCTTCTTGCATTAATCTCTGCATGTAGTCGTCGTAAATAAACAAAATGCAAAATAAAAATTTAAACGATCGTTGCATTATAATTTTTTATATTTCTATCTTGCATTATATCTTTATATCTCTCCTACGCAGCAGATAATTGTAGTTACACATTATCTATTAGTATAATAGGCTTAATGTAGCATGTCACGCTGACGTCATGTCACGGCATTACGTCAATCTATGACGTTGCGCTATGACGTCATGCTTTACGATATTTTTCGCGGGAGTGCACGTTATTTAATAACATTTCCAAGCATCAGTGAATAAATTAACTCGCAGAACACTGAAATAAAAGTATGTATTGCGTTAAAATCGACATATCAATCATTAAATGCTTATATTTACGTAATATTCTTTTGATATATAGAAGTATTCCTTAAATTCTTTGTCCATAGATATGTAAGATAAAAGTTCGTATTTCGAGCATCAGTGTTCCGAAAAGTTTGGTTAGAGTAATACTTAGCTCTATTAGTAATCTAATATTACCTGGCAAGCCGTAAGTTGTTCATATTTTTTTAAATTTCCTTTGCTTTTTACTGATGACATGTTTCAGCCGTATTTAACCGTAATACTGATCTGTATAACGGATAACGTGAAAGGCAGATGTAAACATCTTTTAAGATTTTTGATTTAGTTTATATCGCGATGAATTGCCACTAAAATGTGATAAGTATATGTATTAATATGCGTGTAACGGAACTAGGCCTATTGTTTCTCAGCGTAGTGCTGTATGTGGTTAGGGGATTCTACGATAACCGTGAAGCCGCAATTTGTTGATGGATTTTTATGTAACTCGACGAAAAATTTTTTTTTTGATATCTCACTTAATTCTCGAGATATTGTATCTCAAAATTGACGTGGTTAGGTTGAAATGCGGCCTGGAACAGAAGAAAAATTTCACCATTGCCAAATTTGATGATGATATCGTATGCAACTCGAAGAGATAAATCTAAAACAAAGAATACATTTTCTTTCCATATCTCGCTTAGTTCTCGAGATATTGTTTCTCAAAATTGAGGTGGTTTGGATGATATCTGGCCTGGACCAGAAAAAAATTACCAAAACCGCTATATCTACACGGTGGAAATGCACTATACGTGTTTTATTTTCTTCTTGGTGGTTGTTGTTAGGTTGAAATACGTCCTGGACAAGAGGAAACTTCACCAAAATCACAAGGAACTATACCTATAACCGATTTTCAACATGCTATATCTCGAATATTTATTCATTATTTTCGATTTGTTTCGTCCAGTTCTACAAGAATTCATCATCAGATTGTGGCGCCACGGTAATGATTGAACTGCCTGTGGTTATATTTAAATGCAACCTCGACCAGGATAGCAACAGAAATATTTTGTTACTGCGCAAGGCAATAGGAATTATACTATGATTTATTTTGTGTTTATTTAAGCAATTGATAAGAAATGATTTGCCAGAACACTGAAGTTGTTATGATTTAATTTAGCATCCTTCGTTTTCACTGTGGTCATTATTTCAACTGTATGTAACCTATGTCATCCGTTAACACATCGAGCTTCATCATCATAGATAATAAAAAAATAAAGATGTAAGAACACGTGAAGAATTTGGAACAAGTTTATATTCACAGAGTTTTAAAATTTACCGAAAAATTATATGGATCTTTTTGTGGTTTTTCGGTTTTTGTAAAATAAGTAAATGAATGATTTAACTGATTTGATGCCAGTTTTTCAACAAAAGAATCATATGAATCATTTGACAAGGAGTTTCCTGAATCTGATAATAATATGATATATCGTTAAATACTTTTCTCGAAAATTTTAATAATTTATTCAAATGATTTTTTTTTTGTTTGGTTTAGATATTTCATTAGAAAGACAATTTTACAAAAATGTCTAATGAACTCTGTTTTAAAATCATTTGTATTGATTTTTTAAAAGAGGGTTACAATTTAGTGAATTCAACTTAAAACACAATCTCATGGTGCAAGAATAACGTTTTATTTAATGAGTAGCCGTCGCCCGTAACTTCGTTCATTTGAGTTTTTTTATATAAAGGTTTAAGAGATGAAGTCAGGCCTTGTATGGAAATTACTATCACAGACAATTTGACCTCCAGTCTACACATAGTCAAGAAAGCGGTAGGGTTACGACTCTAAGAAATAGTTAAATGATTGATGATGAATATCAGTTTTAATTTGGAATAACACGAAGCCGTTGGTAAGTTACCTTCGTATATTTCGACAGCGAGAGTTGACTAATCTTTTAAAATATATTAATTTACCGGAACTTTTATCTTAACTTCTTAGATTTTTGACAACATATCCCAATAAAACATGTTCCATTTTACTCTTGGGACCAGGGGCTGTACAGTGTTCAAAAACCTATCACAATCAACGAAACGAACAGACACTTTTTTTGTTTATTTCTCAGTATCTGAATGCCACATTGAGATAAAATATACCTAATTTTAGTCCTGGGTCGTGGGCTGCATAACGTATGAAACTATGAAAATCTGTACTGTTGCCGTAGCGGGTATCGCGCTGAACGAAACAGAATATTTTTTCGCAGTCAAAATAATTACAGCTAGCTATATATAAAAGTCTAGTGTACTGACTTAACCGCTATATTAATCTTGTAAATAGTTTACTGATACCGTTGCGTTTCGCCATGTCACTTCATTCGTCTAGGTATTACATACTGACAATTAATTGATGTATGATCATGGCCTACGTTACGTATAAGCAATTATGTCATACGTATACCACCTGTTATGCATATGGGCATACTTTAATATTGCAGGAAATGCTCCTAGTTTGACGTATTGCCCCGTTAGTAATCTTCCCCTCAATTATTAAATCCGACTTGTTCAAGAGAGATCGATTACGTCCTATTTACTGACCATATTAGAGAGATTATTATGATTGCGATAGGTACATATTTCAGATTAAATAGTTGTTTTCCCAATATCACGTTTACTCAGCATCCAAAATATACCCCTAGGGCTCTTCACATATATACTAATTGACAAGAATTGCTGAAAACTTAAGTGCTTATATCTAAATCTAAATATTCGTAATATTTAAAGTAACCTGTATACCGCCAGAATACATTCACTTACATGCTTTGCCGTCAAGCATTACTCAAAGCTTAACTAATCACACACACACACACACACACACACACACACATTTATTCAGAATCCAAACCATTTAGAGAGAGAGGATTACTACATAGAGATGAATATGGAGTGAAGTGTTGAAAATTTAAGGCCCACCTGCTGCCCGCAATGAATTAAACTGTGATAATGCCTCTTTTATGTAGGTCCCGAATGGCTAGACTAATGGACGATCTTCACTACGCCTGGCAGATTTTAGTTGGTAACAACTTAGACACTTTTATATACAGAAAGTACTGTTAAAGTATAGTATATGTGTTATATTAATTCTTGATTCTATAAACATATTTGTATCCATTTGAGTAATAGTCGACCTTATAATTATCTTGGAAAATGACTTGTTTATCTGTACAGTGCTTTACAATATCATGACTATTTGTATAAATAGATGATGGCTGTATAGTGCCATTTGGCGCTTCAGGCCAAATAAAAATAAAATAAAAACTTAAGACCATTGACTTGTCCACTTCTTAATAATATCTTTGCCTTAGGGGCGTTTATATTTGATGGTCAGAGATGCCTGGCTTTGCAGCTCGCTGAGGCTCATGGATGAAGGAAATATATGCCTCCATGCTGAGGATGGACAAAGGAGAAGGTATCTAGTGCCGCTGAGGCCGGAATTACACTGTAAAAGATCTTTGTCAAATATCTTTTATAAAAGATTTTATCATATATATTTTATCAAAGATATTTTATTATATTTTTTCAGGTTTATTGCACCACATAAAATTTTTCATCATAGTTCTCTGAAATGAATGAAGTAAACTTGTATGCTTGTGCAGCCACAGGATGTGCAGCTGTCACAATATGTATTTTATTGAAGAAAAAAAAGAAACTTAAACATATTTGGGTTATATCGTGAATTGAAAGGCTTGATACGAAAGGAATTCATCAAAGTTTAGTGAAAAAGCTGCAATATGAGAACGTGACTTATTATAAAAATTATGATTATAGCTGCAATATAGGTCCAATAATTTCTAACCGCAATATTTTCAAAAATTTCTATTTCAGAATTATTACCCCTGAACCTAAGAATATATAGTATTGGGTGTCTCTTTTTGCAGTGTATGTGAAATGGGTTGTTCTCAATAACTGGTGGCGGATTTATTGCTCAGTGCATTTCCACTGCTATTATTCCAGAAATCTGTTAATTACCAGCTTCTAGATCCATTAATTTTCTTTTTCACGTCATCTACAGTAACCTACAGCCTTCTTCCATAGAACTAATTAATTTCGTATTCATTTCGTAAGTGTCTACCTTTTTATTCTTATTCTTATAGTTTACATGTTTCTGAATTTACATTTACTTCGGTTCATACTCATAAATAAATATTTTCATGGATTCGGCAGTCCTAACAAACTTTGGTAACTTTACTTGCGCCATTTTCTTTGGCTGGATGATGAAATCTTTTATAAAATGTAATGCAAAAGTATTACATTTTATAAAAGGAATCTGTTACAAAACATGTCCCATTACACTTTAAAATATTTTATGAAATATCTTTTTTCAACGATCCTTGAAAAAAATCTTTTACAGTGTAATGTCGGCCTATAGTAGAGAGGTCTGGTATTTCAGGTAGCGTAGGGGCTAGCGAGCTTGCCTCACGTTGCCAGGGTCGCCGGTTCGAGTCCGGCCGCAGGCATGGCTGTTGTGTGCGTCCTGTGTTTCCCCACTAAAAAACGAAAATATAGTACAGACAAATCCGAAAAAAACAGAAACAAACATACAGATGACAAAAAAACTATCGCTTTTTTAAAAAAAAAAAAAAAAAAAAAAAGTGCTTAAGGCGCTTGCTTTCAAAAAGTTCGCTGCTTCGTTCACGGGTTCAAATCCCGGTAGGCGCAGGAATTTTGAAGAGTTGTGTTTGATCATATGAGCTACGCCATGACGTTCTGTGGTTCAGATTCGGATTCCACGTTAAACTGTAGGTCCCGGAGAAAAGGAACTGGCCGTCCTACCTCTGATACAATGGCTTAGTGTGCCTCATTCAGGAGGATCCAACCAGCCTTCGGGTTCTGGACGAAATTAGTTTACTTTATTTGCTGGCCTATGACCCATGCACCCTGGGTCATTGACTTGTGAACTGGAATAGGTCAGGTTCGTGCATGTGCTGTATTCATGTTACTCACCCTTTCATTGCATAACTACTTTACTCTCTTGTTACTTTCCTTTCTTTAATACTTAAAAAAAAATTGAACAGTATTTCTTTTTAATTCTGAATGGGATCATAAAATAATTTCACCTTGGCGTTTTGAACGAACCATCCTCACCCGGAGTCAGGGGCGGATCCAGGATTTTGCTTTAGGAGGGGCATATGCGGTTTGGGGGGGGGGGTTTGCCTTCAGTTGATTTTTGCTTCGGTGGGGGGGGGGGACTCGAGTCGGGCAAAAGATAGTATTTATAGTCCCCTCGGACCTCGAAACCGTAGAGCTAAAAAAAAAAAAGTCTCCAAAATTACAATGTCGGAGGTGGATCTAGATACTTTTGGGGGGGCTTGAGCCCCCTAGCCCCCCTCCCCTGGATTCGCCCCTGCCTGGAGTGATTTCGAAAAACCAAGAAAAACCAGACAGCTGATAGAACCTTCTACCTCTTACCGTGTGAAGGTATTTTTCCGTCTTTAGCTGAGGCCGTATTATTTTCATAGTAACAGTTTACTTCCGTATTATCAGGGCCGGCGTTAGGGGGGGTTAAGCGGGGCAAAAGTACCCGGGGCCCGGACCACCAAAGGGGGGCCCGCCGGCCTTGGTGCCTATATAAATAGAAATTAAACACAAATTTTAAAATCTGCAGCAGTAATTTTGAACATTTTTGTATTAAAATTTTCTGAATGTATCAAAAACAAACAAACAAAGTGTAAAGGAAAAATATTTTTGGGGGTGAGGGGGGGGGGACTAAGATCTCTTACCCGGGGCCCGTGAATCCTAGCGCCGGCCCTGCGTATTATCAAAGACCTTCTGCACCCTTGTTGCTTATTTTCTCTTACTAGTTCTTTCATAACATCTTCTTAGCAAACTTCTCTACCAATAATTTCTTAGCAATTTTCTCTCCAAATGAAAAACTTGTCATTTTACCTGATATTTGATTCTAGGTATACACACTTATCCCAAAGACGCTCGACTGTTTTTATTTATTCTATCCATATTTCATTCTTTGCAAATAGAATTGTTTTTTCGGCAACCACTTCCGCGTCTGATTTAAATATTGTTCCTACCAACTTTAGCTCCCGGTGGTGATTTTCGTGGGCTCTGAACTCTACTTGCTTGCTGTGTAATGTGAAGTACACCAGAAAGCTCCCGTTGTTCCGATTCCACGATAAACTGTAGTTCCCCTTTACCCGGCAGGAATCCCGGCTTAGGTTAGGTAAGGAGAAAAGGAACTGGCCGTCCTATTCTGATACCAGGATTAGTAAGCCTCCTTCAGGAGCCTTCAACCAACCTTCTAGTTGAAGATCACGCTTAGCTTATTTGTAGAGTACGTCAACAATGTGGCCATTAGAGCCTTTTTAAGAAGTCTGGAAACGTACAATAGTCGAAGGAACATAAATATGGAGAATACGGGCAATACGGAAGACCTTCATGGTGTAAATGCAACAATTTTCATACGTATGAACTGATGCAATGTTTACGCCTACTATTGCTATCGTTTCGTCTGCAATTTAAAATCCTCTCGCAATGGATAAGCTTTAGTCTACTAATTCCCGTAGATAAATCATTCCGATTTTGAGAAAAGAGGGGCCCATTAAATACAGAAACGTAGCAAGTTGATTACGATACTTTGCGAAGCAGTGCAGCAGACAACATTAAACTTATTTTTTTCTCTGGATAGCCGGTTGTTATTTTAAAAATGAAGCAGAGAAATAAAATGCAGTTTTCACCTGGAATGTTAGGAGAGGTAAATTTGCGGGCCATGTTTATCAATTTCTCAACGGTTGCAGCGCTATACGTGCAAAACACTTATTTTAATCAGTAAAATGTATCTCAGGAAATAATTTTAATGATCAGTGAATGAATTTTAATCAAAAAGATTTTCTTAAATTTTTGGGTTGTCTTGTAATGTAACTGACCAGTTACTTGCAATAAATGAACATTTGTTTATTTGAAGTTATGTACTATGCGAATAGGAATACACTTCTTAAATTCTTAGCCATTATTATTTTTTGAATACTGCGTTCATCCAATAAATGGCATGTTAAATCAAATACATTACTTCCCTATTTAATGTTAGTTTATCACAGTTCGAGAATATGTTCATTAACTAAATGCAGTTTCTCACGATTACCTGTCTAGCAATGAAATTTCTGATTTAGGATACATAGAAGTCCAGATATTTAGTACAACACGTTTCCTATCAGGAGTCAATGATATTATCTGTCATAGAGTACAATCAGTACAAAGTGATTAAATACATCAGCATTACGGCAGTGTCATCAGTAAATCTACAGGAACATGATTTGTTAAACGTGTCTGACAAAAAACGAAGTCCATACAAAATCCTTGTGTGACCATCCAATCATAGAAATGAGTGTTTGATAATGTTGATTAGTTTCAGTGCTTACTACTTTGATGGCTCGTTCCCAAACAACTGATATAAACGTTATAGGTTTACTAAAGCTTTGTAGATCTGTCTTCTATAGCAGTTTAAAGATTTTCGCTCTATTTACAATAAAATATTATTTCTTTAGTTTATTTTTTAAAACCATATGCATACTGTGGAAAGACCCACTAGAAGGTGGAAACAACAGCTATATTCATAAACTGGAGCAGCAAAAGACCACAATGGCCTAATCTTTGCAGATGAATGATGGATGGTCATTATTATGGTTTTAGTGTTTGGAAGTCACATTTAAAAAAAGAAATTTTTACAGAGATGGTATTTTAAGTATGCGAGGGCTGTATGGCAAAATAACGAAATTTCATATAAAGTTTCTGAAATTTTTTACATATTAGTCTATACATAAACGTTGGCATAACTTAATTTTTATCCATTCCCCCCCTTTTTCATGAAATTTTATGGAGAAATTCTGAAACAAGGAGGTAGAATCGAACGTTGTATTATCCCACCCCTAAAGTCGATATTCGCGTCGTTTAAAGACCTTTTTTTATTGCTCTACTGTCCGTCAAGAATTTCAAAACCTCACGTGAGATTTCCGTCGACCCCCGCTCCCCTTTGGTAGGATTTCACCGGAAACCTCCCCCCCCCCCCCCTTATTTGAACTCGCGTAACTAATCGTCATCCCGTTATGCTGTAATCACGATATGCATTTTGATTGCGAAGTAACTTTCCTTTAATAAATGGATTCTAATTTGTGAACACTTTTATTTCAATTTCTTAGCTTTTTGAGGCATCATCAAGATAAAACATACGTTATTCTGCTTGTGGGATGATAAGCTGTACATTGTTCGAAACTTTTAACAAAATTCTACATGTAGTTTCTATATTAATTTTAAAAAAAATTGTAAACAAAATTTCTCAGCGTTGCAAAGTTTACCCTCGAGATCACGGGATGAATATTAATGGAAACGCCCTCAAAATCGGATAAGTAATTTTTGGGCGAATCGCGTTTAATGAAAATTAACTTACATTATATATATATAAAAGGTTTTATCCCCTCAGGTTAACTTGGAAGGCAAAAACCGTTTCAGCCGACTTACCTAAGGGAAGGAAAAGGGATGGAAGTCGGTCGTACCCTTGTAGGGAAGCATCCCGGCATTCGCCTGGAATGACTGAGGAAAACCAAAGAAAACCCCAGTCAGAACATACCCATTTTCACCCGCGGGAACATTAATCGAAATCCCATCAAAACCCGAGTAGTAGTTTTTGTATGAATCCAGTTGATCCCACTTGCGTACAGAACGACATAAACTTAAAAAAAGAAGTTTCTAGTGAAACTCTGTCTGTATCTAGGCGGGTACAGCTACTTACCATGATACGTTTGCGTCTTCCTACTTCAAATTTTTTAATAAGAGAGTATATATTCTATGTTATCTTGACGGATCCTCCATTATGAGGCCTTTTTGTTTATCAGGGATGTCGAATATTAGCAACTTTCATCTAACTACAAATAAATATGCATTTTCTTCTCATTTCTTACGTATGCTTGCTTTCCTGTTGTGGATTGCTAGTGATCTCTCAGTGGGGAACACGTCTCTATTTACAAATTTTTGTATTCCAACTAAATCTGTAATTCTTTTCACATCTTTTACATCACTTTGAAATTAATATCTGACTCAAGTGATAACAATTTCTTCATAAAATATCACCATCCTCCATGCAACCAACAATTGCCTTTCGTTTCGTGTCTTACATCTACCGTCACCTGTTCTTAGCCATCCTGTTATTTCTCTATTGTTCCTTGCTGCGGGGTCAAACTCGGCCCTCATTACTCTTTGTATGGTGGTTCATTTCCTTTAATAAAATTTCTCATTAGTCATTATTACAATATTTCTGTTTTAATAATCATATGAAATTAAATGAGCGGCCTGGTTGCTCAGTGGTTAAGGCGTCTGAATGTCTCCGGTTCGGCTGGGATTTCCTTGGCCTCTGGCCTCGCATTCGGGAGACTCAGTTTATTGGGTACACTGATAAAAAACTAAAGGTTGGTTATGATTATAAGGTGGGTAAAGAATTGGTTGTTGAAGACCTGAGATGAAAATTCTTTGGCGTAACATTTGATAAATAAAACTGGAAAGATTCGAATGCTCGTCCGGGCATCCAGCATTGAGTTTTCCATGGTGTCCCCAAACCACTCAAGGCGAATGCTGAGATGTTTCCCTCAAAAGGCCATGGACGAGTTCCTTCCCGTTCCTTATACTCCCGTCCCATCCCGCTTCTAATGGCCTCAACGCCGACGTGGCGTAAAGCCATAAGTAAAAAAAGGCCCTTAATCCGAATTAATCTTTAGCACAACTTACGGTGTAATGTGAAGTACGTCAGATAGCTTCCGTGGTTCGGATTCTACATTAAACCCTAGGTTCTCTTTACCCAATAGGATTATCGGGTTAGGTTAAGTAAGGAGGAAAGGGGGATCCATAAATTACGTGAGGTGTTTTTCCGGATTTCCGGACCCCCCCCTTTCCCTGGTCCGCGAGAAACCCCCCACACCCCACCTAGAAATCGCCCTAGTAATTTTTTGAGACTTTTTATTAGCTCTCACCCTTCAAAATCCGGTTACATCCCCACTTTTCGACGAAATACCCCCCTAAAATCGACTTTCACGCAATTTTTATACTTTTTTTTAGCTCTACAGTCTAAAAGTTTTTTTTACAAAACCTCACGTGAGATTTCCTTAGACCCACCATCCCCTTGGTGAGATTTCACCGGACCCCCCCCCCCCCCCTGTTTCACCTCACGTAATTTATGGGTGCCCCCTAAGGGATTGGCGACCTAACCTACTTTATTTTAGCTCTCATGCTTCCAAGGGCGGTTATACCCCTTTCCCCCTAAGGTCGGTTTCCGTGGTTCGTGAGATTTCGCCAGACTCCCCTCCCCCACCACCACTATTTCACCCACGTAATTATGGACGCTCCCTTATAAGCTGAGTTTTTCTCCGTAGCTTACTAATAGTGGTCGTAATATGTTAGATATACAGATATTTTCCCGTTTACAGTTTTACTATGTGTATAGATTTGGAAGTAGAGTCAGTTGAACTATGCTTCCCTAAGTTTGCTCGTGTGCTGAGCCGCTGGCCCTGTGGTGGCCGGACCACTGGACGAGTCGAGGCGCTCCTAATTGAGTTGGCCAAGTGAGCCGGCGGAAGACGTCATTTAGCGACCACACCCCTCGTCGGCCGGCCCACCCAATTTTATTTCCGTTCACGGCACTCCCGCCTGCCTTTATTCTCTCGTTTCCTTTTGTCGTCCTCTCTACTTTGTCCGCGCCAAGTTAATGTAATTACGGCGAGGCAATCCTCCCCGCTCACGCCAGCCCCCTTCCTTCGGCCTCCCCCTCACGAAACTCGCTTTCAGCAACAAACTCGAGAAGAAAGGGGAGCAACCTCTTAAAACACCTCGGCCGCTGCCCACCCAAGTAGATTGGATCTCTCCTCCTCGCTTTCATCGCACACCAGACGGTCGTCTTCCTTTTGTTGCGAGCAGCTCTTAAGTGAGAAGTGCGCTACTTTGTCCGGCTTTTGTTTAGCTGCCGCTGAGAAAGGCGTGGTGGGCGACGCGAGGACACACGGGGACTTACCTGGCCACACCTTCTCTCTCAAAGTCGGGGATTAGTGTAGTTCGTGTCGGAAGGATCACACCAAAATTATCCGCTATAAAGGGTAATCCAAAACTACACTGATAACCCTTGATATGTACCGTGGAACGAAAAACTGATCATTTGGGTTCGGATCTTTATGAGCAAAAAAATAGAGAAATATGCAGGCAAATATGACCTTAGAAACGGGTAAATAACACCTAAAATTACAAAATATGACCAAACATTTAAATTTACTATACATCAAAACATGTTGAATTACAAATTATTTATTTTATCTAGCAGTGTCGCTTTCACGTAGACAGCATAATTTGCTTTCGTGGACTCATGGCACCATTCGGAAATTAAATCTTATATCGTTTTGTTGAAGTCACTTTATTTTCACATAATTTACAGAAAGAACTCTTTTCATCTCTACTAAAATACTCCTCCCCAAATTCCTTTACGTCAATCCATAACTTCGAACATTTAGATTTTTTTTTTTTTTTTGGCATGGTCGTACTCACTGATCCACTGCAGATTTAACACTGACTGAGGATTATTTTCAGAAGAATTTGTGACAGTGAGACACTGACGCGGCTCCACACAGGCATGCTGCTGCTGCATTGTCGAAATTAAAAGGTGGGAGGAACGTTAACGTTTAGAGAGTGACAAAAATGCATAACTTTAATCCTTGACTAGTGAATTCTGACCAATTCAGTGACAATTAGTTCGGTTTTTTCCTCCAATTTACAATAGGAGTTCATTTCATGAATAATTATCTTAATTTATTCTCATATATATCTAGTGAATTCCCGGTACTATAAAAAAAAGCACCAGATTTTTTCTCAAAGTATGACCGTAAATATTATCGTAATATGACCAAAGCTAGGAAAATGCTATAAATATGCATTTATATGCCATGTAAAATACATTCAAATACAATCAGAAACGTTTAATCACAATTTAATTCAGCATTGCAGCTCCAAAAGAAGGTCTTGTCTTAAAGATCCGGACCCTACTGATTATTTTTTCCCCCCGATTCCTAAGCCTGGCAAAAACGCAGCTGACCCGCAGAACTATAGACCAATCAGCCTCCTACCTAATCTCAGCAAATTTGAGAGGCTGTTACTCAAGCAACTGCAGGTGCACATCCGCGACGGAGGCATGATACCAGCAGAGCAGCACGGTTTCCGACCTGGCCATTCAACCACGCACCAACTGCTGAGGGTCGTCGAGGAAGCAACCGCAGCATTCAACGCACGAGAGCACTGCGGCGTGGTCCTCCTCGACGTGGCGAAGGCCTTTGACTCCGTGTGGCACCGAGGGCTACTCTACAAAATGGCCACACTTGGAGTTCCAGGACCATATCTCCTGTTATTGAAGAGCTACCTCCAGCAAAGAACCTTCATGGTGAAAATAGGCGACGCGAAATCAACAACAAGACCCATCCGCGCCGGGGTACCTCAAGGCAGTGTGCTGGGTCCAGTGCTCTACACGCTGTACACAGCGGATATTCCGATGGGGCAACAAACCAAGCTGGCATTATACGCCGACGACACGGCGATCTTCACTACGTCCCGCTGCCGGATCCTCGTGGGACGCCGCCTCCGAGCAGTGCTGAAAGACGTCGAGGAGTGGGCCACCAAGTGGAGAATTAAGATCAACGCATCGAAGAGCCAGGCCATCATGTTGACGCGGAGGCGTAAGCCACCACGACCGATGCTGAGGCTCTTCGGGGAGAGAATCCCCTTGGTGACCACGGCAAAGTATCTTGGGGTGACCCTAGATACGAAACTAACATGGAAGCCGCACTTCGAAGACGTCAGGCGCAGAGTTCTTCAACGACTGGGGCAACTTTATCCAGTGTTGAATTACAGTAGCACACTACCACCCAGATGCGGCCTCCAATTATATCAAGCACTGGTGCGTCCGATTATGGAATATGCATCCCCTGTATGGGGATATGCCGCAAAAACGCATATTGAGAAGCTGCAGAGAATGCAAAACAAGGCGCTGAAGAGAGCACTCCACCTGCCAATGAGATTCCCGACAGACATCCTCCACGAGACAGCGGGGATCCCGAGACTTCGGGATAGGTAAAAAAAATAGCAAGACATTTTTACCAAAAAACTGAGGAGAGCGACAACCACCTTATTCGCTCTCTAGCACAGTATGACATACACGAGGGTCCACATAGAAGACCACTCCAGCTGCTGACAGAAGAAAACTAGTGAGAAAACGACAAATACAGTGCGAAACGGATGCACTTACACTGTTAAATTAAATTAAATTAAATAAAAAAAATAAAAAAATAATAAAAAAAGGCTCAACAGAAATGAAAAAATATAAAAGTAAAACAAGCACTTACACGGAAACAGCAAATAAAAGAAGGCAATGCCAAGACGGCAAGTACTTCTGACAAGAATCCCTTAACCTAAGGGCTAAAGGGAGATTGATAGAGCTTATACCTACTGATCATATTTCAGGAGAAGATCCATGAGCGTAGGAGCATGGTATATGGGACCCAGGACATCGACGTTTGAGAACGATTCGGATATGATGATGTGTGCCCGTTCCACATTTCGTCAATAAATCCAACAAGAGAATTACATCGTGCAGTAAATTACAAAATGGGTTCAAATCTTCGACCTTCTGCTTCGGTATAGAGCCTACGTTGATGGTGCAAACATTCAAGCATAAGGTCAAATAGGTTCGGATGTATGATCATTATTTGAGTCGCTGTTTTCAAGTAACAGGAGTATCGCAGGCTTCTTCTTGTACAAGTGCCGTAGCAGTGTCCGAATGTATGCTACTACCATTAAGCGTTTATACCCCTCCATGGCAATGTCCTTGGGAAACGAAACTGGGGTGGTTTCTCGTTACCTTCCGCACTCTGACAGTGTTCATAAGTTTTATTATAGGTGTGTATGACTGTCGCGGTGTGTTTGTATTCAGTGTAGAATGTTGTCGGTTAGAGATGGAAGAAGGCGAAACCCGGTGCCGGCCAATTCAGTGTTTCTCTCCCTATAGACACGAACGGGGTCACAAAGTATAACTTTTCCATCTGGCAGCCGCATCTCAATCAACAGGACTTTGGTGGTGCACAGTCTGCTGATTAGGAATCCTACCCTGCCGGCCAAGATCTAATGACTTAAATTTTCCCCACCAAAAGGACTCGAACCAGATAAACTCGTGTCAACGCCGGACAGAATCACGGTGCTGCAACCAGTTGAACCAGGGATGGACACGCCTCACTCCACAAAAACTAATGGAGAGGTGGAAGATCTGATTGTTGATTGAGGTAGCAATAGAACTGTCCCCTTATATTAATCCATCGATGGGGATATGAGACGTAGAGGTGGTGTCGCATATTTGCACGAAAATTAGATGGATTTCCGTCGTGTTGCAGCAACATTATCTGACGAACCTATACTAGCACTACATCTATCGGCGGTAGGTTCTTCCTACATAACTGTCTGGCAGTTGGTACTGCTCAATGACCATGGGTTACAGAAGGATGTGTCCCTCGTGTATAATTGTTATTCGCTAATCAATCTCATGCTTATGACTAATTGGTTGATAGGACAGCAAAAATAACCGGCACAAATTTTAACACCCCACAGTGTTCAAGCCATACTTTTCCGGAAGTAGCTTCCTTCCTTAAAGAAAATAATTTTTTCCGCCTACACAACATACTAAGGGTTGTCGGTGTTGCTATCAATCACACCGTACACATGTACTTCTATATACGCATACCATGTTCTACCAGTAGCGGTAAACTCAGGGCTGGCTTAAGGAATATCGGGGCCCCTTGCGAATTTGATTTCGGGGCCCCCTACTTCTTTCCTATATGTACTTTTGATAATTTTCGTGACTTTATATACACATACATACATACACACACACACACACACATAATATATATATATATGCATCTCATATGGATCTCCCAACTACTGTAACTTTCTGCCCATTGTGTCAGATGAAATTGTTTTTGTAATCAATTTTTAGCTATTATATTTATAATACACTTTTTGTGCACGACATTTCTTTTCTTTCCTTTCTTTGCTAGTACATATAGGTCTTTGGAGTTGGCGACACGTGAGCTGGCATACGCATTTTAATTCAATAACTTTTTTATATGAAACGCCAATAGATGAATGAGTTTATTCGAACGAAATTACATAAATTGCTGAAACAGGTTCACAGCAATACACGCCTTTAAATATATAGGCCTATTTCAATTACATCAGATACGACTTTCTCAAAACTGAATCTGATGAAGGACTTCTCGTGGAACTCCACTTTTCGGAAACGTCTATTGTGAACGCAGCTTGTTAACATTCTAAATTTGTAGATTATTTATTTTTGCAGAAAAATTGTTCGTTAAGTATGGACAAATTTTGAAGGGGATCGTGGCGGGGTCCCTTGAAGCTAGGGGCCCCCCACAACTGCGGTGCTTACGGTAGCTTAAACCTGCCCTGGGTAAACTTAAATGTATAGCTGACGGAAGAAAAAATGGTCTATGGTCCGAGCTCTCAGAACTGTCAGCTGGTCGAGTAAATGGGCATCTTCGATTTTTAGGGTTTCGCACCTTCTGAATGAAAGAATTCATACAGAGTCACTATTTTGTCCAACGTCAGAGTCTCATTACTTCCAAGCCCCTAAGCTTACGAATTTTAAATGGCTAAGTACTTAACATGTTGCTGCCCCAAATACGATTACAAAACGATACAATTTATAAAAATTATGGATGTCAAAATAATTATGTGTGATGTAGTGGGGAAGGGTTGAAAAAGGTTTCAGATTTCTTCAAGTGCATCGAATAAGAGCTGGCCAATAGCCGACTCTGAAAATTTATGATCTTTTTTCCATTTATCAAAGGTTTTCGACAAGTGTGTGGCAAAAATCAATGAAGAGTCCAATTTTCCCCTTTTATTTCCAAAAATATTGATCTGAAAGTTCTTTCATAATCTACAGTACTGTGTTGCATTATAAAGATTGTAGTGAATCTTTATCGATTTTCTTGAAGTTTATTGTTTTTCGAGAAATGACTAAATAAGCACTTTAAAACAATTGACGGCATATTTAGTTGATATTTTCTTTCCCAAAGGAAAATCAGTTGTATCGTGCAGTAAAAAATCTAATAAATTGGATAATAAATATTTCAGGATAATATTTTTTTTTTTAAATATGGAAACAATTTTTTACGACACGTTTTAATTTTCTCTCTCTAGTTTTTCTACAAGTGTGTGGCAAAAAATCACTCAAAAGTCTAATTTTTCCCTTTAATTTTCCAAAATACTGGTCTGAAAGTTCTTTTCTAATCTACAGTGATGTGTAGCTTTATAAAGACTGTAGCGAATCCTTATCTATCTCTCTGAAGTTCATTGGTTTCCGATAAATAATTAAATAAGCAATTAAAAAAATTGATTGCGTATTTAGTAGATTTTTTTTTTTTTTCGAAAGAAAATGCAGTTGTTTCGTGCAGTAGAAAATCTTATTAGTTGGATAGCAAATATGTCATGAAAATATATATTTTTAAATTTTGAAACAATTTTCTAAGACATAGTTTAATTTTTTTTCAGCTGATATTATTGTGTTTGATTTATATCATCTATAAGACAACTTCAAAAAACGAATAATGAATGTGGAAAATCACTATAAACTGATTTTTAAAAACGTTTTTAAGAAATAATTTTTTGTTCGATTTAGTTAATTCACAGTCTGTAAACAGTACCCTTGTACTTGATAGATTGT
>CM061920.1:347663203-347731850 GCA_031002005.1 Vandiemenella viatica | reverse complement strand
CCCCAGCTTTGGAACCACATAGAAGGTCACACTGAGAGATTTTGGGCCCATCGCAACAATAGTATCATGTATTCCCAATACTTGGATTTCCTTGTTGTCAACCCCTGTGATTTTGCAATCTGGCGGGTACAATTTTCCCACACCACATATGCTATGCTTCAGTAACGAGACTTCAGCACCAGTGTCCACCAAGAAATTACACATTACCCCATTTACTTGTGCTTTTATGGTCAACTCAATTTTTGCCACACTATCCGTACCCTCTACTGCAGCTACAGGTACATTTTTACACAAAATGGGCAAAATGCCGTGGCCGCATTTGCCCTCCTCTAGTTTAAACTCTCTTTATTACTGTTTTCCGAGCCTCTACAATTCTGTGAAACTTCCTGTTCACCGTTTCCCATATGGCCACTATGATCGCCGCCACACTGCGCACGACCAGGCCCATTCCGGCTCCCATTACATTGATTATGTGGGACCCCCCGTCCCCTATTTCCATAAAACTTACTGCTTCCCGCAGTCCGTTGACCCCTACCATACGACATAGTACCATTACTTCCAGTACCCCCGGGGTGATGTGTATTTCCACTACTACCACGATTCCTCTTAAAATTGCCACCGTCTTCTGTATTTGACCAGCAATTTTTCCTCATGTGCCCACTTTTACCACATTGATGGCAAACAATTGATTTCTTATTACTAAAAACATGCCTTATTCTAGTCTTACTTTCTGCAACTGGTTTTCTTTTGTCTGCTCAAAAAATACTGCATATTTAATTGCATCAGCTAGTGTTTTTGGATCTTTTAGTGCAACATACTCGCTAACATCATCATTAATGCCGTTAAGGAAACTATCAATCCCGCGCTGGTCTGCCTCAAACCTCAAAGCAATATTCTGTGACGCGTCCTTTGTTAGTGCGTAAGTTTGATTGTTAATTGCCTTTATCCGGTCAGCAAAATGTTCAATTGATTCGGATGCTCCTTGTTTCAACGTTCTTAATTTTTCCCGATAGTATCGAGCTGTATTTTTCCTTTCAAACCTTTTAACTAAACTCTCTGATAAACCTTCAAACGTTTCTGAAAGCTTACAATTCTCATCAACATAGCAAACTTATAGGCATCTCCAGAAAGTCTGCTCCTAAGCAATTTCATTTTATGTTCGTCTGTATATCTAAGCCACTAAACAATCATTGAACCTTGACAGGAACTCGTGAATATCTTCAGATCCAGATCCACTGAATGATAAATTGTGTGCGAAAAAAGCATTATAAAAGGTACATTATTGCCATCAGAATCCTACTTCGCGCATTACGAGCCTCCAGAGCCGCGATTTTCCGATTCAACTGCTCAATTGCTGTTTGCAAATCAATTTCCATTTTAGCCAGATTGGAAGCAACTAACCTCTGTTTGCTGCTAGAAGCCGTCCGGTTGATGATGACGCCGCCGTCGACGCCGCTCCGATTAGCGCGTCTGCAGTCGCCGCCTCCGGGTCGAGCCGCCACGCACTCGCCGCCTCCACGTCGAACCGCTTCCCCAAGAACGCGCGCCGCCTCCGCGTCGAACCGCCTCCGCCACGCACGCGCGCCGCCTCCGCGTCGAACTGCAACCCGCGTAGTACAGCAAACCCGCGTCGTCCGCGACGAACAGCGACCCCGTGTTGAACGTGTCACCAAGCAAACTGCGCCCAGCTGTTCTGCCGCTCTGAGCCCGTGCTGCGTTGCCACACTTCGTTCTGCGCTTGCCGGCTGACGTCTTCCGCTCCGAAGTTGACTTTAACTCGCCGCTCCGGTTCGACCCCGCTGCCCAATACGTTGTCTTGATTTTCTTCGCTGTTAAGTTCTTCTTCCCAGTTCTGATACCACTTGTCAAGGTGGCCGGATGGCTTTGGCGCGTGGGATGGGTGCACCAACCTGCAGCGAATGTTATCTCGACGTCCTCTGCCGTTCCGGAATTCTTCTGCCGCTCCTTACCGCGTTCGGCTGTTGTTACTACAAATTTCCTGACACCACTGCGATTTAATCTACCAGTCGCAGAACTGGTTGGAATGCGGGAAAGTCTTGCGGAAAAGAATTTGCGCCGCGAACATTTAACTTATTTATTGGCCAAAAGGTTACACAAAATATGGCCGAGGAGGCGGGTCCACTTCGCTTCCAATTAATAGTAAATTTTCCAGACAGACGACAAAGTTAGTGTAGGCAGCGGGGGCGACCGTGCGAGAGCCGATGTGAATACTATGATGTTTCCGGCAAAGAGAGCTCGCGATGCGTGCCGACCGTCCTCGTAACCTCGGACTCGCGTCAGCGAAGTTCGGAAATTGCCGATTCGCGTCAGCGAATTCCGCGGTCGCAACAACCGGCGAGCGGTCCTGCAGCTCGACCTGCACCTCGCTTAACAAATTCAACTTTAAGTAACGTTAATAATTTTGAGCTCTCACAATGTGAGACATTATATGATTCAGTAAGACGTAAAACACACTTGTAAAATGGAAGTTCCTTAAATAAAACTATAATTTATCAAATATATTGTTTTCTGAAAAAAAAAAAATTAGAAAAAAAAACACGGGTGCTAGGTTTTTTTCACAAAGCTGAAAAAAAACATTTTGTTTTTTTTTCAGTTTGCAACACTACACGCCACCCACGCTCGTAGTTCGGTGAATCAGATGGCGAATGTATTAGGTAATACGAAGTGCAAGTGTGATGCATATTCAACTCGTATGCTAGGCATTATTATTATTATTAGTCCGCAATTCTCTAAAAGTGTGTGCGGAGGTGCATTGCACCTATCCAAACGGGTGGGATATACGGTTGGAAGGGATATACGCGATATGGCAGGAGGCGCCCATGGGCTATTGTGAGGAACCATTTCAGCATTCGCCTGGAGTGATCCGGGAAAATAATAGAAAACCCAGATCAGGATGGCCGGAGTGCTTTATCGAAAGCTACTCCTGTCGGATTTTAAGTTTACTCGCCAGGTAAATCCTTTCTATTCCATTCCCTAAGCGCTTGTGGGAAAAATGAGTACAGAAATGAGTCGGTTCCGGCCCTGATTTCTCTTATCTTATTTTCGCGGTCATTCCGAGATATGAATGTTGCTGGTAGCAATATTTCCTGGCTGTCATTCCGAAATACGTCAGTCCGTGAATTTTTCAATTTGCTTCCGTCGAGAGCGCCTTCGGTGTTCCAGATCTTCCCAACCTAACTCCTTCAACATCGCACTTACGCTTTCCCTCCAACTATATATACCTGTCACGAATCGGGTGGCTCTTCTTTGGACCTTCTCTAATGCCCCCATTAACCACTTTTGATGGGGACCCCATACAGAACAACAATATTCTAAGTGAGAACGTACTAGTGACTTGAATACAATCGATTTAACTTCCGGAGTGCATTGATTTAAATTACGACCTAGAAATCGGAGCATACGATTAGCTTTCCCCATTACATTCTCCATATGTTCACTCCACGACCAAATTATTACGAATTGTTACCCCTAGGTATTTAGCGGAATCTACCGTTCTAAGGACAGTACCACTAATTGTATATTCATAGTTAAATGGTGTCACCTTTTTACTTACACGCATGACTTGGCACTTTTTAGCGTTTAACTCCAACTGCCAATCTTTACACCACGCAATTATTTTCATAATATCGTCTTGTAACAAGCGCAGTCGTCCTGGGTTTTGATTTCACGATAAGTAGTAGCATGGCGTGGATATGGGCAGCAAAGCTAGAGTTTTGGAAAATGTCTATTTTACGTCTGCAAACCGGCGCTTACTACTCGTTTCTACTTCGATCGGTGATTTATTTTGATATTTTATAATCTAATTTTTTTATTGCCAGGAAAATGTCACTTTATAATTGGTATTGGTTTGGTGTTCGTTGGTGAAATAATTTAAACTGACTTTCGTTAAACGATTACGTCATGGAAACTGAAGCTCTTGAATCCGTTAGTGAAAGCAGCAACACTAACAATAGCAACGAGAATATTAAAAATCCTGGGCCACATTTATGCGCTTATGTTGCATTTAATTCAATACTGGAAGAACAGTTGATTTATGAATGCAAACTGTGTTTGCCTAAACTTTCTAGTCAAGGATCCCGTGTCTAGCCTTAATAATCTTAAACAACATATGAAGAGAACGCATATATCGAAAGATCAACAGTTTGAAAAGGAAGTAAAAGCAGGTCCAACTCGTTGGTAAAAAAGAAAAATAATTCAAAGCCTTCTTCAAGCGCTGTGGCTACTTCTGGTGTAGATACCAGCAGAATTATTTTGATTTCACCTCCATATGCCAATAAAAGTTTACGTCAATAAGACATTTGGCATCGTAGCTACCGACACCTATGTATTCCAAGATGGTGTGGACCGAAGTATCCTAAACAATTCCGTTTCCAACATGATTCCACTATATGTTGAAGAATCCGATACGTTTAAGAAGCTGGTTTAAACCTTAAACCCCAGTAAAAACTCAGTTTCCAGAAGGAAACTGAGTAGACCAATTATCGATTCACATCATAGTACCTAGCACCTTGGTATTGCTTGCAGTAATAGACTACCTATTGCAATACATAAACATTAGATCCGCTTTCGGATGGTTAACTTTTAACGGTTTACTTGCGTTAAATTTGCAAAAACGTAACGCTTTAACGATTATCGAAGTTAACTATTTAAGTAGAGGAATAACGATTAACGAAGTTAACGTTTCGATCAACTGTGCCCACGACAAGGCCTATCAGAGATTTTTTTTTATTTTAATATATTTTTCCATTTTCTCAGCCTTACGCGAAATGCCTATCATATTAACGCAGGAATATCCCAGTTTATCATCAGATACCGTGCGTTGTGAGCAGGGCCGGCGTTAGGAGGGGGTAAGAGGGTCAAATGTACCCGGGCCCGCCCGGCTGATGGGGGCCCGATCACGGGCTGTAGGGGCCCCCCGCTGTACAAGTTGTAGAGCTAAAAAAAAAAAAAAAGGTCGCCCATTTTGGTCTGAGACAGTGCCCTAACTGATGAATTCGCCAAAGGCGCCCCCACTCGTTACTCCGGGCCCCAAAATCCTAGCGCCGGCCCTGGTTGCGAGTGAACGGTTACGATCTGGATTCACATTCGCGGGAGGGAGTTTCGAATCTTCGCCCGGCTATCCAAATTTCGGTTTTCTATGTTTTCCCGAAATCTCTCCACATTAATGCCGAGATGGTTCCTTTAAAAATCCATGGCCTAATTCATTTCCGTTTCCTTCCCCCCCCGTTTTTTTCCGGTTCTAATGACCTCGACACTCATGAAGCGTAAAGCCATGAATAATTATGCTAATGCGTTATAGACCCATGTCATGATCTCTAGGAATTATTTATCTATTTACACTTTCAGATTTCATTTCTGAACTTAGATACACTTTTTTTTTGCAAGAAATACCTATATCTCGAGGGAGTTCCGCAGTTTCTCCAATCAATTTCTTCTTCCATAAATTTAGTTTTTAATAAATATTTTGCCGATCGTCCGTATTTTAACAAGTTAGTTCTTTCAACACCATATTTTGCAGAAACCATTTATTTAATTCGATTAAGGTATTTAAAATAAACTGATGAAATGTTTATTATGTACCCTCCAAACGAATAGAAAGACTTTAATAGAATCTAAATCAGTGTTAAGTGGTATGAAATAAAGAAATTTCATCATTAAAATGTAACAAATTTGTTTTATGAGGAGACGCTACGCTACTAGTAAAAACTCCGTGTGTAGGATATATTATTTGTATTCAGCTAATGAAATGCCTGTGGTTTCTGTGGTGCTTTAGAAGTAATAATTGTTTACTACGAGGGGCGAAAATATACGAATATTTCATAACGACTTGGTGGTAATAATAGAGCCATCTTTTCTGCTAAGTAACGATAATGTCGTGTTATCGTTTTAATTAGGATAAATAAAGGTAGCACAGAAATTCAAATATGTATTCATCATATTTCACTGTGTGATTATTTGCATGACAACGTCAAAGCTCTTTCCACTCGTTGACTGAGGAAATTAAAAAAAAAAAAAAAATAATGCTTTCGACTGAAAACCTCTGCATAGTCCTGACATTTCACCCGGAATGAAGAACAGAGTGTAGCGTTGTCTCCTATAGTTTATAATCAAGTATCATACTTTATTTTGGAATTATCCTGCCCATAAAGTATGCAAAATTACTTTATTGCTGATAAAATGTTTAATGAATAGAACGGAATACTTCTGTGCGTAATCAGTTTCCAAACGACATATTTATTAGTGCTTATGACAAAACGAAACAGTATGCACATATCTGAATCGATTTTTTTCAGAGGAGATGGTAGAGGTTATTGATGCACGACACATACGGATAGTGTAAGTCTAATGAATGCAAAATGTGGGAAAGAAAGAAAGTGTCGTTAAATTTAATTAAAAACGAGTTTATTTATTTATAAATCTAGATCTAGGATGTGGCACCAGTTATCACATTTCGAAAGGAAACCAAAAATTAGTACCAGGTTCCAGAAGCAATAAAAAAAAAATATTTTTTATTTTTAACTACTTAACGTCTCTTAACAACGAGGTCTTTAGAGACGGGAAAGGATGGGGAGGGAAGGAATTTTTTTTTTTTTTTGTAACTGCTTTACGTCTCTTTTTAACATCGAGGTCTTTAGAGACGGGAAAGGATGGGGGGCAAGGATGGGGGCAAGGAATGGGAAGGAATTCGGGCATGGCCTTTTGAAGGAAGCATCCCGGCATTTGCCTGGAGTGATTTGGGGAAACCATGGAAAACCCAAATCTGGATGCCCGGACGGGGATTCGAACCGCCGTCCTCCCGAATGCGAGGCCAGAACGCTAACCGTTACACCACCACGCTCGCTTGTAAAAAATGTGTAATTAAGGCAAAATATACCTAAATTTAAAAATGCTTTTTTCTTTTTATATACTTTTTTTATTTTTAATTTTTTACTCTTACGAAGATAAATAAGCTTTGTTTCTTTCCAAACAAGTTGGCAGCCCCAAGTCAACGATTCGCTGCTCCGATACAATCTTTTTAACACATGTCCATTACAATAAAAAACAATCCTGTGGCAGTAATATTTTCATACCAACGGAATGCACCAGTACAAAGATCTATTTATATTTCTGTAATATTTTCACCCAGTAAAATTACAGTGAAATTCCGGTTTATACTTGACTTAGCCTCGTATCTTCGGATTTGTGGTATCGAGAATGTGATGTCTTGGTTGTAAAGACATTGTTTCTTTTTTCATTCGTTCGTTTATTGGAATATAAGGAAACATTAGGTCGAAATGGTTTTGTACTAAGCATTGCTGTTGTCAATTGTTATGTTATCTGCATTGTAATACCGTAGGATCTCGGAAATATTTTCCTGCTGTTCCATTTGTAACACTGACCAAAATTATATTATGATTAATGCATTCGCTCAGGACTTTCCTCCTTGCAGAAACCAACGCACGCGAAGGAGTTTTCTCGCAGTAATGAAGTGAAAAACGTAACAGTGATATGATTCTTTAAAACATTCTACTTACATCATTCTATCGTTTCTGGCACACTGAAGTTAAATGTCGTGAACAAAAAGTATTCTAGCTTGAAAGAAAAGCACGCTTAGAAAGTGTGGAGATAATAACCCTTGTTTTCTACTGAACATCCAGTTAACGTTTCCAGTAAACTTAACAATGTACAAATAGGTAAAAATAAAAGCAAGTGAGATTTCAGCGATAAGTGCTGTAGGGGGACTACTAAATCTGGATGATTGTTCACTAGCAAATGACTGATTGGCTTAGTATTCCTGAAATTTACTGATTTTACATAGCTATTAAAAATCATCCACTATGCGACTACTAGGGATTATGGTTCGGGAATGGGAAGGTATAAATCAAAGAACGGATTTTCGGCACATGTAGAAATGATCAGACCATAAATTTTAAATTTATCCTGAAAATATTATGAAGGAACGAAAAAAAAAAAGTATAAAGAGACTGGTGTAGATAATGCTTCTACAGATTTTGTAACTACAACAGGTTACGACATTGTATTTTAACTTCAAATATTATTTGCATCGAGTTTGGATGCTTGCTGCGTACTGGAAAAGTGCGGTAGTACTATCGGCCCATAAAGGAGGGGAGACAAATAGGGTCAAAAACTGCAGGCCAATCAGTTTTACATCATTGGTAGGTAAATAAATGGCTAGATTGATATCAACCACATCAGAAATGTCATTCTATGAGGAAACCGACAACATAGATTTATGCAAGGATATTCATTTGGATCTCAGTTAGTGGTTTGTACGCAAGGTATTTCGGATGAAGTGGATAAGGGAGGCTAGATTGATGGTGCAGAACAAAATATCTGTAAGGTATTTGACAGAATGGGCCTTAAAATAGTAATAATATGGATGAAAAAGATATATGTTGATTGCAAGAATTCCTAAAACGTATAAGGGTTTGGATAGGAAATGCAGTATCAAAAGAAGTGGAAGTGAAAATAGGAGTGCGGTAGTGTATTGGGACCAATGCTGTTTATTATTCTAATGAATGATTGTGTTAATGGTATACAGTCAGAATTTTTTTCTTATGGCTTTACGCATCGTCGAAGTTGAGGTCATTAGAGGCGGGAAAGGACTGGGGACAAGGAGCAGAAAGGAAGCATCCCGGCTACAGTCAGAAGTTAACTTGTTTGCAGATGACATAATCTTATATCTTTAAACGAGCAATTCTTATATATGGAAACGGCTCTAATGATTACGATGAAATTTCATATTTCGATAACGTTTTGTTTTTTAAGTTTACCTAAATAGGTGCCTTCCATGCCAAAATACGATTTTACAAAAAATCAGAAATTCTTGTATTTGGTCCCTTGGAAACGGCACTAACGCCATCTCGTACTTGTAAACGTTTCAGGGACTAGTAAGCTGATTACAGGAAGGAACTGTTATATCTTAAAATAAATAATTTTTGCACACTATCTGACCCGTCCGAATAGTGTTGTGGTCAGTCACCGAAATGTTACATAATAATGTGAAAATAAGTAAATGCAAGTATTTATTAATGAAAGGTATTTTATTTTGAAGAATAGTAATAAATATCACTTTTACTGTAAAATGTCGTAATGATTAGATACTGCATGTTTAATTATAAAACATTTAAAAAATATATGTTTAAAAAATATTGGCTCTGTCAGATGTCCTTTTTCAATCTTTACTTTCAAAAAAATGTTTGAAAATGATACTAGCAGTTAACATTTGACCGTATGCGTTTTTAACACATATTAATCTACAAACTCGTGAAAAAGCCACGGACGGGTGTCCATACGAAAAAACAGTTCTGAAGCGTCTGACCTTCTGCTTGATTAATGTTCATAACAAAGGCTACTTTTAGAGGTAATTGTTTTCTTATCATTTGGAATGGCACGGTTGATTAAAAGACGTGACGTTAATGCGAGGTATGAGCATAGGTTTGTCGCAGTCTAAGAGAATAACCACTAATCTTGCAACATTAATTAATTCCTGATTAGCATTAAGATTTATACTTAACATAATAATTTCTTAAAAAGAAATTTATGAGGTGGTAAGCCAGACGATTTTGGAAATGGCTCTAGCGATTTGAATGAAATTTCGTATGTAAATAAAGTTTTACTTTTCACGTTTGTAAGACGATCTTCCAAGAAAAGAGCAATTCTCGGAAACGGATCTAAACTCATCTCGTAGAAGTTTCAGGCACAGGTAAGCCTACTGATGTTATTTAAGTTTCTCTTTGGTTACAGCAAGGAACTGTTCACTTTAAAATGCATAGAGAGCCTTCAAGGAAAATGTTTAACTTTAATCACACTTTACTCAAAATCCTTCATATTGAACAGAAATCGAAAGATGCCGAGCGAAGATCAGTCACCCAGGTAAAGTTATTATTATTGTATAACTGAACTTTCAATTTTTTTACAGACCGGATAAAATGCGAATTGATTTATACAGGGCGTTCGCCGGGAAACGCTACCCTCCCAGTCTGTTGCCGTCGGCAACTTGCTGGGACAGTGGAGCCAGCAACTCCCGCCACACGGCGCCGTGAATCACCGGACTGTTTAACACCTCCGCTGCCCCAACAGTGTTGTGAATAAACGTTTCTTTGCGGTTTGGCTGGTTTGGGGCTTCATACTCTTACTAATCTGTACCGTGTTTGAGTGTGAGTAAAATTATGGTACGTTACAGTTTGCAACAAAGAATATTTCTCTACGATACATATGTGAAGAAGAAGTCGCTTAAAAAGTGTCGCAGTAAATTTCGTTGCGAATATCCTGGTGCTTTACTGCCAGCTAAATCAACAATTCTGCGTCTGGTTAAAAAGTAAGAGAAACGGGTTCATTTTTTAACAAAAAGAGACTGTCGGTCAACCGTATTCTCACAGAGGATAAAATTGACGATATCGCTTTTCGACTAGAACAGTCACACAAAAAATCATTAAGTCAGTTAGGGCAGCAGGCAGGCGTATCTAAGACGTCAGCTTGGAAAGTAACAAAGCTAGGTTCAGGGTGGGGTGGGACTTTCTCCACCAGCGAAATACTGGTACTGACCTTTTGAAATTTGGATTAACTGCTCCTTATAATGTCCTCTTCACGTTGTACACTCTCCTTTTCCGGAAAAGTCGCCACGAATTAAATTAAAAAATGCCTAAATATGACACTGCAGCGCAGCTATTAGTTGCAGCCGGCGCTGTGAAATCAATGATAATCTCTTGAAATGTTGATTTAATTCATTGTTGTAGTATTTTATTGCCGTTTTAGCTTCACTTCGTTGCAAAACGTCGCATAAAATTAACAGATACAAAATTTTTATTCGAAATGCAGTACTATAAGGCTCACCATCTTGGAATCGATATAAGCAGTCAGAGATAATCGATTGTTTCCGTTGTAAACAAATGCACAGTTTGGTTTGCGACATGGCCTGCCGCAGAACGAATTACCCGTAAAATTTTTACTCTTGGTCCAGGCCGAATTTCAACCTAACAATGATCACTATGAAAAAATGAACCTATTTAGGTTTATATGATCCCTGTACCGATAATTTTTGTGTCATTTTTTCAGTGCTGCTAACATTTCTCGGTTGCGGAGCATCCCATATTTCGGCATTTTTAATTTAATTCGTGGCGACTTTTCCAGAAAAGGAGAGTGCTAAACGTGAAGAGGATACTATAACGAAGCAGTTAATCAAAATTTCAACAGGTCAGTACCAGTATTTCGCTGGTGGAGAAAGTCTCACCCCACCCCTAGTTTCACTTAAAGCCGTACAAAACAATTGTGGTGCATAAAATTATAGAAATAGACCAGGGGCCTAGGATTAGATTTTGCAACTGGTACCTGCAGGGTGTCCACGATGGCACTGTTGATCCGCAAGTGACGTCACATTTAAATGCTTAGCACATACAAGTTTATGAAGCGTAATTATTATGAAATAGTCCGCGGCCGACGGTCGAACAATGCCGGAAGCTGACCGCTCGCTCGCCGGGAGCAGTTTCTTCCTTGTAGCGCTAACAGTGGGTAGCGTTTTCCGGCGAACGCCTTGTACTAATAGGTTCAATGTTGAATTGTTAGGAAAAAATAGTCAGAACTGACTTGTACTATTAATACATATATTCAGATGAAATACATGAATTTATAGTAAAAAGAAATTGATAGCAAGAAATTGTGAAAATTTGTGACTTATATTGCCTGTACTTATCACGCTAAGGATAAGAATGTGAGAACTGTGAACTGTTGCGGGTATAGGATATGTAGCTACGTGGGTTAACGCGGGTTGAATGTAAATGCAGCTTATTAGCTAGCCTACACGGATACCAAACTAAATGCTGATTGTGATGAAAGACTGCTTGTTGAAGGCTTGAAATATAAATATCTTGGCATGACATTTGCTAGTAAACTCAACTGGGCAGGTGGCAGAAAGGAAAAGGTTTAAAAATCCTTCATTTATTGGAGACAGTAATGAGAGGAACTACCTGGAAGTGAGGGAATTGGTACAATACTGGGCTCACATTTTGGTTATCACATACAAGAATTGGATGGAGCAAAAAAAAAAAAAAAAAAAATGCTAATCTTATCTCTGGAAATTACTGCAGAACACAATCAGTAACTGGTATGATAAAGGAGTTTAAATTGGATTCATTGGAAGCCGGAAGTGGGGCGAGGAGACTGCTGGGAGTGTACTAGGCTCATATTGGTGATTAGGCGTGAAAGAAACTTGTGGAAGAATTAAGAATGGTGCATCGAAGGGAAAAGATGAAAGTTACCACAAGCTGGCCCTCGATTTCATGCATAAAGGAATGAGAAAATTTTCTTTCTTATGTATGGGTGTCAGGTATTGGAATTAATTATCAAGTGAAGTGATGAATAATTTATCAAAAAAGCTGAAAGAATTTAAAGCTGAAATTTGTAGAGGGCAAAAGTAAGCGGCTACAGGAAAAGGGAAAAGTGGATGTGTAGGTAAGTTGCCACCGGAGCGTGTGCTCCATCACAGTTAAATTAAATTAAATAATTATCACTCAAAGTACGATAAACTGTAAAAGTACGTCACAAGAGCCGAGCGTAAAGCGAACTGTTTAAGCGGCAACAAGATCCGCACAAAGTTTCGAGGAGATATTTTTATTTTAATCCATATTTCGACGAATTCCGCGCTTTATTTTCAGTTTAAGAGCGTGGATGGGCAACGTGATAACTTTGTGAAAACAGGTACAGGAGTGGAAACGTTTGTTCAGAGGTATAGAATGTCGCTTCCGTTGTGAAGGATTTGCTTTTTTGTGTCATACACATAAACGCGGAATTTAGCGCCTTGCAATGGTGCTGTTGACTAAATTGTAACTGCTTTGGAATAAACGGACGTACTACAAAGAGAACATGAAAAAAATTAAAAGCTTCTCAGAGTTCTTCAGTTATCAAGTAAATGTAAATTTTAGTGTATTAACTAGCAGAGAACCCGCCGTTGCTCTTGAGCTGGATCTGAAGGTTCTGATCTTTATCCCGTTTGATCGGATTGTTGTAACCATTCTCTACATCTACTATGGCTCATTTCCTATCGTTTTCGAGATTTATGCATAAAACAGAAAAGTTGCACCTGTAAATTTGTATCAAGAGGGGTGTGTTTTTGTAAATTAAATGTAAACATAATTTTTCCATTTTTTAAAAAGTATACTTGCACAAAGAAAACCTGGGGATCGGAAAAATACTGTGCATTTGTGTGTCACCACACCAAGTTTAAAACGATTTTTTAATTTCAACTTTTCAGTCAGTAATCGTCCGAACAGAATATGATCAACGTCCTTTGACAGGTAATTGGAATTTCAGGAATATCACTATCCACTTTGGCCGATTCACTTCCATTTCGAAATATTTGAAAAAAAAACCTGACCCTTTCTTAAGGGGTTGACGGGGGACAGAGGGTAGATTTTTTTAAACGAAATGTAGACTATTTTGCTCCTTGTTTTGATTTAATGCCTAACGTGTTAACGTGTGCAAAGTTTGATTGTTGAAGACATAAATATTGCATTTCGTTTGAAGATAAACTTGGACATGACACATTGGGAAAGTGAGGAATTTGTATGTTGTGCATGTATTGGAAAGCGAAGTGAGGAGTTTGGCATACAAAACTTTGCTCAGACAATTGCCTGAGTATAGCAGGGTAGTATGGGACCCATATCGTGGGTACCAAGGACATGTGGTATCGAACGGCAATCGCAGAAACAGCAAATGCAACATGAACACTGACAACGGTTTTCTTGTACTGTTGCAATGTTGTTAATTTAAATTACCGATTTTACTTTTAGGATGTATGAAAAGTAATATTTTACTTATTTCATCAAATCAAGAAACAGATTAATTAAGTCACTTTATGTTTTGGTTAAAACACACGGCAGGTATATGAAAGGCTCGAGAAAAGCCTGAGAACTACTTCTCATCGGCCATCTGTGGTTATCGTTTCCTGCTTTAATAATAACTAGCTGTGCCAGCGACTTCAGGCACGTGAGCTTTTAGATTTATGCTGTTAATTCACTGATTAACTATCAACGAAATGTTGGTTGCAGCCCGTTCAGTTAACAGAGGCGAGCGTGATTGGTGAGCGATAACCTTCTGGCCTCACATTCGGAAGGACGTGAGTTTTAATCCCCGTCTTGCCATCCAGATTTAGATTTTTCATTATATCATTCCAGGCGAATGCCTGGATGGTTCCTTCAAAAAGGCCTGGCCAAATTCCCTCCCGTTCCTCGCCTCCAGTCCTTTCCTGCCTCTAAAGATTTCGACGTCAACGAGGCGTAAAGCCAGTTGCTCTGTTCCCACTCAGCTGCATTTACCCCAAATGCGAAGGGGAAATTTTCCATACGGACACAGCGGTCATTTCGGAGAAGCAGGTAGGGAGAAGGGTGAAGTGAGCAGCGCGGGCAACGGAACCTGACCTTGAGCTGTCAGTCGTGAGTGAACAGGGTACAGAAAGAAGAAGACGGAGGAACATCCGTATTATTATTATTATTATTATTATTATTATTTTCTGTTAATTATCCTTCTTTTTTCTGAAATTTGGTTGTATGTAACTCTATTAAACGCATTTGTGCACGTCATTTGATTGTACCACCAGTACTTCGGCATATTTTATGGTTGTTGAAGATCTCTGGGCTAACTTCAGTACTGTTCACGAAGCTACTCTGTGAACTATATTTGAAGCGGTGCTGCCTGATGCATGTAAGAATAGAATATTTAATTTGTCGCTATACAAACTATCGCAAAAATCCGTGACTGGATCGTAATCTATTAAGTTTGTACAGTTACACGCGTCGTCACCGTATGCAAAAAGCGAATGTTGCGATTTGTCGGCAAGCAAGTGAACTACCTCCATTACATGTACGCAAGGTTATCTATACCAAGATTTATCTGTACAGAGGTAAAAACAACCACAACGTTTAGCTTAGCTTGTATAGATTATTCGGAATGAACACAAACTATAATTTCATTAAGACCCATACGCAAAATATAATCTACACTGGAGCCTAGTCGTATGGTGACGTAAAAACACGTTTCGACAGCTGACTCAGCTGTCATGTTCATTGTGTTTTAACACTTCCCAGTTTGACACCCCTGAAGCTTCCATTGCAGTAACACGCCGCACACAGGAGTATGTGACACAAAAAGTCGATCGAAATTATTTCTACGTTATTTGTATTTATATTTCGTTTCTTTTGTGTATTAGAACTTAAACTATGAAGTAGGAGTAATCATAAAGAATACATTCTTTGAATACACACTTTATTACATACTAAGCGAATATTTACAAAATACATAAACAATAATCATACATGTACTCTAAAATAAAATCATTCTGACGAACCGTCCCATCCCTTTTCGCCGGAAGCTTCATCTTGCGGCTCGTTCTCTTCTTGTGTACTCGGGTCCATTAAAGAAATATTTTAATAGTTTCTAGTTTGAATGATTTATTATTATTATTATTTACCTGATGGAGCTCAAATATGGATCCGAAATCAGTAAAAGCCTATTAATGACATCTGTGTTGCATTGAACGTGGCTAAATTTTCTAGAGTATCTCTCGCAAAATTGTCGAAATTGTTTGGTTCTAGCTTCTGCTGCTGCTTCGGACAGAGTGCCTATTGGTAAAAGTTCAGCGTTTCGTGGCAGTAGGGAAACTTTTTTTTGTGCGTGTGTCTATCTTGTTCCCACTAGATGATACTCACAGAATATTAGAAAACCTGTCAACCAATGTTTTGTTAATACCTGTAATCTCTGCGGATATCGTTTGTTACAATCAGTCAAATCATCGAAAGATTTTCTAGGCCGACCCACATTGGACGGATTGGATTTTATAGGGATTTCGGTACATCCTAGTAACCAATCATGGTATTTCTTTAAAAATACACTCTCAGTTCTCTTAGCAGCCTGCCATTTTTTTTAATTTCCAATTTAAGCCTTGAAAACTTTTGTTAGAACTGTTGCGTTTGTTCGGCCGTGAATGTCGGTAGATTTAAATATTTTCCTCGACTAATTCCAGCTTTTGCACGAAACCATTTCCTTTTTCGTGTTTACTCATATCAAAAATAACTTATAGAGTCAAGAGCTTGATATGAGAAGAGCCCATAGCAAAGAAAATCTAACATGAATTAATATGACAGAAAAAAGTAAGTTTGTTTTATTTTAAAGAAACTAGAATTTTTTCGAATAAACAGATGTTTGGCACTTTTTGCACCTAGTTTTCAATGTAGCTCCAAGATAGTACACTAAACTAAAACCCTACAAGAAAACAGACCCGAGAAAGGTCGGGAAATATAACAAAATCACTGTTTAAAACTTTTCGTAATAAATAAATGAGTAAAAAACGAGTCAGCTTACAAAAATGTACATACATAAGGTTGTGTTATAATTTTGGATGTATGTTACTATTATTTCAATTCTGGGTACTTGGCTGTACAATATCCACCATTAAAATCAACTACTCACTTAAAATCACTCACAAATTAAAATGGTACAATTTATAAATTTCTTGTATTTGCTTGGTAACAGTACGTGCGTCTTGCAATGTGCTCAGAAGACAACTGTTCACGGGTGGGTAATGAAGCTCATATAAAAAACATAGCGGGCTGTTGTTCTATCGACATTTGCCTAGAGTCAGGCAGATACGGGATCTAGAAATTTGCTTGATTTTTTTTAAAACTATTTATCGGCTTTTTGTGCCAAATACCCCTGTGTGCGCCGCCGAGAACTTCTCCAATCGCGCCCGTACACTGTCTTAAGGTTTTCGATTTTGCGACGTTTTTTTAGGTAACTATGTAATTTAATGGGATATAAATATCCAGCATATGAATCCAAGCTTTCTCCGTGTGATGAAGTTGATTAGTTTGTATGATATGTGCTTTCTTGAGGTGAATCTTGGGGACCGACCCAATATTACCTTAGAAGCATTGATCAAGTATCGGCAAACCACAGCTCGGGGACCAAATCTAACACGAGTATTTCGTTCACATTAGTACAAATTTTCTCCATTCTATTTGTTTTTTAAGTATAGGCAATAATATGTTAAGTATCTCAAATGTCACTTCCTAAAAAAAAAAAAAAAAAAAAAAAAAAAAAAAAAAAAAAAAAAAAAAAAAAAAGTTTTTGCCGTTTGAGAAGACGAGCTAGAAAAAATATACGCATTCGAGTTTGTAACATGGACCACTAAACTTGATTTTTTTTTTTAGTTTTCTGGCTCTTTCCGTAAAAAATTTTGCTGGAGCCTGCCTTAGAAGATTACGGGAAAAAGTCTAAAAACTGTAATCAAATTGACCGGCACGGATCCTGAGCTGTTGAACCTCCCCGGTTCGGTATGCTGTTGCTTTAGCACGCGGTGTCAAACTGTCTAGTTCGTTATCTTCAAGGTTTATGCGTTGATGGCCCAGCATTGCTCTTTCAGTCACTCTCCAGTGAGGTACGAACGGAGTATCAAAAGAAGACTGTCAACAGAAATGCATACAAACAGTTTGGTTTAATCTCAGTAGCTAGTTTACCCTCATTCCCGTTCTCCATTTTCGCCGTATTTTAGAGTATTTTTTAATACTTTCTGTGATCATAGACTGACAGAATTTATGTTTATTATATAAAGACAAAATAGCACCCTTTACTAAAAATAAAACACACGTTTCAGGAACATATAATCCAAAGTCAATAGGGTGTTACATAGTTTATTTTGATTGTAATCCTTTGAGTTTTAATGGCATTTGTTTTTTAAAAAACTTTATTTCATTTTTTCCAATTTTTGTGAATCACGTTATGATGTATATGATAGGATCAGAACTAAAAACGTGAGGGAGAGATTAAAAGATGGTGAGACAGATGAAACGATAACGAAGAAAGGATTGAAATAGTTGAGTGATGTAATGAAAATGGAGGAGGCAAGAAGCGCTCTTTAGCGAAGAGAATGTGGGGAGACTAATCAAAGGATTACGTTCAAATTAGGCTTTCCAGGCGAGAAGAGATATGGAAAGAAGGAAGTTGATTATAGGCGCACATTGGAGGAGGACCGACAAAAATGGAATAGGACAGGCAGGACAACCCGCAGAATAGGAAGTAATGATGATATGTGATCACGCTGTTCTTGCCTACCTGTAAAGAGCCCCCCCCCCAAAAAAAATCCCCCCAGTAGGTACTTTCGTGCGAATACCCCCCTGGTATGACATGACACATTTCGTAATTTTAATTTAAAAATTTCATTAAAACAATACTTCCAATAATAATTTATAAATATTTAATATATTTAAAATCAAGTAACAATTTGTACATTCTAGCTTTATCAGAGCAGTTTCACTCATTTTATGTAATTTTTGCGTCCCAGCTATATCTGCGCAGTTTCATTATGTACTTTTTCTATTTACTATCTCAAGTAACAAAACAAATAATGTCTAGGAACGTAAACTTCCAAAATCAGTGTTTTAGAGCAGTTCTATTACGATACGTTTTGATCAAAAGTTACATATGCACAGGTGTTTCTTGCTCCACTACTGTATTGTTTTTTTATTTTTTTTTTGTATGTAATCAATGCAAGGTTACGAAATTTATAACTCCATCTCCCCCCTCCTCCCTCCCACAATCACTTTGAGGACCCCTCCCTCCCCATTAGGGGGCGTCCATTAATTACGTGAGTTGAAATGGGAGGGGGGAGGGAGTCCAGCGAAATCTCACCAAAGGGGGGAAGGGGGTCAACAGAAATCTTACGTCATCTCTTTAAGGGCATGAAGAACAGTAGAATTTAGAAAAAGGCTCTACAAATGACGACGATCCCTACGTTACGGGAGGCCTAACAGCCCCTGAAGACATCAGAGCTAAAAATAGTCACAATAATTGCGAGGTCGTCAACAGAAAAAAGAGGGAGTGGTCCCTCATGATCTCTCCTTACCATATGGGAAAAAAGGGGGGGCACACCGAATCTCACCACTGGGGAGGGAGGGGTTCCACATTTCCGGAAAAACATCTCACGTAATTAATTGCGCCCCCTTACCACAGTGACTTAAAATATGGATAACTCAAAAAGTACTGAGCTTGCTTGTCTCAGACAAATCCTCCCACTGCAACGAAGTTAACCTGGTGTCAGGAAGAAGTCCGCGATTCGTTATAACATTTTGTTGCGCAAGACGTCTGGCTTGTGAAGGGTTAATGCACGAGCCCTAGGTTGTCGATCGCTACCTTGCGGGCAACCTGAGCCGTTCCTCTCTTCCCTGAGACTGCGCTGCGAACAATGCCATTGTCGACCACTCTAGTCGATCGGGTAACTTGTCGACACCCGACACCCACCCCTCGCTATTGTTCCACTTACCCCGAACCCAGCAGCACAATGGGCGGAGTACCCGGCGACTTTCATCTCCGCCGATGAGTTAGTAGACAGCGTAAGGCGATGACGCAAACTTTCTTACAAGGACGCGCTCTTCCACAGGTAACGCCAGCACTGTAACTAAATCACACTCAAATGTAAGCTACAAAATTAGTCGGCTACGAAACATAGTGCATACATTGTAGCCTAAGATCCGGTTGCGTGATTTCTACGTCCATCTGTTATTTGACTTAAATGTAATATATATCTATAAAACGGATATATTGGTCTTATAAAAACTCGGAAACTACGGAGCAGATTTCGATGGGGGTTTCACCGTTTTAAAGCTTAGAATCTCAATTCAGTTGTTTGGCATGTTTTATGTTTCATTGTTAAATAACGCAGGAGCATTAAATGAAATTCTGAACGTATGATGACAAATCCCAAAGATGAAAGGATTGCATGTTGCATACTTCACACTAAACACACAACTATAATGTCTCTGACCATAGCCTTTAATGAAAACAATAAGATAACTTTACAATAGTAACTATTTTGCACACTAAACAAAACTTGAAGTATTCTTTTATTTAATTCGGGATATTCAATTTTTAAACGCCATAGATAGCCGTAAAAACAACAGAGATTTTTTTTAAGCACGATCTCTGCACAATGTCTTTGGCGATCGGAATTACTCTTCTGTTTACCATAATATTATTCCGGATTCACTTTTGATATTTGTATAAAAGGCTGAATCTGCGGAGTTAAAGTATCTGGTGTTTCGAGCAAAAAGTATATGCATTCACTTCGCAACTGAATCAAATCAGAGTTTCTAACATAATCTAGCGTTGTTCAGTAGTATAGTCAAGCAATTTCTTAGCCAAATTAACGAAGCTTGATATACAAGAATGTTTTCAGACGAATGAAAATAGTGTACGTGCTAATACTGCAACCCACTCCTTTCTTGGTAGTAAGCGGGCGAATCTAGGTTTGCTTTAATTCCGAAAAAAGTTGGCGCGAATTTTATGAAATTTTGTACAAATGTTTCTCATTGCGGGAATAAAAATAGGGTACGGGTAAATCTACACCAACTATACCGGACAACTCCGGGAACTCCTCTAGTTATGTATAATTATTAACAGCAGAATATGATTCTGCCGGGTTCCTTATCAAAATATGGCCCAAGTATTTTTAATTAAATTTTATAAAATTTCGTTTAATTGTTTTTAAATAAATTATAATTCATTTCAAAGAGAGAAATATAAAGAACATAAAAAGTTCTAGTTGTCTATGTAAAAGGTATGTTAAAACTCTGATGACGGTGCAGAGCGCCAACTCCCACGCGCTCATACGTAGTCTATATTTAACACAGGCAACCCCTACTTCTGGCAACTCAACCGTTTTATCTTCTTTAAATGTCTCTCATTGGCACAAATTATATATATTTATTTTAAATAAACAAATGAACAAAATTTTAAGATTTTTTTTGAAAATTTAATTAAATATACTTGTTGCCATATTTTGATAGACATCCCGGCAGCATCTTATTCTGCTATTAATAATTATACATAAAGATTGAATTTCAATCAAATAACAGAAGGCCGTAGAAATCATGCAGCAGGATCTAGGAGTATTGTAAGTATAATCGTTTTTAACCGACTTCAAAAAAAGGAGGAGGTTCTCAATTCGTCAGGTTCTTTTTTTTTTTGTATGTATGCTCAGCGATATCTTCGCCAATTTTGAACCGATTTAAATGAAATTTTTTTAGTGGATAGGGTTTACCTCAAAAGTGGTCCCATAAGAATTTCATTGAGAAACCACCCCTTCTACCCTATTCCAACACTTAATTTTTATACAAATCCACATTTTTTATTAGATCTCGATGAAACTTTGGAGACGTATAGACAAAAATAAGGAGAAAAATACTGTCAACTTTTGGTTTAAAAAAAACTGAACCCCTCTCCCCCTATCCACCCCCTTAATTTTTGCCAATTTTCTTTATTCGAAGCTACAGTCGACACCATTTAACTGATTTTCATTAAAGTTGGCAATTACGTCTAGTTTTTCATGGAGAAGGTTTCTGACGAAAAAAATTAAAATAAAAAACCACCCCACACCCCTTTACACCCCTTAATTTAATAAAAACCTACATTTCTTATCTGATTTTTACTAAACTTTGCCCATGTATACTTTAAAACAAATAGAAAAATGCTGTCAACATTTGGTCTGCCGAAGATCAACCCCCTTCCTCCTACCCCTTTAATTATTGTAAATGTTCTTCATAAAAAGCTACACTCGACACCATTTGACCGATTATCATCAAAGTTGGCATATAAATGTAATTTTTCATGAAGAATCTGACCAAAAAATTAATAACTAAAAACCACCCCTCTCCACTTTAAACCCCTTAATTTTTATTTAAACTCGTATTTTTTATCCGATTTTGATGAACTTTGTACTTGTATGGTCAAAAATAAAGAGAAAAATACTGTCAACTTTTTGGTTTGAAAAAATGAAGCCCACCCCCCCTATCCACCCCTAAATTTTTATCAGTGTTCTTTATACAAAGCTATAGTCGACACCATTTTACTGGTCTCCATTAAAGTTGGGCATATACATGTAATTTTTCATGGAGAAGGTTTCTGAACAAAAAAATAAATAAATAAACCACCCCATGTATCCCTTTACACACCTTAATTTTATAGAAATCTACATTTCTTATCTGATTTTTATTACTTTAAAACAAAGAGAAAAATCCTGTCAACAGTTGCTTTGCCAATGCTCAACCCCTTTCCCTCCTTCAACCCCATTAACTTTTGTCAATGTTCTTTATAAAAAGCTACAGACACGATCGTTTGACCGATTACTATGAAAGTTGGTGTTTATATGAATTTTTTCACGAAGAAGGTGTCTGACCAAAAGATCTAAAAACCACCCCCTCTCCCCATTAAACAGTTTAATTTTTATACACAACCACAGTTTAGACAGAACTTAGCAAATTTTTAATATAAAACAAAGAGAATAAATAATGCCAACTCTTGGTTTGCAAATACTGAACTCCTCTCCCCGTTTCCACCTCCTTGATTTTTGTCAGTTTCTTTTTAGAAAGCTACAGTCCACACCATTTGACCGATCTTTATGAAAGTTGGCGCATATATATTTAATTTTTTATGGACAAGATTTCTGACCAAAAAGTCAAAAAAACTACCCTAGCTCCCCTTCCCTTAATATTTGTACAAATCCACATTTTAATCCGAATCGGTGGAACTTCGCATGCGTATACATTAAAACAAATAGAAAAAGAAAAATAATGTCCACATAACTTTCACAAAAACGCAAATCCTATCCCCATTTCTACCTCTTTAATTACTGTCAATGTTCTTTATACAAAGCTACCGTTTCTTTCTGATTTTGAAGGAAGTATGTACATGTATACTGCAAAATAAACAGAAAAATACAGTCTACATTTGGTTTAGAGAGTCCAAACTTCGCTCCTTCCTTTCCAACCTTTAATCTACAGTTTCTATCCGATTCTGAAGGAAATTTGCACACGTATACTTTAAAACATACAGAACAATTGTGTTTAAATTAGATGCAAAAGCCCAACCCTTCTTACCTTCTATCCCTACCCCTCCTAATTTCAAATTATTTTTTTTTAGATACCCACAGTTTTATCAGATTTCCATGGAACACTGCACATGTATACTGAAAAACAAAGAAAAACATAGTGTCTACATTCTGTTTACAAAATGCTACCACTCACTCCTTTACCCCAATTAATTTTTGCAAATGTTCTTTACACAAAGCTACAGTTTTTATCTGGTTTCGATGGAAATTTGCACATGTATACTTAAAAACAAAGAGGAGAATACTGGCCACACTAGCTTTACAAAAATAAAACTACTCTTCGTCTCCACACCCCTTAATTGTTTTTTTACACATACCTACAGTTTTATCTGATATCAATAGAAATTTACACACGTATACTTTAAATCAATCAGAAAAGGCAGTCTACATAGGGTATACAAAAGCCCAATCCTTCTTCCCCTTTACCCTCACCCCTTTTAATTTCAAATGTACTTTACAAAAATCCACAGTTTTAAATCCCGTCAAAATCAATTAAGCTATTTTTAAGTCATTTATAAAATAAATGTGTCATAATGTCTCAACATGTACTTCAGATTTCAACTTGGATCCCAAGCTTTCACGTTGTGAAAACCAATTAAAAATCTATATTTTCTGTGTGATGACGTAGCAATCCAATTCCAAAGACAGATTTCTGTATATGGTATGTATCAATGCCCAGATGTTACATGTTTCGGTTATCGACCAGCAGCTTTAACAGATGTTATGATATGATCGAAACATAGCCTGGACCAAAATGTAAACTGACATTCCTTAACACAACACACAATTCACCCTGTTCTGGAAGTTGTTGTGGCATATAAAGACAGAATTCTTCTTTGAAAACAAGCGCTTTAATCTCTGAACTACCAGGAAGTTCGCAAAATGGGAACTGTTGCAGGATATTTAAAATACAAAACAAACTATAATACCACTAAAAATTTAAAAATTAAATAATTCTTTAAAAAAACCGCATTAAAAAAAAGCACTAAAAATTTTAAAATAACTTTATACCTTGCTGACGAAAAAGTAAATCTAAATGGACAATATTTTACATTATTGTCATTGACATTTTTACATTAATTAGTTATTTTTGGAGTCGGTGCCAGTGAAAGCAGGAAAAACAATAAGGAATAACAAAAATATATAAAAAATCATGTCACTGCTTACCTACAATTACTGAGACATACAGATGATACGCTGATATTATACTAACTGTAAATTGTTTACTGCCTGATGCAACCTACCAGCTGACACTGTAGCGCCAGAGATATGCCCGGATAACCAATAAGACCGAGCCACATATTAAAATACTGTTCATTTGTTTCCCTAAGCTGTCTCCCGCAATAATACTATCTGCCTCACGACATGCTGTAAAATATTGGGAATTTTTGTTCGTACTCCCCGTTTCGCCTCTAACACCAAAAGAAGTTAAGTAATTCGATCTTCGCGATGTGACAGCTGGCACCGACTCCAAAAATAACTAATTAATGTAAAAATTTCAATGACAGTAATGTAAAACATTGTCCATTTAGATTTACTTTTTCCTAAGCAAGGTATAAAGTTATTTTAAAATTTTTAGTGTTTTTTTGAAGGCGGTTTTTATGTTTTTTTAAACAATCATTTTATTTTTCATATGACGTTACCTGACAACAGGTGTAACAGGTGTAACATAGAGTATAAATAAAATTACAAAGCAAAAAATAGATAGCAGTTGATGGACCAAAATCAGACACTAAATCACGGTTGTCATACCATAAGGATTATGTCTATGAAACTTTGCTCCTGAACTTACTTATTTAGCAGCCATTTTTAAACATTACACAGGCCTGCATTTTTTCAGTTGTATCATGTTTCCAAGTTCTGTTGATGGAATCCAAAAATGACCTTAGTTTTTCTCCATCACGTCAGAATTTTTTTTTACAAAACACTTTCTTTCAAAAGTTTCATATATCAAAAGAAAATAAAAAACATAAGACTACTGCCAGATTTAAAGACATATGAAATTCTGCCGTCTGTCAGTTTACATGGAAACAAGTCAATTTACAAATTATTCCCCTGAAAATTAAGTGCGACGACCATAAGTGGCTCATGAGTGGTGATCTCAAAGTAATATCGATGATCATTGATCATCAAGGCAAGTACACAAAGTTTCCATGTTTTTTTTATGTGAGTGGGTTAGCAGAGACAAGGAAAATCATTGGAAAAAGAAAGAATGGCCACAACGACTTTCATTGGAACACGGAGTAAAAAATGAGTACCAGAAAACTCTCATCCAGTCGACGAAAGTTCTCCTTCCATCGTTACACATCAAATTAGGCTCGATGAAGCAATTTGTGAAAGCCTTACAGAAAGATGGAAAATGTTTCCAGTACATTTGTAGCAAATTTCCAGCGTTTTCAATATCAAAATTAAAAGAGGGTATCTCTACGGTTCCAGACATTAGAAAACTTTGTAAAGATGGAGATTTTGAAAAAGAAATGGAATTTTCTGAAAAAGAAGCCTGGGTCGCCATTAAAGACGTAGTAACCAAGTTTCTGAGCAACAAGAAGGATCCTAATTTCAAGTCTATCTTTTAGACAATGATGTAGAAATACCAAAATTTAGGTTGTTCCACAAGTTTGAATATTCATTTCCTATATGCGCGTTTAGACTACTTTCCTGAAAATCTGGGTGCGGTTAGTGAAGAAATGGGTGAGAGATTTCATCACGACATGAAAGACATGGGAAAGCATTACCCAGGCAGCTGGAATACTAATGACGGCGGACTATTGCTAGGTGTTGCATCGAGATGATCCCAGAAGAGCATATGCACGGAAAAGCCTGATACAAAACATGGCTGGTCCCAATTCTTGGTTCATAAAAACAATTCTAGCTTGTAATGCCAGACTGGTATAGCTACATTCGAACAATCCTGACTGTTGGGAGATATGCTGCCCCTTATATTATTACATGACCATACAGATTTTTTTCTCAGCAAGTGATGTTTCGCAATTCAGGCCACACAGCTAGGTACAGGTTCGATTCTTTTAGCTTGTAAACTTATAATTTAAGTGCTTCTGAAACAGTGCAGACGTCTACCTCCAATAATATATATATATATATATATATATATATATATATATATATATATATATATATATATATATGTATATATATAAATGTTACTATTGGTTAGCTACAGAGAAGTAATACACATTTTTTTATTTTTTTTAAGTCATCTGCTAGTTTGTCTCTCTAAAAATTAGGGTGAACGGAATTCGCAGAATAACCACTGGTTGAATTTTGACGGAGTTTTGATTACTGTACAGCCCCTGGGTATTTTCATTATGTTGTGATGTAGCTTACCTGGGAAATTTAGGATAAAAGTGTCCACAAACACTTAAAGGTAAGCTATTTCTCGCTGTCTAAATGTTTAAAATGATTTCAGCCTACGAACGGCAGCGTATTATTCACAGGAATTAGGCCAACAGGAATTAAACCGGCCGCGGAATCCTACGGTCACAAGCCACAGTATCATGTAGCTCTTCACGATGTTGGTTTAAGAGAGAGATATCTATATTAATGGTTCACGCCTATTCGCTGTGTCGTGTTTTAAATGGGGACTCTTCAAAAATTAGGCTGGCCGAAAGTGGTTAGTAATTTACTTATGAATGTAGATACTGGACATGTGTTTGAGAGGAGGTTTATAGAAGTAAAAGAAAAGCTTAAGCTGAATCACTGTGGTATCATTGCGTTCTTCTGCGTAGTTCTCGTCCATTGCATGCATTCAGTTACTCTAACTCTCTCAATTCGCTCCGCTGGGTCAGGTAGTGGTTCCACACGGCTTTCTAGCGCTCTGCTTTCTTGCTCACTCGATAGGGACGACACATCTCTGGATTTACAATTGAGTTTGCTTCAATTTTACCTAAGTTTCGTTGGTTCTGTTTCCACTTTCTTACCATTTACTTCCACATCTTTACTTTTGAAAGGTTACAAGTTTCCTGAATTGATTTATATCGTTCTTTAAATGGTCTTAAATTGTCGTCCATAGTGTATGTAATACGAAATGATATCATTTTGCCTCAGACATGCAACAGACGAGGTTCTGTATACTGATTCGACTTTCACCAACGCCTGGTCCAATTGGCGGCTCCGCATGGCTTTCTATCTTTCTGTAATTTGACTTTCTTATTTTTTTATTGTTAATTTAATTGCGATGGAGCCAACACTCCTGTGTCAATTTTTTCTTTACCCCTTATATACATATATATATTCTTTTATAATTGGAATGTTAAATTCCTCCCTCATTTATTATTCTGATTTACAAATTTTAATTTTAAATTCCTTAAGAGTTTTTGGAAAATTATTCATCACTACACTTGGTAATTTGTTTCCAATCCCTGACACCCTTACCAACAAAAGAAAATTTTCCCACTCCCTTATGCATGAAATCGAGCGCAAGCTTGTGGTCATGGACGCCGGTAGTCGGCACTTTTCCGCATTTTTAACAGGGTTTGTTTCATTTCTACCTGAATTCCACTTGATTACCATGTACTTTCACATTTTCACTTACAATGTGTCAACATTTATTTTATTAATCTGGAAACGGTCTTTAATTGTCAGCTGTGGTGTATGGTCATAATTCACACTACAAGTAAGTGGAGAACGTTCTCCGTTTCCATACCCAATCAATCGCGTACCTTCACCTAATCTGGGGGGGGGGGGGGGGGGGGGGGAGATACCGGTGTGGAGGATATATTTTAATTAGTTTAGATTATTTATTCATTTTCATAAGAATGTTAGCTTCAGAGGCGTGCTTGTTCGACTGCTATCCGTTAGCTGAGCGAATTATGGCAACGCGTGACTGAAATTGCACACACTTTTCAGATCTACGGCATCGGCAAGCACTGCCTTGGGTCACCTATCGATCGATCGCAGTTACTATGCACCGATTCTCGTTCGATCATCTGACTTAGAATGTTTTCTTGGTCAGAATCCCAGCTTTTACTCATATTATTTCGCGTGAAGTCCGCAGATGTATTGTAATTCAAACTGTAATATCAATTATGTCGCAATAAACGTGAACCAGTAGCGGCTTCTGTATTTCATTCGACTAGAGCAGTGTTTTTCAACCTTCTTGAATACGTGACCCCTTTACAAGTAAAATAATTATGGAGACTCCCCATGTCCATAAAAAAAAAAAAAAAAAAAAAAAAAAAAAAAAAAACAACTTTGGCGACCTCCCAGCTCCGTGATTTCTTTTTATTCAGACTATATCTGCTGATCGAGAAATCGAATGATGTACAAGGTAATCATGGGCACTCTGAAGGGAGTGATATATTTCCTTCCCGCGGTGGCGGCGCGGGAGCCGAGAAGAAAGTGCCAGCGGCCACATCGGAACAGTTTGTATTCGTTCACTGTAATCTGTTATCTGGGTACACAAGTGAGTATGGACGCACTTCGCTGAAACCAGGATTAAATGGAGTTCTCAGAAGATCAGCACAGCCCTCCACGTCTGTTACAAGTTTCAGTGGCGGAAGTAAATCAAAGCCGAAAAAAATAGTCCTTATGACAACAATTACCTAAAATATAGTAGAAAGAAGAGAAATAGGCTCCAATTAGAAAATGATTACATGTCTTGTGACCTCAACATCCCCTCTCCCCCCCCCCCACGAGCTAGACTTTGCGACCTAGCGTGGTGGGGGAACGGTTAACGTTCTGACCTTGCATTCGAGAGGACGCCGGTTCGAATCCCCGTCTGGAAATCCAGATTTGGGTTTTCCATGATTTCCCAAAATCACTCCAGGCGAATCCCGGGATGCTTCCTCCAAAAAGGCCATTGCCGTATTCCTACCTGTTCCTTGCCCCCAATCCCATCCCGCCTCTAATGACATCGACGAGGCGTAAAGCCATAAGTAAAAAAAAAAAAAAAAACTTTCCGACCCACTGGCGGTCACAATCCACAGATTGAAAAACATTGGACTAGAGCAGTGTTTCTCAAAGTAGGATACGCGAACCCCTAGGGGTTCGCTAGTTGATCGTAGGAGGTTCGCGACAAGATTTCGGTAATGGGGGACGTGCTATCTCATGCGTATAATACGAACAATGGTGAATATTGCTCATTATCGCTAATAATGGAGCTAACAAAAAGAAAAAAGATTTTTCTGAAGGGGGTTCGCGGTGCCTGTGAAATTTTAATAGGTGTACGTGGAGCTTAAAAGTTTGAGAAACACTGGACTTGACCAATAAGAAAACCCGTATGGTTCTTCGATCCTACGAAATCCAAGTCTAGGTGTCAGTTATCAGAAGAAGAACTGAAAGAAGTTAGTGAGGATGCGAGTTTAATAAACGTACAGCACTTCCAACACAGCTATCCGACAAGTAGAAACGATACAGTGGTCACAAAACACGGTCCGATTATGCGTCACGTCTGGCTGAGTGCCTTGCGCGTGGCTAGGCTCTGTATCGCCTCGGGGTCTGATGGCAGACACAAAAGGCCGCCCCGCTGGCCCCATTAATTAGAACTGTTTCTTGGTGGCCGCTGTTTTGACGATAGGCATCGCCACGCGACCAGCGCGACGGCCATTAGCGGCCCACAATGGACCGGCTTCAGTTTCAAGAGGCTGCCAGGTGAACGCTCCAAGCTGGCAACCACAGCGCCCACATAGCAGTCGGCCTTGTCTGCACCTCACGCCAGGGTGACGCCGAACACAGATTTTTCTAAATGTTGTTCCATGTTGTGACTTTGATAGTCTTAAGCTATCGAGCGTGGATCCCGCTGAAGATCTATCCTAGAAAAACTGACTTTTATTCTGTAGTTAGCAGTAGCGTAGTAAAATTTGTAATAAACTAGTGGTGGTGGGTTAATTAAGGGGTTATGTTACTAATAATAGTTTTCTTTTATTAAAAAATTAACCTAAATGTAGTCAAGCACTTAAGTTTTTGTAATAAAATGCCTATACTTACAACAGTACTCTAACTGTAAACAACAATTCACTTGATTTCGCCAGGTAGTGGAAATCTATGTAACAACTTAATCATATTGTTATTGTAAATATGGCCTAATTTAGATACTAGATGTTAGGCTGTAAAAAGTTGTAACAAAATAATAATAAAAAAATCGAGCATGGTGGTGTAACGGTTAGTGTTCTGGCCTCGTATTCGGGAGGACGGCGGTTAAAATCCCCGTCCGGGCATCCAGATTTGGGTTTCCATGGCTTCCCAAATCCCTCCAGGCAAATGCCGGGATGCTTCCTTCAAAAAGGCCATGACCGAATTACTTCCCATTCCTTGGCCCCCATCCTTTCCCGTCTCTAAAGACCTCGCTATTAAGAGACGTTAAGCAGTTAAAAAAAAGTCTTAAGCCCTCTGCACTGAATAGTTGGCTGACGCCGTAGTAAGAAAGAAATTTTAGTTAGTCGTTACAGCACCAGAAGGGCTGGAGAGCTGGTGGTAAACATTATCAACAAGTGCCATATCAAAGGCTTCAAACCTCTCCTAAGTTGGTAATGTGTAGGGTACAGACCATAAGGTGTTTCATCCACAGACTACGCTCGATTAGACCTGTATCGGTTTTATTCTCTCCATTGTTTTGGCCTAATAATCACGTTACAAAAACAAACACAGTTAACATCACTTCTCACAATCATCAACTTAGACGTCTACAACTTCCACACCTCAAGTAAAGGAACTGGTCACCCCGCCTCTGTTTTCCCTCCCCTTTCTGGATTTTCTGCTCGTTATGGTCCAGGTCAATACAGCCGTGAGAGGATTTGGAACAAGTAATGAGCAGGGCCTTCTTAAAGGAACCAATCAGAAGGACGTTAGTTTGAATCCCGCTCCAGCCATCCAAATTTTGTTTTTCCATGATTTTCCTAGATAACTCCAGGATAATGGCGGAAAGGTCATGGCCGAATTCCTTCCCGTTGTTTGTCCCCCTCTCGTCCTTTGCCGCTTCTAATGACGTCGACGTCGAATACGAAGTCGACGAGGCGTAAAGTCATAAGGGGGAAAAAATTGGTTGCTGTGATATTTTTTTAAGTTCTGTAGTCACAATAATTAAAATAGAGTATTCACATGTTGTTTAAAAACGTTACTTTTGTAGGTCTGTATCAACGGACTAAAATTTCCACGCATGCTTCGCAAATTGGATATCCACAATGCTACTGCTTTGCGCCGGCTGTTAACAAATGAATGAAATCGGTGGCGAACGAATTAACTTTGACCGTTTATTCTGTTGTTTTTGCATGCAGACTAATGCAATCAAACGAACAATAGTGTGGCTCTTACAGGTAGTGCTCTTCGGAACCAATACATAGCTTCCGCTTCTGTGCTCGCATAGACAATGAATTGAACACAGTGATGATATCAATAACGTTAATTTCTTTTGATTTCCAATATTTTGAACACATTAGGGAAACATAGGAACTAAACTCAGTATAATTGAATATGAATAATTAATGATAATTAAAGAAAAAAAGAAACAAGAACACTCCCTGAAGATATATATACCGTACTAATATTCAATACTGTTTCTTTTGAGGTTTTTATACCCTGACCTGGTTCGGTAGTGATTATGGTATATGAGTGCGAATTTAAAGTTTCCCTTTGCCAATGCCGGACACACTCGGAATTTTTATTAGCTTTATAACAGACCTTCACTTCTGAGAAAATTTACTTCGTTTTTCTGCAGTAACTGGGACGCTCTGCGGTTTGAATAAGTACTGTCAGTTACCCGTCACGGTCTCCTGGCAAATAATATACGAGAATTTACAATTTGTTTATATAATGCACATCAAACATAAATTAGCTGGAAATTAAGTAACATGGTGAAGTAATTAATATCACTGAGGAATATGACATTTCGGCTGTTGTTAACATGTTCACATTCGCACGCGATCTCAGAATCTGCTAGGCTAAAGCCAGGTAACGCCTGTGCAGCCGCTACGTGCGCGACACAACTGTATAACTGCCAGCGTAGATCTCAGTTGAGGAGTTTCAAGAGAATATCACGGGCAGGCAAGAAACAAATAGCAGAAAAGTATTTCTGTTTCAATAGTTCTAAAACACAAGTCCCAAGTAGATTTAACCGAATTACTGGCTAAATCAAAGTTTCCATCAGAGTAATGAGTAAATTATAGTGCCGCAGTGAAATAAACATTAAAATTATTGCAATACAATAATGAGCTGACATCTGCTGCAAGTATTGAAACAGGGCTGTGAATGACTATACTTTAACGTATTATACAAAAAAACTAGCACGTATTTAATATTTGATAGTTTGTAAATTGAACCAGCATATGTTCTATTTGCAACCACATCGCCCGTAAAGCTTTCCTATCACGAGGCAAAACGGATTCATTATTTAATTTAATTTAATGCGATGGAGCGCTTAGTTTCATAGACATTACTGTTCACACCTATTTTTTTCCTTTTCTTAGTTATTTTTATCTTAAGTTTTATTTTAATTTAATACAATTTTTCCATTCAGTCACATCTGCCGTTTACGAGTTTTAATTTTCAATGTTTTTGGTAAACAATTCGGTGGTTTTCCTGATACTTAATTCCAATCTCTGATTCCTTTACGTACAAAATAAACTTTTCTCACTCCCTTCTTCCTGAAGTTGAGTACCTGCTTGTGGTTATATTCATCTCTTCTTTTCCAGGCACTACTCATAATTAGTCTACCAATATCTGTCCAAGTCTCATCATCCCTCCGCTCTTCATCCTCTCCCTGCCTTTAAACGAATCCCAATCCAGTTCCTTTATCCTATCAGTTGCTGATTGTCTCCTGCGGTAATTTCCACAAACAAATCTAGCTGCCTTCCTTTGCACCCCCTATATACAAAATCAATAATGGTCAATAATGGTGATGCCTTTGTTCTATCTACCTGGTTTCTTTATAAGTACTATTCTGACATTATTCTTTCTGGGAGACTTTGATTCGATTATCTGGCCCACCTCATTCACGGAGGCTGTCTACACTGGGTTAGTAAGTCTGAGTTTGGTGGGAGAAAAGAATTTAGTCAGTCACTCAGGAGAGTTGGTGGCGTACAATTCCTAATCACAAGACAATCCAAACTTTACTACATCCTTACTCTAGCTTCTAACAGATGACCCTCTTCTGTTTCGATCTAACAAGCAGATTGTCTTCTCCTCCCTTTTCTCTCAAAACAAAACTCACTTTAATTTACTTTCTTATTCTTTTATCAATTCAGTGCTTTCTCTTAAATATTTCAATGAGAGGTATTATTATTCTACAAATAATAATGCAATGTACCAGTTGACTTCGTTTATTACGTTCTTGTTGGAAAACAAATTCTTCACAATGTTATTTAAATACTATCTAAAATCTATGTACAGCTTTCATACCACTCAGGCATTCCCTACAAATCTATGCCATGACTTTATTGTTCGGTGGCTTTGCACGGACTGCCCTGAATGAAATGTAGCTATGTGACAAGTGTATAGTATAATGTGACCAGACGTCCCGCTTTTGGCGGGACAGTCCCGATTTTTGGAAAGAATGCATGACAAGCTAGGGAATTGTGGGAGAACGGGAAGGGAATATGCGGTTTTCGGCGGGCATGTGGCTATTTCACCAGCATATGAGTTTTATATTATTTTTTGTTATTTTTACAATGCTAAAGTTTAATAACAACAAATAATTTTTGAGAGCTGACTATCGAGAAGTGCTTATCAAGAACTGCTTATCAAAAGTCGCATTATTTATCAATTGTTAGCATTCGACCACCATTGTTTAGACTAATCAACAATGGCATTTTTCGACACTGGCAACGATGAAAACATTTTGTAAATGCCTTTCAGACGATACACATTGTGCTGCGTGCTAGTTAAACAAGTGATGTCAAAAATCAGCTATTCAGATAATTTAGGTAAGTCATTTATTTCATAAATACATAAATGTTCTTGAATTTACTAAACAGTACTCGTATTATTTACACTGTATTTTATAGAGGCGAATTAGGCCAGAAAAACACCACACGTCATTAATGGTTGCCGCCTTATCAGGAACTGCGATTTTTTCTACAGTAAATAAAGTGTGGACCACAGAAAATTCACTGTGCTGAGACTTTGAAAGTCATATTATGTGTGAAATATAATTTAACAAAGTCTTGTGAAAAATTTCACGAGCTTTTAAACAATGACAGCAATCTACTGAAAAAAAAAATCACTCAAATGAGATATATGCCAAAGAGTAAAATAATACTAAATTTTTAATGTATTATATTTGTAAATTGTACTTATGTTGAAATTAAAAAAATGTATTACAATACTATTTTTGCGTTCTATAAAAAAATTTTCCTCCATATAGACCAACTTTTTAATCAATACCCCCCCCCCCCCTCCCCCGTCAATGGTGTCCCGCTTTACCAATTTTAAAATCTGGTCACTTTAATATTGTACTTTGCGGCATCTAGATAGCTGGCGAGTCTTTCTTGGGCGCAACAACATGGATTCTCCAAGTTTAACTCACTATTGCAAGAGAACAGAAAATTTATAATTTATTTTGAAATAACAACTGAAATTAGCAAATACTATGGATCGGGATGGGCTGGTTAAATGTGGCATATGTCACATCAAGCTAAATTCCAACGCTCTCCACAGTGCTTATTGAATAAGGGCACAATTTCGTATGTCACCCACAACACAATCAACACCCTACTGTGAAAACGCATACTATTGCAGTCATCCACAAAAACAGTAACACATACGAAAATAGTTCAGATTATGGAAGGCAATGGGAATCTGGGGGCAACAAACTTTATAATAACCAACCAACGTCTGTGATAGCAAGTATTGCACATTCTTCAGTAGGAGAAGCGAGTTCAATGACTAGATACTAGATGGTGAAATCTCCATGTATTTTTTATACGATCTATTTTAATCTGAAGATATGTCTCATTAGCTGATGAGTTCGAGCGCCATATTTCACAATATACTCTACTTAAGGTAACCACGCAACATAGTCAATAGCGTTTGGATCTTTAGTAAAAGTCATATTTTTTCCCTACCTTCTTTTTGAACTGTAGTGCTGAATTCAACACTTACTGAACATTTCTGATTGTATTTTAACGTATTTTAAATAGCATATAAATGCATATTCAGGCCATTATCCTAGTTTTTGTCATATTATGATAATATTTATGGTCAAAATGTTTTTAGGAAAAATCTGGTAATTTTTAATAATACCGGGAATTCACTAGAAGTTATAGATAAGAAGAAATTAAGATAATTATTCGGAGAAATGTATCCTATTATACATTGGACGAAAAAAAAACAACTAATTATCACTGAAATGGTCAGAATTCACCAGTCAAAAATTAAAGTTATACGCTATTGTCACTCTCTAAAAGATAATGTTGCGCCCGCCTTTTAATCTCGACAGCGGAGCAGCATCATGCTTGTGTCGATTCGCCTCAATCAATGTCTAATTATGACCAACACTTTTGAAAATTATTCCTCTGAAAGTGCGATGTTACGGAGTTACCTAAAGGAATCTAGAGAGTATTTTAATACACATGGACGAGTTATTTTCTGGAAATTATGTGAAATTAAAGTGACTTCAACAAAGTAGTTTAAAATTTAATTTCCCGATGGTGCAGCGAGTGCACGGAAGCAAATTATGCTGTTTACGAGAAAGCGATACTGCTAGATAAAATAAATTAAGTATAATTCAGCATGTTTTGATGTATAGTGAATTTAAATGTTTGGTCGTATTTTGTCATTTATAAGTCATATTTTCCGTTTTTTAAGGTCATATTTGCCTGCACATTTCCCTATTTTTTGGTCACTAAGATCCGAACCCTAATAATCAAATAATAAATCGTTTATGCATGCAAAGGTTTCTGTGGCACGTTACGTTTCTCGACTCTCATTACGGTACTTCTTACTACTATGTCCAAGCGCGAAGCAATGTAAGCAGTGAGATTGGCGGCACACTGATTCTGCTGTAGATCTAACGATGTGATATAAGAGCATGTCATGGAAGATTGTTCGTAAAACGTTTCTGTGCAAGGATCGCTTCGTCCGTTGAGCTGTCTGGTAATTGTAAGGTGCCCGCTGTCGAATACACATCGTCCCGGTTTCGAATCCGACTGGATTTTTTACGGTCACATTACATTAGCTTCTGCTATATTAGTGTGAAGTACGCTGTTCGGTATCGACGGTAAATTGTTGGTCCATGCACTGCAGAGGAGAAATTGAAACTGTCTCATTCGGCGGCCAAATTACCCTTTGGGGTCTTTAAAGAGAGAAAACTCCAGTGACGGAAGAAAGTTTCAGCATTAGGTACTTAGCAGGGCACGAGAATTCCCAGTCACCATACTGCGTCCCAGGTTTTGGTTTAAATCTTGTATCTCTTTATCTACCTGCGTAAACGCCCTAATAATGCATCCTCTTAAAGCAGTCTCGGACTTGTCTCAGGACTGCGTAAACGCCCTTATAATGCATCCTCTTAAAGCAGTCTCGGACTTGTCTCAGGACTGTGTACCATACACAGCCTATATCCGTATATCTTCCGAGTTACTTCCTGATTATCTCCTGCAACTTAACGAAGAAATATATTAATTACGCTTCAAGCTAATCACTAAGAACAACCCTGTTCTTTACGGGTGGGAGGGGATATTCTCCACCTGCCCGAAACTGTTGAAATTTGTTTTAACGGCTTCCTTATGTCCTCTTCACTTTTTCCGCTCTGGTTTTACGAAAAATTCACCATGAATTAAATTAAAAATGCCGAAATTTGAGAGTGACGCGCGGCTAGTAGATGCCACCGGCGCTACAAAAGCAATGACAATCTTTTGAAATTTTGGTTAAATCCTTTGTTGTAATGTTTTCTTACCGTTTTAGCTTCACTATGTTGTAAAACGTCGCACGAAATGTTTTTTTTTTTTTCTGTCGTCAGTCTTTACACTGGTTTGATGCAATCCTCCATCCCTTCCTATCCTGTGCTAACCTCTTCATTTCTACATAACCCTTACAACCCATGTCCTCAATTATCTGCTTCATATATTCTAATCTCTGTCTACCTCTGCAGTTCTTACCTTCGACTGTTCCCTCCACTAACAAATTAACCAATCCAGCATGTCTCAAAATATGACCTACCAGCCTGTCTCTTCTTCCTGTAAGCTTCTTCCATAAACTTCTTTTCTCACCCATCATTTCCAAAACTCGTTCATTTCTTACTTTGTCTGTACACCTAATTTTCAGCATTCTTCTGTAGCACCACATTTCAAATGCTTCAAGTTTCTTTCTTTCCGGTATTCCTAAAGTCCATGTTTCGCTACCGTAAAGTGCTGTGCTCCACACATAGAGTTTTAAGAAGTTCTTTCTAATTCCTAGATCAATATTTGAAACTAAAAGGTTTCTCTTTTCCATGAAGGCTCTTTTTGCTAGTGCTATTCTGCTTTTAAAATCATTCCTGCTTCGGCCATCGGTTGTAATTTTGCTTCCCAAGTAACAGAACTCACTCACTTCTCCCATTGCATCCGATCCTATTTTTATATTTAATCTGCTAGTATTGGTATAATTTCTGCTACATTTCATCACTTTTGTTTTACTTTGATTTATATTAACAGATAGAAAATATTTATCCGAGATGCAGTAAAACAACGCTCGTCATCTTACAATCGATACAAGTGGTCAGAGATAATCGATTGCTTCCATTGTAAACAAATGCGCCCGTTTCTGAGATGGATGTCGCAGAACGAATTTCAAGTAAACATTTTACTCTTGGTCCAGGCCAAATTTCAACCTAACCACGATCACTATGACAAAACGAACCTGTTTAGGTGAAACAAATTTCGTTCCACTCCTGCACCAAGAACTTAAAGTTTATTCACTAACAGCCTAAAAGAATTATCCGCAAGCATTTTTATTCGTTTCGGGCTTCACAGCTCGTCATCGTCGGAGTCATTAAAGCTGGGAGAGGATGTATGACAAAGAACGGAGAGGGTTTCGGCTATGTCCGTTTGAAGCAACAATCCCGGCATTCGCGTAGAGTCATTTCAGAAAACCAGGGAAACCGTGGATATCCGTAATATGTATGGCCAGACGGGGATTTGAAACTACGACCTCCAGAATATCCACTCACCATTCTCGATACGCGGGTGAAATGTCCCGTTGTCCATCACACATTTATTTAGTTGAATAACAGCTAGCGGCGGCCTTAGTCAATGCGAGGCTCGGGGTGGCAGATCTTTGCGAGGCCCTTGTCCTTTGTACAAAATACGTTAGTCGAAAGTAGGTATTTCTGATGATCGACGAAAAATGCAAACGTCATAAAAAATAAATTTTGAGTTTTAAAATATTATATTAGAAGAGTTATTAAAAGTTAACAAACATAAAGATGACAAATTATTTAGAATAAACTGAAGTACATTAAGGTCTTGAAAGATATAAGCTGGTATTTAAAAATGATGTTTGTGGCTTTTCCCGAGACTAAAATATTTAATTAAAGCACAAGACTCTAACGAATGAGCTATGTCATTTTCAATTCAAAGAATAGAAAGGGCCGAAAACCGATCTTGTGTCATCGAATTCCTAAAATATGTTTTAATAATTTTCAACCGTGAAATTTCTTTCAGCGGACGCAACTGAATTATGTGTGGTGCTCTGTCCGCCACCCCCAAAGGCCGCCTCTGCAGCCAGGTATAAAACAACTAAAATTTAAATAAATGGAAATTATTCAACTCAAAAGTTTAGGAATCTGCTCGAGCATACGACACTGAGACAATAATTTTTAATTCACACTGTTCCAAATCTCGTAGATGAAAACAGTATCTCGTAGCATTATTGAAATAGGGAAAGCATTGAACCTTGAGCATTTGTAGGATTATAGTTGAAAGCGGTCGTCGTTAATTTCAAACGGTGGTGGACCAAAAAAAAAAAAAAAAATGCATTACACATGGTCTTTATAGTGGAAAAATCACTTACATTTTAAAAACGTTAGAAAACACCATCGTATTTAATCACAGAAATCATTGGTATTACCGCTGAACAGTACTTAACAACTGATATGAATAAAAGTTTGTTTGTAGATTCTTTTCTACTACGATATTGGCTACCCTGATGAACAAAATATCCGGCGCCATGTTGTGATATCATAAGGTGATGTTGCGGAAACTAATTCCACTATACCGCGTTCCCAAGTATTTCTAGGATTCGCAGAACAGAAAAGTTTCCTACCTAAGACTTCTTCCACAGACTCGTTTCCAGACAAAATGACTGATGATAGTTACATTACGGAAATTTATTTCTGTGATAAACTCTCACGCGGATGTTTTTAGAATATTTCACCTTTTTCTGTTTTCGTTACAACATTGTCTAAAGCTATAAAGCCATAAAGGTATAAACCAACTACTTCTTTCTTTTAATCGAAGGTTTCCACGGTCAGAATATATAGTTTCCATAATCCCAAGGTTTTAAATATTTTAAGATAGGTATAGTAATGTTCGTTCGGATGTTTACTACGCACAAATGCCGTTGCATTAATGAACTTTATACCAATGCCGACGCGTACTCATGTTTAATGCCTCGCTTATGTCGTCGCGTTGGACGCTAACACGCACGGTGGCGCCGCGTAGCGTCAGGATGCGGTGTTAATTTCGTGGCGGCTGTTCCCCCTCTCTGTGTGATCTCATTGGTCGGCGGTTCCCCCAAGAAGATGGCGCTATGTGTGTTCAGCTATCTGGCTGCAATACTCCAGCAGTGGTTGATTACAGATCAGAGTTAGGAGTGAGAATCTGGAATGTGTTGATACTGACGGTTCGTTTTCTGACTGGTTAACAGATTAAACACAAACCATTCTTTATAGGTGCATGTGCGTGGGGACCTGCCATTTGGAAGGATGCAGGTTCGATCTACTATACCACCATGGATTCCAGACACCATTCCAAGCGATTGTCGAGATACTTCCTTCAAAAGGCCATGACTGAATTCCGTCCCTTATCAATAGCCCTGACCCCTCTCTAAAGATAGAGCTAATGAAATAATTATCTTTACATTTCTTAATATCGAACCCGGTGACAGGGCCCGCTCTAGCGGTTTTGCCGCCCCGGACAAATAGACAATTTGCCGCCCCTTAAGATTATGTCGAATTATATATTTTATTAAAAAAATAATTAATTTTTAATCGAATAAAATATTTTATTTTAGTTTTAATAAAATCGTATATTCATAAATAATGTTATTGAATTTTGATCTAGCTGCTCAAAATAGAGAAATTAATTATGAAATATCTGTACATAGCCACAAATTAACTATATTTTTTTTTTACATTTTTAAATGCTATTACAGATGGATATTATAACACAAACAATCTAAATGCCATTATTTTGAAAATAAAACGAGATTACATCAATACGCTAAAATCACAAAAAAAACTTTTTTCTTACTTTCAGTTTGCGAATTTTTTATTACATCTTTAAATTTACTTCATCAGCAATTTCATATTCAATTGCCAAATTGGCTAAATCATTAAATTTTCAATTTCTTGGTTTTCGTAAATGCTTAGCAAGGCGTCGTATACATCTCCAAAATGAAATTTTAAAGGGTTTAATGCCTCTATCCTACTCTCCCAACTAGTGTCACTCCATGTTTTCAAAGTTGAACCCTGAACATGCTTTTAAAGTATTGCCCATCGAAAAGTAGATGCAAAAATGAATAAATATATTTTTTGGACCATGTTGAAGAATTTAGCGGCTTCCAAGGATGCTTTTGCCATTAATAACAAGATTGAGAGAATGGCTACTACACGGAACATTGAATGCTCGCGAATTATATTGTTTAATTCTAGATTGCACTCCTGCTTTATTGCCCCTCATATTGGACCCGTTGTCAGTCACTGGCCTCTGATATCCTGCAAATTTAAACCCAAGTCATTAAGATCTCCAACTATAGTATCAGGCATTTGTTTTCCTGTGGATCTTTCGACTGGTAAGAAGCCTTAAAAGCTTTCATTAATTTTAATTTCAACATCAGGATTAAATTTATTGGTTGAAACATATCTGATTACAAGAGTAATTTGGTGTATCTAACTAAAGTCAGGAGTACAGTTTAAAATTATGAAAAATATTTGAATTTTTTTATTTCATTAATAACATGAGACTTTGATGCAGCAGATGCTTTGAGGCAGCAGGTCTACTATCCCGGTTTGTATTCTTTTCCCAAGATATTTAGCTTTAGTCTCTACTTTTTAGAGCACTCAACGCACGTGCTCTTCCATAATGGGATCGTATTCAGACAGTAACTCAATTATTTTTAAGAAATTACCGTTATTATGCTCAAACAACTTGTCGCTTGTACCTTGAAAAACCAGACATCTTTTACCAAGCATTTTGGTAATTGCAACGATTCTTAGAAGCACCTCATTCCAATGATTTATTTCGGCATTACGTAATAACTCTTTGAGTGGCAGCATCTACAGTTTTACAACAATTTAATCTTTTTTGCCTGAATATGATTTTTCGTAATTTCATGCTCTCTTAAAGTTTCGCCGAGGTGCTTCCAATTTTTAAAACCCTCCTTTGAGGGAGAACTAACTAAACAGCCAAAAATTTTGCAACAGAAGGAGTAAACGCAGTTTTGTGAAAGATAGTAGCTAATCTCGCAATATTTGCTCTCCGTTGCTTAAAATTTGTGCATAATATTTTGCGTTAAAATGTCGACCTGTGTCATTGGAAGGAAATTTGTAACTATGTAATAGTTTAGGTGGACCTTGCCTTACTAAAAAGCTTCTACGGCGTCTCGTAAAAATTCTTGGCCACAAAGTTTTAGAACGCCTTCTGTGAGTCTCACGTTGGTGTCAGTTCCAATTGGTTTAGAAACTTCGTTCATTTGTATGCTATTATTCTCTGACGATTCTGTAGGTCTTTTATATCGCGACCTGATATTGGATTCTAAGATTTGTTTTGGTAAACCCTGAATACAGTATATTTTTTAACGCCCCGGATTGATTCTGCCTTTCCGCTTCCTTTCCCAACCTTCTTTTTTTTGTACTGGTAACCAGATAGTTTTCTTTGACCATCAGACATTTTGGAAGAGGCACGCACGTAACTCAAACAATGTACACTATAAAATAATATAAAAAGTAAATATTTATCCTTGTTCTAGATAAGCTAAAACCATATTCTCAGTCGATATAAAAAATATTTATGCACAACACAAAATATTTTTCATACCCTGTGAACATAAAGTAAGTCTAGTGTTACTATACAGTCAAAGCTTATTCGCGGAGGATACGATCCGTAAATTTGCTGCAAATGCAGAAACGGTGTATACAGAATGGCAATTTCTATAGGCTTAAACGGAATACGTTCCAAGTTCACAAAAAAAAAAATATATATAAATATTTTTTTAATGATGTTGTGGAGTGATTGTCGTGCAATGCACTTATAAAACCAACTGACAAAGTTATTCACATTCACTAAAATAGTTAATGAATTTCTTTTTGTTGAAACGGCAAATGCAGCAATTAGAGTATCTAGAAACCGCATTCGTATATATAATAAGCATCATGGGTTATTATATATTATCAGTTAACATTCGAAATTGAATATACTAATGGTATGTGAAGTAACTAATTGGTAATCAGCAGCTGGTAATATTATTTATTTATTAATGATTATAAGTACTGTCCCACACCCACTAAACTACAGTATTTTCACAAGCGATCAAAGCGTATGTAATTTAATCCAACCATAACACTTTCAATGCCTATATCTATTTTTTACAACAAATCTGTGAGGCTCGGATTACGAGAAGAAATTATTATGCAAAATATTCGACTTCGATTTACATTAACTAAGATCCATATTGATTTGGTTCATCGATTCAATAAAATAAATACTCAGCATCTCCCGTCAAGCACTATCGATTCCGTGTTTTAGAGCCTAACTGCAATTGCTAAAAACACTCCTTTTCGCCGTGTCTAGTAACTTGTGGGCAGTATAACGTCGGAATCAGCGCAGGTAGCAAAGGTCAAGTGTAACAGCCCCCCCCCCCTACCGCGCATCTGTTGTTCGCTTTTGTCGTTGTGCGCTTATGTCGTTGTGCAATTATGTCGTTGTGCAATTATGTCGTTGTGCAATTATGTCGTTGTGCAATTATGTCGTTGTGCGCTTATGTCGTTTATCCAACTAAATAAAATTTTAATCATAGATGTACTTACCTTTAGAAATTATAAAATCCTGAAGTAAATTTTATAAACTATCACTAATAACGTAATAGTAAGACTAGTGCTGTTGTGTAATGCTGATGTTAATAATTAGCATTAATAAGCAAGTTGAGACAATAAAAGTCGAAACAGCGTTCTACTCGCGTGCTAAGGCCCAATTCACACAGAAGAGACGTGGCGCGGACGCGGCGCATTTTGAAGTTGCTCCTATGGCGCAATTCACACAGAGGCGGCAGGACAACGGCGCGCCCCTATGAGGACCGCGCCCCGTCTCTTCGAAGTCTCTAGGGGCGCACCCAAATAGCTAAGAACTGTAAGTTTTTAACGAACGAAAAAATCGGTATGTGGATTTTTTATTAATTGGGTATTTAACACATTAATATCATTAATATTTTTCTCACACTTACAGCCGAAATTGCGCCCCTAAATTTTAGCGCCCCGGGCAAATGCCCGGTTTGCCCCCCCCCTACAGCGGGCCCTGCCGGTGATTATGCGGACACGGCTCAGATCTTAATTTCCCATGGTTTTCCGAATTCAACCCGACACGTTTTTGCCACATCGTCCATGACAGATCTCATTCACGTTACCTTCTCGAATGATGTTGACGAACCTTTATTGGTAAAGACAAAGATATTTACAGAGTATAATAGTGTTTGAGATTTAACACTTCATTATTTCGAATCAAGCCAAATAACAAATTGTTGTCTAAAATAAAAAATCTTTCTTTACTATCTTTCATTACTGCATGTTTTCTTCCTAATTTAATAGAAGTTGTAGTAATAAATTGTGGTCCATAAGGGGCTCAAACGTCAGGTAATAGTTGATAGGCCAAAGTGTCCAGTTTGTACTGCGTATAGTGACGTAGATAATCCCCAATTTCCATTGTAGAGGCGAGGATGACAGTAACTGAAAATACTACGACAAGCTTTTCAAATGCACTAAATTAACTTTATGTGTAAGGAATATTGCGTGAGCTCAACTGATTTTTGTTTCTTTCACTGAAGAAGTAGTGTCAGCGGATTTCTGTACAGAGCAGTCAACAGAAAAAAGTCGATCGTATCCGGAAAACAAAAAAGAACAACCAGAAATAGTTCTGACATAATGCTTGCTGTAATGTTTACGAAATCGAAAAATAGATTATAATAATAGCGTATTTTTTTTATTTCGATATTTCTTCGGAACTTTAAGCTTTGGACTAGTCGCACAACTTGAAAAACAATGGAGGTTCATACTGCCATCAAAAGGGGTTTTAATAGAGGCATTGGAGGAGGTCCAAAGAAGAGCCGCCCGATTAGTGACAGAGATATATAGTTGGAGGGTAAGCGTAAGTGCGATGCTGAAGGAGTTAGGGTGAGAAGATCTAGAACATCGAAGGCATTGCTGATTGCTCTCGACAGAAACTAACTGAAAAATTCACGACTGACGTATTTCGAAATGACAGCAAACAAATATTACTACCTGCAACATTCGCATCTAGGAATGATCCCGAAAAAAAGATAAGAGAAATCAGGGCCAGAAACATTTAGTTTCTGTACTCATTTTTTCCATGAGCGAATGGGGAATGGAATAGGAATGATTTACCGTGCTAGTAAACTTAAAATCCGACAGGAGTAGTTCTCGATAAATCATTTCGGCCATCCTGATCTGGGTTTCCCATCGTTTTTGCAGATTACTCCAGGCGAATGAGGGGATGGTTCCTTAAAATAGCCCATGGGTGCCTTCTGCCATATCCCGTATACCCCTTCCAAACTATTACACTTTCGGGTAGGTGCAATGCACCCTGCGCCACACACTTTTAGTGAATCGCGGAGTAATAATAATAAGAAGAAACAGAGGATTTACTACTAAAATTGAATGTCCGGATTGGCTCTTCCTATCCAGGCTGTTACAAAAATGAGTAGGCCTACCATGGTGTCTTAGAGATGTGCCAAGGGGGCACCCATAAATTTCGTGAGGTGTTTTTCCGGATTTCCGGACCACCCCTTTCTGGTGAGACTTCGTGATATCTGGTCCGACCTCCCCCTCCCCCTCCCCCCCTGTGGTGAGATCTGGTCCCCTCCCCCCTAGAAATCGCGCTCGCAACTTTTTTGAGACCTTTCGACGAAATACAAAAATTTCCAAAACCTCACGTGAGATTTCCGTTAACCCCCCACCCCTTAGTGAGATTTGGGGTCTAAATCTAATATGGGGATATATAATTTTATATGCGGCCCACGGAGTTATGATGCATTTCCAAAGTGGCCCGCAAGATCAATTGATTAATCACCCCTGCTGTAGATGGTAATTCGTCCGTCGTATTGGGACGCTAGACTCACAGTATGGTAGGGGTCTTTCTTAGCGCGAGCTTTCAACTTCTCCCTTGTCTCATCCTGTTACACAACAGCCTAAATTCACTCACAGAATAACGCCAGGACCAGTCGCCCAGCATCTGCGACTTTAACTTAGAGCGACTCCTCGGGGGGTCCACTAGTAAGACCTGGTTTAGGGGAGAACACCTCTTATTGTAATAGGAAGCTCGTTAATGCAGTCTGTTGTTGGGACAACATGGAAAGAGGGTGCAAAGGTGGGGGGGGGGGGGTGAGATATGGAAACAGTGTGAATGTTGTATTGCAGGTGCTATGGCGTTGCTTCGCTTGTCCCGCAAAACCCAAGGCTCGCTTTAATCCGTTATGATCAATTTCTATGACATTGTTTTCAGTATATCGTACTATTTAAATCATGATTGGAGAGGAGGTAGCTAACACTCTGGCCTTTTAAGCATCACTGTTTACTGCAGAGCGGTAGAAGGCATTTGGCAATAATAATAATCTTTAACAACTGGATGTTGTGGGCCATTTCCTCAATTGCGAGTTAATCAATTTTTTGTAAAGGTTAATAACACGCCAATGCAATTGAATTTTGTTTTATTCTTTGTGCCGTATGCGTTTCACTCTATTTTCAGAGGATTATCAACGACATCTATTTGGTATTTCTGCGTTTAGTTAGTTGTATTAAATTGGAAAAACAATAAAAAGTTCAGTTGAAATTAATTTTACTTTCATGTGACTTTTCTATTTTGTTCTCAAAGTCAGGGTTTTCTTCTCCGTGTAGATTTTTGTAGGATTCATTGAGGAAGCTTTACAAGATTTATCGTCGGTGCAGTGTAGTATTATTGATAGTAATCTTTTATCAAAGTTACAGTTTACAGTATCGAGAACTCCGTTTTCCCCTTAACTGACTTGTTTTAAATATTCTCTTTAGTAATTGTAGTCTATTACGATTGTTTCATATTTTTCCCTATGAAAAATAAACCATGTATTGAGAACGCCGGGTAGTTCGTACAGAATCAGCTTTACGCTGTTGTTGCAGGGAACCACTGACTGGTAGGATAGTCTGGGACGCATATTTATGGTATCAAAAACGCGAGATTGTAAGGGTTCAATGAAGGTCAACTTAATTTGTGTGCAAAAATTATGGTATAACACACTCAATAACTGACATTATGAATGAGCTAAGTAGAAAATCATTGGAAGATTGGAAGAGAGAAAAGAGAGTAGTGGGAAAGTAAGACATGCAAGTTCACAGGCCGTGAATAGATACTGGTCGAAGAATTTGGAGCATTGCCATGAATTAGCCTTTTTCAGGCTTAGACTAACAACTAATTTCAATGTCCCAGAATTACTGATATCGGAGAAAGGAAGAATAACGTATCTGGTATATGTGTGATTAATCGATTTGCGGGTGTAGTTACGCGTAAATGTCGATTTCTATAAGAAATATAGTGCATTTTATTTGTGCCGATGATTTTGACATCGGCCAAGGCAAGATACCACCCGTGATGAACCTATTGTTGGTTTAGTTACCTACAAAATCGATCTTTCGAAGAAATGCAGATATCCTTAAACTTATGTTTGGAATGGTGCGTAACATAATTTGTTGAGGTTTATGAAGGTATTTGCAATTATTAGAGAGAAATCTACAAAAAGTCTGGAGTGATTCACCCTCAGGAAATTTAGTAACTGACTTGAAAAAATTATCTTTTTCATCCTATCTCGTGAAAAAACAATTTGCAGTCTGTTTCGTTGAAATTGATAGCTTTTCCTATATGAAATAACAAATTTTTCAGTTTGCATCTACGATTTTAGGGAGATATTTTACCCCCTAAACTCATCTTTCTGAAAAAAAAAAATCTCAAACTTATATTTTAGTCTACTATAAATTTTCGCATAATTGTTAAAATCGTAAAGTGACCCATGAGAAAATTTCTTTGTTAATTAACTGGATCCAACAAAACAGCTGCCCTAATTCCAGGAAACGCATGGAATTTGATTTTGTTATGTTTTCAGTACGCCACAAAGCACCGAAGTTCTGGGAATGACTATTGTTCGGACACGTGCAAACATGAGCGGTAATAGCTACTTGGTGCAATTTCTGCGGTTACTGCCCACTTCGTCAGTACTGTACAGGAATTCTTTTAATTACAGCCTGAGTGTTACTCTTTATTTTATTTTATTCAGCTACGCTCTAACGCTCAAACACTTGCTTCAGGCATAACAGTAAGTATCTCTATCAATATGATATGATGTAATTGGTCTTCAAATTGAATTCATGTTCATAGGAAACTTCACTAGACGTTTCATTCACCATTCCTTCGACTGATTTGATCCAATTATTCATTTTTTCCTACCATGAGCTTATTTCTTCATATCAGCATACCGATTCTCAAGAATCTGCTACGTATATTGTAATCTTTGCTTTCTTCTACAGTTTTTTTCCTTCGACTGTTCCTTCCACTAAGAAATTGACATGTTCACAATATCTTAAACTACAATCCACCATTCTTTCTATTCTCTGTCAGACTCTTTCACAAAAGTCTTTAACCATGCATAATTTCCAAAATAGTCCATTTTTTACTTTATCTGTTCTAATTCTCAACATTCTTCTATAATACCACGTTCCAAATGTATCGATTTTCCTTTTTTACGGTATTCGTTTTGTCAAACATTTATTAAATGGAGTTTCAGAAACTTTTTTTTGAGAACTAAATCAAAGTTTAAACGTAAAACATATCACTTTTGCAAATAGGCTTTTTCTTAGCGCTGTTCTGCTTTCCAGGTCATTCTTGCATGGACCATCAGTTACTTGCAAAACAACAGATTTTACTAGCTTCTTTTACGGTACCACATCTTATCATTAATGTTATCATTATCTTGCTTCATTTTATAATTAGTCAAAATTCATCTCCAATTATTTTGTTAATTCCATCCAGTAATTACTCAATACCCTCACAGTTGTCTTTTAACAGCGCAATGTCATCAGAAAATCTAAGCTTAGTGATTGTTTCCAATTGAAACCTATTGCTACGTAAAAAATTTCTTTCACCACCTTACTTGATTCTCTAAAACATATTGTACATCAACTCGATGCTGTGGTCGAAATCCAGTTAGAGAATACAGATTACAAATATGTAATTAATGACGTTTGCTAATGCAACAGATTTTTTTCGTTCCTTTGTTTATTTGCAGATCGCGTTTCACATCACTCTCAGACACATCTTCTAGGAATTCCGTTGAAAGTGTGCACATATCATTAGTTTGTTTAGGTATTACATCTTATACATCGAAATTATGATTATGATCTACTTACATTTTTCGGTACAATTCATTTTTATTTGTATACTACACACAGCGTCAGTTTGGCTTGTAGTTTATACTATCTTATTGCCTTGAACGTACGTGAGTATCCATTTTATGTGAACAATTTTAGAAATTTATTACATATTTAATTCAGTTAGAATCAAATTTTTAATATTCTGCCTGTACCGTCTCCGTGTTCTAATCACAGGATTAGAATCGCTGATCCGAAGGAAATTTCTCCTTCTGCTCCCACTAAACCACTGTAGTGGTACCTCTAAAGCTTACTTGGCAGTTTTTACGAAAATCGAAATATGCGAAAGTTATTGCATTACATACAAATAATATAAAATTAATACACAATTTTTGCAGAGTTAAATTAAAAATATGGCTTGCTTCACTCACTTATTAAAAAATCGGTAATATATGATTTTTAAATCAAATTCACTAATGACTTTTCAAGATTGCTTTTAGAATAACATATATAAATAAAATATAGAAATGTCAGTTGAAAACAGTTAAAGCGAACCTAAGAAAATTTTATTAATAAAAAGTTTTATGATACATTTATGATCCAATTTATAAAATTCTCTACCGAATAATATGTATGATTTTTTTTTTTTTTAAATTGTATATTGAAGAACCAAATTTGTTAAAATGTCTTATTTATTTGTTTTTTTATTATTTTTTGTTAAAACTGAAAGCTCTAGAACCGTAACTTCAGTTTTCCTGTAAACTTTAGGACATTATATATCATTGTAAATTATGAAATAATTATCCGATGAGTAGTTTCAGAAATAAAGGGAGCGAGTATATTTTTTACAGTTATTCACCAAAAATTTATGCAAACCGTAGAATAAAAATAATAAAACATTTTCAGAGTCGAAGAATTCACACCTTTCATTAGACACCCATGAAAATTTTCTAAATAATTTTTGTCATTCAATAATCCTTTCTAAAACCCCCATCATCATTTTCGACACACTATTTTTTTTCAAATTTCTGCATTATAAACGTTTGAAATTACGAATTTCTGAATTTAAGTCTTCGGAAATAATGAGTCTGTTGACAGGCTGACAGACAGACGGACAATGAATCACTTCATAATAGCGTATTTCCATATTCCAATGAAAAGGAACGAACCCTTTCATACACCTTATCTTAATGTGTATCGCAGCACTCCTTACAGTAAAGAAGTTCGGAGAGAAGCTGTGTGAGGTTGGTAGTACGGAATGGTATTTTCATCAACGTACTGTTCAGCTCGTCACTAATCCTGCATGCAACGCAGGCTTATCGACGACAGCAGAAAACTACCAAGGCATACCATAGATTTCTCACCTGCAATAGAATATGCCTTACTTATATTGTTTCCGCAGTATAAGCTTTTGAAATCAATATTTTTTTCTCCATATCAATACTTATTTTTCATCTTTGCCAATGTAACATTTTCAATTTCGGCATAACAACATTTGACTGTCTCTCCTACAAAGAGTCTCTTTTTCGACCATGATCGCGCACATATAGTAACAGTCACATATTATAAAACAATCAGCGTTCTGACCTCGCATTCGGGAGGACGCGGGTTCGAATCCCCGTCCGGGCATCCAGATTTGGGTTTTCCATGGTTTCCCCAAATCACTCCAGACGAATGCCGGGAGGCTTCCTTCAAAAAGGCCATTGCCGAATTCTTTCCCGTTCCTTGTCCCCAGTCCCATCCCGCCTCTAATGGCCTTAGCCGTCGACGAGGCGTAAACCCATAAGTAAAAAAAGATCAGCGGAACTCCATGTAACTTATAACGTATATTCATACATCATTACTTAAAAACTGTCACCATAATATTTACGCATTGGTGTATCCTTGTATTTTCACAAGTTATGGAAAACTTTTGTTCAGCATAGGTCTCCAGGTCTCCATCAAAGGCCGTTACACGCTTACGTACAGAGAGATCTTGATGGTACGAACATTGAATGGCCACGAAGGACTTGAGAATAAAACAAATTATTGAGGAGTAAATACACCGAAACAAAAAGTCTTGAAGAAAATTTATTTAGAATTAAATGTAGAACACTGCTGAATATCTATCGCAAGACTGATGACAAAAGGAGAAAGAATAAATTACAGAAATCTTTTACTTCTACAATCTATATATTAATACGCTAAGCAAAAACTTCGGATCCCTTTTTAAGAATATTGCGCAAACGGAGGAGTGTTAGATTTGGCACGGTTAAAGTTTATATGGAGAAGAAGTGCAGAAGCTAAAATGTATATATAATATGTTACAAAAACATTAAAATAAATAAAATAAAACATTCGTTGTTTACATTCAATTGTTTTTTTTTTTTTTTTAAGTGGCAACGATACTTAGTGATTCTGCCAATGCCTGTGATCTTTGGTCAACAGTAAAGAAAAAAATATAATAAGCATAGTTAATACATGTAAAAAATACATTATTAAACAAAAATTAAATTCGTGAACGTGTGTGTGCGTGAAATCGGATCGGAGCCAACTATCTGACGTGTATTCCCAGCATTGAGATACTCTGTGGTCTTTGGTGAAACAAAAGACTCGCATAAAGTAGAATCTTTGAAGTTAGAAAAGGAAAATTTCCAAAAGGAATGAAGTGGTTCTGCCAGATACTATATGGTCTATTTATTATTTAAAAGGTTAAACTTTGGTTAAGGGACTTTTGATTTTTGAATTTCAGTAATTTCATAACGATTTTTTTTTTTTTTTTTAATTCAGATATTTGCACCTCCTTCCATTATCCCTTGATATAAACCTTCACAAGTCGGAGAAAGAGAGAGACAAAAAAGAAGTAGTACCTATTTGCGTGAAATTCAAAATGATAACAGACCAAATTTAAATAGTGAACACACAAAATGATGAAATTAGTTGGATGGATACATTTAAATGCGCACTAAATGTCATTCCAAGAAATTTTGATAGTTTCGAATTTACAATGCAGGTTTTGAAATACAAAACATTTCGAATCAGAAGTTTCTTCAGGGGGAAGGAATGCATTTAGTTCATGTTATCATAAAGCTGAAGCAGTTTTATGGGCCTTCAGTTATAATGAATTTTTTCTACATCTACGTCTAAATCATTTAAATCATTGTATGATGGACTAAATTCAAATAACCATCGGTAAATAGAATAAAAAAATTAATTAAAATAATGATCATTACTCTTTCACGAAAGAAATTAAATAATGAATTACTGGCGAATTTCGACCCCTGGGCGATCACTAGTATCTTGTCAATCTTGTAGTTTCTGCTAACTTAGGAAGTTTCTCTTGGTTTTGGTTGATTCATTGCGCATTCATCCGCCAGCAAGGTTCAGACAGGCTGTATACGAAAATGGTGTGGGTCGGAAGAGAAGTTTGAATGCTGTGTTGAGTAGAATTTAACGACGTACCTCCGTCAGGTGTGCGTGTATTTTAATCCGAATCACCCTGCACGGTGGGTGCAGGAGCCGGCGTACCGGTGTAACGGGAGAGGACAAAGGCAGACCTGGTCCGACTCCTAATTGATAATGATAGCGCGCACACTGCCAACCCCATCCCTCCAACGGTACCCTCCGACGGCCACCGCCGGACGGCACAAAATATGACAATCGAGACGAGTTTGCGCCTTTGTTCCGCCAGTTAGGTGGACATCACGACCGCTTAAGCACTGTGCGCGCATACAGCCTTCACATTTCGCTTTTTATCTCGTACCTCTTTCCACCGACAGACAGTACGCGTAGCTTTCCGACGGAAAACAATCGTCGCCAATAGGAATTCATTTCACCATCCATACCTTTGTACTGTAAGGACAGAAAGAAATGGAGAATGTCTAATTGATACATACCGGAAGATAGTGGAAAGAAGAAAACATGTGACCTGTGTGTGTTAATGCGCTTATAACTCAAAAACCAATTCTACCAATATGCAAAGATTGTTTTTATGTCAAGGTTAATTTCGGTCTGGTTTTAGAGTATATTTCATTACTTTTAGTGGTAGATTTTAATATAATCGGTAAAAAAAAAAAAAATAGAAAACTTTCACGTGGGATCCTTTCTTGGAATCTTACACCGTCTAAAACAAATATATCGGAGCTGCCCGTTAGTAATCTCATAAATCCATAACTACTTGTTCAATTTAGAAGCAGTTTTTTTAATCGTTATAAATTGTTCAGTCAGGTTTTGGTTTATATTTTATCGCGCTAGATAAAAAATAGATTTATCATTATACAGTTTACTGAAGTAACTAGATAAAAAAAAGGTATTCTTTGTTTATGCTGCAGAAACCATTCGATTTAAATGGGCCACTTTGTTTGAAAATAGGCATGGTCAATGGAAATGGATAAATGCAGAATCCTCATAGTTTGTAATGACCACAAGCTAACTGTACAAAGGCGACACTATATTACTGATGAATAACTTCGCAAGTAACGGCTATAATGCATATAACATACTGTTTAGTAGCAGGTTGAGTGAAAATTACTTGGTAATAATTTCGTTCCAAAATGTGGTGCTCTGACCTGTTAATTAATATGAAACTATCAAGAATCAAGCTGGTGTAAAAAATGTTTAAAATTATTAATAGTGGTTTTTTAAATACGGGAAAGGGTATTGTTACTTCAAAAAGTTTTTATGCGCAAAAAATAGTCTATAAAACAGCCCACTACGGTATCATCACTACAAATATAAATCTGCAAGCGGCCGTTTCCTTTGGTTTTCTTTGTCCACGATTCACGCAAAAAATACCGAACTGATTTAGATGGAGTATTTACAGTGTCGCATATAAATATCTATGTGGGCAAGAGATCAATGTAATTAAATAAATATATAATTTATTGTAGACTGAAGTTTTTGTTATGTACTTTTACAGTTTATTTATCTCATTTATCTGCTCAACAATACTCCCAATACCAATAACGATCGCGCCCGTCACTATAACCGAAGATTTTCAGGTTCGCTTTCTACTCAAGATCTCTCAATTTAATTTTTACGCTGCTGCTAAATCAATCTTGTCTTGGTCGTTTACTCTACTCAACAATTATCTTAACTTCACTTCTTTTTCAGAGATCATATCCTTTAAAGCATCTCTGGGCAAACAATATTTATCAAACTTTGTATTTTTTATATATATATATATATATACATATATATATATACATATATATATATATATAAATCATTTTAACTTTTAATTTACCACTATGTCACAACAGTTTAGAAACTTAGGGCCTAACTTCATAACTACGATACGTCTTACAATTCTACGTGAATGGTGGACGGAGAAATAAATGAAAATCTGTTCGTAAACTGAACATTTATGTGCCAAAGATTACACTATATTAGATACAAACACTCCTCTCAAATCCAGAAGATTCACACATCACAGATCACACATCATCGAAGATATATATTATACTCTTCGGATAACTTTGATTACTTGCTATCATGGCACTCGTGAAGCCAAATTAAATTATTAAAATTAAATTCAGCTGAGGCCAATAGTAATGACGCCAGTAACATGACACTCGTAAAGGTAATTCCAATCATTAAAAATTAAATTTATTTTGTGTTATGGGGGGACCATTACACGAAATTGTATGTTTTTTTTTTTTTTTTTTTTTTTTTTTTTTTTTTTTTTTTTCTCTCACGTCAGGTCGTGCTGGAAAAGTTGCCGGGAAATTCCAGTAAGTTTATAAGAAGATAATATCTCGGACAATATTGTGGTCTTCAGAATCTTATTACTTTTATTCGTTGTAAAATTTGTTTCAATTGAAATGGGGATGTTTTGAGTTATAAGGTAAACCGATTTTTCATATCACTTTGATTCGTTCATGCGTATCATTTGAGGCTCAGTACGTAGGCTGGTATTGTTCTCTTTACTGGTCGTTGGTGGAGAGGAAGCGTCGTGTGAGTGAGGTAGAGAGCCGGCCCCAAGTGATCGATGAGCGTGAGAGGTACGCACTAATTGCCGTTTAATTGCGACCGAGTGCCAGTTTAATTGCCAAGACGGCAGCCTCCCGTTACGATTCGCAACCGGAGCGGAGCAGCTGGTTAATTGGCTCGGGGGGATGAGCCTACCTGCGCTGCTAGAAGGTGACCACAGCTCCGCGCGAGCGTTCACCGCTCTCAGATCCACTGCCAAAGTCTTATTTCAAACCTTAGGGATATATTGCATAACATTAGCCGAATTTAGCAAAAGTAATATTCAATGGAGTTGGAGGCAGCCAAGATAGGCTTGTAAGTGCAGACTGGTTCAGAAAAACCTGTTGATGCGCTGAGTCAATCAGCAACACTGATTTTTACTGCCTAATTACATCAATGGATTTTACCTCCGAAGTAAAGACATATTTCTTGCTCTCATTCTGTGAGCTGATTTGATCAAGTCACTATGGGTAACTAATCTATTATTAAATATGGGTTGTAAAAAATACAGGAACCAGTCACAATATGATGTTGTTGTTTATTAAACCATTACCGGTTTCGAGCTATACCTGCTCATCTTCAGATGGTTTGTAAATGTTTACATCAACAAATGAAATATACAGGAATGTATGGTTGTCCTACAGTAACAAAAGAAGTATTTGTTTATTGAGCATAAATTAATAAGGTATGATGAAGAAGATTACAATCTGTTATTACTTACATTTTGCATTTGAATATATCCGAATATATCGAATGTATCGAAAGAGGAGAATTTGGGGCGATCTCCTCTAAATAACACGCCCATTTGGACGAACATGGAAGGATAGTTCACATATGATTACCATTTCAGTATGAGCTCACAATTCTAAACTAGCCACGTAGCAAGAGCTAGTCTTTATTCTGGGTTGCCGAAAGAATTAACCGGCTGGTGTTAGATTAATAATGACTTGACGTCTTCTGTGGTACCCCGCTAGACTGAAGAACTTCGTATCAAGATACAAGAGACATGTGTAGTTAAACGAATACCACGAGGGTTGTAAAATCTCCTCCAGAGTCCAACCGTATCAGACGTCCAAAAATCACCCAATACAACCACTCGGTTATACTTTTAGGGCTGTCAGTTAGGCAGTATCACTTCGATTTCTAGAGGTTTCCATATCCCTTAGGACCAAACGTCGCCGTCAGCTTCATGTATGGCTCCATGTTTTTCAAAATATTTTCTGATGAACGATAACATAGACCTTAATGAAGCAGTAAAACAACCGTCATGACCCCTTCCTAACAGAATTTATTTTAGAGTGTCTTTCAGGTCGCAACTATGGAGTGATGTAGTAGTGGGCCATTGTACAATCCTGCAAGCGACTACAATGCTGCATCAGTTACACTATAGATGCAAGAAATATCATCTTTCACAAGAGTGTCGTACGTAACTACGGAGAAAGGTAAGAAAACTTAATGAGTAAAAATAAGTAATAACAATCTTCCAGTCTCCTGTAGTGAGCATGGCTGGAAGTTGTACGAAACAACTGATAATGACTCGTCTATCGGATGGGGGCCTATTAAGTGGCGCGGAAAGTATGCTTAAATCGGATGGTATGGTTTATCCCTTCTCCGTGATTTCATCTCATTATACTTATAACAACAAGTAGAACAATACACTACACGTATCAATTACACCGGAATCATTAATACATATATATATATAGGGTGTTACAAAAAGGTACGGCCAAACTTTCAGGAAACATTCCTCACACACAAACAAAGAAAATATGTTATGTGGACATGTGTCCGGAAACGCTTACTTTCCATGTTAGAGCTCATTTTAGTTTCGTTAGTATGTACTGTACTTCCTCGATTCACCGCTCGTATTGTGGACGGCTGTGATACAATACGCCATTCTCCAAGGCTGCATCAGCGCATCAGGGATTCCATGCGACGGAGGGTGGATGCATGTATCCTCGCTAACGGAGGACATTTTGAACATTTCCTGTAACAAAGTGTTTGAAGTCACGCTGGTACGTTCTGTTGCTGTGTGTTTCCATTCCATGTTTAATGTGATTTGAAGAGAAGTAATAAAATGAGCTCTAACATGGAAAGTAAGCGTTTCCGGAAACATGTCCACATAACATATTTTCTTTGTTTGTGTGTGAGGAATGTTTCCTGAAAGTTTGGCCCTAAATTTTTGTAACACCCTGTGTACACCAGGGTAGCGTATATGCGAAACGGATGGCATCCCGATTCTACCTCTCATATACCTGGAGAGAGTATGGCTAAATCGAAATGTACATATAGCAGGACTCAAGAATCTAGATTTTCCGCCTCGTAGATTACATACATTTTTTTTCTTATGGTTTTACGCCCTATCGACGTCAAGGTCATTAGAGACAGGATGTGTCTGGGGAGAAGGGATGGGAAGGAATTCGGCCATGACCTTTCGAAGGAAGTATCCCGGAATTCGCCTGGAGTGATTTGGGTAAACCATGGAAAACCCAAATCTGGATGCCCGGACGGAGTTTCGAACCGCCGTTCTCCCGAATTTGAGGCAGAGCGTTAACCGCTCAGCCACCACGCACGCTGATTACATACAGTATTTCAAAAAGAAAAATATGAATTTAAAACAGAGCACAGAATGAACGTTTCACTGACAGATGGCTATTTTAAAGTACCCATTCCGCTAGCTACAAGTTCTGCACCAAGCGACTAATACCCACAGTTGTTGCATCTGTACGATAAAAACTGACCCTCCAGAAAGCGGGGAAAATAATAGCAAGCAAATGAATCGCCGATGATATATCCGAGGCACTGGAAGTATTATTAAACTAGCATTTTTACGCTGCTTCAACCACGCGGACTTTGGTGTGTATATCGAAGGGTTGTTTCTCTTCTCGTAGCAAAGCATAAACCTTTATAATGAAGTATTTTTGAAACATCTTCTGCAAATTAAATCCCATAACTTCGTTACGTATATTGCCGTGTTAATATTTGATGGAGTTGTTTGATTAAAGTTTTTCCGTGTATTCTAACGTACTATATTTCAGACAATTGAATAAATAAGTTTCGCAGTCAAAAATGCATTATTAACAGAATTCAAAGGATGGAGTGCTCATCTGTGTTGAAGAGTGATCTTTGGTTGGTATCTCATAAAGGAGTATTCAGTTGAGATGCAATATGATCTGTGACGACTATCTGTTATCGCTACTAACGAAATATTATTTTTTGCTCCGTTCCCCTATTATGTAGTGTCATAACACATAGAGCAGATTTTAAAGTTAGATTAAAAACATTCAGGCTGTGAAAACCGAATCCAAATTAGTTCAGTAGCTTTTTTGTGATGCCCGGACAAAGGGACAGTCAGAGGCAACCCGCTTACAGGATTATAATTGATCAAAATAGGTAATGAAGAGTGGAAAGAGAAAACAGATTACCTATATTAGTGAGAGAACGATATTAGTTCGGTATTTAGTACCTCATTTCGCCTCACGTAAATAACTACTTCCGGATCCACCCACTTCGCTGCATCGACGAGAGGGTTTTAAAACCTCTTGTGAGTGAGTAATCTGTGAAAGTACATAACCGTCTTTATTTAGCGCTGACATTTGTGCTGAAGCCTACGCTCTCTGACGCAGAGAACAATACGCATGCGCGCAGCCCTCATCAACGTCCCTCTTCAGCCCTTTCTGAGCCACCCTAAATATAAGTTACAAGAGTCAGCGGGAGAGAAAGAGGCACCGTGCACGCCGAATGGAGGATCGAAAACATTTGCGGAACGCTTTTGCAGACGCATTCTGCCGGCGCTGGCAAGCAGAACGTTCATAACAGTGGCTAAATAGGAGGGCGCATTGAGGCCCGACTAGCCGTGAAGCGGGCGCATCATCATCCGGCAGGCGCGCTCGCCATTCAAAGATTAGCCAGCGCCCGCTCCTCTGTATGTATAACGCGCACTATTTAAAACACGCGCAACAACAACTTTCTTTTGCACAGTGGCTCGCTGCCGTATTTTTCAAAAGGTGTACTAATACCCGGGAGTTGAGACTATCTGCCGTAATAATTGGATCGGGGCGGAGCGAGGCATTGTGTCTACTATAATCTCGACTATGGAAGTGCCCCGCCGTGCCATAATCTCTTAATGTGAGGGGGGTGGGGGGCAGCCGCATTGTCCGGGGGCTGCTCCTGATTGCCCCCGGAGCTGCGCCCCCCGCGGGGGGTCGAGAGGATACCTGGCCGCCAGGACAAACAGGGTGAATACATTTCGCGGCGGCCATCTTGATAATGCTTTAAATAATGAGGAGGAAAAAAAATATTTTTCGACGACAAAATGAATCTACAAGTTTTAAAATTAGGCTAGAAAATTGAGCTTAAAAAGTAATATGATTTGGCTTATTTTGCTAGCGAAATTTGTGGCAAGCAAAAATGAATTTCTCTATTTTTTTTTTCCCAGTACGTTGCTACATTATCTAGTGTTGTAGTTATTATTATATCTGTCAACTTTGCACCACTCATCGTGGAGAAAGTGGTTCAAATCCTCTATGCGTTATGCTGGCAAATTGAGCTTAAGAAGTAACCAGATTTTTAAGAGAATAAAAATATTTGGCTTATTTTACTAGCGTAATTTAGGGCAAGCACAGAATGACTTTCTCTATTTTTCCACTATGTTGCTACATCATTCTGTGTTGTAGTCATTATGATCATTATCTTCGATATCATTACACTAGTGGTAGGTGGGTTCAAATCTTCGTTCAATCATCCAGATTTTGGTTTTTTTCATAGTTTCACCCACGAAAGTTGCTTAAAAAGGCCATGGAAAATTCTACCCCATTCCTTGTTCCCAATGTCCTCGCACCTCTGACGATTTGGAGTAAAGTCAAAAAAAAGATCGTTGATTATGTTTCTTTGTATCCTCCGCTTTCCCATTCACACACTTAAATCATTCTAACCATGATTGTTCTGCTGTGTGTTTGAACGGTTTGTCATTTATCATCTCCCTGACTATTATTTCACATCTTGTGTTTTTGTTAGTATTTCTCTATTTACTTCTTAGACACGCAATTTCCGCTGCTTGTCCTCGGTTCTTGACCCTTTTCTTCATCAGAGTTGACACAAATTCATTGCTCTTCATATTTGCGCGTTTCTTGGGTTTGATGAATGGGGACTCTGTCACTCCGCTTCAGACAATCTGCTTTCATCGCCTGTAATGATTCTCGACAAAATGTTGTCATTGTTGGAAGCAAGTTCTTTGAGATCAGTGGAAGTGCTTGTCGACTTTTCCTCAATTCTGTGCATGCACAATTTTTCTTATAACATTCACTGACATGTTCGTTAACATATAAGTAGTTTTCGATGATGTTATGAATTGTCAGACGGGCTTAACGGATCATTTCTTGAACTTTGGCAATTGCCTCAGGCGTGGTTGAGGTCGAGGATCTGCCAGAACGCTCACTGTCTTCCACTGACCAGTTTAAAAAGCGAAAATCGCTCTAAATCTTGCGTACGGCTTAAAGCTTTATCGCAAGATACCCCCCGAATCATATCATAAGCATCTCTCTAGCAATTGGGTTTAAAATCACAAAGTTTTGTTTGTTTGTTTCTGATTATGACTGTACTCTTGTAGGCGTCGAGGCCATTAGAAACGCAACGAGAACTGGAACGAATTTTTGGCCTTTTGAAGGCATCATCCTGGCATTCTCTTATCGTGATTTAGAAAAAATATGGCAAACCAAAATTTGGATGGCCGGACGGCGGTTCGAACCTACACCCTCCCGAATGCGATGCCAAAACGTTTTACACTACGCACTGTTCTTTTTTCGTATTCATCACAGAAATCACGGAGAGCATGATTAGACCTCGACACCAAATTGAATAAAGAACAAACCGAACGAGCTACAAAGTTGAAACTTGTCTCGGGCATCATTTGAGAAACCTACCAAGTACCAACACACTTCTGAGAGTTCGCGTTATTGTCATATAACGTCAGTACGGAATAACACCTGGTACTGATGCTCCAGCATAATAAAAGTAAATCGGAACTGTTTCGATTAAGTAACTGTACTGTTCTACACTGAGGCGGGTACTAGTCTCACTACGCTAGATACGGATGTAGGGTGACCAATTCCTTTCCTCCGCATATCTGTGTGTTAACATTGTAATGTTATTAACTAAAAACTAAAACTGAAAAGTTAAAATTAAAAAAAAGCCTTTTATTCCAGCAACGTTATAATCTTATTATTAGGTAAATCAAGAAACAATTTCCCATACTAAGAAACAGTAGCTTTTTCATCAATTTATTTGACCACTGAGGAAAGCGGAAACGATCAGTTTGAAGTACGTGCTGGATCTCCTAAATAACGTTGGTCAAAAAGAAAATGAACAATGAGAAACGTTACTGCGTTGCTCATGAATTTTCTATATTTATTTTCAATTGTTTCTGTAGATTAAGTTACATAGTGCCAAAAAATATGTAGCTATGCGATGAGCAATTATTGATCAGTTCTTAACTTTTTGTTGCCGCTCATAAATTTCAATTCATAGTTCTTCAGTTGTAATGATAGATACTACATTAATGTGCATTTAAGTGCTTATATGAAAAAAAAACCTCCGTTACGAATAGAATTGATAGATTTATTCGTTCGAAATGTTCTAGTAACATTACTTATGAAACTGGTAAATATGAAAGCAATTGGCCAGGATTTTAGACGTATCTAACAAACTAACCTTATCATATTATAGCAGATATCTGTCAAGATGTTATTCAAGACTGTTAGCAATACATTACTCCTAAATTAAATTTATATTTATAATAATTCAGTCTTCTCATGAAAGAGGAAATCTAAACATAAAATAGACTAAAGAACAATGGGGAAAAAATTAATACGGGCAGGAGGTTATAAATGTAGATTCAAATAATCTGAAAATTCTTGTGTTATAAAAATAATAATGATACATTATTAAAATATTTCTTGCATCGGTAGCATGAAAAATGAAATAATATTTATATGAGAAAGGATGATTATAGTCAAAGCACATGTGGTAAACAGGGATGGCTAGCGGGGTTCCGAAGGAATTATAAAAACTATGTAAATATTATAGACAAAATCTGAAGTCACTATGAGCTTCTTCGAAAAGGGCCGAATACGAAGAATTGAATCTGCTTGTAATACGCTGAAAAAAAAGAAAAACTTAGCATACCTAGTAAAGGAATGTGATATGAAGTACAAAGCTGGATAGGGATTAAAATATTTAAACTAAGTTAAAAATATTGAAATGAGTGAAAACTTGTTATCAATGTGATGTGGTGAAACCAAATTATTTTTTATTGCTGGTATCAAATTTCTACTCAGGCTACTAGGTACGCAATATATTCTTTGAATATCCCTTCCAAGAAACTGTAATATGACAAATATGAAAAATACCAGTCATCTTCAAAAATATTCACCACAGTAAGTTACAGAAGAACATAAATGCAAGTGTAAGGGGCTGTGTATTAAATAAAAATTGCCTTAGGTAAAATTAGTGGTTTGGTAGAAACAATTTTGATTTTAGGAATAACGTTAACAGGACGGATCAAAAAAATTGTAACACGCTCCAGGCGTTTGTGAATTTTGAAGAAGCTTTGATCACGTTAAATATGTCAGACTCATATACCTAAAAACATCAGGTACAGCTTGCTGAAATCGGAAAAAATTCTGTATTATGTATAGAAAAGTCAGACACTTAAAATAAAAGAGTTAGTAGTGTTAGAAAAGCACAAGATAAATTGTTAGGAATCAAAGATATAGCCTATAAACAGTAATATGTAATTTGCACGTTAGGCCATCGACTAAGGAAGTGAAAGCAAATTTTTAGCCGGGAATAAAGGTTCTAGAATTAATCGCAATGTTATTATCATTTGATCATCTTATCTTGCAATAATTTTCAGCATCCTTCTACAGCACTACATTTCAAATGCTTCAATTTTTCTTCTTTCTGGAATTCCCAAAGTCCATGCTTCACTACCATAAAGTGTTGTGCTCCATCATGCAGTTATAAAAAGTTCTTTCTGAGGCCTAGATGAATATTTGAATCTAAAAGATTTCTCTTTACAATAAGGATCTTTTAGATAGCGATATTCTGTTTTTAACATCATTCCTGCTTCGGCTATCAGTTGTAATTATACTTCGTATTGCTTCCGATCCAATTTTTATATTTAGTCTGCTATTTTTACTATCATTTCTGCTACAAATTATCACCTTTCTCTTGCTTTGGTTTCTATTCAGTCCTAAATCTTCTTCGGTATTTTGTTCATGCCATTCAATAAATTCTCAAAATTCTCTCTCTTTTTTTTTTTTTTTTTTTTTTTTTTTTTAACTGCTTTACGTCTCTTTTTAACATCGAGGTCTTTAGAGACGGGAAAGGATGGGGGGCAAGGATGGGGGCAAGGAATGGGAAGGAATTCGGCCATGGCGTTTTGAAGGAAGCATCCCGGTATTTGCCTGGAGTGATTTGGGGAAACCATGGAAAACCCAAATCTGGACGCCCGGACGGGGATTCGAACCGCCGTCCTCCCGAATGCGAGGCGAGAACGCTAACCGTTACACCGCCCCGCTCGGTTCAAAATTCTCAGTCTGTTCTGCTAACAGAGAAAAATGTCACCAGCAAATCGAAACAAATAGTTTTTTCCTGCTTGAATACTTATGCTTCATTCAAATTTTTCGTTTACTTCCCTCTTCATACAAGCTGAATATTGATGTGGATAGATACAACCTTATCTCACATCATTTTTAGCAGTTTCACGTCTTTCAGTTCTAGTTTTATTATATCCAATTATTTGTATTAAAAAATATTCTTCTATCTCGGTATTTTATACCAAACTTCTTTATAATTTTGAACATTTTGTCGTATCTACATTGTAATATTATCAAAACATTTTTCTAAATCAGCAAAAACCATTAAAATAACTTGTTTTTCTTGATCGGTCCTTCAAGTATTAATATTGAAGCCAAAATTGATTCTCTTAAACCCCGGTTTTGCTTAAACCCAGTCTCAACTGCTATATTTTCTACTATCCTTTCTATTTTGATATATATTATCCTGATCAGTGTTTTTTAAGCAAGTGATGTTAGACCAATGATGTGATAATTCTCACATTTGTCGTCTTGTTCTTTCTTTGAAAGTGTGAAGATGATACTTTTATTAAGACCAATGGTAATTTATCCTGTTTTATGACTATTTGATATCATTTTTAATAATCTTTGGATTGCTTTTTCTACTAGCAAGGAAAAAGGAATTTCATCAATTTAATCTGTCTTGTTTGCTTTTAAATCTTTCAAAGCTCTATCAAATTCTGTCCTTAAAACAGGATCTAATCAACAGTTTAAGCATCTCCTTCTTTTTCCAGTACACTGTTATTCAAATCGTTCCTATCGATGGAGATAAGGTAGGGAAAAAGAAAGGCCATAAAAATATTGCTACAGAGATATGGGGTAGTGGATCGTATTTTGCCACATACGTGACAGTTAATTAGTTACATAATGAGAGGTTGATACTTCAGGATAAAACAGAAATTAGGTTATGTGTTGCAGATCTGGTTGCTGTAAACTGCTGAAGATCAAGAGATTGGCATAGTACCGAAATAAATGATGTTATGAGTCAAGGAAATCATTTAAGAAAGCCTCGTATATTTAATAATATATGGTGTACAAGATAATTGTCATAAATTGGTGATGTGAGTTTAGATTCGTATGCACATAAGGAAGTATTAGCTGGGGAATGACAGTTAAGATAAGAACACAAGAAAGGAATACAATTTTTGATAATAGGCTCCTGTAGCTTTGGCTTTGTAACTAAACGGAGTTGCAGATCGTAACAGTGTGCACAGCCCAGGGGCAGAAATGGTAGATAAAGTATTAAGCATAGAATAAGTATTCAAGCTGCAACCTGTTTCGCCATAAGAAAATATATGCTGTCATATTAAGATCAGCAGTAAGAATTACAATAAGACCTACAATAAGAGAGTATAAAATTTTAATTAGTATTACATTAATACCTTTCTAATATTTCGAGAAATAAAGATGTTTTGGATGAAATCAGTATTTTGGTAATTATTGCTATTGAGTCTGGTTGGTTACTTCAAAGAAAATTAAAATTATTATTATCCATGAACGACTTTTATTTACACCGCCCAGCTACGTCCAAAATTAGAGAGGTGGCGAGAAAGTCCCCTTCAGACGCTGTTTTAATTTCAAGAAGACAAGAAGGAAATATTTCGAATTAAAGTTAGACCAGGAAGTAACTAGCTTGGGAACGACGACAAATAACTATGATGGGTTTGTAGAGCTCGTGATAAGAATTTCGGGAGAATACATACCACGTGAAAGCCGAACACAATTTCTGTCAGCACTCACTCAAACCTCCAAAGAATTACTTCGAGTTTATCGAGAGAAGTTCCAGGAAGATTCGTTTGCTGAGAATATTATACAGATAAGTGAAGCCAGAATGGTATCGCTTAGCTAGGGAAGGAAAGAAAAATGGATGAAATTTCTGAATGATATTGACTTAAAACAAAATAGTAGAAGGGGATGAAAACTATTAAAGGATCTTAGTAATAACCCAAGCCTTCCTCAACTTGATTTTAAGGACATCTCACTAGACCAAATTGCACATCATTTCTAAAAGAATGGCCAGACACAAAATAAATTTAAAAAAGCTACAATAGTAGGAGAATTAAGATCGAAACCTACTAGGAGAATCCAATTTTACAATGTTAGAAATGGAAAAAGTAACTAACCAGATGTAGGAAAACGAAGAAGTGGGCCAGGACGACATTCGAGTGGAGAAAAACTGACACCTTGACCTGGAAACCAAGAAATGGCTGCTGAAAATATTCAATATATGCCTGTGAGATTCACAGATCTCCAAATTATGGAGGAAGGCGAATGTAGTGGGCCTGCTCAAGTCCGGAAAGGAACCGACAGAACCAAAAACATTTCGTCCAGTATCTCTCATGTGCCACCTATATAAATATTGAACGAATATGATAGAGTAGCAGGAAAAATAAACGAGATGATAACACCAGAACAAGCTGGATTAAGGCCAGAAAATCATGATGCGGGCAAATTCTTACCTTACTCAACACATAGTAGATGGATTCGAGAAAGGACTTGTAACGGGGGCTGTTTACGTCCACTTAAACGCAGCAAATGATACGATAAACCACAGGAAACTACTTTGTAAGCTATATAATCAAACTAAATATTTTAGACTTACAAAATTGATAAAAGGAAGCCTCCATAACAGAAGCTATTATGAAAACAGTCGATGGAGAGGACATAAAACGGGCGTGTTCCAGGGGTGTGCTGTCCCCCCTGTTGTACAACATTTACACTAATAATATCCACGCCAGTCAGATACGCAGTAATTTATCTATGCAGATGACTATTGCTACAGCTCGGGGAGGAGTTACTAAGGTGCAGAAGCAAAACTAACGTGTGTCTTGAGTTCCTTAGAATGTTCCTGTATTTTACGAAGAATAATCTCCAACATAACCATAACAAAACCCGTCTGCAGTTTCCACTTACGTAACAGAGAAGCCAGGAGAACACTCAACATCAGATGGGGTGAAGTGCTTTTGGAACCTGCACCTAACCCTAAATGTTTGGGAGTAAAAATGGATCGTACTTTTAGCTCCAAAGTGCATTGCCATCAATTAAAGACAGAGTAAGTTCAAGAAACTGCCTACTAAAAAAACTAACGGGTACATCATTCTGAAGTATTAAAAACTACGGCTATGGCTGAATGCTTCGCAGCATGGGAATATGCATCGCCTATATGGCAGATGTCAGCTCATTCAAAACAAGTGGAGATTGCTCTAAACGAGACCGACACTTCTAACCATGGTATATCAACTAGCGTGTTCAAAGCCATCACAAATCGGAAGAACAGTAGGCGCAAAAAAAGAGAGTAAGACACAATTAGGATATTCTCGGCACCCACTACATAATCACGGTATTGTCCACAACGACTGGGGTCCAGAAAGAGTTACCTCAAGAGAACTATACCACTATCAACAAGCACGAGAGACTAGACAAATAAGACTCCAGCAGGAGAATTACGGAGATCATTATCACAATATTAAAGAGGAACTACCATGGGGCATAATTTAAGGTATAACACATGGAGAGCACTGAGGGCAGGAGTTTCAAAATGTAAAAGCAACATAAATGAAATGGGACTATGTAGAAGACGAAAAATGCGAATGTAGAGAAATGCAAACACATAACCACTTACTCCTGGACGAACCTGTGAATTAGCACGATTTAATCTGACCAAAGGACAACACTGTTAAAGCCGCTGAATACTGGAGCGAGAAGATGTAGTAACCTGACCATTTTAGGCGAACCTGGGAATCAACGAGACTTACTCCACTTTCCAAGCTCTGTCGTAAAAGTTCCGTGGCCAAAGTAATTTTTTTTTCTAATTTGTTTTTCAAAGGACAACACTGAGAAAGCTACTCAAATCTGGAGGAAGAAGAATTGATTATACGAAAAGTACAGCAAAGCATTTAAAATATTAACAGCAAAGCTTGGGTCTGACGACCGGCTCAGGATAAACGTTTTCTTCATCAAATCCACTGTTAGGAAATATCACTTCGAAACATAGAAAAGATAAAAGTAGTTGAGAAAGCCACGTCAGTAACACCATTAATTCTACCGTCAAATCAAAACCACTGTCAAGGTTGCAAATGATAATATATAGTACTAGCTCGGGCGATGATGTCATGATTTCCTGTAAAGGGACTGCTTTTAGCAACGTAAAACATTAATGGCAGATAAAAACCGCCCACTTCTACCGCTGGTTCGAAGTGTGCGAACTTCTTTGTTCCGCCTGTGAGACTTTGAAGGTGTGAGGAGGGAAAGGTGCCTTAACTCGCTTTTAGACACAGCCGGCAATGTGTTTAGTCCATTCGAATAATCCCTAGTTTCGCCACAATTCCCGTTAAGTAAGCAGCGCTTCTCCTAAATCGCCACTCGAAAAGCTTTTAAAAAGAGGGAGGAAAATCTTCCGAAGCCTCGTCCTCATTAGAAGGAACGCAAGCTTTACACATGTCTGATTCCGCACCTTAATCCCTACTTATTCCATATATGGTCCTCGTATTTTTTAGGCAGTCATAATCGGATACAGAATCACAGTGTGAAAAGTGTCACTAACTTATACGAAAACGCATAATATGTTGAGTGGCCAGTACGTAAAACAACACTGTTGTTTATCCCAAGCCATATTTATTAAATCTTTTAACAGCGTAACGATAATTAATTATTTTGTTTCTGTAATACATCGCGGTACAGTCTCAATCAATCCCCTTTTTCTTTTAAAGGTTTTATGTTCCTTTTTACACAGCTGGAGTAAAACTTAAGAGCTTCGTGGAAAGATTCAAAGCTAAGTGATATTAAAAACTCACAAAATTCGTCGATAGGCTCTAACTGAACAAGATGGTAGATATCTCCAACGTACTAAAACGTTATGCAATAGCCAGGCTTGTATTTCTTCTTCTCTAACACTACGGGCTGCTGTCAGCAAGAGAAAGTCAGTTATTAGGGTTTGAAAGGGACTTCAGTTTCCTCGTAGTTTGATCACTGCTTTAACTACATCGCCGAATGCGTATCGAGAATGTCGGATTGAAACTGTTTCTATCTAAGGTGTTGTGTCACCTCCAGGTAGTGATATAAATGTGGGTCGCGTGGGACGTATGTGCATAAACGACATGATGTTGGCGTACTGTTTCGTAATTTGGTACAAAGTAATATGTAGACTTGAATCAAAAGTCCCAGGTTCTTTTTTTAAATTCTAGACGTAACCAAGCTGTTCAATGAAAATAAATTATCTCCACACATGGAATGCTGTCAAAGGTTCTTTCCCGACGACCCGAAGAGGTTGGGCAGAAAACGAAGACAAATATTAAATGAAAAATATTTTACTGCGAGAGGGAAATAAAAGGGACCAGAAATACTAATAAA
>CM061920.1:347473190-347662203 GCA_031002005.1 Vandiemenella viatica | reverse complement strand
GAGGGAAGACCGCCGTATTCGGCGTACAGCTGTGGCGCATCGTACTGCGTCTGCGGCAGAAATTCGAGCTGCAGTTGGTACCACAGTGACACAACGAACTGTTAGAAATCGGTTACTTCAAGGACAGCTCCGAGCCAGGCGCCCTGTAGCGTGCATTCCACTGACTACAAGCCATCGCCGTTTGCGACTCCAGTGGTGTCAAGCCAGAGCTCATTGGAGGACGGAGTGGAGATCTGTTGTGTTTTCTGATGAAAGCAGGTTCTGCCTTGGTGCCAGTGATGGCCGAGTGTTGGTCAGAAGGAGGCCAGGGGAACGCCTGCAACCAAACTGTCTGCGGCCTAGACACACTGGACCTACACCTGGAGTCATGGTCTGGGGAGCAATTTCCTATGACAGCAGGAGCACTCTTGTGGTTATACCAAACACACTGACTGCAAATTTGTACGTCAGTCTGGTAATTCAACCTGTAGTGCTGCCATTCATGAACAGCATTCAAGGGGGAGTTTTTCAACAGGATAACGCTCGCCCTCATACCGCTGTTGTCTCGCAACGTGCTCTACAGAGTGTCGACATGTTACCTTGGCCTGCGAGATCACCAGATCTGTCTCCAATTGAACACGTATGGGATATCATTGGACGACAACTCCAGCATCATCCACAGCCAGCACTGACCGTCCCAGTATTGACAGCACAAGTACAACAAGCATGGAACTCCATACCACAAAGTGACATTCGAAACCTGTATGACACAATGCATTCACGTTTGCAGGCTTGCATTCAAAATTCTGGAGGTTACACCGGCTATTAATTTAACAGTATTTCACATTTGAAATGCATTTTCTTGAGCTTAAATTAACCTGTGATCTTGAAAATTTAATCAATTAAACATGTTAACTTGACAAATGCATTGTCCAAATTTCATTACTCTACAATAATTTTTTCTTGGTGTTGGGATTTTTTTTTTCCGTCTGTGTATTTCTTAATTGTTCGCGGTAAAACCTGGCCGTGTGTTTCTTGGAAAAACGTCTTTCAAGTTCACCGCGTAATAATTCATATGTTTCAGCTTTTTTGCAATCCTCATCATAGATCACGAATTTCAAAGCCTCGTCAGTTAACTTTGTTCTTAAAAGAGTTAATTTCTCACTACTACTTAATTCTCCTAATTTATAAAGATCTTCTAGCTTGATTAGGAACTGATTTATCGATTCATTAGGCTTTCCCCCAAAAGAAACTGAACTCATCATCACTGCACTGTAAGCTCTGTTATTAGAAGCTTGAGAATTGTTAGTTGCTTGCGCAGGCTGTGCAATTTTGGCCTCTAGCGCCGCAATTTTACGCGTTAATGCATCAATTACATCTTGCAAATTTCCTTCACGCCCTTCTGGATTAGTCGGCATGCTGCCAGCAACTCACCTTTTGTAAAAACTGCGAAAAGCTGCCAAACTGCGCTGAGTTGTCGTGCTGCTGCCACGTCCTAGACTGCTGGATGCACTGCAGGAGTTATCAGCTACATGGAATGTGGCTTACGTCGCTGTTGATACGCCCTCGCTGCTCGCTCGCCTCACCGCCTCCGACATAGAAGTTCTCGTAGATCGACGATCGATTTTCCCGCCAATATCTCGTTACCTGGTTGCCGTATGGTTCCACACTATCTCACTTCTGTCGCCAAAAATTTGTAGTGACTGATTTGTCGGATGGCTGTGTGTATAGTCTGTACTCAGTCACTATAGCTAAGACTTGCGATGTACTCTTCTTCCGCTACGCTGTTAGTCTTCTTTGCTTGTCTGACACCTAAAAATGTTAACTGTGGGCTGCATGGGAACGGAGAACATACGGCTTGCATTCGTGGAATGAAATACTGAAGTCGTTAACTGATGTTTATTGCAACACTGGATACTTGGTTACAAGGAAAATACATCTGCAACTTCACGCGAACGTAATGCCAGCAAACTAGGTATGTTGTAGGAAATATCCTACGACATGTGGAAACGAGAATCTTGGCGGGAATCGCGTCCGATCGGTATCGCCCGAGGCCGAGCTGTCACTTCTAGAGATCAGACACGACTGTCTAAAAATTACGAGTCGTCTCTGCAAGGTGACCTTCGCCACGCGCTATTTTGCACGCGCCTAAGATTTCCCGCTGAGCAATGACAGAACATCCGCTCGGCGTCTGCGGCACATACGACTCGCTCAGACTCGACAACTAAAATACAAGATTTTTAATATAATAAAATGCGTCCCTTACAGCAGTATGTCAAAAATCCTCAGACCTTGTAGCTGTTGTTGCTGAGTGATTCTCGTCCCTGCTGTTGTTCTGCATTCCTACACCACGTGCTCTGGTGTGCTTTCCTCGCCACACTCGCAGTTACTAATTGGTGTAAGTCCACGTTTGTTTAAGAAGCTTCTGTATGGTCCATGGCCGGTTATGTATTGGATTAGCCCTGGAGAAGGTTGTAGGAATTTCTTGCTGATTCGTTCAGCTACAGATGGAAACATGTCGTACATTCTACGACCTGTTTGACTGGTGTCCCACTCATTTTGCCATTCTTCAATCAGTACATTCCACAATTCCTTTTTAGTGCATACTTCTTTTCCAGTTATTTCTACCACCTTGTCCATCCTGTTCTTCCTCAACCAATACATTGCTCCTCGTCTCCTCACTTCTAGATCTAGGGGCAGTACACCTGCTGCTACTGCTAGAGCTGCTGTTGAAGTTGTGCGATATGCACCGGTAAGCCTGATGAATATCGTTCGTTGAAGCCTCCAGATTTTCTCCCTAGGCTTAACCTTTGTGAGGTGCTTGGCCCAAACGCTTGCAGCGTAGCCGAATATGGATGCAAGTATCACGTTATTGTATGCTGTCATTGCAAGGGCAGGGATTTGAAACTGTCTGTGACCTATACTTATGATTGCATTCATAGCTCGTCAAGCTCTTCCACAGACCTCCTCCAAGTTGGCTCGAAAGTTATGACTCTCATCCAGCCACAGGCCCAAGTATCTGCTTACGGAACTCCGGCGTATTTTCGCATTACCTACCCTTATAGTGGGATTTCGTTTAAGTTTTTTCTCTTTTAAAAATACCATATAGTTTGTCTTATTTAGAGCGAGTTTCAATTTCACTTCGTCACACCACTTCATAAGAATTTTAAGCACTATCTCACTTTTCGCTTCGATTTCAGCTCTTGACATCCCTTCCACGAGGAGAAGAAGATCATCTGCAAAGGCAACCAGTCCTAGCAATTCAGGTGTCCGTTCAAGATTTTCCAGTAATGGTTCTAATGCTAAATCCCAAAAGATAGGGCAGCAGACAGATCCCTGGGGTCAGCCTTTATTTATTTCTCTTTTGATTTTGTCGTTAGGGCATCTCATGGTAACAGTTCTATGCTTGCAGTAATCTCTCAGGCTGTAGTACAGCCGCTTTGGACAGCGGATTTTCCGGAGTCTTGCAAACAATGCTGGCCACCACAAGTTGTCGAAAGCCCCCGAAATGTCAACAAGGACTCCCACCACATATTTCTTTTCTGATCTTTCGACTATCTCGATGGCTCGGTTTATTGCATCCTCAGTCGATGTTTTTGTCCTGAAACCATACTGATTGGGATTCATACCAATGGATGTTCTAAAGTCCTGAAGTTTTCGATACAGTACTTTTTCCTGTACCTTCCCCATCACGTTTAGTAGGCAAATAGGGCGGTAAGATTTCGGCATAAGGGGATCTTTATCGGCACCTTTCTTAAGTATTACAACTTCACCATGCTTCCAGATGCTTGGTATTCTTCCTTGCCTGAGACATTCGTTGAATAGTCTGCACAGAATTGGAGCTACATCCAAGATCAACATTTGTATCACTTCAGCCGGGATTCCGTCTGGTCCTGGTGCTTTTCCCACTCTCAGAGAATTAATTGCTGATAGTAACTCGTCCAGTGTGATGTCACTCTCCCTGAAGTCACTCCCATAGGGCTGCCACATTTCGCGATAGAGCTCATCTTGTTGTTCACTGTTCTGCTCTGGTATGTCATGCGGCAGTAGGCTGTTCAACAGCTGGTCCACTGATTCCTTCCAGTTAGTTGTAACTGTACCGTCTTCTCTTCTAATTGAGGATAACGTGGTGGGAGGTCGTATTTTTCCCGCGGCTAATTTGTAAGGAATTCCCCATGGATTCACTTCAGATTTTCTTTCACAAATGCTTCCCATCTAGTTTGTCTGGTTGTTAGAATTTTTTTTGCTTGTAATCTACTCTCATTTGCCTGTATCTGGCAAGAAGAAAGTCTCTTTCTTCTGCTACTCGACTCCTTTGGTAGACTTTCCTAGCTTTCCTTACTTTTCCTCTTAGTGCTTGCAATTGTGCAGTCCAAAAACTATCAGTTTAACCACCAAGCTTCTTCAGAGGAATAGCAGCTTAGTTTACTTAGATAATTTAGTCTAGTTTAGTTTAGTTTAGTTTAGTTCAGTTTAGTAGAGTCAAGTCGAGATGAGCCGAGACGAGGCCAGCCGAGATGAACCGAGCCTAGTGGATCCGTACTGAGCCAGGGCTAGACGTGGTTAGTTTAGGATGGTTTATTCTAGATTAGTTTAGTTTCGTTAACTTCAGTTCAATTCAGTTCAGTTAGTTGCATGCTAATTTAAGTTCGTTTAGTTTATTTTAGTTCGCATTAGTTCCGTTTAGTTTATTTTAGTTTAGTTTAGTTCAGTTTAGTCGGCTCGAGCATAGCTGAAGTGAACCAAAACGAGAGGAACCTAGTGGAGCCGTATTGAGCCGAGGCGATACGTGGTTGGTTTAGGATGGCTTAAATTAGTATAGTTAGATTAGTTTAATTTAATTAAGTATAGTTCAGTTCAGTTTAGTTCAGATCAGTTATTTTCATTTGAGTTCAGTGTAGTTCAGATTGGTTTAGTTCAGTTTTTTACAGTCCAGTCTGGTCTGGTCTGGTGTGGTCTGGTGTGGTCTGGTCTGGTCTGGTCTTGTCTGGTCTGGTCTGGTCTGGTCTGGTGTGGTGTGGTGTGGTGTGGGCTTGTCTGGTCTGGTATGGTCTGGTCTGGTCTGGTCTGGTGTGGTGTGGTCTGGTCTGGTCTGGCCTGGTCTGGTCTGGACTGGTCTGGACTGGTCTGGTCTGGTCTGGTCTGGTCTGGTTTGGTCTGGTCTGGTCTGGCCTGGTCTGGTCTGGTCTGTTCTGGTCTGGTCTGGTCTGGTCCGGTCTGGTCTGGCCTGGCATATCCTGGCTTGGTCTGGCCTGGTGTGGTCTGGTCTGGTGTGGTCTGGTCTGGTGTGGTCTGGTCTGGTGTGGTCTGGTCTGGTGTGGTCTGGTCTCGCGTGGTCTGGCCTGGTCTGGTATGGTCTGGTCTGGTCTAGTCTGGTCTGGTCTGGTCCGGTCTGGTCTGGTCCGGTCTGGACTGATCCGGTCCGGTCCGGTCTGGTCCGCTCTGGTCTGGTCCGGTCTGGTCTGGTGTGGTGTGGTCTGGTCTGGTCTGGTTTGGTCTGGTCTGGTCTGGTCTGTCCTGGTCTGGTCTGGACTGGTCTGGACTGGTCTGGTCTGGTCTGGTCTGATCTGGTTTGGTCTGGTCTGGTCTGGTCTCTACGTATTCTTCAGTCTGAACTGTAGCATCTTTCGTTGTGTTTTGTGTCTCTGCGAATTCTTCCGTCTGTTCTGCTGAGTCTATCATTTTTGGTGCTAAGTCTCGGCCTTGTTTTTTACTTCTAAAGTTTGCCGCTCGTTCTGCATCCCTGCGCTTACGTGACGGATTTTTATTTTTTCTCTTGTTTGTTATTACTATCCCATGTTTATCATGCATAAGGTTTTTTTCAATCCCTTTTGCTGTTTTAACTGGCTTATCCATAATCTATTCGGCTGATCATACTCTAAAGGAGCATCTGATAGGTTAGACACCTCTTCCCTTTCTTTTTGCACGTTTTACCTCTCTTCGCATATGGGATGCATACAGGAGCAATGTTTTTCTTTTCGCATTGGTCTTTCTTGTGTCCAGTCGCACCGCAGTGGCCGCATGTTGAGTCAGCTTGCTGACTGTGCTTGCTGATATGACACCAATCACAGCACCTTACACAGTTCGGTACTGTAATGTAATCCCTATCTGTCACAGCTGAACATTCAATGAATATTTTTTTCTGTTCCAACAACATAGTTCTAACTTTTCCACTAACTTCCACTACATGATGGATGGTAGCCTTATTTCTCGGACCTGTTTTAAAACTTGGTTTGAAACCTTCTACGGGGTCAGTTCTGGCTACTTTGTCTTCAAAATTTTGCTCATAAACAATATCTGTTAATTTCTCTGTATCGATGGAGACTGGTATATCATATAGAATAACTAACGGCTTCCGCTTCCTGGGTAATTCGCATCTCATGTCAGTATTAAGTGTCTGGTTATCTAGAATTTTCCTTACAACCTGCGCGGTATTTGTCTCATCAATTACAGCTTGCTTTGTTGTCCTCACTCTGTTTATTTTTATTTTATCTTTCTGCGGCCTTAGTATCGTAGTGAACTTCTCCGCCATTTGTTTAGGCGTCTCCCCTTTTTTTAGAAGAAATGAATACTGCACAAGTCGCTGTTGGGTGTGTATCATACTTTTTGGTGTGTGCCTTCCACCAGTAGCTGCGACAGTAGCATAGCTATGTGTGGGTTGCACACCCCCGCTTTCCTTAATTTCTTGTCTTAGTCTATTATTTTCGTTGATTAACTCCTTCAGTCTTCCCTCCATATGAGATACAGCGACTGCCCAGGACGCAAACTTATCCTTTAGCTCTCCTAGTTTTTGCTCTGATAAATTTTGGCCATGGATCTCATTTAGGTATTTAACTAGCTCTTCGTACCTCTCTCCAAATGGAAAAGGAATTGCATTTGGAACACAGTCATTAGTATCGCTTGTCGTATTCATTCTGTTACTGAGCTCTGTCTGCGACTCCTAATATGTGGGTTCATCACAAACTAAATCCATTTTGTTGACCTGCATGTCAATTCTCAAGGCCGAAGCCTCGCTGGATCTATCTCACAATATAGCAATAACTCACAGTACCTGTACAATGCTGAAGCTGCAATGGCAGGCGTATCCGGACACTGGTAGAAACACAGAATCCACAAAACCCAAAACCAACACTGCAACAACACTACATACACTGCTAAGTCGGAGCGCACAGCACAACACGTCCTCTCACTCCGAGCGTCAACAAGCGAGGACAACACAACACTAACAAAACACTTAACTATAATCCCCCACGCCTGAGGACGGACTCGAACCAGCGAAAAGCGCCAGCCATTACGCTGCCATGGTCGAGTTAGAGGGTTATGTGCACGTCAGGGTATTTCTCTATAGACATATGGTTAACTTGCCCTAAGAACTCGTTCCTTTGCACGCCTACCTACTAACGAGTTACTCACTCTATCCAGCAATCAAAGCAGTGGAGGTAAAACTGAATGGTACGCGTTCATTAATCGATTGGATGAATACAGCATAGTCAAAGCAATACGTCACAAATTATCACCAGAAACGAATAATACAAGAAGAACACGAAAGAGATTATAACAATTTTTTTACAGCTGATTAAAGGAAGGCAGGACAAGATGAATAAACAACAAATATGCCGAAATAAAAGCAGGAGGAAGGAGGGAGTAAACCCTATTCCTCGTCCATTGACTTTGATATTCTCGAGCGGTGTAACTCTGATAAAACAAAATGAGACCATACTTCGCAAACCAATCAACTGACGGTAGACATTAGAACTCCAGATAGAATATAATGATGGCAATATTTGTATTTATAGACGTGCCAACTAGATTGCACGTGTATAATTATCAATTACTGAGACCTCATCTTTTTTCCAGTCAGTAGTATGAATACTAGCTGTTCCAGTAGCTTCGACAGAGTTATTTAGTTGTTACAGGTTTCAATAATTTAACTAGAAATAATGTTTTATAAAAATTCTTACAATAATTGCGTAAGGAATACATATACGCGTAGAATAATAGCCTTGAGTAGAGTCGAGGCTGTAGTATGATGCATGGAGGAAAATAAATAAGATTTAAAAAGCTAGTCTCTCGACTCGTTTCATTAAACAACCATTTTTTCTTGTCTTGCATTAATCTGTTCATCTTCACCTCTCTGTTACAATCTACATCCACATATACATACTTCAACAAATTACCCTCCAGATTCACCTTTCCCTTCACTTGCAATAATCGATCTTGAATAATCTAAAATGTGATTTACTATCTTATCACTACTATAGATAGGAAATTTGTATGACCTCTGCGCACGATAAATATTCCTGGGAAAAATCGCAACATATGATTCAAATTGTATATGTCTTCAGATAAGTTTATTTTTGTACTAATAGTTAAGAATTTTCAGTTAATTTAAAGAGAGACAGGAGAATTTTATTTTCTCCATTTTTCGAGCTGCAGTCATTGACCATCTCATGCTTTCTTCAGTGATGGTAGGAGGAATCTCGAAGTCCCAGCATAACGGACGGGAACCGTGCGTTGACAGCGTTTTAAGTCTCTGAAGCACTCTTTCATGATCGAAACTAACCATTTAACTAAATGGGAACGTATTCCGATAATGCAAGCTGTCCTCACTAATGGTAGCACTAAACCTGCATTTCTTGATTTGTAATGTCCCGTTACGTTCCGACAGCAAAAAATATTATGCAGAATCAACGTACTTTGTCAGACGTCCGGATTTGACAGTATTATGTTTACTCTCACATTAAGCCAAATCAAAACGACCGAGACGGGTGGGTGAGCAGTAACGCTTGGATCTGGCATTCGGATTAAATTCTCTCTCTGGCCACCCAGGTTTCCGTTTTCTATGGTTTTCTACTATCACTCCAGGTGGATACCAGGATAGTTCCTTCAAATGATCATGGCCGAACTGCTTCCCATTCCTTACCACCTATCCGCTTCCGCCTCTACTAACGTCGACAAGGTAAAGTAATAAAAAAAAAAAAAAAAAAAAAAAAAAACAGAAATCGGGGCACTAGTCAACGGGTGCAACGCAGATTTATTCTGACTGATAGATAGGTATCTCCTTTTCTACTTATTATGTATGATATTTTAATGACTTGGCTAATCTTTATTCATATTCGATTTACTGTTGCACTTTGCGTGTCAAGTGTTTAGAAGCAATGATACACCTTTACGAGCTTCGTAAAGAATTTGGTAATTGTTTGGCAAACTTCATAAATAAACAGCATGTTCATCTGTTGTCATACCTGAAATTCTTTTTACCTGGTGAATAGTTTGCCAGATTAATACAATAGCAGCAGAGCGTATTAATCATTAGAGGGTTATATAAACTGGAAAATACATTAGCACTGGTGATTCCACCGGACAGTAACTGCTGGGTTTCGACGTGACCAAGACTTGTCTGTTATAACGTGCTTATTTCAAGCATAATTTTCAACGTTCTTTATTAAGACTTCATTCCTATATTGCATGAAGAACTGTGAATGGTAACAACGACCCCGTTAACAGTGAACAGTATACCGCTTAATGTTGATCACAGACCTAATAAATGCCTAGTGAACGAACTCCAACCCAACGTGAAGTAACATTAGCTAGTTGACATCTGGTTCCACAAATTCCTGGGAGATTTTCCCCACTCACCCCCTGCTACGAGCTCCAAACAGGCTAAGATGTGACTCATCGCACCACGCCACATGCTGGCGTCCAATTAACAGGCTGACCAATCCAGGTGAGGCACTGTGGCTGCTGTATTAGAGGGATCGTCTGTTCCGGTGTTGTAGAACTGATCTGCTAGATACACGAACTGTTTCACTTAACTATAAGGTGATGCGTATCTTTTTCGCTGTCTGGAACAGAGCTATTCGACCATGCTCATTTCGCCATGTTCTGGGTTTGTATAAGACATCTACTTGTAACTAAAGATACATATTAATTCTTCTTATATAGAATTTAGTAATTCGAAACAAAACGACAACTATCATTCTTTTTCATTTATTCCTTAAACCTAAAAACCAAAGAATACATACATCTTACTTATCAATCTTGTTTTACATAAAATTGTTGTTAGTTTATTTTTTTCAATAAAAAAACAAGCAAACATATTTTAACAGCTTTTTAGTAGAGGTGTAATGGAAGCGATATTACGGAAGCGGAAACAGTAGCGGATGTTATATTTGGAGTTTTGCGGAAACGGAAGCAGAAGTGTTTAAAAATTTATATTTAATGAAAGTACTTAGAAAAATACTATTTCTTAATTAAAAGTTAGTTACTGATTGATTTGGTTTGGTTATTAAAATAAACATTATATAAAAGTGGCAAGTTATATTTTAAAAACAAGCGGGAACAGAAACAGAAGCAGAAGTCAAAGTTTTGCGGAACTTCCGCACTGATTTATTAGTATTTCTGGACCCTTTTATTTCCCTCTCGTAGTCAAATATTTTTCATTTCATATTTGTCTTCGTTTTCTGCCCAACCCCTCTTATACTCTCTTCACTCCCAGGGTCGTCAGGAAAGAACCTCTGACAGCATTCCATGTGCCAAGATAATTTATTTTCATTGAACAGTATGTCTTTTATGCACATACGTCTCATGTGTGCCACATTTATATCACTACCTGGAGGTGACACAACACCACAGATAGAAACAGCTTCAATCACACATTCTCCATACACATTCGGCACTGTAGTTGAGCAGTGATTAAATACGAGGAAACTGAAGTCCCTTTCAAACCCTGATAACTGACGTCCGCCCGTTGTGTTAGAGAAGAAGAAATACAAGCCTGGCTATTGCATAACGTTTTAGTACGTTGGAGAAATCTACCATCTTGTTTAGTTAGAGTCTATCGACGAATTTTGTCAGTTTTTAATACCACTAAGCTTTGAATCTTTCCCGAAGGTCTTAAGTTTTACTCCAGCTGTGTAAAAAGGAACATAAAACCTTTAAAAGAAAAAGGGGATTGATTGAGACTGTACCGCGATGTATTAGAGAAACAAAAAGATTAATTGTCGTTAAGCTGTTAAAAGATTTGAAAAATATGGCTTGGGATAAACAACAGTCTTGTTTTTCGTACTGGTCACTCAACATATTCTGCGTTTTCGGATAAGTTAGTGGCACTTTTCACACTGTGATTCTGTATCCGATTATGTCTGCCTAAAAATACGAGGACCATATATGGAATAAGTAGGGATTAATGTGCGGAATCAGACATGTGTAAAGCTTGCGTTCCTTCTAATGAGGACGAGGCTTCGGAAGATTTTCCTCCCTCTTTTTAAAAGCTTTTCGAGTGGCGATTTAGGAGAAGCGCTGCTTACTTAACGGGAATTGTGGCGAAACTAGGGATTATTCGAATGGACTAAACACATTGCCGGCTGTGTCTAAAAGGGAGTTAAGGCACCTTTCCCTCCTCACACCTTCGAAGTCTCACAAGCGGAACAAAGAAGTTGGCACACTTCGAACCAGCGGTAGAAGTGGGCGGTTTTTATCTGCCATTAATGTTTTACGTTGCTAAAAGCAGTCCCTTTACAGGAAATCACGACATCATGGCCCGAGCTAGTATTATATATTATCATTTGCAACCTTGACAGTGGTTTTGATTTGACGGTAGAATTAATGGTGCTACTGACGTGGCTTTCTCAACTACTTTTATCGTTTCTATGTTTCGAAGTGAAATTTCCCAAGAGTGGATTTGATGAAGAAAATATTTATCCTGAACCGGTCGTCAGACCCAAGCTTTGCTGTTAATATTTTAAATGCTTTGCTTTACTTTTCGTATAATTAAGTCTTCTTCCTCCAGATTTGAGTAGCTTTCTCAGTGTTGTCCTTTGATAAACAAATTAAGTCTTGTTGATTCCCAGGTTCGTCTAAAAAAATGGTCAGGTTACTACATCTTCTCGCTCCACTATTCAGCGGCTTTAACAGTGTTGTCCTTTGGTCAGATTAAATCCTGGTAATTCACAGGTTCGTCCAGGAGTAGGTGGTTATGTGTTTGCATTTCTCTACATTCGCATGTTTCGTCTTCTTCATAGTCCCATTTCATTTATGTTGCTTTTACATTTTGAGACTCCTGCCCTCAGTGCTCTCCATGTGGTATACCTTAAATTATGCCCCATGGCAGTTCCTCTTTAATATTGTGATTATGATCTCCGTAATTCTCCTGCTGGAGTCTTATTTGTCTAGTCTCTCGTGCTTGTTGATAGTGGTATAGTTCTCTTGAGGTAACTCTTTCTGGACCCCAGTCGTTGTGGACAATAGCGTGATTATGTAGTGGGTGCCGAGAATATTCTAATTGCGTCTTACTCTCTTTTTCTGCGGCTACTGTTCTTCCGATTTGTGATGGCTTTGAACCCGCTAGTTGATATACCATGGTTAGAGGTGTCGGTCTCGTTTAGAGCAATCTCCACTTGTTTTGAATGAGCTGACGTCTGCCATATAGGCGATGCATATTCCCATGCTGCGAAGCATTCAGCCATAGCCTTAGTTTTTAATACTTCAGGATGATGTACCCGTTAGTTTTACTCTGTCTTTAATTGATGGAAATGCTCTTTGTAGCTAAAAGTACGGTCCATTTTTACTCCCAAACATTTAGGGTTAGGTGCAGGTTCCAAAAGCACTTCACCCCATCTGATGTTGAGTGTTCTCCTGGCTTCTCTGTTATGTAAGTGGAAACTGCAGACGGGTTTTGTTATGGTGCTGTTGGAGATTATTCTTCGTAAAATACAGGAACATTCTAAGGAACTCAGGACACTCATTAGTTTTGCTTTTGCACTTACGAAACTCCTCCCCGAGCTATAGCAATAGTCATCTGCATAGATAAATTACTGCGTATCTGATTGGCGTGGATATTATTAGTGGAAATGTTGTACAACAAGGGGGACAGCACACCCCTGGAACACGCCAGTTTTATGTCTTCTCCATTAACTCTTTTTCTGCAGCAGAGTAACATAATAGCTTCTGTTCTAGAGGCTTCCTTTTATCAATCTTGTAAGTCTAAAATATTTAGTTTGATTATATAGCTTACAAAGTAGATTCCTGTGGTTTATCGTATCATTTGCTGCGTTTAAGTCGATGTAAACAGCCCCCGTTACAAGTCCTTTCTCGAATCCATAAACTATGTGTTGAGTAAGGTAAGAATTTGCCCGCAGCATGATTTTCTGGCCTGAATCCAGCTTGTTCTGGTGTTATCATCTCGTTTATTTTTCCTGCTACTCTATCGTAATCATTCGCTCAATAATTATATAGGTGGCACAAGAGAGAAACTGGCCGAAATGTTTTTGGTTCTGTCAGGGCCGGCGTTAGGGGGGGGGGGGGTTAAGCGGGGCAAAAGTACCCGGGGCCCGGGCCACCAAAGGGGGGACCGCCGGCCTAGGTGCCTAAATAAATAGAAATCAAACACAAATTTTAAAATCTGTACCAATAATTTTGAACTTTTTTGTATTAAAATTTTCTCATTTTTTTAAAAGTGTAAAGTAAACATATTTTCGGGGAGGGGGGGGGGGTAAGGGAGGGGCCTAATATCGCTTACCCGGGTCCCGATAATACTAGCACCAGCCTGGGTTCTGTGGGTTCCTTTCCGGACTTGAGCAGGGCGACTACATTTGCCTTCCTCCATATCTGAGAATCTCATAGGCATATATTGAATATTTTCAGCAGCAATTTCTTGGTTTCCAGGTCAAGGTGTCAGTTTTTCTCCGCTCAAATGTCGTCCGGGCCAACTGCTTTGTTTTCCTACATCTGGTTAGCTACTTTTTCCATTTCTGACATTGTAAAATTCGATTCTCTTAGTACGTTTTGATCTTAATTCTCCTACTATGCCTTTTTTAACTTATTTGTTTCTGGGCATTCTTTAAGAGATGATGTGCAATTTGATCTAGTGTGATGTCCTTAAAATCAAGTTGAGGAAGGCTTGGGTTATTACTAAGATCCTTTAATAGTTTTCATCCCTTTCTACTATTTTGTTTTAAGTCAATATCATTCAGAAATTTCATCCATTTTTCTTTCCTTCTGTTGCTGACCCTCTATATATGGGATCGTGCTATGACTATTAATTGGGTGTGCCAGGATGACTGACACGTAGGTTCTAAGGGGTTACCTACGATGCCCTATGACTTGCGCCGACTTTCTTCGTATCTTCTGCTCTTGAATTCTTCTCTCTTGAACCTATCCTCTTCATCTCTTGCGCTAGCAAATAAACATGAGCATCGAGGGTAACTTCTAATTAGGAGAGGGAGCGGGCAACTACGAGCTACTTGAAATGAAACAATGTTTCTGGAAACCCCATTTGATCTGCACTGAACCGTAAATCATCTACAGTCGATGTTGCACAAGATTTGAGGTATTCCGCAACCCGTAATACTGACCCTAGGGATGAAACTTAGCCCTACAGTTCACAACTAACAGAGTATGGTAAGGTTGGTGCAGCGAATATCTGTCTCCGAGGCCTAGATGTTAACTTGCTGCTCGTCCGTGAAGAAGTGAGAGTGATCAATGTATTCTAGCTTGCTGGAAAAGTATTGGCTTGCATGCTCAGCACTGCACGTGTAGCTTGCAACCCTAACTGTCGATCGGCAGAAAGTCGAACAACAGGACGTGCTTACTCGACGTCTGGCTGCAGTGAAACTTAGAAAACTTACATGATTTCGATAGTAAAATATTATAATAAATGACGCCCCGTCACACTTCCCTAGCTAAGTGATGCCATTATGGCTTCACTTATCTCGAACTTCTCTCGATAAACTCGAAGTAATTCTTTGGAGGTTTGAGTGAGTGGTGACAGAAATTGTGCACGTGGTATGTATTCTCCCGAAATTCTTATCACGAGCTCTACAAACCCATCATAGTTATTTGTCGTCGTTCCCAAGCTATTTACTTCCTGGTCTAACTTTAGATCGAAATCTTTCATTCTTTTCTTCTTGAAATTAAAACAGTATCTGAAGGCGACTTTCTCGCCACCTCTCTAATTTTGGACATAACTGGGTGATGTAAATAAAAGTCTTTCATGGATAATAATTATTTTCATTTTCTTTGAAGTAACCAACCAGACTCAATAGTAATAATTACCGAAATACTGATTTTATCCAAAACATCTTTATTTCTCGAAATATTAGAAAGGTATTAGTGTAATACTAATGAGAATTTTATACTCTCTTATTGTAGGTCTTATTGTAATTCTTATTGCTGATCTTAATACGACAGCATATATTTTCTTATGGCGAAATAGGTTGTAGCTGGAATACTTATTCTATGCTTAATACTTATCTACCATTTCTGCCCCTGGGCTGTGCACACTGTTACGATCTGCAACTCCGACAAAGCCAAAGCTACAGGAGCCTATTATCAAAAATTGTATTCCTTTCTTGTGTTCTTATCTTAACTGTCATTCCCCAGCTAATACTTCCCTATGTGCATACGAATCTAAACTCACATCATCAATTTATGACAATTATCTTGTACACCATATATTATTAAATATACGAGGCTTTATTAAATGATTTCCTTGACTCATAACATCATTTATTTCGATACTATGCCAATCTCTTGATCTTCAGCAGTTTACAGCAACCAGATCTGCAACACATAACCTAATTTCTGTTTTATCCTGAAGTATCAACCTCTCATTATGCAACTAATTAACTGTCACGTATGTGGCAAAATACGATCCACTATCCCATATCTCTGTAGCAATATTTTTATCGCCTTTCTTTTTCCCTACCTTATCTCCATCGATAGGAACGATTTAAATAACAGTGTACTGGAAAAAGAAGGAGATGCCTAAACTGATGACTTAGATCCTGTTTTAAGGACAGAATTTGATAGAGCCTTGAAAGATTTGAAAGCAAACAAGACAGATTAAATTGATGAAATTCCTTGTCCTCGCTAGTAGAAAAAGTAATCCAAACATTATTAAAAATGATATCAAATAGTCATAAAACAGGATAAATTACCATTGGTCTTAATAAAAGTATCATCTTCACACTTTCAAAGAAAGAACAAGACGACAAATGTGAGAATTATCACATCATAGGTCTAACATCACTTGCTTCAAAAATACTGATCAGGACAATATATATCAAAATAGAAAGGATAGTAGAAAAAATAACAGTTGAGAAAAACCGGGGTTTAAGAGAATCAATTCTGGCTTCAATATTAATACTTGAAGGACCGCTCAAGAAAAACAAGTTACTTTAGAAAAATGTCTTGGTAATATTAGATAGGACAAATGTTCAAAATTTTTAAAGAAGTTAGGTATAAAATACCGAGGTAGAAGAATACTATCTAATACAAATAAGTGATATAATAAAACTAGAACTGAAAGACGTGAAACTGCTAAAAATGATGTGAGACAAGGTTGTATCTATCCACATCAATATTCAGCTTGTATGAAGAGAGAAGCAAACAAAAAATTTGAATGTAGCATAAGTAGTCTAGGAGAAAAAAAAATCAGTTTGTTTCGATTTGCTGGTGACATTTTTCTCTTAGCAGAACAGACTGAGGATTTTGAGAAATTATTGAATGGCATGAACAAAATACCGAAGAAGGTTTAGGACTGAATATAAACCAAAGCAAGAGAAAGGTGATAATTTGTAGCAGAAATGATAGTAAAAATAGCAGACTAAATATAAAAATTGGATCGGAAGGAATAGGAAAAGTAAGTGAATTCTTTTACCAACGAAGTATAATTACAACTGATAGCCGAAGCAGGAATGATGTTAAAAACAGAATAGCGCTAGCTAAAAGATCCTTATTGTAAAGAGATTCAAATATTGATCTAGGCCTCAGAAAGAACTTTTTATAACTGCATCATGGAGCACAAAACTTTATGGTAGTGAAGCATGGACTTTGGGAATTCCAAGAAAAATTGAAGCATTTGAAATTTTGTGCTGTAGAAGGATGCTGAAAATTATTGCAAGATAAGATGATCAAATGATAATAACATTGCGATTAATTCTCCTAGAACCTTTATCCCGGCTAAAAATTTGCTTTCACTTCCTTAGTCGATGGCCTAACGTGCAAATTACATATTACTGTTTATAGGCTACTAGCTCGTACCCGCGACTTCGTACGCGTGGATTAAGAATTTTTTTGCCAGAATTAAATATAGAAAGTTGTAGTTAACGAAGGATTGGTCCCAAACAATATCGAGTCGGCATAATATGACAGGAAAGCTATCACTATATCATTCTACCGTCGAACCTGCCTCTTGAAGAGAATCATTTTCCTACATATTTCTGTCACTATTCGATAAGATTTCAAAATTTCGTGACTACAACTGTTAATCATACTGGAAAAAATATCCTGTGCCCTTCATACAGCTTTCCTTATAAAATTTCATCACAACGATATAGCCATTTAGTCGTCAAAACGTAACAAAAAGACAGAGACTTACTTCCGTATTTATATTAGTACTACTGTGGTTCTCACTCACACACTAACTGCGAACAACACCTGAGGGATCATTATAACCTAAAAAGTGTACACCTACAAAATTGCAAGACTACCTACGATTTACCTCGCATTGCACCCCTAACTTTCTAATATCTACAGTTAAACATTTAATCCCAATAACCTACGGCCCAGGCCTGACTCTTACGATGAAAAACAATTTTTAAAAATCTTAGCCTCAACGGAGATTTGAACCGGAGACCATGACGTTCGTAAGCAAGCTCTTCAGCCACTGAGCTACCAGTTCACTACACGAAAACACGGTCTGGAGACGTCCACATCCAACGTGTCTGTATATCGCCGTATTTGGAAGTTATGAGACAACATGTGTTATTTATACAGATAATTTTTCAACCAAATGTACACAGTATTTTTCTCCTTGTTTCAAAGGATAAGTGTGCAAAGTTTATCGAGATCGGATGAAAACTATGGATTTGTATGAAGAACAAACAAACCAACAAACAAATCAACCAACAAACAAACAAACATACATACATTCATCTTTATATATAAAGATATCTTTGATTCCTAACAATTTATCTGGTGCTTTTCTAACACTACTAACTCATTTATTTTAAGTGTCTGACTGTTTTCTATACATAATACAGAATTTTTTTCCGATTTCAGCAAGCTGTACCTGATGTTTTTAGGTATATGTGTCTGACATATTTAACGTGATCAAAGCTTCTTCAAAATTCACAAACGCCTGAAGTGTGTTACAATTTTTTTGATCCGTCCTGTTAACGTTATTCCTAAAATCAAAATTGTTTCTACCAAACCACTAATTTTATCTAAGGCAATTATTATTTAATACACAGCCCCTTACACTTGCATTTATGTTCTTCTGTAACTTACTGTGGTGAATATTTTTGAAGATGACTGGTATTTTTCATATTTGTCATATTACAGTTTCTTGGAAGGGATATTCAAAGAATATATTGAGTAGAAATTTGATATCAGCAATAAAAAAAAATTGGTTTCACCACATCACATTGATAACAAGTTTTCATTCATTTCAATATTTTTAACTTAGTTTAAATATTTTAATCCCTATCCAGCTTTGTACTTCATATCACATTCCTTTACTAGGTATGCCAAGTTTTTCTTCTGTTTCAGCGTATTACAAGCAGATTCAATTCTTCGTATTCGGCCCTTTTCGAAGAAGCTCATAGTGACTTCAGATTTTGTCTATAATATTTACATAGTTTTTATAGTTCCTTCGGAACCCTGCTAGCTATCCCTGTTTACCACATGTGCTTTGACTATAATCATCCTTTCTCATATAAATATTATTTCTTTTTCATGCTACCGATACAAGAAATATTTTAATAATGTATCATTATTATTTTTATAGCACAACAATTTTCAGATCTATATTTATAACCTCCTGCCTGTATTAATTTTTTACCCAGTTTCGGACTATTCCTTTAGTCTATTTTATGTTTAGATTTCCTCTTTCATGAGAAGACTGAATTATTATAAATATAAATTTAATTTAGGTGTAATGTATTGCTAACAGTCTTGAATAACATCTTGACAGATGTCTGCTATAATATGATAAGGTTAGTTTGTTAGATACGTCTAAAATCCTGACCAATTGCTTTCATATTTACCAGTTTCATAAGTAATGTTCTAGTAACATTTCGAACGAATAAATCTATCAATTCTATTCGTAACGGAGGTTTTTTTTTCATATAAGCACTTAAATGCACATTAATGTAGTATCTATCATTACAACTGAAGAACTATAAATTGAAATTTATGAGCGGCAACAAAAAGTTAAGAACTGATCAATAATTGCTCATCGCATAGCTACATATTTTTTGGCACTATGTAACTTAATCTACAGAAACAATTGAAAATAAATATAGAAAATTCATGAACAGCGCATTAATGTTTCTCATTGTTCATTTTCTTTTTGACCAACGTTATTTAGGAGATCCAGCACGTACTTCAAACTGATCGTTTCCGCTTTCCTCAGGTGTCAAATAAATTGATGAAAAGCTACTGTTTCTTAGTATGGGAAATTGTTTCTTGACTTACCTAATAATAAGTTTATAACTTTGCTAGAATAAAAGGCTTTTTTTTTAATTTTAACTTTTAGTTTTTAGTTAATAATATTACAATGTTAACACACATATATGCGGAGGAAAGGAATTGGTCACCCTACACCCGTATCTAGCGTAGTGAGACTAGTAAGCTACCCGCCTCAGTGTAGAACAGTACAGTTACTTAATCGAAACAGTTCAGATTTACTTTTATTATGCTGGAGCATCAGTACCAGGCATTATTCCGTACTGACGTTATATGACAATAACGCGAACGCTCCGAAGTGTGTTGGTACTTGGTAGGTTTCTCAAATGATGCCCGAGACAAGTTTCAACTTTGTAGCTCGTTCGGTTTGTTCTTTATTCAATTTGGTGTCGAGGTCTAATCATGCTCTCAGCGATTTCTGTGATGAATACGAAAAAAGAACAGTGCGTAGTGGAAAACGTTTTGGCATCGCATTCGAAAGGGTGTAGGTTCGAACCGCCGTCCGGCCATCCAAATTTTGGTTTGCCATATTTTTTCTAAATCACCCCAAGGGAATACCAGGATGATACGTTCAAAAGGCCAAAAATGCGTTCCAGTTCTCGTTGCGTTTCTAATGACCTCGACGCCTACAAGATTACAGTCATAATCAGAAACAAACAAACAAAACTTTGTGATTTTAAACCCAAGTGCTAGAGAGATGCTTATGATATGATTCGGGGGGTATCTGGCGATAAAGCTTTAAGCCGTACGCAAGATTTAGAGCGATTTTCGCTTTTTTAAACTGGTCAGTGGAAGACAGTGAGCGTTCTGGCAGATCCTCGACCTCAACCACGCAAGAGGAAATTGCCAAAGTTCAAGAAATGATCCGTTAAGCCCGTCTGACAATTCATAACATCATCGAAAACTACTTATATGTTAACGAACATGTCAGCGAATGTTATAAGAAAAATTGAGCATGCACAGAATCGAGGAAAAGTTGACAAGCATTTCCACTGATCTGAAAGAACTTCCTTCCAACAGTGACAGCGTTTTGTCGAGAATCATTACAGGCGATGAAAGCAGCGGAGTGACAGAGTCCCCATTCACCAAACCCAAGAAACGCGCACATATGAAGAGCAATGAATTTGTATCAACTCTGATGAAGAAAAGGGCCAAGAACCAAGGACAAGCAGCGGAAATTGCGTGTCTAAGAAGTAAATAGAGAAATACTAACAAAAACACAAGATGTGAAATAATAGTCAGGGAGATGATAAATGACAAACCGTTCAAACACACAGCAGAACAATCATGGTTAGAATGATTTAAGTGTGTGAATGGGAAAGCGGAGGGTACAAAGAAACATATTCAACGAGCTCTTTTTTTTTATGACTTTACTCCAAATCGTCAGAGGTGCGAGGACATTGGGAACAAGGAATAGGTAGAATTTTCCATGGACTTTTTAAGCAACTTTCGTGGGTGAAACTATGAAAAAAACAAAATCTGTATGATTGAACGAATATTTGAACCCACCTACCACTAGTGTAATGATATCGAAGATAATGATCATAATGACTACAACACAGAATGATGTAGCAACGTAGTGGAAAAATAGAGAAAGTCATTCTGTACTTGCCGTAAATTTAGCTAGTAAAATAAGCCAAATATTTTTATTCTCTTAAAAATCATGTTACTTCTTAAGCTCAATTTGCCAGCATAACTTATAGAGAATTTGAACCACTTTCTCCACGATGAGTGGTGCAAATTTGACAGATATAATAATAACTACAACACTAGATAATGTAGCAACGTATTGGAAAAAAAAAAAAATAGAGAAATTCATTTTTTGCTTGCCACAAATTTCACTAGCAAAATAAGTCAAATCATATTACTTTTTAAGCTCAATTTCCTAGCAGAACGTATTTAATAATTTTAAAAATTGTAGATTCATTTTGTCGTCGAAAAATATTTTTTTTCCTCCTCATTATTTAAAGCATTTTCAAGATGGCCGCGGCGAAATGTATTCACCCTGTTTGTCCTGGCGGCCAGGTATCTTCTCGACCCCCCGCGGGGGGGGCGCAGCTCCGGGGGCAATCAGGAGCAGCCCCCGGACAATGCGGCTGCCCCCCACCCCCCTCACATTAAGAGATTATGGCACGGCGGGGCACTTCCATAGTCGAGATTATAGTAGACACAATGCCTCGCTCCGCCCCGATCCAATTATTACGGCAGATAGTCTCAACTCCCGGGTATTAGTACACCTTTTGAAAAATACGGCAGCGAGCCACTGTGCAAAAGAAAGTTGTTGTTGCGCGTGTTTTAAATAGTGCGCGTTATACATACAGAGGAGCGGGCGCTGGCTAATCTTTGAATGGCGAGCGCGCCTGCCGGATGATGATGCGCCCGCTTCACGGCTAGTCGGGCCTCAATGCGCCCTCCTATTTAGCCACTGTTATGAACGTTCTGCTTGCCAGCGCCGGCAGAATGCGTCTGCAAAAGCGTTCCGCAAATGTTTTCGATCCTCCATTCGGCGTGCACGGTGCCTCTTTCTCTCCCGCTGACTCTTGTAACTTATATTTAGGGTGGCTCAGAAAGGGCTGAAGAGGGACGTTGATGAGGGTTGCGCGCATGCGTATTGTTTCTCTGCGTCAGAGAGCGTAGGCCTCAGCACAAATGTCAGCGCTAAATAAAGACGGTTATGTACTTTCACAGATTACTCACTCACAAGAGGTTTTAAAACCCTCTCGTCGATGCAGCGAAGTGGGTGGATCCGGAAGTAGTTATTTATGTGAGGCGAAATGAGGTACTAAATAACGAACTAATATCGTTCTCTCACTAATATAGGTAATCTGTTTTCTCTTTCCACTCTTCATTACCTATTTTGATCAATTATAATCCTGTAAGCGGGTTGCCAATGACTGTCCCTTTGTCCGGGCATCACAAAAAAGCTACTGAACTAATTTGGATTCGGTTTTCACAGCCTGAATGTTTTTAATTTAACTTTAAAATCTGCTCTATGTGTTATGACACTACATAATCGGGGAACGGAGCAAAAAATAATATTTCGTTAGTAGCGATAACAGATAGGCGTCACAGATCATACTTCATCTCAATTGAATACTCCTTTATGAGATATCCACCAAAAATCACTCTTCAACACAGATGAACACTCCATCCTTTGAATTCTGTTAATAATGGATTTTTGACTGCGAAACTTATTTATTCAATTGCCTGAAATATAGTACGTTAGAAAACACGGAAAAACTTTAATCAAACAACTCCATCAAAGATTAACACGGCAATATACGTAACGAAGTTGTGGGATTTAATTTGCAGAAGATGTTTCAAAAATACTTCATTATAAATGTTTATGCTTTGCTACGAGAAGAGAAACAACCCTTCGATATACACACCAAAGTCCGCGTGGTTGAAGCAGCGGAAAAATGCTAGTTTAATAATACTTCCAGTGCCTCGGATATATCATCGGCGATTCATTTGCTTGCTATTATTTTCCCCGCTTTCTCGAGGGTCAGTTTTTATCGTACAGATGCAACAACTGTGGGTATTAGTCGCTTGGTGCAGAACTTGTAGCTAGCGGAATGGGTACTTTAAAATATAGCCATCTGTCAGTGAAACGTTCATTCTGTGCTCTGTTTTAAATTCATATTTTTCTTTTTGAAATACTGTATGTAATCAGCGTGCGTGGTGGCTGAGCGGTTAATGCTCTGCCTCAAATTCGGGAGAACGGCGGTTCGAATCTCCGTCCGGGCATCCAGATTTGGGTTTTCCATGGTTTACCCAAATCACTCCAGGCGAATGCCGGGATACTTCCTTCACAAGGTCATGGCCGAATTCCTTCCCATCCCTTCTCCCCAGACCCATCCTGTCTCTAATGACCTAGACGTCGATGAGGCGTAAAACCATAAGAAAAAAAATGTATGTAATCTACGAGGCGGAAAATCTAGATTCTTGAGTCCTGCTATATGTACATTTCGATTTAGCCATACTCTCTCCAGGTATATGAGAGGTAGAATCGGGATGCCATCCGTTTCGCATATACGCTACCCTGGTGTATACAGGGTGTTACAAAAAGGTACGGCCAAACTTTCAGGAAACATTCCTCACACACAAACAAAGAAAATATGTTATGTGGACATGTTTCCGGAAACGCTTACTTTCCATGTTAGAGCTCATTTTATTACTTCTCTTCAAATCACATTAAACATGGAATGGAAACACACAGCAACAGAACGTACCAGCGTGACTTCAAACACTTTGTTACAGGAAATGTTCAAAATGTCCGCCGTTAGCGAGGATACATGCATCCACCCTCCGTCGCATGGAATCCCTGATGCGCTGATGCAGCCCTGGAGAATGGCGTATTGTATCACAGCCGTCCACAATACGAGCAAGAAGAGTCTCTACATTACCTTCCTGCAATTGGGCCAACTGGCGGTGAATCGAGGAAGTACAGTACATACTAACGAAACTAAAATGAGCTCTAACATGGAAAGTAAGCGTTTCCGGACACATGTCCACATAACATATTTTCTTTGTTTGTGTGTGAGGAATGTTTCCTGAAAGTTTGGCCGTACCTTTTTGTAACACCCTATATATATATGTATTAATGATTCCGGTGTAATTGTTACGTGTAGTGTATTGTTCTACTTGTTGTTATAAGTATAATGAGATGAAATCACGGAGAAGGAATAAACCATACCATCCGATTTAAGCATACTTTCCGCGCCACTTAATAGGCCCCCATCCGATAGACGAGTCATTATCAGTTGTTTCGTACAACTTCCAGCCATGCTCACTACAGGAGACTGGAAGATTGTTATTACTTATTTTACTCATTAAGTTTTCTTACCTTTCTCCGTAGTTACGTACGACACTCTTGTGAAAGATGATATTTCTTGCGTCTATAGTGTAACTGATGCAGCATCGTAGTCGATTGCAGTATTGTACAATGGCCCACTACTACATCACTCCATAGTTGCGACCTGAAAGACACTCTAAAATAAATTCTGTTAGGAAGGGGTCACGACAGTTGTTTTACTGCTTCATTAAGGTCTATGTTATCGTTCATCAGAAAATATTTTGAAAAACATGAAGCCATACATGAAGCTGACGGCGACGTTTGGTCCTAAGGGATATGGAAACCTCTAGAAATCGAAGTGATACGGCCTAACTGACAGCCCTAAAAGTATAACCGAGTGGTTGTATTCGGTGATTTTTGGACGTCTGATACGGTTGGACTCTGGAGGAGATTTTACTACCCTCGTGGTATTCGTTTAACTACACATATCTCTTGTATCTTGATACGAAGTTTTTCAGTCTAGCGGGCTACCACAGACGACGTCAAGTCATTATTAATCTAACACCAGCCGGTTAATTCTTTCTGCAACCCAGAATAAAGACTAGCTCTTGCTACGTGGCTAGTTTAGAATTGTGAGCTCATACTGAAATGGTAATCATATGTGAACTATCCTTCCATGTTCGTCCAAATGGGCGTGTTATTTAGAGGAGATCGCCCCAAATTCTCCTCTTTCAATACATGCAAACCGTTAGCTTGGATAAAGAAATTGAGAGGTATTTTGACATAGTCTGCAAATGAAAAACTTATTGTTCTTATGGAAATATTATTGAATTTAATTAATAATAGATTAGTTACCCATAGTGACTTGATCAAATCAGCTCACAGAATGAGAGCAAGAAATATGTCTTTACTTCGGAGGTAAAATCCATTGATGTAATTAGGCAGTAAAAATCAGTGTTGCTGATTGACTCAGCGCATCAACAGGTTTTTCTGAACAAGTCTGCGCTTACAAGCCTATCTTGGCTGCCTCCAACTCCATTGAATATTACTTTTGCTAAATTCGGCAATGTTATACAATATATCCCTAAGGTTTGAAATAAGACCTTGACAGTGGATCTGAGAGCGGTGAACGCTCGCGCGGAGCTGTGGTCACCTTCTAGCAGCGCAGGTAGGCTCATCCCCCCGAGCCAATTAACCAGCTGCTCCGCTCCGGTTGCGAATCGTAACGGGAGGCTGCCGTCTTGGCAATTAAACTGGCACTCGGTCGCAATTAACCGGCAATTAGTGCGTTCCTCTCACGCTCATCGATCACTTGGGGCCGGCTCTCTACCTCGCTCACACGACGCTTCCTCTCCACCAACGACCAGTAAAGAGAACAATACCAGCCTACGTACTGAGCCTCAAATGATATGCATCAACGAATCAAAGTGATATGAAAAATCTGTTTACCTTATAACTCAAAACATCGCCGGTCTTGGTAGCGTAGGGGCTAGAGTGCTAGCTTCGTGTACCGAAGGTCGCCGGTTCGAGTCCGGCCGAGGGCATGGTTGTTTAGTGTTGTTTAGTGTTGTGTATGTGAATGTCTTGTCCGTGTTGTAGTGTCCTTGTGTCAATACTTGATAGCAACAAATCACATTGAGCTGGCTGTATGGCCCAGTAGCCGAATGCCATTAAAAAAAAAAAAAAAAAAAAAAAAAAAACCCACATCCCCATTTCAATTGAAACAAAGTTTACAACGAGTAAAAGTAATAAGATTCTGAAGACCACAATATTGTCCGAGATAATATCTTCTTATAAACATACTGGAATTTCCCGGCAGCTTTGGCAGCACGACCAGACGTGAAGAAAAAAAAAACACAATTTCGTGTAATGGTTCCTCCCATAACACAAAATAAATTTAATTTTTAATTATTGGAATTACCTTTACGAGTGTCATGTTACTGGCGTCATTACTATAGGCCTCAGCTGAATTTAATTTTAATAATTTAATTTGGCTTGACGAGTGCCATGATAGTAAGTAATCAAGTTACTTAATTAACAACAACATTAACAGAATCCGGAGAGTTTAATATATATCTTCGATGATTTTTGATCTGTGATGTGTGAATCTTCTGGATTTTAAAGGAGTGTTTGTCTCTAATATAGTGTAATCTTTGGCACATAAATGTTCAGTTTACGAACAGATTTTCATTTATTTCTCCGTCCACCATTCACGTAGAATTGTAAGACGTATCGTAGTTATGAAGTTAGGCCCTAAGTTTCTAAACTGTGAATATTCCATCTAAATCAGTTCGGTATTTTTTGCGTGAATCGTGGACAAAGAAAACCAAAGGAAACGGCCGCTTGCAGATTTATATTTGTAGTGATGATACCGTAGTGGGCTGTTTTATAGACTATTTTATGCGCATCAAAACTTTTTGAAGTAACAATACCCTTTCCCGTATTTAAACAACCACTATTAATAATTTTAAACATTTTTTACACCAGCTTGATTCTTGATAGATTCATATTAATTTACAGGCCAGACACTTCACATTTTGGAACGAAATTATTACCAAGTAATTTTAACTCAGCCTGCTATTAAACAGTATGTTATATGTATTATAGCCGTTAATTGCCAAGTTATTCATCATGTCGCCTTTATACAGTTAGCTTGTGGTCATTACAAAGTATTAGGATTCTGAATTTATCCATTTTCGTTGATCAATTCTATTTTCAAACAAAGTGGCCCATATAAATCGAATGGTTTCTGCAGCTTAAACCAAGAATGCGTTTTTTATCTAGCTACTTCAGTAAACTGTAAACTGATAAATCTATATTTTATCTAGCGCGATGAAATATAAATCAAAATCTGACTGAATAATTTATAATGATTAAAAAAAAAAACTGCTTCTAAATTGAACAAGTAGTTCTGGATTTATGAGGTTATTAACAGGCAGCTCCGATATGTTTTTAGACGGTATAAGATTTCTAGAAATGCTCCCACATGAAATTCTATTTTTTTACCGATTATATGAAAATCTACCACTAAAAGTAATGAAATGTACTCTAAAACCAGACCGAAATTAACCTTGACAGAAAAAAAAAATTTTTTTGGTGGATTTGATTTTCATCTACATCTACATATATCCTCTGCAATTCACAAAATTGTGGGTGGCAGAGGGTGCTCAGCGCATTTTCGAGTTATAAGCGCACTAACACGTACAGATTACGTTTTATAGTACGTGTTTTCTTCTTTCGACTATCTTCCGGCATGTATCAATTAGACATTCTCCATTTCTTTCTGTTCTTACAGTACATAGGCATGGATGGTTAAATGAATTCCTATTGGCGACGATTGTTTTTCACAATGCCAGAAACCTACTCATACTGTCTGTCGGTGGAAAGAGGTACGAGATAAAAAGCGAAATGTGAAGGCTGTATGCGCGCACAGTGCTTAAGCGGTCGTGATGTCCACCTAACTGGCGGAACAAAGGCGCAAACTCGTCTCGATTGTCATATTTTGTGCCGTCCGGCGGTGGCCGTCGGAGGGTACCGTTGGAGGGATGGGGTTGGCAGTGTGCGCGCTATCATTATCAATTAGGAGTCGGACCAGGTCTGCCTTTGTCCTCTCCCGTTACACCGGTACGTCGGCTCCTGCACCCACCGTGCAGGGTGATTCGGATTAAAATACACGCACACCTGACGGAGGTACGTCGTTAAATTCTACTCAACACAGCATTCAAACTTCTCTTCCGAACCACACCATTTTCGTATACAGCCTGTCTGAACCTTGCTGGCGGATGAATGCGTAATGAATCAAACAAAACCAAGAGAAACTTCCTAAGTTAGCAGAAACTACAAGATTGACAAGATACTACTGATCGCCCAGGGGTCGAAATTCGACCGTAATTCATTATTTAATTTCTTTCGTGAAAGAATAATGATCATTATTTTAATTAATTTTTTTATTCTATTTACCGATGGTTCATTTGAATTTAGTCCATTATAATGATTTAAAATATTCATTATGACTCAAGGCCCATAAAACTGCTTTAGCTTTATGATAACATGAAGTAAATGCATTCCTTCCACCTGAAGAAACTTCTGATTCGAAATGTTTTGTATTTCAAAACCTGCATTGTAAATTCGAAACTATCAAAATTTCTTGGAATGACATTTAGTACGCATTTAAATGTATCCATCCAACTAATTTCATCATTTTGTGTGTTCACTATTTAAATTTGGTCTGTTATCATTTTGAACTCTTCTTTTTTGTCTCTCTCTTTCTCCGACTTGTTAAGGTTTATATCAAGGGATAATGGAAGGAGGTGCAAATATCTGAATTAAAAAAAAAAAAAAAAATCGTTATGAAATTACTGAAATTCAAAAATCAAAAGTCCCTTAACCAAAGTTTAACCTTTTAAATAATAAAAAGAGCATATAGTATCTGGCAGAACCTCTTCATTCCTTTTGGAAATTTTCCTTTTCTAACTTCAAAGATTCTACTTTATGCGAGTCTTTTGTTTCACCAAAGACCACAGAGTATCTCAATGCTGGGAATACACGTCAGATAGTTGGCTCCGATCCGATTTCACGCACACACACGTTCACGAATTTAATTTTTGTTTAATAATGTATTTTTAACATGTATTAACTATGCTTATTATATTTTTTTTCTTTACTGTTGACCAAAGATCACAGGCATTGGCAGAATCACTAAGTATCGTTGCCACTAAAAAACAATTGAATGTAAACAACGAATGTTTTATTTTATTTATTTTAATGTGTTTTTTGTAACACATATTATATATATATATATATATATATATATATATATATATATATATATATATATATATACATTTTAGCTTTCTGCACTTCTTCTCCATATAAACTTTATCCGTGCCAAATCTCACACTCCTCCGTTTGCGCAATACTCTTAAAAAGGGATCCGAAGTATTTGCTTAGCGTATTAATATATAGATTGTAAAAGTAAAAGATTTCTGTAATTTATTCTTTCTCCTTTTGTCATCAGTCTTGCGACAGATATCCAGCAGTGTTCTACATTTAATTCTAAATAAATTTTCTTCAAGACTTTTTGTTTCGGTGTATTTACTCCTCAATAATTTGTTTTATTCTCAAGTTCTTCGTGGCCATTCAATGTTCGTACCACCATGATCTCTCTGTACGTAAGCGTGTAACGGCCTTTGATGGAGACCTGGAGACCTATGCTGAACAAAAGTTTTCCATAACTTGTGAAAATACAAGGATACACCAATGCGTAAATATTATGGTGACAGTTTTTAAGTAATGATGTATGAATATACGTTCTAAGTTACATGGAGTTCCGCTGATCTTTTTTTTACTTATGGCTTTACGCCTCGTCGACGGCTAAGGCCATTAGAGGCGGGATGGGACTGGGGACAAGGAACGGGAAGGAATTCGGCAATGGCCTTTTTGAAGGAAGCATCCCGGCTTTCGTCTCGAGTGATTTGGGGAAACCATGGAAAACCCAAATCTGGATGCCCGGACGGGGATTCGAACCCGCGTCCTCCCGAATGCGAGGTCAGAACGCTGATCGTTTTATAATATGTGACTGTTACTATACGTGCGCGATCATGGTTGAAAAAGAGACTCTTTGTAGGAGGGACAGACGAATGTTGTTATGCCGAAATTGAAAATGTTACATTGGCAAAGATGAAAAATAAGTATTGATATGGAGAAACAAATATTGATTTCAAAAGCTTATACTGCGGAAGCAATATAAGTAAGGCATATTCTATTGCAGGTGAGAAATCTATGGTATGCCTTGGTGGTTTTCTGCTGTCGTCGATAAGCTGGCGTTGCATGCAGGATTAGCGAAGAGCAGAACAGTGCGTTGATGAAAATACCATTCCGTACCACCAACCTCACACAGCTTCTTTACTGTAAGGAGTGCTGCGATACACATTAAGATAAGGTAAGGGTTCGTTGCTTTTCATTGGAATATGGAAATATTATGAAGTGATTCATTGACCGTCTGTCTGTCTGCCTGTCAACAGACTCATTATTTCCGAACACTTAAATTCAGAAACTCGTAATTTCAATCGTTTATAATGCAGAAATTTGAAAAAAATAGTATGTCGAAAATGATGATGGGGGTTTTAGAAAGGGTTATTGAACGACAAAAATTATTTAGAAAATTTTCATGGGTGTCTAATGAAAGGTGTGAATTCTTCGACTCTGAAAATGTTTTATTATTTTTATTCTACGGTTTGTATAAATTTTTTGTGAATAACTATAAAAAATATACTTGCTCCGTTTATTTCTGAAACTACTCATCCGATAATTATTTCACAATTTACAGTGATATGTAATGTCCTAAAGTTTGCAGGAAAACTAAAGTTACGGTTCTAGAGCTTTCAGTTTTCACAAACAAACAAAAAATAACAAAAAAGTAATTAAGACATTTTCAACAAATTTAGATCTTCAATATACATTTTTTTTAAAGAAAAAGATACATATTATTGGCTAGAGAATTTTATAAATTGAATCATAAATGTGTCATTAAACTTTTTATTTTGTAAAATATTCTTTGATTCGCTTTAATTGTTTTCAAATGATATTTCTATATTTTATTTATATGTTATTGTAAAAGCAATTTTGAAAAGTCATTAGTGAATTTGATTTCAAAATCATCTATTGCCGATTTTTTAACAAGGGAGTGAAGCGAACCATATTTTTAATTTAACTCTGCGAAAATTGTGTATTAATTTTATTTTATTTGTATGTAATTCAATAACTTTCGGATATTTCAATTTTCGTAAAAACTGCTAAGCAAGCTTGAGAGCTGATAATACAACTACGGTGGTTTAGTGAGAGCAAAAGGACACATTTCCTTTGGATCAGCAATTTTAATCCTGTGATCCTCGAAGACGAAACAGATTGTCCACAGACAGAATATTAACAATTTGATTCTAACTGAATTAAATATGTAATAAATTTCTAAAAATTGTTCACATAAAATGAATACTAACGTACTGTTTAAGGCAATAAGCTAATATAACCTATAAGCCACACTGACGCTGGGTGTAGTGTACAAATAAAAATGAAAGGTACAGGAAAATGGAAGTGGATCATATTCATAATTTCGATGTATAAAATGTACCTAAACAAACTAATGACATTTGCACAATTTCAATTGAATGTAGAGGTTTCTGAGAGTGATGTGAAACGCGATCTGCGGATAAACAAAGAAACGAAATAAAAAAAAAAAAAAAAATCTGTTGCATTAGCAAACGTTAATTACATATTTTAATCTATAATCTCTATCTGGATTTCGATCACAGCCTCCAGTTGATATACAATATGTTTTAGAGAATCAAGTAAGGAGGTGAAAGAAATTTTTCTCGTAGCAATAGGTTTCAATTGGAAACAATCACTAAGCTGCGATTTTCTGATGACATTGAGCTGTTAAAAGACAACTGTGAGTGTATTGAGTAATTACTGGATGGAATTAACAAAATAATTGGAGAAGAATTTTGACTAATTATAAAATGAAGCAAGATAATGATAACATTAATGATAATATGTGGTACCGTAAAAGAAGCTAGTAAAATCTGTTGTTTTGCAAGTAGGCTAACTGATGGTCCATGCAAGAATGACCTGGAAAGCAGAATAGCGCTAAGAAAAAGCCTATTTGGAAAAGTAATATGTTTTACGTTTAAACTTTGATTTAGTTCTCAAAAAAAAAGTTTCTGAAACACCATTTAATAAATGTTTGACAAAACGAATACCGTAAAAAAGGAAAATTGATACATTTGGAACGTGGTATTATTGAAGAATGTTGAGAATTAGAACAGATAAAGTAAAAAATGTACGTATTTTGGAAATTATGCATGGTTAAAGACTTTTGTGAAAGAGCCTGACAGAGAATAGTAGGAATGGTGGATTTTAGTTTAAGATATTGTGAACATGTCAATTTCTTAGTGGAAGGAACAGTAGAAGAAAAAAACTGTATAAGAAAGCAAAGATTACAATATACGTAGCAGATTCTTGAGAATCGGTATGCTGAGATGAAGAAATAAGCTCATAGGAGGAAAAAAATGAATGATTGGATCAAATCAGTCGAAGTAATGGTGAATGGAAGGTCTAGTGAAGTTTCCTATGAACTTGAATTCAATTTGAAGACCAATTACGTCATGTCATATTGACAGAGATACTTGCTGTTATGCCTGAAGCAAGTGTTTGAGCGTTAGAGCGTAGTTGAATAAAATAAAATAAAGAGTAACACTCAGGCTGTAATTAAAAGAATTCCTGTACAGTACTGACAAAGTGGGCAGTAACCGCAGAAATTGCACCGAATAGCTATTACCGCTCATGTTTGCACGTGTCCGAACAATAGCCATTCCAAGAACTTCGGTGCTTTGTAGCGTACTGGAAACATAACAATATCAAATTCCATGCCTTTCCTGGAATTAGGGCAGTTGTTTTGTTGGGTCCAGTTAATTAACAAAGAAATTTTCTCAAGGTTCACTTTCCGATTTTAACAATTATGCGAAAATTTATAATAGACTAAAATATAAGGTTGAGATTTTTTTTTCAGAAAGATAAGTTTAGGGGATAAAATAGCTCCCTGAAATCGTAGATGCAAACTGAAAAATTTGTTATTTCATATAGGAAAAGCTATCAATTTCAACGAAACAGACTGCAAATTGTATTTTCACGAGATAGGATGAAAAAGATAATTTTTTCAAGTCAATTACTAAATTTCCTGAGGGTGAAACACTCCAGACTTTTGGTAGATTTCTCTCTAATAATTGCAAATACCTTCAAAAACCTGAACAAATTATGTTACGCACCATTCCAAACATAAGTTTAAGGATATCTGCATTTCTTCGAAAGATCGATTTTGTAGGTAACTAAACCAACAATAGGTTCATCACGGGTGTTATCTTGCCTTGGCCGATGTCAAAATCATCGGTACAAATAAAATGCACTATATTTCTTATAGAAATCTACATTTACGCGTAACTACACCCGCAAATCGATTAATCACACGTATACCAGATACGTTATTCTTCCTTCTTCCGATATCAGTAATTCTGGGACATTGAAATTAGTTGTTAGTCTAAGCCTGAAAAAGGCTAATTCATGGCAATGCTCCAATTTCTTCGACCAGTATCTATTCACGGCCTGTCAACTTGCATGTCTTACTTTCCCACTACTCTCTTTTCTCTCTTCCAATCTTCCAATGATTTTCTACTTAGCTCATTCATACTTTTAGTTATTGAGTGTGTTGTACCATAATTTTTGCACACAAATTAAGTTGCCCTTCATTGAACCCTTACAATCTCGCGTTTTTGATACCATAAATATGCGTCCCAGACTATCCTACCACAGTCAGCGGTGCCCTGTAACAACAGCGTAAAGCTGATTCTGTACGAACTACCCGGCGTTCTCAATACATGGTTTATATTTCATAGGGAAAAATATGAACCACTCGTATTAGACTAAAATTACTAAAGAGAATATTTAAAACAAGTCAGTTAAGGGGGAAATGGAGTTCTCGATACTGTAAACTGAAACTTTGATAAAAGATTACTATCAATAATACTACACTGCACCGAAGATATATCTTGGAAAGATTCCTCAATGAATCCTACAAAAATCTACACGGAGAAGAAAACCCTGACTTTGAGAACAAAATAAAAAAGTCACATTAAAATTAATTTCAACTGAACTTTTTATTGTTTTTCCAATTTAATGCAACTAACTAAACGCAGAAATACCAAATAGATGTCGCTGATGATCCTCTGAAAATAGAGTGAAACGCATACGACACAAAGAATAAAACAAGATTCAATTGCATTGGCGTGTTATTAACCTTTACAAAAAATTGATTAACTCGCAATTGAGGAAATGGCCCACAACATCCATTTGTTAAAGATTATTATTATTACCAAATGCCTTCTACCGCTCTGCAGTAAACAGTGATGCTTAAAAGGCCAGCGTGTTAGCTACCTCCTCTCCAATCATGATTTAAATAGTACGATATTCTGAAAACAATGTCATAGAAATTGATCATAACGGATTAAAGCGAGCCTTGGGTTTTGCGGGACAAGCGAAGCAACGCCATAGCACCTGCAATACAACATTCACACTGTTTCCCTATCCCCCCCCCCCCCAACCTTTGCACCCTCTTTCCATGTTGTCCCAACAACAGACTGCATTAACGAGCTTCCTATTACAATAAGAGGTGTTCTCCCCTAAACCAGGTCTTACTAGTGGATCCCCTGAGGAGTCGCTCTAAGTTAAAGTCGCAGATGCTGGGCGACTAGTCCTGGTGTTATTCTGTGAGTGAATTTAGGCTGTTGTGTAACAGGATGAGACAAGGGAGGAGTTGAAAGCTCGCGCTAAGAAAGACCCCTACCATACTGCGAGTCTAGCGTCCCAATACGACGGACGAATTACCATCTACAGCAGGGGTGACTAATCAATTGATCTTGCGGGCCACTTTGGAAATGCATCATAACTCCGCGGGCCGCATATGAAATTATTTATCCCAATATTAGATTTAGGCCCCATTTAGATTTTTTTTTTTTTTTTTTTTTTTTTTTTTTTTGAGTGAAAAACTGAAACATAAAGAGTTATAATTATTGTGTTTATTATTATTCTTATATGTAAGTATACGTAGATAATATAATAATAATGATACTAAACGCACATTGTAAAGAAATAATAACACTAAAAATGGATCCACAAATAATGTATTTTTTAATACATTGGTTTTCACTACTTTGCCCATTATACAACAAACATATTTTGTGAGGAATCTCGCGGGGCGGATAAATGTTCTTGGCGGTCCGCATGCGGCCCGCTAGCCGCGGGTTGGTCACCCCTGATCAACAGCGTTGTAAAATCATAATGCAGTATGTCTATTTCATGACACTTTTTTTGTTTTAAATATACACTAGCTGCTGCCCACGACTTCGTTCGTGTTTGTAAAGAATTTAGATTGACAGCTACCGTCATCTAACCACCATAGTGCACGATGGGAGACTCGATACTATTACCACACACCAACGCCAGTCATCTGCACTATGTAGTTCAGGCAGCAAATTAAAATATACGGACACAAATGTCTTTGATCAAAATACGAAAATATCGTTGATCGACCAATTTCAACCACCATATCTTCCACACTCCCACAGTTACCGAAATTCGGCCAACGTTGTGATCGACGGGTGACTCTGTGCTACTACCACACACAAACACCAGTGATCTGCGCTAGATAGTTTACGCTGAGAAGTGATACACCAAGACACATACGTTTTTGGTAGAAATAAGAAAGATCCGCAGGTCGACCACTTTCAACCACCATATCTCTCACACCCACATAGCTTGCGACATCTAACCACCATAGTACACGATAGGAGACATGATACCACTACCACACACAAACACCAATGGTCTATGCTATGTAGTTGTGGCAGCAGACTGAAATATACGGAGACACATGTCTTTGGTCGAAATAAGAAAATGCCCTGCATCGACCACTTTTAACCATCATATCTCCCACATCTTTAAGCAATCGACATTCGACCAACGTTGTGCACGACAGGAAACTCCATGCTACTTCCACACACAAAGACCAGTGATCTGTGCTGGGTAGTGGTGGCTGAAAAGTGAAATATAGGAAAACACACACACACACATATATAAGATTTGTTTATTTAATCTATAAAACTATCAGCAGAACTTCAGAGTTATTCACTAAGTTATTCCAAGACAAAACTGTGCATAAACGTTTTTGGCCCACTGCTGACTATTTCGATAACTTTACTTAGTAATAATCTTTTCCATATGACTAGTGAAAATCTGCATACATTAATCCTCCTGTCTGCCATATTTTATTCCGAATACATGCACTTGCACTGGAAACAAAACAAAAAATGTGATTCATCCACACAATAATGAGATTTTGTATCTCCTGGTTTAATAGTTCTATCTTTTTATGGCTTTATGCCTCGTCGATGTCGAGGTCATTAGAGGCGAAATGAGACTGGGGACAAGGAACGGGAAGGAATTCGGCCATGGCCATGGCCTTTTGAAGGTTGCATCGCGGTATTCGCCTGGAGTGATTTGGGGAAACCATGGAAAACCAGATCTAATAGTTCTATCAATACTTCTCACTCTCTTTAAACTCAACAGTAATATTTCAAATTTTGCAGATCAAACATTCAAGTTCTTTTAAAGTACCAGTTCGTATTTCAGCCAGATGAGGTCACATGGAATGATCATTGACACTTTACTGCATGTTTTGCGCAGTCTCTGTTCGCACAATCTCTGACATTACTAAGTACTTTCAGATAAAACAGAAATTCTTTAAATTTAAAAGCTAAATCATAAGCTGAAACGTATGTCAAGTTCGTATTTCAGCCATATCGTGACATGCCGTAATGAACTTTAACCTTAAAAACTTATTTTTTGTCCATTTTTAGACTCTGTTCTGACCTTAAGAGGTCCAAAAATGACTAAACTCAAGAAATAGGTCAGGTGCGCAGCCATTACATGTGAGACAAAATCCTCAGTTTTAGTCCACTAGTAAACGTCATCTAATACTTTGTGTCTGTTAATTAGTAGTTTATATGATGATAAAATTGTGACTTTGGGGGGCTGGGAGAGCGTTCATTAATTACGTGAGTGTTTTTTCTTAAATTTGAATCTCCCCCCCTCTCCCCCATGGTGTGATCTAGTAGGGCCTCTTCTCCCCCAAAGTGAGATTGACCTCATAATTTTGAAGACTATTTTTTTAGATTTTTAAGATTTTTATCTACACTCCATCCGTTTAAATGAGATTTGGTGAGATTTTGCTGGGCCCGCCCGCCCTACTTTGAGCGCACGTAATTAATGGACGCTCCCTTGAGATCTGATCTAAGCACGTGATCATATCAAAACACCGTCATTGGCTTACACCTAACAAACATATGCATAAACACTGAAACAAAATCACGTGTAAATGCTGCCATGGAATATTTAAATAAGAAATTATATATAACTATATTTATTTCTGTTCCTGAAACGAGAGTTCCGGTAGCTCCCTGGATAAGATGCTCCGTTTCGCGTTTAGGCCCTCAAGTTCGAATCATTGTACTACTAACAATTTAGAAGTTTCTTTTGTGCATATAATCATGCATGAACGGTTCACGTTGAACAGGGTGTCTACCCTGGACAAATGCGTAGCGAATCTAAACCCTTTTATTAGATCGTAAACCTGTACGACTTTACAAATAATCAGAATTTTTTTTTACAAACAACGGCAAATATGCATTTTTCTCGACAAATATCTGAAAGATACATTTTAATTTCTTTTTAATCGTTTTAAGCTAGTTACCATAGAAAATTGGAAGCAAGAAACGAGAAGAAATTCGTTCGTGGCCTTGTGAGGAAACCATCTCGCCGTGATTTCGGGAAACGATGGAAAACCGATGGCTGGATCAGGTATAGAGACCAGTTGGTCCCTAGCGCCAAACGCGGAAGTAAACCGCTCACCCACCACGTTCGGTAGCTTTGAAAGAAACTGATATTCCATCCATAGTACATACTTGACTACCGACATCCATATAAATAACTCAGTTTAGCGCAGTTTTTATTTTGAAGGGATGAAGCAGAAAATTCTAAAGTAATTCACATTCCGGCATCTATCTGTTTTTTACTATACAGCAAGATCATGTCTATCATTACTTTATAATTCCAAGTCCCTACAAACTCTTGAAATTTTACAGAGTGCGTCATTAGGGTCAATTACAGATCAAGTTCGTATTTAAGCTGGATCAGGTAGCGTTTTCATCATATTTGATTCTAAAATTATTTTTTCGTCCCTAAAAACCCAATTTTTGCCACTCTTAGACTGTGTGCAAAGCAGTTTTGGTACAAATCGATTCAAGAAATAAGTAACGCAGTCATAACCTGGGACTTAAAAACTTTTTTGTCCCTAAAAGCGCCCCAACTTGATTATTGTCAAAATGTTAAGTGAGTCTGGCAAAGGTGAGGTTGCGATTATTCTACTAATAAACCTCGGAACGCCAGTAGGAAGTGGTAACCGGAAAGGAAGCATTTCCCTATCATATTGGCATTTGCAAAACTGTTACAGTGCGTCTAGTTAACAGAGGCGGTTCAAGGTCATCCTGGTCTATCCTCACTCCGCTGTCCTTACCCCTTACATGCGAAGGGGACGGAATGCCCTCTGGTGAAATTGCCACTCACCCTTTTCTCCACATGTATGTGATGAGGATGGTTAGGTGAAGAACGGGGCAACTTTGAAGATCCAGTTGAAGGTGGAAAGAGTATAACAACAAGCAAGGGTGAACCCTGGACAAAGTAATCATTTATCTACCCTGTCATATCTGTGATCTGGGAACTATTCTAGACCGTGACTATACCAAAAATACGGTTGTCCGCGAAGATGTTTCTTCAACAATTATTTATTGAACACAATGAATCTTATGCACAAGAAAGAATGATGTTTCTTCTACAGTCCCTGTTTTTCCCCGTAGTCACCTTCCTGTTCACGAAACCATTTCTCCACTGTGCGAATCACCTCTTCATCATCCTCAAAATGTCCCCACGAATGGCATTCTTCAAAGGCCCAAACAAGTGAAAGTCTGATGGAGCTAGGTCAGTGCCATAAGGTTGATGGGGTAACACTGTCCAGCCTTGTCTGGTGATGTGTTCCAGCGTCCTCAAACTTGTGTGAGGCCGTGCGTTATCATCTTGAAGCAAACAATCACCTGGGTTGTTATGGCGTCCAAGTCGCTGGAAGCGCTTCTTGAGATTGGTTTATGTGTTCACATATGCCTCAGAATTAATGGATGATGCCTCTCGGCATCTCATCCATTAGTATGACACCATCGCAATCCAAAAGCACAGTGATAATGACTTTACCGGAGGAAGCAGTGTCTTTGAATTTTTTCTTCTGTGGAGAGTTAGGATGGCGCAATTCCCTTGATTACCGTTTTGTTTCGGGCTCAAAATGGTGACCCTAGGTTTCATCACCTGCCACAGTCCGGGGCAAGAAGGCTTCCCCTCAGCTTCAAAACGTTGCAGCAACTCAGAAGAAATGTTTTTTCTGAGAGTTTTGTGTTCCTCCGTAAGACGGCGCGTAACCCATCGCGAACACTTTTTTGCGTAATCAAGAGCACATAAGATTACACGTACACTTCCTTTGCTGATTAACAGTTCCCGCCCCAACTGCTGAGTCGTTATGTGTCAGTCCTCGCGAATGAGCTCATCAGCACGCTGCATCTTGTCAAATGTTACAGTGTGGGTGGCCTTCCTGACCGCTGCAAATCATGGAGCTCTACAGAACCACTTTCAGATGGCCTCAGCCTCTGTGCCCAGCGACTAACCGTACTTCTGTCGGCTGCTGATGTTACATAAACTGCACATAAACTTTTGTGAATGTTTCCAACCGTTTCTTGCTCCGCAGTGAGAAATTCAATGACGACACGTTGCTTATAACGTACATCACCCACAGACGCCATTTTGAACCATTGATCCAAGTACGCTGTCTGTCGGAAGAAACGGAAACTTTGAGCGAGCACTCTGAAAACTTCAAAAAATTCATATCTAAAGTTTCGCATTGGGGGCTGTAAAAAAAAAAAATTATGGTGCATTAGTTTCTGCGGCACCCTTGTATAAGCGAATATAAGCTACTAGCTCGTACCCGCGACTTCATACGCGTGGATTAAGATTTTTTTTGCCAGAATTAAATAGAGAAAGTTGTTAGTAACGAAGGATTGGTCCCAAACAATATCGAGTTGGAATAATATGACAGGAAAGCTATCACTGTATCATTGTACCGTCGAACCTGTCTCTTGAAGAGAATCAATTTCCAACATATTTCTGTCACCATTCGGTAAGGCCCCAAAATTTCGTGACTACAACTGTTAATCATTCTGGAAAAAAATATCCTGTGCCCTTCATACAGATTTCCTTATAAAATTCCATCACAACGATATAGCCATTTAGTCGTCAAAACGTAACAAAAAGACAGAGACTTACTTCCGTATTTATATTAGTGGTTCACACTCACACACTGACTGCGAACAACACCTGAGGGATCATTATAACGTAAAAAAGTGTACACCTACAACATTGCAAGACTACCTACGATTTGCCTCGCATTGCACCCCTAACTTTCTAATATCTACAGTTTAACATTCAATCTGAATAACCTACGGCCCAGGCCTGACTCTCACGATGAAAAACAATTTTTAAAAATCTTAGCCTCCACGGAGATTTGAACCGGAGACCACGACGTTTGTAAGCAAGCGCTTTAACCACTGAGCTGCCAGTCCACTATACGGAAACACGGTACGGAGACGTCCACATCCAACGTGTCTGTCTATCGCCGTATTTCAAAGTTATGAGACAACATGTATTATTTATACAGATAATTTTTCAACCAAATGTAGACAGTATTTTTCTCCTTGTTTCAAAGGATAAATGTGCAAAGTTTCATCGAGATCGGATGAAAACTGTGGATTTGTATGAAGATCAAACAAACTAACAAACAAACATACATTCATCTTTTTATATAAAGATTAGCTCAACTTTTTAAATGCCTTGTATATTTCAACGATTAGGCAAAAATCTGGAATTTGCAGCACATAAGGAATAGGACTGCATTGTTCCTACAACAGCCTATTCGCTAAAAACATTTTCAGTTGGCATCAAAGAGAGCGCCGATCGTTTAAGGATAACGTTATTGTCCGTTTTCTGAGGGTCTTGTGTGACTGATCGTAGGGTTAGCAACGCAGGAGCAGTAAAGTAAACAATTGGTCAGGTCTCATTTCTTTTATATTGTGCATGTAGGTTGGTGGTATAGTGCAGCATTCAGTGCACAGTAAGACTATTATTAATTTGGTTACTAAATTTAAGAGTCTGGTCAGTATAGAATTAACTTTTTACAGTTAACATCCAGTTTCATAACTGTGTTTCTGTAGGAATTCAAAACATGCTTTTAGATTTAATATGTTATAATGATACAATACAATATTTCCCAGTTGTTAATAATAGAAACATTAGGCCCACATAAGTCAGTGATCCGTAGCAATATATTTTTTTTTCAATTTACTAATACGCTGGTTTAAAAGTGTTGAGGAACGCTTTACTACTGTAGTCGTAAGAGATCTGCTAAATATGAAATTCATATTATTTTCAAGACATGAACTGCTAACACAAATGCCTGAGGTAACGGAGTGTGTTTAAATGGTCCAGATTGTAAAAAATGCAGCTCCGTTCAGTCTAGGGCAGCTATGGGGAGTGGTACATATATTCATATTATCTATGTACTATAGATTCAGAACTATTGCAATAGGTCGTCAGACAAATCTCTAGTCACTTGGCACATCTCAAAGACACCATGGTACTCATTTTGGTAGCAGCCTCGATACGTAGAGTTAATCCGGACATTCAGTTTTAATATTAAATCCTCGGTTTCATGGTAGTTTGAACTTGCATTGATTTTCATGCTGAGCAACTAGTCCAAAGCGTAAAGTTCCGATGAAATGTCGAAATAAAAATAAAAAAATACGCTACTATTATCATCTATTTCGTAAACATTACAGCAAGCATAATGGCAGAACTATTTCTGGTTGTTCTTATTTGTTTTCCGGATACGATATGCTTTTTTTCTGTTGACTGCTGTGTAAACAGACACATCAGAAAACCGTTGACGATGCTTCTTCAGGGAAACAAACAAAAATCAGCTGAATTGACGCAATATTCCTTACACATAAAGTTAATTAAGTGCATTCTAAAAGCTTGTCGTACTACTTTCAGTTATTGTCGTCCTCGCCTATACAATGGAAATTGGGCACAATCTACGTCACTATACACCGTACAAGTTGGACACACTTGGCCTATCAACCATTACCTGACGTATGAGCCCTTTATGGACCACAACTTATTACTATAAATTCTATTACATTAGGAAGAAAACATGCAGTAATGAAATATAGTAAACTAAGATTTTTTATTTTAGATAGCTATTTGTTATTTGCCTTGATTCGAAATAATAAAGTGTCAAATCTCAAACACTATAGTACTCTCCAAATATTTTTGCCTTTTTACCAATAAAGGTTCCTCAACCTCATTCAAGAAGGTAACGTGAATGAGATCTGTCATAGGCGTTGTGGCAAAAACGTGTCGGGTTGAATTCGGAAAACCATGGGAAATCGAGATCTGAGCCATTTCCGCATAATACCCAGGTTCGATATTAAAAAAGATAAAGACAATTATTTCATTAGTTCGACCTTTAGAGAGCGGACAGGGTTATAGATGAAGGACGGAATTCGGTCATGGCCTTTTGAAGGAAGCATGGCGACAATCGCTTGGAATGGTATTTGGAATCCATGGTGGTATCGTACATCGAACCTACATCCTTCCGAAAGAGAGGTTCCCACGTTACCGCACATGCGCCAATAAAGCATGGTTTGTGTTTAAACTGTGAACCAGTCAGAAAACGAACCGTCAGTAACAACACATTCCAAATTCTCACTCCTAACTCTGATCTGTAATCAACCACTGCTGGAGTATTGCAGCCAGATAGCTGAACACACATAGCGCCATCTTCTTGGGGGAACCGCCGACCAATGAGATCACACATAGAGGGGGAACAGCCGCCACGAAATTAACACCGCATCCTGACGCTACGCGGCGCCACCGTGCGTGTTAGCGTCCAACGCGACGACATAAGTGAGGCATTAAAACATGAGTACGCGTCGACATTGGTATAAAGTTCATTAATGCAACGGCATTTGTGCGTAGTAAACATCCGAACGAACATTACTATACCTAACTTAAAATATTTAAAACCTGGGGATCATGGAAACTACATATTCTGACCGTGGAAACCTTCGATTAAAAGAAAGAAGTAGTTGGTTTATACCTTTATGGCTTTATAGCTTTGGACAATGTTGTAATGAAAACAGAAAAAGGTAAAATATTCTAAAAACATCCGCGTGAGAGTTTATCACAGAAATAAATTTCCGTAATGTAACTATCATCATTCATTATGTCTGGAAACGAGTCTGGGGAAGACGTCTTAGGTAGGAAAAACTTTTCTGTTCTGCGAATCCTAGAAATACTTGGGAACGCGGTACTGTGGAATTAGTTTCCGCAACATCACCTTATGACATCACAACATTGCGCCGGATATTTTGTTCACCAGGGCAGCCAATATCGTAGTAGAAAAGAAACGACAAACAAACCTTTATTCATATCAGTTGTTAAGTACTGTTCAGCGGTAATACCAATGATTTCTGTAATTAAATACGATGGTGTTTTCTAACGTTTTTAAAATTTAAGTGATTTTTCCACTATAAAGACCATGTGTAATGCATTTTTTTTTTTTGGTCCACCACCGTTTGAAATTAACGACGACCGCTTTCAACTATAATCCTACAAATGCTCAAGGTTCAATGCTTTCCCTATTTCAATAATGCTGCGAGATATTGTTTTCATCTACGAGGTTTGGAACAGTGTGAATTACAAATCACTGTCTCAGTGTCGTATGCTCGAGCAGATTCCGAAACTTTTGAGTTGAATAATTTCCATTTATTTAAATTTTAGTTGTTTTATACCTGGCTGCAGGGCGTAATTCAGTTGCGTCCACTGAAAGAAATTTCACGGTTGAAAATTATTAAAACATATATTTTAGCAATTCGATGACACAAGATCGGTTTTCGGCTCTTTCTATTCTTTGAATTGAAAATGACATAGCTCATTCGCTAGATTCTTGTGCTTTAATTAAATATTTTAGTCTCGGGAAAAGCCGCAAACATCATTTTTAAATACCAGCTTATATCTTTCAAGACCTTAATGTACTTCAGTTTATTCTAAATAATTTGTCATCTTTATGTTTGTAAACTTTTAATAACTCTTCTAATATAATATTTTAAAACTCAAAATTTATTTTTATGACGTTTGAATTTTTCGTCGATCATCAGAAATACCTACTTTCGACTAACGTATTTTGTACAAAGGACAAGGGCCTCGCAAAGATCTGCCGCCCCAAGCCTCGCATTGACTAAGGCCGCCGCTGACTGGTTGTTATTCAACTAAATAAATGTGTGATGCACAACGGGACATTTCACCCGCGTTTCGAGAATGGTGAGTGGATATTCTAGAGGTTGTAGTTTCAAATCCCCGTCTGGCCATACATATTACGGATATCCTCGGTTTCCCTGGTTTTCTGAAATGACTCTACGCGAATGCCGGGATTGTTGCTTCAAACGGACATAACCGAAACCCTCTCCGTTCTTTGTCATACATCCTTTGCCAGCTTTAATGACTCCGACGTCGACGAGCTGTGGAGCCCGAAACGAAGAAAAATGCTTGCGGCTAATTCTTTTAGGCTGTTAGTTAATAAACTTTAAGTTCTTGTTTCACCTAAACAGGTTTGTTTTGCCATAGTGTTCGTGGTTAGGTTGAAATTTAGCCTTGACCAAGAGTAAAAAGTTTACTTGAAATTCGTTCTGGGACATCCATCTCAGAAACGGGCGCATTTGTTTACAATGGAAGCAATCGATTATCTCTGACCACTTGAATCGATTGTAAGATGACGAGCGTTGTTTTACTGCATCTCGGATAAATATTTTCTATCTGTTAATTTCGTGCGACGTTTTACAACATAGTGAAGCTAAAACGGCAAGAAAACATTACAACAAAGGATCTAACCAAAATTTCAAAAGATTGTCATTGCTTTTGTAGCGCCGGAGGCATCTACTAGCCGCGCGCCACTCACATATTTCGGCATTTTTAATTTAATTCATGGTGACGTTTCCGTAAAACCAGAGCGGAAAAAATGAAGAGGACATTATAAGGAAGCCGTTAAAACAAATTTCAACAGGTTAGTGCCTGTTTCGGGCAGGTGGAGAATATCCCCTCCCACCCGTAAAGAACAGGGTTGTTCCTAGTGATTAGCTTGAAGCGTAATTAATATTTCTTCCTTAAGTTGCAGGAGATAATCAGGAGGTAACTCGGAAGATATACGGATATAGGCTGTGTATGGTACACAGTCTTAAGACAAGTCCGAGACTGCTTTAAGAGGATGCATTATAAGGGCGTTTGCGCAGGTAGATAAAGAGATACAAGATTTAAACCATAAACCGGGACGCAGTATGGTGACTGGGAATTCTCGTGCCCTGCTAAGTACCTAATGCTGAAACTTTCTTCCGTCACTGGAGTTTTCTCTCTGTAAGGGGACACAGTCGCGAACAGGCTAAAAAAAAAAAATCGAATTTTCCTTTTTAGACTTTTTCAAAGCTCCAATTATTTAGCTACAAAATGTCGTTTGTTTCATAAAATTTGACGATTAGATTCGGAGTTATTAATTATTTCGTGATGCGTGGTAATAGTGTGTCTGTATTGTAATGTACATTAGTTTCTTCTATGTAACACTTTTAATACACTTTTTCCTCAAAACTACATTTTTTGGTCTTCTGGTACACATTTCTCAAAAAGTAAGACTGATAAAGACATCAGACTTTCAGAATCTCTTGTTAATAATACAATGATTAATCAAATAAAAAAGGGACCTATCGTAACAACTTACAAGCTCCAAGATATTTATAAAAGTTATAATTTTTTTTGTCTTTTAGAACAAAAAATCATTACTGATAAACTATATAAAATTTAGTAACAAATCTTTATGTGATTTGCAGATAATGTTTTATCTGTATACTGCGAAAGTTTCAGGTCTGTATCTCCATTAGTTTCTTCAGAAAGTGTACCCGAAGTTTGCTTGTTTTAACATTGATTTCTTATGGGAGGTCTTTAGCGATTGTGTCCCCTTAAAGACCCCAAAGGGTAATTTGGCCGCCGAGTGAGACAGTTTCAATTTCTCCTCTGCAGTGCATGGACCAACAATTTACCGTCGATACCGAACAGCGTACTTCACACTAATATAGCAGAAGCTAATGTAATGTGACCGTAAAAAATCCAGTCGGATTCGAAACCGGGACGATGTGTATTCGACAGCGGGCACCTTACAATTACCAGACAGCTCAACGGAGGAAGCGATCCTAGCACAGAAACGTTTTACGAACAATCTTCCATGACATGCTCTTATATCACATCGTTAGATCTACAGCAGAATCAGTGTGCCGCCAATCTCACTGCCTACATTGCTTTGCGCTTGGAGCATAGTAGTAAGAATTATCGTAATGAGAGTCGAGAAACGTAACGTGCCACAGAAACCTTTGCTGCATAAACGATTTCTTATTTGATTATTAGGGTTCGGATCTTAGTGACCAAAAAATAGGGAAATATGACCTTAAAAACGGAAAATATGACTTATAAATGACAAAATACGACCAAACATTTAAATTAACTATATATCAAAACATGCTCAATTATACTTCATTAATTTTATCTAGCAGTGTCGCTTTCTCGTAAACAGCATAATTTGCTTCCGTGCACTCACTGCACCATCGGGAAATTAAATTTTAAACTGCTTTGTTGAAGTCACTTTAATTTCACATAATTTACAGAAAATAACTCGTCCATCTGTATTAAAATACTCCTCTCTAGATTCCTTTAGGTAACTCCGTAACATCGCACTTTCAGAGGAATAATTTCCAAAAGTATTGGTCACAATTAGACATTGATTGACGCGAATCGACACAGGCATGTTGCTGCTCCACTGTCGAGATTAAAAGGCGGGCGCAACATTTACTTTTAGAGCGTGACAATAGCGTATAACTTTAATTGACTGGTGAATACTGACCATTTCAGTGATAATTAGTTGTTTTTCTTTGTCCAATGTATAATAGGATACAGTTCTCCGAATAATTATCTTAATTTCTTCTTATCTAAAACTTCTAGTGAATTCCCGGTATTATTAAAAATTACCAGATTTTTCCTCAAAACATTATGACCATAAATATTATCATAATATGACAAAAACTAGGATAATGGCCTGAATATGCATTTATATGCTATTTAAAATACGTTAAAATACAATCAGAAATGTTCAGTAAGTGTTGAATTCAGCACTACAGTTCAAAAAGAAGGTAGGGAAAAAATATGACTTTTACTAAAGATCCAAACGCTATTGACTATGTTGCGTGGTTACCTTAAGTAGAGTATATTGTGAAATATGGCGCTCGAACTCATCAGCTAATGAGACATATCTTCAGATTAAAATAGATCGTATAAAAAAATACATGGAGATTTCACCATCTAGTATCTAGTCATTGAACTCGCTTCTCCTACTGAAGAATGTGCAATACTTGCTATCACAGACGTTGGTTGGTTGTTATAAAGTTTGTTGCCCCCGGATTCCCATTGCCTTCCATAATCTGAACTATTTTCGTATGTGTTACTGTTTTAATGGATGACTGCAAAAGTATGCGTTTTCACAGTAGAGTGTTGATTGTGTTGTGGGTGACATACGAAATTGTGCCCTTATTCAATAAGCACTGTGGAGAGCGTTGGAATTTAGCTTGATGTGTCATGTGCCACATTTAACCAGCCCATCCCGATCCATAGTATTTGCTAATTACAGTTGTTATTACAAAATAAATTATAAATTTTCTGTTCTCTTGCAATAGTGAGTTAAACTGTAATAATGAAGCCTTGTTTCGGAACTTAGATAATCCATGTTGTTGCACCCAAGAAAGACTCGCCAGCTAGCTAGATGCCGCAAAGTACAATACTAAAGTGACCAGATTTTAAAATTGGTAAAGCGGGACACCATTGACGGGGAAGGGGGTATTGATTAAAAAGTTGGTCTATATGGAGGAAAATATTTTTTATAGAACGCAAAAATAGTATTGTAATACATTTTTTTAATTTCAACATAAGTACAATTTACAAATATAATACATTAAAAATTTAGTATTATTTTATTCTTTGGCATATATCTCATTTGAGTGAATTTTTTTCAGTAGATTGCTGTCATTTTTTAAAAGATCGTGAAATTTTTCACAAGACTTTGTTAAATTATATTTCACACATAATATGACTTTCAAAGTCTCAGCACTTAATAGTGAATTTTCTGTGGTCCACACTTTATTTACTGTAGAAAAAATCGCAGTTCCAGGGGGCAACCATTAATGACGTGTGGTGATTTTTCCGGCCTAATTCGCCTCTATAAAATACAGTGTAAATAATACGAGTATTGTTTAGTAAATTCAAGAACATTTATGTATTTATGAAATAAATGACTTACCTAAATTATCTGAATAGCTGATTTTTGACATCACTTGCTTAACTAGCACGCAGCACGATGTGTATCGTCTGAAAGGCATTTACAAAATTCCATTGTTGATTAGTCTAAACAATGGTGGTCGAATTCTAACAATTGATAAATAATACGACCTTTGATAAGCAGTTCTTGATAAGCACTTCTCGATAGTCAGCTCTCAACAATTATTTGTTGTTATTAAATTTTAGCATTGTAAAAATAACAAAAAATAATATAAAACTCATATCCTGGTGAAATAGCCACATGCCCGCCGAAAGCCGCATATTCCCTTCTCGTTCTCCCACCATTCCCTAGCTTGTCAAGTATTCTTTCCAAAAAACGGGACTTTTATAAAACGCCGCAGGACGCGGGACAAATTGTTAAAAATCGGGACTGTCCCGCCAAAAGCGGGACGTCTGCTCTTTTTATACAATACACTTGTCACATAGCTTCATTACATTCAGGGCAGTCCGTGCAAGGCCACCGAACAATAAAGTCATGGCATAGGTTTGTAGGGAATGTGACAGCAGCCTCGACTGTATGACTGAGTGGTATGAAAGCTGTACATAGATTTTAGATAGTATTTAAATAACATTGTGAAGAATTTGTTTTCCAACAAGAACGTAATAAACGAAGTCAACTGGTACATTGCATTATTATTTGTAGAATAATAATACCTCTCATTGAAATATTTAAGAGAAAGCACTGAATTGATAAAAGAATAAAGAAATAAATTAAAGTGAGTTTTGTTTTGAGAGAAAAGGGAGGAGAAGACAATCTGCTTGTTAGATCGAAACAGAAGAGGGTCATCTGTTAGAAGCTAGAGTAAGGATGTAGTAGAGTGTGGATTGTCTTGTGATTAGGAATTGTACGCCACCAACTCTCCTGGGTGACTGACTAAATTATTTTCTCCCACCAAACTCAGACTTACTAACCCAGTGCAGACAGCCTCCGTGAATGAGGTGGGCCAGATAACCGAATCAAAGTCTTCCAGAAAGAATAATGCCAGAATAGTACTTATAAATAAACCAGGTAGGTATAACAAAGGCATCACCATTATTGGCCATTATTGATTTTGTATATAGGGGGTGCAAGGGAAGGCAGCTAGATTTGATTGTGGAAATTACCGCAGGAGACAATCAGCAACTGATAGGATAAAGGAGCTGGATTGGGATTCGTTTAAAGGCAGTAAGAGGATGAAGAGCGTGCTGGGGGTATACAGGAGGGATGATGAAACTTGGACAGATATTGGTAGACAAATTATGAGTAGTGCCTGGAAAAGAAGAGATGAATATAACCACAAGCAAGTACTCAACTTCAGGCAGAAGGGAGTGAGAAAAGTTTATTTTGTACGTAAAGGAATCAGAGATTGGAATTAAGTATCAGGAAAACCACCGAATTGTTTACCAAAAACATTGAAAATTAAAACTCGTAAACGGCAGATGTGACTGAATGGAAAAATTGCATTAAATTAAAATAAAATTTAAGATAAAAATAACTAAGAAAAGGAAAAAATAGGTGTGAACAGTAATGTCTATGAAACTAAGCGCTCCATCGCATTAAATTAAATTAAATTAAATGATTCATAAAAGAATGGTGATATACACTAATCAGTTTTACCTCGTGATAGGAAAGCTTTACGGCCGATATGGTTACAAATAGAACCTATGCTGGTTCAATTTACAAACTATCAAATATTAAACACGTACTAGTTTTTTTGTATAATACGTTAAAGTATAGTCATTCACAGCCCTGTTTCAATACTTGCTGCAGATGCTGTATTGCAATAATTTTAATGTTTATTTCATTGCGGCACTATAATTTACTCATTACTCTGATGGAAACTTTGAGTTAGCCAGAAATTCGGTTAAATCTACTTGGGACTTGTGTTTTAGAACTATTGAAACAGAAATACTTTTCTGCTATTTGTCTCTTGCCCGTGATATTCTCTTGAAACCCCTCAACTGAGATCTACGCTGCCAGTTGTACAGTTGTGTCGCACACGTAGCGGCTGCACAGGCGTTACCTGGCATTAGCCCGGCAGATTCTGAGATCGCGTGCAAATGTGAACATGTTAACAACAGCCGAAATGTCATATTCCTCAGTGATATTAATTACGTCACCATGTTACTTAATTTCCAGCTAATTTATGTTTGATGTGCATTATATAAACAAATTGTAAATTCTCGTATATTATTTGCCAGGAGACCGGGACGGGTAACTGACAGTACTCAAACCGCAGAGCGTGCCAGTTACTGCAGAAAAACGAAGTAAATTTTCTCAGAAGTGAAGGTCTGTTATAAAGCTAATAAAAATTCCGAGTGTGTCCGGAATTGGCAAAGGGAAACTTTAAATTCGCACTCATATACCATAATCACTACCCAACCAGGTCAGTGTATAAAAACCTCAAAAGAAACAGGATTGAATATTAGTACTATAGGTACATATATCTTCAGGAAGTGTTCTTGTTTCTTTTTTTCTATAATTATCATTAATTATTCATATTCAATTATACTGAGTTTAGTTCCTATGTTTCCCTAATATGTTCAAAATATCGGAAATCAAAAGAAATTAACGTTATTGATATCATCACTGTGTTCAATTCACAGTCTATGCGAGCACAGAAGCGGAAGCTATGTATTGGTTCCGAAGAGCGCTACCTGTAAGAGCAACACTATTGTTTGTTTGATTTCATTAGTCTGCACGCAACCACAAAAGAGTAAACGGTCAAAGTTAATTCGTTCGTCACCGATTTCGTTCATTTGTTAACAGCCGGCGCAAAGCAGTAGCATTGTGGATGTCCAATTTGCGAAGCATGCTTGGAAATTTTAGTCCGTTGATACAGACCTACAAAAGTAACGTTTTTAAACAACACGTGAATACTCTATTTTAATTATTGTGACTACAGAACTTAAAAAAATTTCAGAGCAACCATTTTTTTTTCCTTATGACTTTACGCCACGTCGACTTCGTATTCGACGTCGACGTCATTAGAAGCGGCAAAGGACGGGAGGGGGACAAGCAACGGGAAGGAATTCGGCCATGACCTTTCCGCCATTATCCTGGAGTTATCTATGAAAATCACGGAAAACAAAATTTTTGATGGCTGGAGCGGGATTCAAACTAACGTCCTTCTGATTGGTTCCTTTAAGAGGGCCCCTGCAGAATTTCTGCCCATTACTTGTACCAAATCCTCTCATGACCTGGACCATTACGAGCAGAAAATCCAGAAAGGATGGGAAAACAGAGGTGGGGGTGACCAGTTCCTTTACTTGAGGTGTGGAAGTTGTGGATGTAGACGTCTAAGTTGATGATTGTGAGAAGTGATGTTAACTGTGTTTGTTTTTGTAACGTGATTATTAGGCCAAAACAAGGTAGAGAATGATAACGGATACAGGTCTAATCGAACGTAGTCTGTGGATGAAACACCTTATGGTCTATACCCTAATTACCAACTTTGGAGAGGTTTGGTATATAACTGAAGCCTTTGATATGGAACTTGTTGATAATGTTTAGCACCAGCTCTCCTGCCCTTCTGGTGCTGTAACGACTAACTAAAATTTCTTTTTACTACAGCGTCAGCCAACTATTCAGTGCAGAGAACTTAAGACTTTCTTTTTTTAACTGCTTAACGTCTCTTAATAGCGAGGTCTTAGAGACGGGAAAGGATGGGGGCCAAGGAATGGGAAGGAATTCGGCCATCGCCTTTTTGAAGGAAGCATCCCGGCATTTGCCTGGAGGGATTTGGGAAACCATGGAAACCCAAATCTGGATGCCCGGACAGTGATTCTAACCGCCGTCCTCCCGAATACTAGGCCGTTACACCACCACGCTCGGTAGCTTAAGACTATCAAAGTCACAACATGGAACAACATTTAGAAAAATCTGTGTTCGGCGTCACCCTGGCGTGAGGTGCAGACAAGGCCGACTGCTATGTGGGCCCTGTGGTTGCCAGCTTGGAGCGTTCACCTGGCAGCCTCTTGAAACTGAAGCCGGTCCATTGTGGGCCGCTAATGGCCGTGGCGCTGGTCGCGTGGCGATGCCTATCGTCAAAACAGCGGCCACCAAGAAACAGTTCTAATTAATGGGGCCAGCGGGGCGGCCTTTTGTGTCTGCCATCAGACCCCGAGGCGATACAGAGCCTAGCCACGCGCAAGCCACTCAGCCAGACGTGACGCATAATCGGACCGTGTTTTGTGACCACTGTATCGTTTCTACTTGTCGGATAGCTGTGTTGGAAGTGCTGTACGTTTAATAAACTCGCATCCTCACTAACTTCTTTCAGTTCTTCTGATAACTGACACCTAGACTTGGATTTCGTAGGATCGAAGAACCATACGGGTTTTCTTATTGGTCAAGTCCAGTGTTTCTCAAACTTTTAAGCTCCACGTACACCTATTAAAATTTCACAGGCACCGCGAACCCCCTTCAGAAAAATCTTTTTTTTTTTTTTTGTTAGCTCCATTATTAGCGATAATGAGCAATATTCACCATTGTGCGTGTTATACGCATGAGATAGCACGTCCCCCATTACCGAAATCTTGTCGCGAACCCCCTACGATCAACTAGCGAACCCCTAGGGGTTCGCGTATCCTACTTTGAGAAACACTGCTCTAGTCCAATGTTTTTCAATCTGTGGATTGTGACCGCCAGTGGGTCGGAAAGTTTTTTTTTTTTTACTTATGGCTTTACGCCTCGTCGATGTCATTAGAGGCGGGATGGGATTGGGGGCAAGGAACAGGTAGGAATACGGCAATGGCCTTTTTGGAGGAAGCATCCCGGGATTCGCCTGGAGTGATTTTGGAAAACCATGGAAAACCCAAATCTGGATGTCCGGACGGGGATTCGAACCGGCGTCCTCCCGAATGCAAGGTCAGAACGTTAACCGTTCACCCACCACGCTAGGTCGCAAAGTCTAGCTCGGGGGGGGGGGGAGGTTGAGGTCACAAGACATGTAATCATTTTCTAATTGGAGCCTATTTCTCTTCTTTCTACTATATTTTAGGTAATTGTTGTCATAAGGACTATTTTTTTTCGGCTTTGATTTACTTCCGCCACTGAAACTTGTAACAGACGTGAAGAGCTGTGCTGATCTTCTGAGAACTCCATTTAATCCTGGTTTGCAGTGAATTGCGTCCATACTCACTTGTGTACTCAGATAACAGATTGCAGTGAACGATTATAAACTGTTCCTATGTGACCGCTGACACTTTCTTCTCCCCTCCCGCACCGCCACCGCGGGAAGGTAATATATCACTCCCTTCAGAGTGCCCGTGATTACCTTGTACATCATTCGATTTCCCGATCAGCAGATATAGTCTGAATAGAAAGAAATCACACACATAGTTTTATAACGGAGCTGGAAGGTCGCCAAACTTTTCTTTATGGACATGGAGAGTCACCATAATTATTTTACTTGTAAAGGGGTCGCGTATTCAAGAAGGTTGAAAAACACTGCTCTAGTCGAATGAAATACAGAAGTCGCTACTGGTTCACGTTTATTGCGACGTAATTAATATTACAGTTTGAATTACAATACATCTGCGGACTTCACGCGAAATAATATGAGCAAAAGCTGGGATTCTGATCAAGAAAACATTCTAAGTCAGATGGTCGAGCGAGAATCGGCGCGTAGTAATTGCGATCGATCGATAGGCGACCCAAGGCAGTGCTTGCCGATGCCGTAGATCTGAAAAGTGTGTGCAATTTCAGTCACGCGTTGCCATAATTCGCTCAGCTAACGGATAGCAGTCGAACAAGCACGCTACTGAAGCTAACATTCTTATGAAAATGAATAAAAATTAAACTAATTAAAATATATCCTCCACACCGGTATCTCCATCCCCCCATCCCCCCAAGATTAGGTGAAGGTACGCGATTGATTGGGTATGGAAACGGAGAACGTTCTCCACTTACTTGTAGTGTGAATTATGACCATACACCACAGCTGACAATTAAAGACCGTTTCCAGATTAATAAAATAAATGTTGACACATTGTAAGTGAAAATGTGAAAGTACATGGTAATAAAGTGGAACTAGCGGAATTCAGGTAGAAATGAAACAAACCCTGTTAAAAATGCGGAAAAGTGCCGACTACCGGCGACCATGACCACAAGCTTGCGCTCGATTTCATGCATAAGGGAGTGGGAAAATTTTCTTTTGTTGGTAAGGGTGTCAGGGATTGGAACAAATTACCAAGTGTAGTGATGAATAATTTTCCAAAAACGCTTAAGGAATTTAAAATTAAATTTTGTAAATCAGAATAGTAAATGAAGGAGGAATTCAACATTCCAATTATAAAAGAATGTATACATATAAAAGTGGCAAAGAAAAAATTGCCACCGGAGTGTTGGCTCCATCGAGATTAAATTAACAATAAAAAAATAAGAAAGTCAAATTACAGAAAGATAGAAAGCCATGCGGAGCCGCCAATTGGACCAGACGTTGGTGAGAGTCGAATCAGTATACAGAACCTCGTCTGTTGCATGTCTGAGGCAAAATGATATCATTTCGTATTACATACACTACGGACGACAATTTAAGACCATTTAAAGAACGATAAAAATCAATTCAGGAAACTTTTAACCTTTCAAAAGTAAAGATGTGGAAGTAAATGGTAAGAAAGTGGAAACAGAATCAACGACACTTAGGTAAAATTGAAGCAAACTCAATTGTAAATCCAGAGATGTGTCGTCTCTATCGATGGAGCAAGAAAGCAGAGCGCTAGAAAGCCATGTGTAACCACTACCTGACCCAGCGGAACGAATTGAGAGAGTTCGGAATGCATGCAATGGATGGACGAAAACTACCCAGAAGAACACAATGATACCACAATGCCACAATGATTCAGCTTAAGTTTCTTTTTTTTTTTTTTTTTTTTTTTTTTTCCTTCTATACACCTCCTCTCAAACACGTGTCCAGTATCTGAATTCATAAGTAAATTACTAACCACTTTCGGCCAGCCTCATTTTTGAAGAGTCCCGCGACACAGCGAATAGGCGTGAGCCATTAATGTAGAGATCTCTCTCTTAAACCAACATCGTGAAGAGCTATATGATACTGTGGCTTGTGACGTAGGCTTCCGCGGCCGGTTTAATTCCTGTTGGCTTAATTCCTGTGAATAATACGCTGCCGTTCGTAGGCTGAAATCATTTTAAACATTTAGACAGCGAGAAATAGCTTACCTTTAAGTGTTTGTGGACACTTTTATCCTAAATTTCCCAGGTAAGCTACATCACAACATAATGAAAATACCCAGGGGCTGTACAGTAATCAAAACTCCGTCAAAATTCAACCAGTAGTTATTCTGCGAATTCCGTTCACCCTAATATTAAGAGAGACAAACTTGCAGGTGGACAGTTTCTTTTTTTAAAAAAATGTTAATTCCTTCTCTGTAGCTAACCAATAGTAACATATATGTACATCATAATTAGTACAGACATTTTTCCAGTTACAATATAATTAAATGTATAGATTGTATTGGAGGTACAGGTCTACACTGTTTAAGAAGCAATTAAAAAGAAAAGTATACAAGTTAAAGGAATCGAACCTGTACCTGGCTGTGTGGCCTGAATCGCGAAACATCACTTGCTGAGGAAAGAATCTGTATTGTCATGTAATAATACTAAGGGGCAGCATATCTCCAAGGAGTCAGGATTGTTCGAATGTAGCTTATACCAATTTGGCACTATAAGTTCGATTTATTTATTTATTTATTTGTTTGCTAATATCGAACCGATTCATCTTCTTGTATAAAAAAACAGACCGTATCATATCTGATCTGTTTCCGGGCTATCGCTGGTATGATGAGTGTTAATCCTCTCTCCCGCTCCCATCCAATGTGTTACGGCAATCTCCTAAGGAACTGTTGCCTCTATAGGTATTTCGTTGCCCTCCCGATGTGCAAGTGTTCTTCAGTTTACTGTTTTGTGTAAATGCTTATGACGTTTATGAGAGGTGAATTGAATGGGAGGGTGTAACACGGTGCTGGCCCCTAAAAAGAATATTCGTCTGAAAACGAAGAGGAAGGAGTTCGGTCGAGTCCTTCCTGAAGGAATCTTCAACAATTTTCCTGTAGTTATTTCGGTAAACCATGGACAAATGAAATTTGGATGACAACACTGGTGATCGAACTAACGTCTTCTCGAATGTCAGATCAGAGCGCTAACTGCTAACTGATCGGGCTCGGTAGCATACAAGACCAAATTGACACGTGAAGATATTTCTATTTTCTTTTTCGGCATCAATTCCTATTATGGCATAAAATTTTCTGGCTCCCTGTCAATGACTTTCCATTTTAAAAGATTCATTCGTAATATGTTGTTTTTAATCACTGTCACTATTAAAGGATCCATGGTTTATCATGTTTGTTTTTTCTTTTGCTAATGGCTTTACGCCTCGTCGACGTAAGGCGTAAAAGGACTGGGGACAAGAAACGGCAAGGAATCCGGCGATGGGCTTTTTGAAGGATGCATCGCGGCGTTCGCCTAGAGTGATTTTGGGACACAACAAAAAACCCAAAACTGGATACCCGGACTGGGATTCGAACCCGCGTCCTCCCGATTGCGAGGCCAGTGTTTTATCGTCTGACTTTTGTAGATCTACAGTTCCAGCCAGGTATCTGAACTTAGTATATTCCGTTAGGATATTCATGCCCTGTTCAAAACAAGAGCAATAGCGAATACGTACAGAAACAACACACAACTCAATAAAAATTTAAACTAATATCAGAGACCATTCGTTACACCAGTTAACCTGCATGTCGTACTGTCATATACGTATAACTTCACCAGTTCTAGAAATACTAATTGCTTCTAAATATTTCAAAGAGACATCATTCACTTACCTTACAGCTATCTCAGAGGCAGGCGTGGTGACTACGCTGCCCATCCTTACAAGCTCATGACGATCAGTACTAACGGCTCTGCGAGGCCTCATCAGATAACACTGGCCTGCAATGGTTCTGTTTTTTAACTTTTGATCATTGATTCCCATGAATCCTGGTGCTCTGAACCCGAAAATGGCCTTAGTTCAGTTTCATCAGGTCAGAATTTTTTGCAATTCGCATTGAGCCAGATTTGGTATATGACGAAAAATATCACAAATATGAGACTGAATTACAGATTGAAATAGGTTTGTTTCGTGTAAAACGTATAATAACTTATAATAATCAATTTATTATAGAAATAGAATATATAATAGAAATTAGAAAATAGAACACTCACCATTTTAGTCTCTGGGACCACGCCATGCTTTGTATCAGGCTTTTCCGTGCATATGATCTTTTGGGATCATTTCGATGCAACATCCAGCAATAGTACGCCATCGTTAGTATTCAACCTGCCTGTGAAATGCTTTTCCATGTCTTTCATGTCCTGATGAAATCTCTCACCCATTTCTTCACTAACCGCACTCAGATTTTCAGGAAAGTAGTCTAAATGTGCAGGTAGGAAATAAAACTTCAAACTCGTGGAACAGGCTAAATTTTGGTATTTCTACATCATTGTCTCAAACATAGACTTGAAATTAGGATTTTTCTTGTTGCCCAGAAACTTGGTTACTACGTCTTTAAAGGCGACCCAGGCTTCTTTTTCAGCAAATTCCATTTCTTTTTCAAAATTTCCATCTTTACAAAGTTTTCTAATGTCTGTAACTGTAGAGATACCCTCTTTTAGTTTTGATATTGAAAAGGCTGGAAATTTGCTACAAAGGTACTGGAAACACTTACCATCGTTTGTTAAGGCTTTCACAAATTGCTTCATCAAGCCTAATTTGATGTGTAAGGGTGGAAGGAGAACTTTCGTCTACTCGATGAGAGTTTTCTGGTGCACATTTTTTACTCCATGTTCCAATGTCGTTGTGGCCATTCTTTCTTTTCCAATGATTTTCCTTGTCTCTGCTATCCCACTCAAATAAAAAACATGGAAACTTTGTATACCCGCCTTGCTGGCCAAAGATCATCGATATTACTTTGAGATCGCAACTCATGAGCCACTTATGATCGTCGCACTTAATTTTCTGCGGAATAAATTGTTAATTGACTTGTTTTCATGTAAACTGACAGATGGCAGCATTTCTTATGTTTTTAAATCTGGCAGTAGTCTTACGATTTTTATTTCTTTCGATATATGACACTTTTGAAAGTTAGCGATTTGTAAAAAAATTTCTGACGTGATGGAGAAAAACTAAGGTCATTTTAGGGTTCAGCGCACAAAAATACATAGGAATCCATCAACAGAAAAACATGATACAACTGAAAAAGTGCAGTTCTTTGTAATGATTAAAAATGGCTGCTAAATAAGTAAGTTCAGGAGCAAAGTTTCCTAGACATAATCCTTATGGTATGACAACCGTGATTTAGTGTCTGATTTTTGTCCAACTACCGCTATCTATTTTTTGCTTTGTAATTTTATTTATACTCTTGCACCTGTTTTGATTTGTCAGATAAATACGCATGAAAAATTGTTATATTTACCATAGTCCGAGATCCTGCCGCATGATTTCTACGGCCATCTGTTATTTGATTGAAATGCAATCTTTATGTATAGTTATTAATAGCAGAATAAAATGCTGCCGGGATGCCTATCAAAATATGGCCGCAAGTATTTTTAATTAAAATTTCAAAAAAAATCTTAAAATTTCGTTCATTAGTTTAAAAAAATATATAAAAATCATTCCAATGAGAGGCATGTAAAGAACATAAAACGGTTGTGTTGGCTATGCAAAAGTGGCCGCAAGTAGGGGTTGCCTGCTGTTAAATATAGACTACGTATGAGCGCGTGAGAGTTGGCGCACTGCACCGTCATCAGACTTTTAACATGCCTTTTACATAGCCAACTAGAACTTTTTATGTTATTTATATTTCTGTCTTTGAAATGAATTATAATTTATTTAAAAACAAGTAAACCAAATTTTATAAAATTTAATTAAAAATACTTGGGCCATATTTGGATAAGCAACCCGGCAGAATCATATTCCTCTATTAATAATTGAATCGGTCATTTCAAAAACCACTTAAGTCACATTTTTTTCCAACAGCCTTTTTTGCTGAAAATGGTTCCTCAAAGGTAGATGCGTATTCTGGGTAAAAATAAATTCCTTCCTCTTTTAATAATACCGCGTGAAAGACGTTCATTGCATAAACAACATTAGTCAGTGACTTAATAGGTTTTTGCATGCACCACTAGATGGCAGGAGTAGTTTATGACTGAGTTTGACATTTTAAATTTGCTTTGATTTGATTGGATCAACTATATTTCAATTTTTTTAAACCATCGCCATTAATGTCATTTGAACTTCACTTGTCTTTTACTATTGTGTGCGAAAAGTAATTTCAGCTTTAAAAAATGATGTCTTCAAGTGAAACTGAGAGTGATTGTGAGCCGAAAAAGAAGAGAACGTGTAATCCTGCAAAATATAAAGGAATGTTACAAAAAATTCTAAAGTTAAAGGACAGGCACATACTAATTATCGAGGAAAACAAATAGCTCCAAGATCTACTGGTGAAAATTGCAGGCAAGTTTACCATAAACCTTTATTCAGTTTACGTTTTTTATCGGGGCCTATATAAACCTAATATAAAGCTTCATTATTGCAGATGTAAGAAGGAATGTTTTGCGAATTTCAACCAATATGACATGGACATTTGCATTTCAAAAATTTACTTCTTTTCAACAAAAAATGAGCAGAATATATTTCTTCAAACACTTATTGATAAGTAAGATATAAAACAGAGGCGTCCTCGAAAAGAAAATGCTACACAGAGGCAAAATACTTTTCAATTCTATGTTTTAAAAACAAACTGATAAAGTTAAAGTCTGCAAGAAAGCATTTATCAGCCTATATGGAATTACTGAAGCCAAAGTTCGCAGACTTTGCGATTTGCTTAATGAAGGGAAGAGTCCCATAGATAAGAGAGGATGTCACCCGAAAGCAAATACAGTGCCTCCTGAAATATGCCAAAAAATACATGAACACACCCTCTGCTTTCCTAGGAAAAAGACACATTATGCAGGAAAAGACATTGATTATCTTGATGCACGATTGGATGTCAAAACAATTCATTCAATGTTTAATGAAAAATATCCAGATCTTGATGTAATGTACAAATTTTACTTACAATACTTTAATGAAAACCTTTCCCTCAGATTTGGTCGACCACAAGTCGACACATGTATAACTTGCGAAGAACTATCAACAAAAATAAAAAAATAAAACTTATCAGAAAATGCAAAACGTTCAGTAGAAGCTCAGTTAATGGTCCATAAAAGACGTGCCAAGAAGTTTTACAACAAAATTTCATCAGTTCAAGATCTTTGTAAGGAACGAGATGATGTTGCAGCGATAACATTCGATTTTATGCAAAATCTACCATTGCCTCACATACCTATACAAAAATTTTTTTTATTTGCGGCAATTATGGGTTCACTCTTTTGGTATTAAGGATTTAAAAACAGCAAATCGACATTTTACATGTATCACGAAGGCATTGCTAACAAAGGAGCCAATGAGGTTTGTTAAATGTTGATGCATTATATAAAAGATAATATTGGGCCAAATATTAAGAATTTATATCTTTTTTCCGATGGCTGCCATGGTCAAAATAAAAATAATACATTGTTGAGATTTATGTTGGCTTTGACTGACTCTAAAAGATTTGAAAAAATTTATCAGTATTTTCCCATACGTGGTCATTCCTTTTTACCAAATGACCGTGATTTTGGAGTCATAAAAAAAATGTTCAAAAGCATGATCGTATTTACGTCCCAGGAGAATACATTGATTTGGTTTCGAACTCCAGCTCAACATTTACAGTCATAGAGCTAACAACTGAAGATGTTTTAGAATTTAAGAAATGGTGGCCAAATTTGTACAAAAAAACATGTTTGTCAACTGAATCTTATGGAAAAAAGTCCCAAAGGACCAGAGAAAGTCATTTGCACCTTCGACATACATGAGTTTTCAGTATGATTCAGATCGAAAAGGAACTATCATAGCCGAGGGATATATTGATGGATTGATTAAACATTCATTCTCATTAATAAAGAAAATAACAACTTCTGTTTCACTTCCATCAACCAAAGCCTATGAATTGAAAGTGCCCATCAATAAAAAAAAATAGACGATTTAAAACAAGTTCAAGATAGCATTCTGGAAGAGCATATGCCATTTTATAACAACATTTTTAGCTGGCCAACTGCAAATGTTGAAAATAATCCAGATGAGAATGATGGAGAATATGATTATGTACCATAAAGATATTAAAACATGACAAATTAATGTATGTAAAATGTTCATAAGATTATTTTTAAGTGCAATTGTTGAAAATAATCCAGATGAGAATGTTGGAGAATATGATTATGTACCATAAAGATATTAAAACATGACAAATTAATGTATGTAAATTGTTCATAAGATTATTTTTAAGTGCAATTGTTGAAAATAATCCAGATGAGAATGTTGGAGAATATGATTATGTACCATAAAGATATTAAAACATGACAAATTAATGTATGTAAATTGTTCATAAGATTATTTTTAAGTCCAATTCTTAATTATAAGCAATAAAAAATATGATTACTACGATCGTTTTGGTTAAATTATACACCACTAAACCTATTTCTCGCTAAAAACTGTTTTTCAGGTTTTTTTCATTATTTCTATTAATAAACTGTAAAGGTTGTACGCTATTTTAATTTTTTACAAGTCAAATACTAAATTAAACATAAAAAAGTCCTTTAAAACTCATTTGCTTGTGTATGAAACAGTTTTTATTGATTTCTGAAAATTTATAATTTTGTGACTTACGAGGTTTTTGAAATGACCGATTCAATTATACATAACTAGCGGAGTTCCAGGAGTTTCCAGGTATAGTTGGCGTAGATTTGCCGGTACCCTATTTTTATTCCCGCAATGAGAAACATTTGTACAAAGTTTCATAAAATTCGCGCCAACTTTTTTCGGAATTAAAGCAAACCTAGATTCGCCCGCTCCCTACCAAGAAACGAGTGGATTGAAGTTTATTTGCACGTACACTATTTTCATTCGTCCGAAAAGATTCATGTAAACCAGGCTTCATTAATTTGGTTAAGAAATTGCTTTACTATACTACTGAACAACGCTAGATTATGTTAGAAACTCTGATTTTATTCAATTGCGAAGAGAATGCATATACTTTTTGCTCGAATCACCAGATACTTTAACTCCGCAGATTCAGCCTTTTATACAAATATCAAAAGTGAATCCGGAATAATATTATCATAAACAGAAGAAAGAGTAATGCCGATTGCAAAAGACATTGTCCAGAGATCTTGATTAATTAAAATCTCTGTTGTTTTTACGGCGTTTAAAAATTTAATATCCCGATTTAAAGGAAACAAGTTTTGTTTAGTGTGAAAATTAGTTATTATTTTAAAGTTATCTTTTTGTTTTCATTAAAGGCTATGGTCAGAGACATGGTAGTTGTGTGTTTAGTGTGAAGTATGCAACATGTAATTCTTTCATCTTTGGGATTTGTCATCATACTTTCAGAATTTCATTTAATGCTCCTGCGTTATTTAACGATGAAACATAAAACATGTCAAACAACTGGATTGAGATTCTAGGCCTTAAAACGGTGAAAACCCCATAGAAATCTTCTCCGTAATTTCCGAGTTTTTATAAAACCAATATATCCGGTAGTTATAGATTACATTTCAGTTAAATAAGAAATCATGCAGCCGTATCTTAGATGTATTTACTACGTTTCGTAGCCGACTAATTTTGTAGCTTACGTCTCAGTGTGATTCAGTTACAGCGCTGGCGTTACCTGTGGAAGTGCGCGTCCTTGTAAGAAAGTTTCCGTCATCGCCTTACGCTGTCTACTAACTCATCGGCGGAGATGAAAGTCGCCGGGTACTCCGCCCATTGTGCTGCTCGGTTCGGGGTAAGTGGAACAATAGCGAGGGGTGGGTGTCGGGTGTCGACAAGTTACCCGATCGACTAGAGTGGTCGACAATGGCATTGTTCGCAGCGCAGTCTCAGGGAAGAGAGGAACGGCTCAGGTTGCCCGCAAGGTAGCGATCGACAACCTAGGGCTCGTGCATTAACCCTTCACAAGCCAGACGTCTTGCGCAACAAAATGTTATAACGAATCGCGTACTTCTTCCTGACACCAGGTTAACTTCGTTACAGTGGGAGGATTTGTCTGAGAGAAGCAGGCTCAGTACTTTATTTTTCCACTCTCGTAAAACGCTTTTTGAGTCATCCATATTTTAAGTCACTGTGGTGAGGGGGCGCAATTAATTACGTGAGATGTTTTTCCGGAAATGTGGAACCCCTCCCTCCCCCGTGGTGAGATTCGGTGTGCCCCCCATTTTTCCCATATGGTGAGGAGAGATCATGAGGGATCACTCCCTCTTTTTTCTGTTGACGACCTCGCAATTTTTTTGTGACTTTTTTTTTAGCTCTGATGTCTTCAGGGGCTGTTAGGACTCCCGTAACGTAGGGATCGTCGTCATTTGTAGAGCCTTTTTTTTAATTCTACTGTTCTTCATGCCCTTAAAGAGATGACGTAAGATTTCTGTTGACCCCCTTCCCCCCTTTGGTGAGATTTCGCTGGACCACCCCCCCTCCCATTTCAACTCACGTAATTAATGGACGCCCCCTAATGGGGAGGGAGGGTCCTCAAAGTGATTGTGGGAGGGAGGAGGAGGGAGATGGAGTTATAAATTTCGTAACCTTGCATTGATTACATACAAAAAAAAAATAAAAAACAATACAGTAGTAGAGCAAGAAAAACCTGTGCATGTGTAACTTTTGATCAAAACGTATCGTAATTAAACTGCTCCAAAACACTGCATTTGGAAGTTTAAATTCCTAGACATTATTTGTTTTGTTACTTGAGATAGTAAAAATAAAAAGTACATAATGAAACTGTGCTGATAAAGCTAGAATGTACAAATTGTTACTTAATATTAAATATTTATAAATTATTATTGGAAGTATTTTTTTAATGGAATTCTTAAATTAAAATTACGAAATGTGTCATGTCATACCAGGGGGGTATTCGCACTTACTGGGGGGATTTGGGGCTCTTTACAGGTAGGCAAGAACAGCGTGATCACATTTCATCATCACTTCCTATTCTGCGGGTTGTCCTGCGTGTCCTATTCCATTTTTGTCGGTCCTCCTCCACTGTTCGCCTATAATCAACTTCCTTCTTTCCATATCTCTTCTCACCTGGCAGCTTAATTTGAACGTAATGATATAATTATTCTCCCCACCTTCTCTATTTCAAGAGCGCTTCTTGCCTCGTCCATTTTCATGACATCTCTCAGCTATTTCAATCCTTCCTTCGTTATCATTTCATCTATCGCGACATCCTTTAATCTCTCCCTCACATTTTTAGTTCTGATCCTATCCTACATCATAACATGATTCACAAAAATTGGATTAATAAAATAAAGTTTTAAAAACAAATGTCGTTAAAACTCATAGGATTAGAATCAAAATAAACTTTGTAACACCCTATTGACTTTGGTTTATATCTTATGCATTTCGTGTTCCTGAAGCGTAAGTTTTATTTTTTGTAAAGGGTGGCATTTTGTTTGTATATAATAAACAGTGCATGACCACAAAAAGCATTATAATATACCCTGAAATACGGTGAAAATGGAGAACAGGAATGAGGGTAAACTAGCTACTGAGATTAAACCAAACTGTTTGTATGCATTTCCATTGACAGTCTTCTTTTGACACTCCGTTGGTATCTCACTTGATAGCGACTGAAAAAGCAAGAATGGGCCTTCAACGCATAAACCATGAAGATAACGAAATAGACAGTTTGACACTGCGTGCTAAAGCAACAGCAAATTCAACAGCTATGGATCCGTGACGGTCAATTTGATTTCGGTTTTTAGACTATATTTCTAAGGCAGGTTCCAGCAAACTTTTTTACGGAAAGAGCCAGAGCACTAAAAAATCAAGTTTATTGGTCCACGTTATAAACTCGAATAGGTATATTTTTTTGATAGCTCGTCTTCTCAAACGGCAAAAACAGATTTTTTTTAGGAAGTGACATTTAAGATACTTAACATTTATACACCTATACTTAAAAAAACAATGGAGAAACTTTGTATTAATGTGAAGAACAAAATACTCGTGTCGGATTTGATCCGCGAGCTGTGGTTTGCCGAAACTTGATGTAAGGTAATGTTGGGTCGGTCCCCAAGATTCACCTCAATAAAGCACATTTCATACAAACTAATAGACTTCATCACACACAATAGCTTGGATTCATATGCAGGTTATTTTTATCCCATTAAATTACATAGTTGCCTAACAAAACGTCAAAAAATCGAAAACCTTAACACAGTGTATGGGCGTTCTCAGCGACGTATTACTGCAATGTAATCTCCAGGAGAGTGAAAACACAATGAACAAGACAGCAGTCAGCTGTCGAAACGCTGTGTTTTCTCGACACCATACGACTAAGCAAGAGTGTAGATTATATTTTGCGTATGGGTCTTAATGAAATTATAGTTTGTGTTGTTTCTGATAATCTATGCAAGCAAAGGTAAACGTTGTGGTTGGTTTTTACCTCTGTACAGATAAATCTTGCTATAGATAACCTTGCGTACATGTAAACGGAGGTAGTTCACTAGCTTGCCGACAAATCGCTTTCTACACGCGGTGATGACGCGTTTAACTGTACAAACTTAATAGATTGCGATTCAGTCACGGATTTTTGCGATAGTTAGTATAGCGACAAATAAAGTATCCTGTTCTTACATGCATCAGGCAGCACTGCTTCAAATATAGTTAACAGAGAAGTTTCGTGAACAGTACTGAGGTTAGCCCATAGATCTTCAACAACCATAAAATATGTCGAAGTACTGGCAGTTTCAATCAATGGTACAAACAAATGACGTGCACAAATGCGTTTAATAGAGTTACATAAAACTTAAATTCAGAAAAAGGAGGAGAAGTAACAGAGAAAATAATACTAATAATACGGATGTTCCTCCGTCTTCTTCTTACTATACCCTGTTCACTCAGCACTGACGGGTCAAGGTCATGTTCCCTTGACCGTACTGCTCACGTCACCTCTCTCTCGCCCTGCTTCTCCTAGATGACCGCTGTGTCCATGTGGAAAATTTCCCCTTCGCATTTGGGGTAAATGCAGCTGAGTGGGAACAGAGGAACTGGCTTTACGCCTCGTCGACGTCGAAATCTTTAGAGGCAGGAAAGGACTGGAGGCGAGGAACGGGAGGGAATTTGGCCATGGCATTAGACTGGAATGATTTGAAGAAAGGGTGGAAAATCTAAATCCGGATGGCTGGACGGGGATTCAAACTCACGTCCTTCTGAATGTGATGCCAGAAGGTTACCGCTCCCCCGCCACGCCCACCTCTGTTAACTGAAGCGGCTTTGGCAACATTTCCTTGATAGTTAATCAGTGATTTAACAGCATAAATCTCAAGGCTCACGTGCCTGAAGTCGCTGGCACAGTTAGTTATTATTAAAGCAGAAAACGATAACCACAAATAGCTAACGAAAAGTAGTTCTCAGTCCTGATTTGAGCTTTCCATATACCTGCCGTGTGTTTTAACCAAAACATAAAGTGACTTAATTAATCTGTTTCTTGATTTGATGAAATAAGAAACATCTTACTTTTCATACATCATAAAGGTAAAATCGGTAATTGAAGTTAACAGCAATGCATAGTACAAGAAAATCGTTGGCAGTGTTCATGTTGCATTTGCTGTTTCTGCGATTGCCGTTCGATACCACATGTCCTTGGTACCCACGATATGGGTCCCATACTACCCTGCCACACTCAGGCAATTGTCTGAGCAAGGTTTTGTATCCCAAACTCCTCACTTCCCTTTCCAATACATGCACAACATACAAATCCCTCACTTTCCCAATGTGTCCTGTCCGAGTTTATATTCAAACGAAATGCAATATTTATGTCTTCAACAATCAAACTTTGCACACGTTAACACTTTAGGCATTAAATTAAAATAAGGAGCAAAATACTGTCTACATTTCGTTTAAAAAAATCCACCCTCTGTCCCCCGTCAACCCCTTAAGAAAGGTTCATGTTTTCTTTTTTTTCAAATATTTTAAAATGGAAGTGAAATCGGCCAAAGTGGATAGTGATATTCCTGAAATTCCAATTACCTGTCAAAGGACGTTGATCAGATTCTATTCGGTCAATTACTGATTGAGAAATTTCAAATTAAAAAATCGTTTTAAACTTGGTATGGTGACACACAAATGCACAGTATTTTTCCGATCCCCAGGTAAGTATACTTTTTAACAAATGGAAAAATTATGTTTACATTTAGTTTACAAAAACACACCCCTCTTGATACAAATTTACAGGTGCAACTTTTCTGTTTTATGCATATATCTCGAAAACGATAGGAAATCAGCCATAGTAGATGTAGATAGAGAATGGTTACAACAATCCGATCAAACGGGATAAAGATCAGAACCTCCAGATCCAGCCCAAGAGCAACGGCGGGTTCTCTGCTAGTTAATACACTAAAATTTACATTTACTTGATAACTGAAGAACTCTGAGAAGCTTTTAATTTTTTCCTGTGCTCTTTGTAGTACGTCCGTTTATTCCAAAGCAGTTACAATTTAGTCAACAGCACCATTGCAAGGCGCTAAATTCCGCGTTTATGTGTATGACACAAAAAAAGCAAATCCTTCACAACGGAAGCGACATTCTATACCTCTGAACAAACGTTTCCACTCCTGTACGTTTTTTCACAAAGTTATCGCGTTGCCCATCCACGCTCTTAAAATGAAAATAAAGCGCGGAATTCGTCGAAATATGGATTAAAATAAAAATATCTCCTCGAAACTTTGTGCGGATCTTGTTGCCGCTTAAACAGTTCGCTTTACGCTCGGCTCTTGTGACGTACTTTTACAGTTTATCGTACTTTGAGTAATATTTAATTTAATTTAACTGTGATGGAGCACACGCTCCGGTGGCAACTTACCTACACATCCACTTTTCCCTTTTCCTGTAGCCGCTTACTTTTGCCCTCTACAAATTTCAGCTCTAAATTCTTTCAGCTTTTTTGATAAATTATTCATCACTTCACTTGATAATTAATTCCAATACCTGTCACCCATACATCAGAAAGAAAATTTTCTCAATCCTTTATGCATGAAATCGAGGGCCAGCTTGTGGTAACTTTCATCTTTTCCCTTCGATGCACCATTCTTAATTCTTCCACAAGTTTCTTTCACGCCTAATCACCAATATGAGCCTAGTACACTCCCAGCAGTCTCCTCACCCCACTTCTGGCTTCCAATCCTTTATCATACCAGTTACTGATTGTGTTCTGCGGTAATTTCCAGAGATAAGATTAGCACTAGCACTTTTTTTTTTTTTTTTTTTTTTTTTTTTTTTTTTTTTTTTTTTTTTTGCGCTGTCCACTTCTTGTATGTGATAACCAAAATGTGAGCCCAGTATTGTACCAATTCCCTCACTTCCCGGTAGTTCCTCTAATTACTGTCTCCAATAAACGAAGGATTTTTAAACCTTTTCCTTTCTTCACCTGCCCAGTTGAGTTTACTAGCAAATTTCATGCCAAGATATTTATATTACAAGCCTTCAACAAGCACTCTTTGATCACAATCAGCATTTAGTTCGGTAACTGTGTACCTAAAAGCTGCATTTACATTCAACCCGCGTTAGCCCATGTAGCTACATATCCTATACGGCCAACACGCAACAGTTCACAGTTCTCACATTTTTATCCTTAGCGTGATAAGTGCAGGGAATATAAGTCACAAATTTTCACAATTTCTTGCTATCAATTTCTTTTTACTATAAATTCATGTATTTCATCTGAATATATGTATTAACAGTACAAGTCAGTTCTGAATATTTTTTCCTAACAATTCAACATTGAACCTATTAGTATAAATCAGTTCGCATTTTATCCGGTATGTAAAAGAAGTGCAAGTCCAGTTATACAATAATAATAACTTTACCTGGGTGACTGATCTTCGCTCGGCATCTTTCGATTTCTGTTCAATATGAAGGATTTTGAGTAAAGTGTGATTAAAGTTAAACATTTTTCTTGAAGGCTCTCTATGCATTTTAAAGTGAACAGTTCCTTGCTGTAACCAAAGAAAAACTTAAACAACATAAGTAGGCTTACCTGTACCTGAAACTTCTACGAGATGAGTTTAGATGCGTTTCCGAGAGGTGCTCTTTTCTTGGAAGATCGTCTTACAAACGTGAAAAGTAAAACTTTATCTACATACGAAATTTCATTAAAATCGCTAGAGCCATTTCCAAAATCGTCTGGCTTACCACCTCATAAATTTCTTTTTAAGAACAATGCTATTATTATGTTAAGTAGAAATTTAATGCTAATCAGGAATTAATTAATGTTGCAAGATTAGTGGTTATTCTCTACAAAACTATGCTCATACCTCGTATTAACGTCACGTCTTTTAATCAACCGTGCCATTCCAAATGATAAGAAAACAATTCCCTCTAGAAGTAACCTTCGTTATGAACATTAATCAAGTACAAGGTCAGACGCTTCAATAGGCAGGATTGTATTTATCAGAACTGTTTTTTCGTATGTACACCCGTCCGTGGCTTTATCACGAGTTTGTAGATTCATTTTTGTTAAAAACGCATACGATCAAAAAGTTAACGATGATCACATTATAACTGCTAGTATTATTTTCAAAGAAGTTTTTTAAAGTAAAGATTAAAAAAAGACATCTGACAAAGCCAACATTTTTTTAAACATATATTTTTTAAATGTTTTATAACTAAACGTGCAGTATCTAATCATAACGACATTTTACAGTAAGAGTGATATTTATTACTTCAAAATAAAATACCTTCCATTAATAAACACTTCCATTTACTTATTTTCACATTATTATATTTCATTTCGGTGACTGACCACAACACTATTCCCACGGGTCAGCTAGGGTGCAAAAATTATTTCTTTAAAGATATAACAGTTCCTTGCTATAACCAGCTTACTAGTACCTGAAACATTTACGAATACGAGATGGCATTAGTGTCGTTTCCAAGGTACCAAATACAGGAATTGCTGATTTTCCGAAAAATCGCGTTTTTGCAGGGAAGGCACTTATTTAGGTAAAATTAAAAAACAAAACGTTATCTAAATATGAAATTCCATCGAAATCATTAGAGTCTTTTCCACATATATAAATATCTATAAGAATTGCTCGTTAAAAGATATAAGATTATATTATCTGTAAACAAGTTGATTTCTGACTGTAGCCGGGATGCTTCCTTCAAAAGGCCATGGCCGAAGTTATTCCTGCTCCTTGTCCCCAGTCCTTTCCCGCCTCTAATGACCTCGACTTCGACGAGGCGTAAAGCCATAAAAAAATTCTGACTGTATACCATTAACACAATCATTCATTAGAATAATAAATAACCTTGGGCCCAATACACTACCGCATAGCACTCCCATTTTCACTTCCACTTCTTTTGATACTGCATTTTCTAACTAAACTTGATTATTGTAGACCATCTCTTCCACAGTTGTTTGTTAAATTAATAATTATTCTTCAATAATTACGCCAGTAAAACTGTTTTTGATAATATTTATTTGACGTCAGATAAATATTATCAAAAACAGTTGTACTGGCGTAATTATTAAGAATAATTATTAATTAAACTCTTTGCTTTATACGTTTTAGGAATTCTTTCAACCAACATATCTATTTTTCATCCATATTATTGCTATTTTATGGCCCATTCTGTCAAATATTTAGTTTTGCACTATCAATCTGGCCTCCCTTGTCCATTTCATCCGAAATATCTTGCGTGCAGCCCACTAACTGAGATTCAAATGAATATCTTTGCATAAAGTCATGGTGTTGTCGGTTTGAAAACCAAGTTTCTTTCCTCATAGACTGACATTTCTGATGTGGTTGATATCAATCTAGCCATTCATTTACCTACCAATGATGTAAAACTGATTTGCCTGTAGTTTTGGACCCTATTTGTCTCCCCTCCTTTATGGGCCGATAGTACTATCGCACTTTTCCAGTCCTTTAATACGCAACAAGCATCCAAACTCAATCTAAATAACATTTGAAGTTAAAATACAACATCGTAGCCTGTTGTCTTTAAAAAAATCTGTGAAACATTATGTACACCAGTCTCTTTATACTTTTTTGGGTTTCTTAGTTCCTTCATAATATCTTCAGGATAAATTTAAAATTTTTGGTCTGCTCATTTCTAAATGAGCCGAAAAGCCGTTCTTTGATTTACAACTTCCCATTCCTAAACCATAATCCCTACTGGTCACATAGTGGATGATTTTTAATAGCTATGTAAAACAGTAAATTTCAGAAATGCTAAGCCAATCAGTCATTTGCTAGTGAACAATCATCCAGATTTAGTAGTTCCCTTACAGCACTTATCGCTGAAATCTCACTTCCTTTTATTTTTCTTTGTTTGTACATTGTTAAGTTTACTGGAAACGTTAACCAGAATACTTATTTTTCACGACATTTAACTTCAGTGTGCCAGAAACGATAGAATGATGTACAGTAGAATGTTTTAAAGAATCACATCACTGTTACGTTTTTCACTTCATTACTGCGAGAAAACTCCTTCCCGTGTGTTGGTTTCTGCAAGGAGCAAAGTCCTGAGCGAATGCATTAATCATAATATAATTTTGGTCAGTGTTACAAATGGAACAGCACGAAAATATTTCCGAGATCCTACGGTATTACAATGCAGATAACATAACTATTGACAACAGCAATGCTTAATACAAAACCATTTCGACCTAATGCTTCCTTATATTCCAATAAATGAACGAATGAAAAAAGAAACAATGTCTTTACAACCAAGACATCACATTCTCGATACCACAAATCCGAAGATACGAGGCTAAGTCAAGTATAAACCGGAATTTCACTGTAATTTTACTGGGTGAAAATATTACAGAAATATAAATAGATCTTTGTTCTGGTGCATTCCGTTGGTATGAAAATATTACTGCCACAGGATTGTTTTTTATTGTAATGAACATGTGTTAAAAGGATTGTATCGGAGAAGCGAATCGTTTACTTGGGGTTGCCAACTTGTTTGGAAAGAAGTAAAGCTTATTTATCTTCGTTAGAGTAAAAATTAAAAATAAAAAAAGTATTTAAAAGGAAAAAAGCATTTTTAAATTTAGGTATATTTTGCCTTAATTACACATTTTTTACAAGCGAGCGTGGTGGTGTAAGGGTTAGCGTTCTGGCCTCGCATTCGCGAGGACGGCGGTTCGAATCCCCGTCCAGATTTGGGTTTTCCATGGTTTCCCAAATCACTCCAGGCCAATGCCGTGATGCTTCCTTTAAAAGGCCATGGCCGAATTCCTTCCCATTCCTTGCCTCCCCATCCTTTCCCATCTCTAAAGACCTCGTTGTTAAGAGACGTTAAGCAGTTAAAAATAAAAAATAAAATATTTTTTTATTCCTTCTGGAACCTGCTACTAATTTTTGGTTTCCTTTCGAAATGTGATAACTGGTGCCACATCCTAGATCTAGATTTATAAATAAATAAACACGTTTTTAATTAAATTTAACGACGCACTTTCTTTCTTTCCCACATTTTGCATTCATTAGACTTACACTACCCGTATGTGTCGTGCATCAATAATCTCTACCATCTCCTCTTGAAAAAAATCGATTCAGATATGTGCATACTGTTTCGTTTTGTCATAAGCACTAATATGTCGTTTGGAAACTGATTACGCACAGAAGTATTCCGTTCTATTCATTATACATTTTATCAGCAATAAAGTAATTCTGCATACTTTATGGGCAGGATAATTCCAAAATAAAGTATGATACTTGATTATTTAGGTGACAACGCTACACTCTGTTCTTCATTCCGGGTGAAATGTCAGGACTATGCAGAGGTTTTCAGTCGAAAGCAATTTTTTTTTTTTTTTTTTAATTTCCTCAGTCAACGAGTGGAAAGAGCTTTGACGTTGTCATGCAAATAATCACACAGTGAAATATGATGAATACATATTTGAATTTCTGTGCTACCTTTCTTTATCCTAATTAAAACGATAACACGACATTATCGTTACTTAGCAGAAAAGATGGCTCTATTATTACCACCAAGTAGTTATGAAATATTCGTATATTTTCGCCCCTCGTAGTAAACAATTATTACTTCTAAAAGCACCACAGAAACCACAGGCATTTTATTAGCTGAATACAAATAATATATCCTACACACGGAGTTTTTACTATAATTGTAGCGTAGCGTCTCCTCATAAAACAAATTTGTTACATTTTAATGATGAAATTTCTTTATTTCATACCACTTAACACTTATTTAGATTCTATTAAAGTCTTTCTATTCGTTTGGAGGGTACAAATAAACATTTCATCAGTTTATTTTAAATACCTTAATCGAATTAAATAAATGGTTTCTGCAAAATATGGTGTTGAAAGAACTAACTTGTCAAAATACGGACTATCGGCAAAATATTTATTAGAAACTAAATTCATGGAAGAAGAAATTGATTGGAGAAACTGCGGAACTCCCTCAAGATATAGGTATTTCTTGCGAAAAAAAAGTGTACCTATGTTAAGAAATGAAATCTGAAAGTGTAAATAAATAAATATTTCCTAGAGATCATGACATGGGTCTATAACGCATTAGCATAATTATTCATGGCTTTACGCTTCATGAGTGTCGAGGTCATTAGAACCGGAAAAAAAAGGGGGGAAGGAAACGGAAATGAATTAGGCCATGGATTTTTAAAGGAACCATCTCGGCATTAATGTGGAGAGATTTCGGGAAAACATAGAAAACCGAAATTTGGATAGCCGGGCGAAGATTCGAAACTCCCTCCCGCGAATGTGAATCCAGATCGTAACCGTTCACTAGCATCCATGGCCGGCGCTAGGATTTTGGGGCCCGGAGTAACGAGTGGGGGCGCCTTTGGCGAATTCATCAGTTAGGGCACTGTCTCAGACCAAAATGGGCGACCCTTTTTTTTTAGCTCTACAACTTGTACAGCGGGGGGCCCCTACAGCCCGTGATCGGGCCCCCATCAGCCGGGCGGGCCCGGGTACATTTGACCCTCTTACCCCCTCCTAACGCCGGCCCTGCTCACAACGCACGGTATCTGATGATAAACTGGGATATTCCTGCGTTAATATGATAGGCATTTCGCGTAAGGCTGAGAAAATGGAAAAATATATTAAAATAAAAAAAAATCTCTGATAGGCCTTGTCGTGGGCACAGTTGATCGATACGTTAACTTCGTTAATCGTTATTCTGCTACATAAATAGTTAACTTCGATAATCGTTAAAGCGTTACGTTTTTGCAAATTTAACGCAAGTAAACCGTTAAAAGTTAACCATCCGAAAGCGGATCTAATGTTTATGTATTGCAATAGGTAGTCTATTATTGCAAGCAATACCTAGGTGCTATGTACTATGATGTGAATCGATAATTTGTCTACTCAATTTCCTTCTGGAAACTGAGTTTTTACTGGGGTTTAACGTTTTAACCAGCTTCTTAAACGTATCGGATTCTTCAACATATAGTGGAATCATGTTGGAAACGGAACTGTTTACGATACTTCGGTCCACACCATCTTGGAATACATAGGTGTCGGTAGCTACGATGCCAAATGTTTTAATGACGTAAACTTTTATTGGCAGATGGAAGTGAAATCAAAATAATTCTGCTGGTATCTACACCAGAAGTAGCCACAGCGCTTGAAGAAGGCTTTGAATTATTTTTCTTTTTTCCAAACGAGTTGGACCTGCTTTTACTTTCTTTTCAAACTGTTCACATTTCGATATATGCGTCCTCTTCATATGTTGTTTAAGATTATTAAGGCTAGACACGGGATCCTTGACTAGAAAGTTTAGGCAAACACAGTTTGCATTCATAAATCAACTGTTCTTCCAGTATTTAATTAAATGCAACATAAGCGCATAAATGTATCCAAGGATTTTTAATATTCTCGATGCTATTGTTAGTATTGCTGCTTTCACTAACGGATTCAAGAGCTTCAGTTTCCATGACGTAATCGTTTAACGAAAGTCAGTTTAAATTATTTCACTAACGAACACCAAGCCAATACCAACTAAAAAAGTGACATTTTCCTGGCAATAAAAAAATTAGATTATAAAATATCAAAATAAATCACCGATCGAAGTAGAAACGAGTAGTGAGCGCCGGTTTGCAGACGTAAAATAGAAATTCTCCAAAACTCTAGCTTTGCTGCCCACATCCACGCCATGCTATTACTTATCGTGAAATCAAAACCCTGGACGACTGCGCTTTGTTAAAAGACGATATTATGAAAATAATTGCTTGGTGTAAAGATTGGCAGTTGGAGTTAAACGCTAAAAAGTGCCAAGTCATGCGTGTAAGTAAAAAGGTGACACCATTTAACTATGAATATACAATTAGTGGTACTGTCCTTAGAACGGTAGATTCCGCTAAATACCTAGGGGTAACAATTCGTAATAATTTGTCGTGGAATGAACATATCGAGAATGTAATGGGGAAAGCAATTAGCAAATCGTATGCTCCGATTTCTAGGTAGTAATTTAAATCAATGCACTCCGGAAGTTAAATCGATTGTATACAAGTCACTAGTACGTTCTCACTTAGAATATTGTTGTTCTGTACGGGGGCCCCATCAAAAGTGGTTAATGGGGGCATTAGAGATGGTCCAAAGAAGAGCCGCCCGATTCGTGACAGGTATATATAGTTGGAGGGAAAGCGTAAGTGCGATGTTGAAGGAGTTAGGTTGGGAAGATCTGGAACACCGAAGGCGTTCTCGACGGAAGCAAATTGAAAAATTCACGACAGACGTATTTCGGAATGACAGCCATGAAATATTGCTACCAGCAACATTCATATCTCGGAATGACCGCGAAAATAAGATAAGAGAAATCAGGGCCAGAACCGATTCATTTCTGTAGTCAATTTTCCCACAAGCGCTTAGGGAATGGAAAAGAAAGGATTTACCGGGCGAGTAAACTTAAAATCCGACAGGAGTAGCTTTCGATAAAGCACTCCAGCCATCCTGATCTGGGTTTTCCCAGATCACTCCACGCGAATGCGGGGATGGTTCATCACAATAGCCCATGGGCGCCTCCTGCCATATCCCGTATATCCCACCCGTTTGGATAGGTGCAATGCACCCTCCGCCACACACTTTTAGAGAATTGCGGAGTAATAATAATAATAACAATAATGCCTAGCATACCAGTTGAATATGCATCACACTCGCACTTCGTATTACCTAATACATTCGCCATCCGAGTCACCGAACTGTGAGCGTGGGTGGCGTGCAATTCAAACAAACCAAATGACTTGAACTGCCAATGTAACGGACTAAACTTAACGGCTACTCAATTTAGGGGAGGTGACAAGGACCGTTAACGATTTTTTAGGTTAAATTAAAGATTAATTTTTTTTCAATTTTGCCAACTTCGTTAGTTAACGGATCAACGGTTTTCTGCACAGCTGTGTCTATAACCACACTGACGTTGAGATTAATATCGACAGGGAGAGAGCTGATGTATCGATAGCTTTATGATATCGATAAATAAAAAGCGTTTCCTAAGCGATAGCCCATTGGTAGGGCGCGTGCTGTCGAGTGTGTGTACCCATTACAGAGCAGTAGCAGTGAATACGGCAACTTGAAATGAGTCGCCGGTCTTTATTTTTTAAGCGGACAAAAGAGCTCGCTCCTGGCTGGGTGACTGCCGGCAAGACAGCGTCCAAGGCGGGCGCCCTTTGTGAAGTCGCTATTGTCTAAACTGTTGCATGTCATAACGCGTTTCGCAGCCGATTGAGCCAATTATTCGTAGACAATGGAGGGCGCAACTCTCCAAACAATGTTGGCTTTATAATCCACTTGAGAGGGGGGCGGTCGGCCTGGGAACCACTTTTCTCTTCGTCGTCCGCCGGTGTGGAAAACTTCTTGTTTGTGTGATCGGGCCGATTACGACAGCTAGGATAGCCCGTCTTTGCGCGCTGTTGGACCAACAAGGGCGCAGCCACCCAAGAAGAGGTTTCCATGTCGGATCACTCTGCTCACTGCCTTCTTCAGTTACAGCAACGCTACCGCCAGCTTCCCGGGGGTCCATGTCTGCAAGGTGTGCTATAAACGCTGTTTGACTGCTGGAAATCTTCGGCCGAACTGCAGACACTGAACAAAAATAATTAAATTTTTTCCCCTGCTGATTCATGTACACAGTAGGTAATAACAAACTTTCTCAGCTAATGAATTATTATTACTAGCTGATGCCAACGGTGTCGCGAAAACTGCGACCAGTGAAATTTGCGGCCAGAACTCTCAACAATGCTGTAGCGGTGTGAAATCGGTGTTTATTATTGAATAGGCTCAAACTGGTTGTATTGTTAACAGCTGACCATCCGGCCCTCTGAGCGGATTGTTACGTTTGCAGCCTATGTTTCTAAACAGCTGTTAACACTACAGATGTTTTATAGTTTATAATTATTATTAAAACACAAGTTTTATTCTGTCTTAAAAGACGAAGAAAAGAATTGTCATAACGAGGCAGATTCTTATGGAATCGTAGTAAATTTCATGCAAAATCTTCCTTTCCCTCACATTACCAGTGCAGGAAAAAATATTTTACTATCGGTAGTTGTGGGTTAACTGTTTTTTCATTTATTACTTGAAAACCAGAACAAGGAAAATCTATACCTATCATGAAGGCATTGCGAAAAAAGGAGGGAGTGAAGTTTCCTCTTTCCGTAATCACTTTTCATCCCCCAAACTGCAGAAGAAACCCATCTTATTCCGACGAATGTACAGGGCAGAACAAGAATCATATGGTTTTACGATTTGTATTTGGCTTTTCCCTGATACCTAAAGTACAATTAAGCAATATTTTCCAGTGAGGAGTCACAGTTTTCTCCCATGTGATCGTATCTTTACTGTTATCAAGAGACGATTAAAAAGAGTTGACAAAATCTACACACCTCATCAATATTAAAAAATTATTACTGAATCGTCTGCAAATGAAGGGAAAATTGAAACAGTTTTTTTGGGAGACAATGACAGCATCCTAGAGTTTAACAAGTGGTGGCCCAAGCACTTTAAAAAGTATGTGCTCCCAAGTGAAGCTCGGAATCAAAAAACGTTGGGAAAGAAGGAACGACAGCGCGAATTGTTTAAAATATCAGAACACTACTATTATGAAATGAATGAGGGAGTCCGTTTAGGTTATGATAAAATTGGAGAACTAATAATATTAAACACTTTTAAGTTTTGCGGAGCAACACAGGTATTGAGCTTCCTAACGCAAAAACTTTTGCAGACATGAATCGCATCAATGCTATAAAAAGGATGACATTAAGAAAGTGCTACAATATGTTCCTGAAGAACATATGCCATTTTCTATGATGCTATAATGTGGCCATCTGCCGAGAATGATTCTGATAATGATTAGTTACGTAAAGTAAAATATATAAACTGGTGGATTTTGTGCAAAACTACAGTAATTTCAATGGTAAATTAAATGTAATTTCATATAATATAACTTTTTAAACTTTTAATTTACATGTACTGTTCAAACAAACAAAATATCCATACATAATAAACAAAAGGTGAAAAAAGTAATGTTTTATTTATCCTCTTGGTTTATTATTAAAAGGGAAAATGTCCAGGTTACTTAAAAATCTATAGAAAGCACATAATGTACACAATAAATTCCAAATGTACGTCAAAAGTGTATTATATGTACCTTCATCAGTTGCAGTAAACATATTTTTTTTAAATAAATTTTAATAGAATTATTGTGTTTTTCCGTAAACCCATGAAAATTGACATGTGCCCTTAGACGACCTTGGCCAGCCCGATCTGGTTAGTACCGCAGTGGAGTCTCCGAACAGTGTTGCAGATCAGCAAAAAATTCAACTTTCAGTAACGATTGCGAAAAAATTCTAAGAAAGAATACTTAACTTACGAAACAAGGTGATGTGCTTTTTGATTCGAAACTTTTGCGTGTCTATTTTTACAAAAAATGGAAACTAATTTGGCTGTTTCGGGCGTGTAATGTAAAATGTTGTCGCTGATTAGTTTCCGTTCTATTTGTTCACGTAAAAACTTCCAGGCCACGATTTAGTGAGACCAGGTCGGGTTGTCTAAAGGGGCCTTAGAGTGATTAGGACGGCGCGGCAGTGGCACAAATAGAACAGATATTGGCCGCAGATTTCACAGATTTTAGGTTGGCCGCAAATTTCACTGGTCGCAGTTTTCACATATCCGATGCCAACGACTTCGTTCGTGATTGTAAAGAATTTTGATTAACAGCTACTGACATGTGACCACCATACTGCACGATGGGAGACTCGAGGCTAGTACCACAAACATAAACGACCTGTGCAGGGTATTCATGGCTGCAAAGTTAAAAACAGCGACACAAATGTCTCTGGTCGAAATATAAATTGCCCTCCGTAGACCAATTTGAACCATCATATCTCCCACACCACGATAGCTCCCGACATGACACTACTATGGTGAACGGTGGGAGACTTGAGATCAATACCATACACAATCACCAGTGAACTGCGATGGGTTGTTTTGGCTATAGAGAGAAATATAGGGACACATATGTCTATTTTTTATATGGTCCACCACTTTCAACCACCATATCTACTACAACCCCACAGCTACGGACATGCAATCGCCATAGTGCACGATGGAAGACTCCAGGCTACTACCACACACAAACGCCCGTGGTCTGCGCTTTGTAGTTCTGACTGCAATGTGAAATACAGGGACACACACGGCTTTAGTAGAAACAGGAAAATGCCCTAAGTCGACCACTTTCAACCACCATATCTCCCACAACCCCATAGCTACCGACATCTAATCACCAAAGTACGCGATAGGAGACACGAAACCACAACCACACACAAACACCAATGGTCTGTGGTATGTAGTTATGGCAGCAAAGTGGCATATACGGAGACACATGTCTCTGGTTGAAATACGAAAATATCCTTGATCGGTCACTTTCAACCACCATATCTCCCACACTCGCACTGCTACCGAAATTCGGCCAGCGTTGTGATCGATGAGTGACTCTGTGCTACTACCACATACAAACACCGGTGATCTGCGCTAGATAGTTTTGGCTGAAAAGTGATACACCATGACACATACGTCTATGGTAGAAATATGAAAGTGCCACAGGTCGACTACTTTCAACCCCCATATCTCCCACACCTCCATTGCTACCTACATCTAATCACCATAGTGCACGATGGGAGATTCGATGCTATTACCACACACAAACATCAATGGTATATGCTATGTAGTTATGGCAGGAAAGAGAAGTAAAAGGAAACACAAGTCTTTGGTCGAAATATTAAAATGCCATACATCGACCACTTTTAACCATCATATCTCCCACACCCTTACTGCTATCGGCATTCGGCCAACGTTGTGCACGGCAGGAAACTTCATGCTTCTTCCACACACAAACACCAGTGGTCTGTGCTTGATAGTGGTGGCTGAATACTGAAATATAGGGAAACACACGTCTATAATATATATATATATATATAAGATTGCTGTCATCAGTCTCTCTGTTGATTTGACGCAATCCTGCATTCCTTCCTATTTTGCCCTAACCTCTTCATTTCAACATAACCCTTATGGCTCGTTTGCACTAGGTTAGTAATGTAGTCGATTAGCATGCCAATTTAGTAACTAAACGGTGAACAATGAAAATTTAGTTGAGCAGTTTAGCCAGTAGTTTAGTTGAGTCGATCCGTTTTGTTCTATTATATCGAGCGAGTAGCACCACCACCCGCCACTGCCCACTAGCTCATCGAATAAACAAGTCTGAATCTATTGTTTAAGTCGAGTTCATTAGCTGCCGCAAAAAATGCCGTTTCGCTGGAGCGAAGAAACAATTTTAATATTTGTTTTTAAATATGTAGAACATGAATGTTTGTAGAATTTTAAGTCCCCGCACTATAAAAACAAACCAAGAAGCAATCTGCACACATGGATTTAGAAAATACAATAAACATACCTGTTTGGTGAGAAGTAAATTGAAAATTAAAAACATCTCCTTAGTGCAAAATTTTATTAATTATTTTATTACAATAGTATCTAGATTATACAATAAGATTTTATTACTATTGTTATTAGAAGTCCTGCCTAACGCGATATAAATCTTTTTAGTATTATATAATCGCAGAAGTTAAAAAAAAAGTAGTCCAAAAATTTAGGCGCAGGTACTGAAACAGTATACGTTCCTTCAGTAAAATGATTCAGTTTACTGGATGCATCTCTATGAAACATTACTTCAATTCCTTTAATGTTTCATAGATTCCTTCACACTATGATGAATTAGGTAATATTCGATTTTCCGTGTATAAATACGAGGTGTGAGTGTCCTTAAACTACATCCGGTGGCAATAAAGTAGAGAACTATCTGTAATTTTGTAATTGCCGGAACTGCACTTCTTTAATATATATCTTCACGCTGAATTTGCGACTGCATTTTCATTAAGACACCTTTTGGACACTCTCAAACTATTCTTAAGGATCTTCTAATGCTAATTCCTTCAGAAGACAATTTGTAGCTCCTAGTTTATCCCTTCTATTAACCCATTTTCGTACCGATTGATTTTTTTCTTCATCGCATGAACCTCTTCATCCATCTCTTCTAAAATAGCGATTAACATAAGCTGTATCAGCTCATTCATTTGATTGCGTTGCAGCCCGTTCATCCGGAAAAATAACACGAAACTTGTGTACTGTATTCGACCGTAGTGCGAACGATTTTTGAGCAGTAGCGAGTAATTTAGCTACAAGAATACTCGCCACTCGACTAAATTACGAGGGTGGTTTGAAAAGTTCTCGGAATCACCGCTAGATGTCAGTGCTAGAGCAACGAGGTTCCCGCGCAATAATCACACATCATTTGTGAGTGAACACGTGGCGCGTCAGTGCTCTAGCTGCAGGAGTGTGGTAGTGACGACTCTTTGTTGTTGTTCCCGTGTAGTGATTTGTGACAAGGGAAAAAACTGAGATTCGAGCAGTGATTAAATACTTTGTAAAGAAACGTATGAAAGCAAAGGAAATTCATGCCGACTTTCAGAACACACTAGGGGTCTCTGATCCTTCATTTTCAACTGTTGCCAAGTGGACCAGCGAGTTTAAATTTGGTCGGGGGAGCTTGGATGATGATCCACGTAGTGGACGGCCAAAAAGTGCTACGACCCCAGAATTTATTGCAAAAGTGCATAAAATGGTCATGGAGGATCGTCGACTGAAAGTGGGGGAGATGGCTGAAGCTGCAGGGATGTCTTCTGAACGGGTATATTATATTTTAACCGAAGAATTGGGTATGAAAAAATTATCCGCAAGATGGGTGCCGCGGCTCTTGACACTGGACGATAAACGCAACAGGTTGGAAATGTCCGAACAAAGTCTGGTCCGTTTTCAGAGCAACCAACGAGATTTTTTGCTCCGGTTTGTGACTAAAGATGAAACTTGGATCCACTACTATACCCCAGAGACAAAACAGCAGTCAAAGCAGTGGAAACATGCTGAATCACCACCACCAAAGAATGCAAAGGCAGTGCGTTCGGCCGGAAAGGTCATGGTCTCAGTTTTCTGGGATGCAAAAGGCATTCTGCTGATAGATTATCTTCCTACTGGCTAAACAATCACGGGGCAATACTATGCAAACCTCCTAGACCAATTACAGGAAAAGATACGCGAAACAAGGCCTGGTTTGGCAAGGAAAAACGTCATCTTTCATCAGGACAACGCTCCGCCGCACAAAAGTGTTATTGCCATGGCAAAACTTCATGAACTGAGGTACGAATTGTTGCCACATCCACCTTATTCACCTGATTTGGCACCATCAGACTTTCATCTATTCCCCAAGCTGAAAAATTTCCTCGGTGGACGGAGATTTTCTACAAGGGAAGAGCTGACAGCCGAATTGGAGAGGTATTTTGCAGGCCTGGAGGAATCTCATTTTCGAAATGGGATCAAGGCATTGGAACATCGCTGGACCAAATGCATTAGTCTACAGGGAGACTATGTTGAAAAATGAAAGCAGTTCCGCAGAGGTAAGATACTTAATTCTAATACATTCCGAGAACTTTTCAAACCACCCTCGTAATAGTGCGAGCCAGCCTTTACAACCTAGAACCTGAGTTATTTGCTTCTTATATTCTAACCCCTGTCTACCTCTACAGTTTTTACCTTCGACTGTTCCCTCCACTAACAAGTTAATATCACCCTGTCTCTTCTTTCTGTAAGACTCTTCCACAAACTTCTTTCCTCACCCATCATTTACAGACCAAGACAGTTCATTTCGTAATTTTTCCGTCCCTTAATTTTCAGCATCCTTCTAAAGCACTATATTTCGAATGCTTCAGTTTTACTTCTTTCTGATGTTTCTAAAGACCACGCACGCTTCGCTAACTAGAGTGCTGTGCTCACTACCAGAATTCACTTCCTTCTTATACTACATTAGATCCTATCTTTATATTTAATCCACAATTATTTCTATCATTTCTGCTGCATTTCATCACTTGATTTAGTTTATATTTCGCCCAAAATCTTCCTTCAGTATTTAGTTTATATCATTCAGTAACTTCTCAAGATTCTCAATCTGTTCTGCTAACAGTGCAAGGTCATCAGAAAATCGTAATATACTGATTTTTTCTCCTTGAACACTGATACCACATTCAATTTTTTTTTTTTTACTTCCTTTATTTCTTCATATACATACAAATCCAATATTAATGGTGAAAGATTATAACCTTGTCTCACACCCTTTTTAACTGATGCATTTCTCTCAAGGTTTTCTACTTTTACTATAGGCATTTGATTCTTATATAGATTATAAAGTATTCTTCTAATTAGATATTGTAGAGCTGATTTATTTAAAATTTTGAACATCTTGTCCCATCTAAAATTTTCAAAAGTTTTTCTGGACGCCATAAAAGTATTTTTGTGTTCTGAAATACTGGATGTCGTGCAGATTCCAGCCACTGATTATTCTGCTTTGCATCTTTCTTTCTTCGAATAACTCTTTATGGAACAATGTAAACCACGTTTATGCCTAATAATTTTCAGTCTTCTCTGTACCCATACTTCTTTCATCCTCATTATCTTCAACAAAAGCGTCAGGACGCCAGGATCTTCACACTGCTATGCAGATTTCTAGAAAAAACTGTGAGATGGACATTTGAAACTACAGATACCTATGAACATTGGTGTTCGTAGATATCTTATAACTGTAATCATGTACTTAACAATAGATATCAGATGATGTATGGTAATAGTGATCATGTACTATAGGTGATAGATACTTAAGAACTGTGTTATCGACATATTTGTGAAAGAATACTCATAAGCTGTATTATGGCTGTATGGCTTACTGGCCCATTGCCAATAACAATTTAAAAAAATCCTCATTGTCTTTCCTTCTCTTCCTATGACCACTTTATTCCACTAGTTGATTTTTTCATTCTTTCCTGAAACCTATTTCTTGGTTTTTACCTCTAAAACGTGTTATGTCACTTACTAAGTTTGTATTGATTCCAGCATTTTTCATATTCTGGAACCGCGTGAGTTTGGATTTGTAGCTGTTTATCAAGTCAGACATCTGTTTGGTTAATTTTTCGTTAGTCATTCAATTTATGTGAGCATAGAATTATAATATTCTTTTTCTTATTACGTTTGTTGGTTTTTAAATTTTAAAATATACTTTTTTATGTTAATATTTATTCCGAATCGCTATTGATTTTAGACCCTGATGTTTTTCACAAAATTCTTCTTTCGATATTTTTAGTGTTTAAAATCTTCTTAGTTTAGGTGTTTCTTCTGCATAAAGTGCTTTATATATTATAACACTGTTTGCTGTCAACCTGCTACCTATCGTTTTGCTCAGAATTCCAATTTCGTCCTTTTTCTTCAATATTCTTCTTAGCCCATTCGAATAGATTACATGTGGATATTTTTCGTTCCAATTTTCGAAGTCACCACAAAATAAAACTCACGGGACCACTAAACTTCACTAAAATTCTACATTTACTTTTTGCATGAAACGCGTTCAACGAATAATGGATAGTAATTTTCTAACACTTTTATTTTAATTTTTCAGCCTTGCAACGTCACATTAAAATAAAACCTATACTAAGGACCTTGGACTGCACATTATCTGCAACCCATCAAAATTCGACCAGTTCAACGAAAATTGGATACTAATTTGCTTTCCGACTTACATCAAATTAAAACTCTACGATACTCCGTGAAACATGATTTGCGCTTGATTAAAAAACCCATAAAAATCCAATCTGTAGTTTTTGCGTAAATCCCGTTCAGCGAAAAATGAATTCTAATTTGTAGGAAAATGTATCTTAAATTTCTTGGTTTTCTGAATTCACTTCAAAATCTCGGGTTGTAAATAATTCTAAACCTCATCAAAATCTGACCATTATGTTTTGCGTGGGTGGATATTGCCCTCCAAGAGATAGACAGGATAGGCTTTCCTGTGATTATGACTGATAATTATTCATTGAGACTACCTCTTTTAACTATCCCTTCTCTTCTGGTAGCTGTGCAATACGTGACCTTTCAGGTTCTTTCCATGTTTGTGTAACGGTCTTTATTAGCATCAATATCCTCAAGCTGAAAATATAAACAGATTAAGGTCAAAAAAAATTCTATTAGATACTTAATATTCCTACGAAATTTCCTACCAATCGAATGATTATTGCGCGTGTTACAGTCTTATAAATTTGAATCATAAAATCAATATTGATTCACTAATATTATCCTTAATTTATGTGCCGCTATTAATAGGTGACCATTTCAAGTACTTGGCTAATACTATGCTCAAAGATAAATATATATATTTTTAAGTAATCTTAGAAGGTAAGAACATCTCCTTAAACAATAATAATAATAGTTCGATCAGTGGTAGATGCAGGGGGGGGGGGGAAAGGGGGCTAAGGGCCACTATCTCCCTCCCCCAAAAGCATCTAGGTCACTCCAGATGACATCGTAATTTTGGGGACCTTTTTTTCAAAAAAAAAGCTTTACTGTTCTTATGAGGGCGGCAATCTGAAATAAAATGTTGACATTAGATATCTGTCATGGACCCCCCCCCCCCTCCTATTAAGCCTACCATCGCTCAAGTCAAATCCCTCTCCAAACCAAAATCCTACCCCACCCCCAAACCAAAATCCTCCCCCCCCCCCCACACACACACACAAAAAATCCTGGATCCTCCACTGCGTTCGATATGCGCGACAAGGACATATTCCTTGCTGCAATATGCATAGTGGGAACAGTCTTGTTGGACGCCAAACTCGCTCGTATAGCACTTCAAACAATATCTGCTATAAAATATATTTTACTATAAAATCACAGTATACTTAATATGTCAAAGATTATATGCCACACACCAACTCCGTTGGTAGAGAGGTAACGCTTCTGGAGGACGCGGGTTCAAATACGCTGATTTCGGTTTTCCATGGTTTCCCGAAAACACTTCAGGCGTATGGCCGGAGGGTTCTTTCAAAAGTTCAATGGCCGAATTCCTTCCAGATCCATGCTCCAATTCTCTTATGCCTTTAATGACTTCTTCGTCGACGAGCCATAAAACCATAACTGTAAAAAAAGAAATACGTTTTCTTTTTTGTTGTTAACAGCACTTTCGTAATGTAATGTACCTTACAGCATATGTTCTTTGAAGAGATCAGATATCGTTAGTGAAGTAAAGAAGATATGTATTTAACCATTTATTGAATATGGTTGTTTAATGGTTTTCGTACATTAGAAATTACTTTCAGCGGGTAGCAAGCACCATAACAAAATGCATAATTCTAAAAACTATTTTTAAAAATAAAATAAAATAAATAAGCGCAGTTTGTCAGTCTAAACCACGTGAACCATTATTTTAACGGGAATTTAAAAATACCGAAAATCTGCCGGGGAAAAATAATTAAGAAGTTACAAAACTGTCTAGTTGATTATTTATTGAAGATTTAAATATTTCCTATGCAACTTTGGTACAAAAAAGTTCATATCTGTCGGTAGTGTTTAATTCACGTAACATTTGAAATTTATCAAACTTTCCAGTTACTTAATTTGATTAACAGTTAGGTACGCCTATTCGTTAAACAAAGTGCAAAGAATTAGTAGCAACTGGATTGGCGTTGGCAGTACGCAGAAAGTGAACAGCCAAGCCAGACGGCTGACTGTAATTGTGCAATTTGCCGGCAGATGGCTGCGAACAGACCGCCAAGATGGCTATCAGCCAGAGATAAATGCGCGGGAGGCCAGACCCACGGGGAACAGAGATATTACAGCTGAATATTAATGGAGGCGCCACCGGCGACGTCAAGGAATGTGTTTTCACGCCCCGTCAACTCGCAGAGGCACCGCTGAAACTTCACACACATTTACATACATATTAGCGGGCTCGGAGTTGCAGCCAGCGAGATGGGGCTTAAACCACGATTACTTCACAACTTCTGTCTACATCTCCACAATTTGCAGCTAGTTCCTTCAGGTGTATGAGTCGGTGCTTAAATCTCAGAAATCTCTGCTATTAAAGAGATAAGTAAGATCGATGTTGAGATACTGTCTGAATAAGAATTAACCCGAGTACTGTCCTGGAATTAGGCTTACATAATTCCACCAAGTGACTGAATGAGCTCTGCCGGTTTCGATATTGAAAACCATGTCTACTGTCTTTGTAATACGCAGTTGCTTGCTGTTATATGGGCACCTATTGGAAAACAGATGCAACGCTAAACCTGTTATCTATAATACTTGCATTATATCGCGTATTACGGGAATAGATGTTTTGTTACTTGCATCTAGGACAAATTTAGGCTACTTGTAAGTCCCTGAACGTGTTTTGAGTATGGTCACGGGTCTAGAATTTCTATTGTCACAGATCATGACAGCTAAACCAGTTCTGGCTGAAATATGTGTGAACTTGACCTGTATTTCCCCACCCTAACGGTTCGCACTGTAAAATTTCAAAAATGTCTGTTTAGTTTGAAGAGAGCCAGAATGCGTAGAGACATATATGCGCAGTCAGACACGGCCTATAAATATATTAAAAAGATCAATGGTCGTGATCATTTGATCCGATATGGGTGCGGACTTAAACTGTGTTTCATATTTCGGGTTTACATTCCAAAATATGAAGAATTTCGGTTGAGTTTGAAGGTACGCAGAATGTTACATGTATGACATAGAAATGTAGAAAAAGATCTTGATGCCCTGAATCAATCTGGGTGATTTACGAACGTGACGTCATTTGTTTTGATCTTCCTAAAATAGTTAGCTGGAAAGAAATGTTCATAGTTCGAAATGGTACCTTGTGAAATGGCAGATTTTGATGAAGAAGGTATTAATTAACTGCCGTACAGTGCGATGGGGAAAAAATGTATAAGCAATATTGCTATTGCAGGCTATGTAGAAAGACTGACATCTTCTTCAGTTGTGAATCCAACGGACTAACAGCTATTGAGTCAACTTCGACGCTACACTTCTCTTCACCAACAGTGCGTGGGTCTATCCGATGCCCGCACCCGGGCACAGTCGTTGGTTGGCTGCCAGTGGGCAAACACGCACGACGCACCTTGGCAGATTTCCAGGCCACGTTAAGTGAAGGCTATTGCCTCTGCTGAATTTATCAGCTTCGAAATTTTATTTCTTCCTTGATTACTGATTCCGCAAAATGTGACGTCCTGGCCAGTATCTCAATGTTTTTAAAATCCATGCCCTGGCAGTGCCATTAGTCAATTGCCAATTTGTTGTACTGTCCTATGCGGAGATAGATTCACACATGAAAAAGACGGTCCATTCATAGAAATATTGTGTTTGTAACCATACAATCCGAAGGTACACCCGCGAAGATTTTATTGTAACCACATGCGGGTGAAGTCTCTGTGCTTAAATGAACCTCGCTCTGTAAAATCATATACTGTTATTAAAAATTACTTCCGTGATTTTGAAAATTTATTACATGCATGTATTAAACATATGATTATAGTTGTTTCACAAATTGGTATGGCTACAGTCCCAAGTTTTGTTCTTTATAGTCCACTATCCAGTAGTATCGTTTTCCATTGCCAGGTGTCATAGTTTTTGCCATAATTATAGGGGCTAACGGTAACAAGCTAAGCTGAGGTCCATTTTTCTAAGCTATTGAATTCGTTACAGAAATTTTTGTCTTATTTAAGTTACACTTATTTTGGTTAAATTGTTAATTTGCTTTTTTTACATTTGTCCTTTCTGTTGGAACTTTTTGAAAAAAATATATGGATTTTGTTGGGCTAGTATAAGCCCTCCTCCTCCCCCTTTTTCAGTCATATTGCCCAAGAGAGCGTATGAGTTGATTATCGCTCTTTTGTGTTTTATTGTAAAATTTTGTAGCTATCTTCTCGTATAGGTAGCGCAGTCTTGAGGTTTCCCCAATTTTGTGGAGAACATCCGTCGGGAATCGCATAGTGTACAGCTCTTTTTAGTGCCCGATTTTGTAATCTTTGGAGACGCTTCATGTGGGTGTTGGCTGCGCCAATAAAGAGCGAACCAGTGCCTTGTATATTTGAAGTACACATCTGGGAAGGAGGAGTGGGGGGGGGGTGAGGGGAAGAGAGCTACCTGTGTTTAGTACGGAGTACATTTGCCCCAGTCTCTGGTGCACTATGCTGTTCACATTTTCAGTTAGGTGAAAGCTTTTTGCACTCTCGAATGTAAGTAAACTCGATCTGTTACCACTGTCCAATGTCGCTTTTACTCAGGATATGGGAAGACTTAGTCCTCCGACAATTCGATTCGCATATTGTATGCACAGTTTGTGGAAAACGGGCGTTTGTATAAACGAATCGCTCAGAGATCGGATCAGAGATGCTTTTAAATGCAACTCTGAGAAATCGATCACGCAAGATGTTAGGGAACTGGACATATCGTTGCCCACAATTTGGAAAACATTACTAAAGCATAGGCAGTGAAACCTTATCCCCGCGTGTAACGTTGTATGTAGTGAGGAATCTACTACCTGTGAAGATGTATCCAGAGTGTCAAAAGACATTTGTAATACATAAAAACCTCTTCATGTCCTACACAATAAACCAATATTCTTATTTCTATCTAAGTTGTACTTCGAGTTCTGACTTTTCGAAACCCCGACAATCATTCGTAACAACCAAGTAGGCTATAGTAGGATATAGAGCTGTGGGGAATAGTAGATTTGGCCTGTAGCTTCTTCTGCATGGATATAGATATAAGAACGAATGAGCGTACTGTAGATGTTTGGGTTTTTGAGCGGCAATATTAAAGGCTGTAGATATGTCTAAATGCAGACTGTATTACAGCATAAAACACGATGAACTTAGTTTTTAATAATTTTTCTTAACGAGTTCCATATTATTTACGTCATTACCATTACCTCCAGCTCTTCATGTCTTACTAACCCCGAGTAGCAAAATAAAAACATAAATTTCACCCTAGAAGTTTCCACGGTTCTAGCTACTTTCATATCTCACGTGTTCCTCTAGCTTTCTGAAGAAACTGATTTACGTTTTCCGTTTAATTTAACCTATTATACTTCCGAAAACTGAAGAAAGAAATAACCAAAGTTACGTGGTCAACAATAATATTAACAGAATCCAAAGTGTGGGGTGTTTATCTTTGATGTAATGTGATCTTTGATGGATATCTGCTCAGGTTAAGAAAGTACTGCTTATTTTCTGATAAAGTGTGATCTTTGACGATTGTCAGCTCAGGATACGAACAGATTATCATTTATTGCTCCGTCCATCGTTGATTAGACATACTGCAGACTTTTCGTTAGACCCTAAGCTTTCATACTGTGAAAATCCCATCCACATCGTTTCAGTAGTAATTGCGTTATATCGTAACGGGCGTCTATTGATTACGTGAGGAGTTTTTCCTGAAATTTGTTCCCTCCTCCTCCCCCCCCCCTTCTGTGGCGAGATCTGCTGTGACCACCCACCCTATGGCGCTATCTTGAAGGGCCACCCCTTCCCCTGCCGACAACCTTGTAGTTTTTTTAGACTTTTTTGCTCTCCTATTTCAAAAGAGGTTACACCCTCCCTAACGTTGGGTTTAACGTCTTCCATTTCACCTCACGTAATTAGTGGACGCCCCCTAACGAAGAAATCCGTATGAAACAGCCGCTTATGGATTTGTACATTATGTACTAACGATTGTTGAGACGTGACAGTTTCTAGTAGATCAAGGCAAAAATCATCAGTGAGCCTGCAGGAAAGGCTAGAGTGTACGGCTGCTCGATGGCTTCCCATATAAAACTTTATCCCATTGTGTGATGCCGGCGAGCTGGGGATATCGCATTGGTGTGCGGGAGACAATGGGTGGGTGGCTTCCACAAGACACGCGCGGCATCGGTCCGCCAGCGCTGGATCCCATTTTCCAAGGCGAGCTCTTTTTTCCGCTTCCATTTCGCATTCAGCGCGGTGCTGGTTGTTAGCCGAGTTCCGGACGAGGATGTGATCACGTTTTGCATTGTGCGTCTACCGTATCGGGCGCGAAGTATCGGCAAAGTCCTGTGATGGGAAATGAGCCGCCCAGCCTGGCGGTAATCACGTACGCAGTGGTACCAACATACCGCCACTAAGCTGCCTCCGACGCTGCGCCCATCCCAACACCCCACTTTTTTCTGGCGTCGAGCTTATCTGAAATGCAAAAGGCCAGTTCGATGCGCGCGCATTAATTTGCAGATGATATTTGTCAAGAGAGCTCTGTCGACGCTAAGCCAGGAATCACAATGTTTACGGCGTATTAACTGTATATTTACGTATTCCGCGCACAAAACGTATTAAATTTGACGCGCGTGCTTTTTTGCCGTCACTCCGTCCCGCCACGAGTGAATACATATTTATAATTACTGTGCTATAAAATATCGGATTATTCCGCCGGCGTCGTGGTTTCTTTTGTCACATTCCCGTCACTGTTCTTCAAAGCGGATATGTATTTTGAAATGCGTGTTGGAAATGGCAGTTGACAGCTCGCTAGGGAGTCGGGAACAGGTAGCTGCCAATGGCTTACACCAATGGTGAGCCTGTCACGTATCTGACAATCCATACAGACCGGCATATTCTCTGCTTGCGGTTGAATTAACTGATAAAGCGAAGAAACTTTATATCTACGTTTCGAAACCCTGCACAACAAAGACTATTCCTATCTGCCGATCACCACGAAATACGTGATTTGAAATAGATAAGTAATTAAATATGTAATAAGTTAAATAGGACCTTAGGTGTGGTACAAATGTTTAAGGACAAAAAACAAGTGAAGACATAGGGTATAGGAAAGCTAAATGGTAAAGGTAACGAAACAGAAAATAAATTATAGGCCTAACATTAAAGAGTGATCAACTGTCGAAAGTGGGGAAGATATACTAAAAGCAATTTTATTATTTCAGCAGTTAAACGTATGTAGGTAAAGATCGATAATTGTTGGGGTTTATCAAAATGGATTTCTTCAAATTTAAAAATCGTATTAAAATAAGACGCTGGACTAGAAATGCCAAGCTCAGATTGCATAATCATAAAACCTGAAGCTCTATACATCAGCAAAGAATGATTATAAATAAACAAAAGGCATCTACAGGGTGTCCAGAAAAGGACTCCCTGATTTCAAAATTAAATATCTCGAAAACAAAGATCGATAGAGGAATGCAGTAAACGGTATGTTTATTGTGACAGCCGTAAGAATTGTTTACAGCAGTGTGAAATAATAGTTACAAAAGCTGCTAACAGATGTACGTTGTATAGCTCATATCAGCATACATAAGTGAAATAATCGTATGAAAACAATCTTTGCAAACAATCACATCACAATGTTTTCAAAATGTTCACCATTGGCACTACAGAGGTGGCGCAAACGAAGAATGAAATTCGCCATCACATTTCGTAGTGTCTCGACCGAAATGGATTCTCATGCCGTAGAGATCGCCGATTCCAGCTCGTCCAGCGTGGCGGGATGCTTCGGGTAGACCATGTCTTTCACTGTGCCCCACAAAAAAAAGTCACAGGGAGTCACATCCGGCGAATATGGAGGCCAATCCATGCCTGCACCAGTAAATTCGGGATATCCCACAGCAATGACTCGATTCCCGAAGTATTCCTCAAACTGCTGTATACACTTCTTACACGATAAACATACCGTTTACTGCATTCCTCTATGGATCTTTGTTTTCGAGATATTTAATTTTGAAATCAAGGAGTCCTTTCCTGGACAGCCTGTAGTAATTAACATGTTGATTTAAACGAAATACATGTCTTTGAGTGTTCTCTCAATTAATTTATTCGCAGTTGCTTAACTAAATAGAATTGTCACACATCATTTCGGTCGGAATGACCAAACTTAGCTCTTTATTAGTACTGATAGCAGAAAGAAACAAGTAGTTAATGAGTTTAGTGTGACTAAATAAATGTGAGCTAGAGTGCCTTTTGTCGGACAGGTTTGTGTGTGTTGAGGGGTGCGTAAGCGACGGTAGCGCCGAGCCAGGTAATCAGGGCGTCGGCGCCGGTGTCATTAGCGGCGCCGGGGGCGTCGCGGCGGCGTGAAGAATGACGCGCGAGGGACAAAGGCGTCTGCAGGTGGCGTCGCCGGCACCCCGCCACAATGCCGTATTCACGTCTCCTTCGCACACGGGTGAGAGTCGCGCGGAATACGGTATCGGCGAGAGAAAGGAAGTAAGGGAGGCGCCAAAAACCTTGTCAATTCGGAGGGATACATATTGGGAGGGCCCGCTCCCCGGGGGAATCTCTGTGTCTGCCCTTTGTTTCCGGCTCTGCTTTAAAATTCTCAACAGCATTTTCGATTTGCCAGTCCACGGGCGAGGAATGGTCCTCGGCGGGCGCCGCGCGATGTGATTGGCCGCCAGAAAATTGGCGTCGTCGCGGCCCGGACGGACGGCCTCGCGTGTTTTCCGCCGGTTGGATCCTCCCCAGGCGTCCCGACGCCATCTGCCGCCCCTCCCTCCCTCGGGAGAACACGTCGCGAAAGGAGCGCAGCGCGCTGACACACTGGTCATCCAATGCTCGGAGCAGCGCATTGTAGTTCGCACAATAATAGATGCGGTGGTATTTCCCAGTATCATCGGTAATAAATTCTTCGAGATATGTTATGCTGCGTTTGTCGAGACGTTCTCCAACATTCCTACCTAGACAGACTGATTAGACAGACGCAGGGTGTACGTAAGTATGAGTAAAAAAGATGCACGAAGTATTACAACATCGGCTGTCTTTATTAAAAATCATTTGCAGCTGCCGTTATATAAACTGCAAAATGCACAATCTGATGATAGTGTCACTCTTGAATCGAAACGTCAGAAGAAAACTTGTGAATATTTTATCAGTATCACGACGACAGCTACTAAATAAAAAAAAATAAAAAATAAATGGTAGTTATCTGACTACATGTCTCATTAAGAGTACGAGAAAACAGAAGAAAAATTAACCGAATAAAGAAGTTAAACAATCACGGGTGAAGCCATGGCTATTTTTTCTTACGATTTCCATCTTATTCATAACAAAGTAAACGAAGAAACACACAGTCTGCTCTGAGCCGTCGAACAGTGCGGATCGTTTCCTTGTTTACACGCCGGTCTAAGTGGTGCGAGCAAGCTATCGGACTTCGTGTACACACAGTGGTTAGTGTTTCTTCGAGCTTAAGTTACCGCTGCTGTTCAACTACACAACAGGTGGAATATAGTGGGTGAATAGTGCAAGAGGTGTAAGCCTAAGGGCTTACAGGATGCAGGAGGACACGGAAGGGAGCACAGCAGAGGAAACAGCAGATGCTATCGCTTCGGCCCTTCAAGTGTGTTATACGCCGATCGAAGTTGACATCGTAAGTACGCCGCCCATTGCACTTCCAGATTCTGAAAAGACAACAGTTATAAAGAAACGCAAGCTACGTGCGTATGCCGACATAGAACAGCCAGCATGCATAAGTACCAGATGTGAAAGAGCCCCAACTGGGGAAATTGACCTAAATATGAATATTAATAGTGTGCCATTTATACCTACTAACCCCTCAATTGCCGCAAGCGTTTCAGGAAGTGAAGAGATAGCCCAATCAGAAATACCAATAACAACTTATACTAACAATAGCAGCCAAAACGCAATAGCTATGGGATCTAGGGATTTACCAACAGTCAATTCCGCAAATGTGCAAGCAGCTTCTACATTGGGAGAAGAGAAATTTAGGTATTCAGAACATGACACCGGTCCATTCATAGTCTATGCAGAACAGATAAATACAGAAGAGCACCCAAATAGGGGCGCCCTCGGACGTCTTCATCCCATGTCCGTTGGTAAATTTATCAGGAATTCCATCCCAGCAATGAACCATTCGATCCTTAACATATCAACCAAGGGGAGGAACCGTGTTCAGATTGAATTTAATAACTATAAGGCAGCAAACAACCTGGCATCAATCACCAATCACCCTCAGAATATAAAATTTTTTATACCACGCTATTGTACTGTTAAAGAGGGGGTAATAAGAGGGGTAGATACTAGATTAACTGAAGAAGAAATACTAAATGTCATAGATTCCGATATTGAAGTGATAGCAGCCAGAAGACTAAAGCGTAAGATCACAATCGACGGAATACATCAGTGGATACCGCGGCAAATGATATGCATTACATTCAAAGGACAGACCCTCCCACCACATGTCTTCATTCACTACACCAGATGTCAAGTCGAACCATATGTTCAAAGAGTAACTCAGTGTTATAAGTGTTTGAGATATGGTCATGTCAACAAGCACTGTCGCAGCAATGCTAGATACGCTAAATGCGGAGAGGCCCATGAAACATCCGGGTGCAACAAAACTAACAACTTCCACTGTGCAATATGTAGGGGAGACCACATAGCAACATCAAGCTCCTGCCCAGAGTTTGTGAAACAAAAGCGCATCAAAACCCACATGGCCTATAACAACCTTAAGTTAGAACAAGCCACAGCTCTAGAAAACCCAACTTCCTACGCTAAACAAGCTGCCAGGCTTCCCTTTACCCCAGACACCTCCAGCTTCCCCCCAATGCGCATACCTAAACCCGGAAGTCCAATATCCACCCCCATTCAAGCACGGGCAATAGCGAGGCCAACCCCTAACTTGCAAGAACGATTCAATAAGCAAGCCAGAACCGAGCCTCCTTCCAAGCAGCAGGCGACCAGAAGCCAAAACATAAAGATTCCATCAGATTTGTACTTTGACCATGGACCCACCACATCTGCCCCGATAAGCTACAACCCCTATAGGCCCCAGAACTTCGAAAGGGAAGAACCCCTCATAGATAAGGTGGTCTACATTGTTTCCTCGCTGCTGAAGATGGTTAATACAGGCGCTATGCCAGATATAAGAGAGTTCATCAGAAAATCCTTAGTGCTCAATAATAATGGCGAAGTGTAATAACTTCATGCAGTGGAACATTCGGTCAGTCCGATCTAATAAGGAAAACCTACTATACCTCCTCCAAGAAAATTCCATTGCAGTTGCGGGATTAATGGAAACGTGGTTGAAACCTGACAACCACTTCTCTTGTACAGGATACAATGTGATTCGATCGGATCGATCAGACGGTTACGGAGGAGTCGCTCTTTTGATCAAAAGTGGAATACAGTATGATGAAATTCAGCTCAACTCGCAGGGATCGAATTTACAAGTATGTGCAGCCAACGTAGAATATGACAGCAGGAACCACAGAAAAATAGCAGTTGCTTCAATTTATAGATCTCCCCAAACTCCAGTGTCCAAAAGAGAACTTCGTCAGGTAATAGAGCAATTATCCCCCCCAATGCTTATTATGACGGACCTTAACGCCCACCACCAACAGTGGGGAAGTGAATCCAGCTGCGCAGTAGGCAAAGTGGTAATAGATTTACTAGAAGAAATGAACTTAGTCTTACTGAACGATGGATCAGAAACAAGATACCACAGAGCAACAGAACGTAGATCGGCAGTCGATATCTCACTCATCTCGCCGGGATTGGCCATCGACATAGAATGGAAGACCCTCCCAGACCCATCGGGATCTGACCATTTTCCCATCATAATGTCCCCACCTGACCAGAGATTCAAGACCACTCCTCCGTCTCCCACTTACAAGTGGAACACAAGGAGAGCTAACTGGCCACTATATAAACAGTTCATAACTGATAAACTAGAAAACTTTAGCACGTCAGATGACCCCAAAAATGACTACCTCTCCTTCACCACAATTATGGATCAAGCGGCCCAAGTATCCATCCCAGAAAATAAACAGAGAAAGACGCCACTTAGACACAGCCCGAAATGGTGGGATGAAGAGTGCACTAAAGCGATAAAAGACAGAAAGAAGGCGTTAGCGCAATTAAAGTACAGGCAACGGACGAACAATACATATTCTTAAACAAGATACAAGCTTCCACGAAACGCCTTCTGAAGAAGAAGAAAAGAGAATACTGGCAAAATTTTTGTAAGTCTCTGAACAAAGATGTGTCAACTAAACTACTATGGAGACAGGTTAAAGGAATTCAGCGCAAGACAACGCAATCAATCAAACACATCTCCACTGCGACGGCCATGGACCTCCTTTGCTCTTTGGCTCCAGACTGGTGCCCAGAAAAGGAAGCCGACATTCAGAACCCGGAAGCAGACCACCCTTTGCTTCAACCTTTCACAATAGAGGAATTGGAAAGTGCACTCAAAAAATCTAGTAACACCGCTCCAGGAATGGACCAAATACAGTATTCGATGATAGATAACCTCCCCAGAGAAGGCAAAGACTTGTTCCTCAAAATTATGTACAGGGTCTGGATGGAGAGAGTCCACATTCCCCCACTAAAAGCAATAAGAGTGGTCCCAATCCACAAACCTCACAAAAACCCCAGTGACAGCGGATCATACCGGCCAATTTCACTCCTGTCATGCTCCTTGAAAATGTTAGAACGGATGATTAAACTCAGACTGGAGTGGTATGTAGAACATCATCACCTTCTACCAGAAACCCTGCTTGGCTTCAGAAAGGGGAAAGGCACAAAAGAAATCATAGCACAACTAGTGACAGATATCCAAATCAGTAATGGAGAAAATTTTTACCTGACGGCCCTATTCACCGATATATCCAAAGCATACGACAACGTTGTTCTCGCTCTACTGGCGGAAAAACTTAGGCAGTTGCCTCTCCCGGAAACTTTCGTGGCGAATCTAATAGCGCTGCTGGAAAATAGAGAGCTATTCATAATTGGAGGTGAAGTAGTCGGACCCAGGCTTACAAGTAAAGGACTGCCTCAGGGATCTATATTGTCCCCCCTTCTCTTCAATATCTACGTCAGTGACCTCCACTCAAAGATACCTCGGGGAGTAAAATTGCTACAATACGCGGACGATGTTTGCCTTTACATCAGCCAGCGGACATTACAAGCCTGTAAGACAAGGTTAGGCATCGCAATGGACAAAATGAAGGCTTGGATGATACGCCATGGCTTCGTCCTTTCTACAGAAAAGTCCGTAGTCTGCATATTTACAAGACATAGGGTACCGCACATAACTGAAATCTCACTGGGAGCCCACTCTTTCCCTGTCAAGAAAACAGTCTCATACCTAGGCTTGAAAATGGACTCGACCCTTAAATGGTCCAATCATATAGCTTACATCCTCAAAAAAGTGAAGCAGCCATGAATCTAATGAGAGCCATTACCGGAAAAACCTGGGGAGCGGAAAGAGTACTCAACATGAGACTTTATCGATCGCTCGTAAGACCACATTACGATTATGGCTGTATATGCTTTGGATCCGCATCGAAAGAGTTGTTGAAGAGACTAGATAAATCACAATACAAAGCACTGAGACTATGTACTGGGGCCATGGCATCTACGCCCACAAACGCCTTGTTGGTCGAATGCCTCGAACCACCACTACACATTAGGCGAACATACCTCTCCAGAAAATTCATACTAAAGCAATTAGAACTCGAAGAGAATCCGCTGTTGGAAAAGTTATCAGTATTATCGGCACAGTACTCAGAACGTGCATACTGGAAGAAGAAAACTAGTCCACCCCTAGCAAGAGCATATGAGTACCTAAAGATATACTCCACAAAAATATACCGAGCTCAACTATTGCCTGTCTATTCAGGAAGAATGCCCATTACCACTCTGAAATTGGACATCCGAACCAACATTAAATATCTGGAAGGAAGGGAAAGGAACAATGTCATAATGAGGGACTACATCTCAAACCTACCAGGTAACCCAGCATGCCTGTACACAGACGGTTCCAAATCAGATCACTCAGTGGGATGCGCATTTGTGGATACGACAAACAACAAATCGGAAGCCTACAGCCTACCGGAAGAAGCAACGGTCTTCACAGCGGAACTACTTGCAATGGTCAAAGCTCTAGAATATTGCACAAAACTGCAAAGCTCGAGAATAGCAATAATAACAGACTCCCTGTCCGCTGTTAACAAACTAAACAACATCTCCAAAGACAATGGCAGATGTTGGTTGGCCTATGAAATACTTAGAATAGTTTCCAAACTTAGAGAGAAAGGCACGGAGATCACTTTCATTTGGTCCAAAGGACACGCAGGTATTACAGGTAATGAGCAAGCAGACAGTCTAGCCAAAGAAGCTGCACTCAGCGGAAACAAACTCAACCTCATTCCGGCATCGGATCTATTACCAGCGATTCGACGCGATGTCAAGAAAGAATGGACCAACGAATGGGAGACAAGGGACCTCCATAAAGGTCAACATTATCGACAGATCCATCCCTCCATTCCGAGAGCTCATTGGTACTCCAACCGGATACTGTCCAGAGGATTCACAACATTCATAGCAAGGCTGAAGTTTAACCACGGGCGGTTCAAGTCGCATCTGTTCAAAATCAACGTAGTTAACTCGCCCTTCTGCGAATGCGAAGAAAATATTTTGGAGGACGTCGATCACCTTTTCTTCGCATGCAAGCGCCACTGGAACAAATCTACACAATTAATATTGGACTTACAAAGACACGGGGCTGAACTTCCCACCAAAATCCAACATCTTCTTCAGAAACAAGAACAGGAAATCTATATAAGCCTCTATAGATTTGCCAAGGAAAATCACATAGATATATGATCCTTGTAATAAATATCTGCACAGGAAAAGTGTTGCTCATGAATTTATAACACAAGATGTAAACCAACTCTACCGTAAGAGTTTTAGTTCTAACTTAGCAGGATAACAAGTAAATAGATTATAGGATGAGAGTGGTACTCTTAACTAGACAACATAACAAGTAAATCAATTGTTCTATAAGTGTAAATGTATAACCGAATAATACAACATGTAAATCAGTTGTACACTAAGAGTTTTATGCCTAATCTGGCAACGCAATATGTAAACCAATTGCACTGTAAGAGCTCCATTTTCATTTACTTAGGTTAACATATAAATCAGTCGTATAGTATGAGTTGTATTTTTAAAGGTATAACATAATATGTAAATCTATTGCACCTCAAGAGTAGTACTGTTATCCTTGAAATATAAGATGTAAATAAATGCTAGTTTAAGAGTTTTATTTCGAACTTTGTAAATTACCAGGCAAATCAACTATATGTCAAGAATCATATTCCAAAATTATTAATAATAAAAAGCACGGTAGGAGTTGTACTCCTGGCATTACTATATAATATGTAAACCAAAATATTGTAATGTATCGTATGGTATTTTATTGTATTGTACTTGGTTGTATTGCAGTATATGGCACTTTATTGTATTGTATTGTCCTGTATCGTATTGTATTGCCCTGTAATGTATTGTATGATTCGGTATTGTTTTGTTCTGTATTGTATGGTATCGTACTGTAAGAATTGCACCTCTAACCTTGTACCATCAATATGTAAAGGTATTTTTGGCTGTATGGACTCTGTCCTTTTGCCAATAAACAAAAAAAAAAAATAAAAAAAAAAAAATAAACGAAGAAACACTTTGCTAGTGAAAGTATTAAATTAACGTATGAGAAGGGGTGACAGGTAAACAGTAAATAAAATCAAAAGCCAGGTTGACGAGTGGCGGCATTTGGACGAAAGATTTTACGTCTCCTTTCAGCGATCCTCTGCTCTTGTAACGGTGCGAGAGAATGGGGCATACTGACTAAACCACAGAGGAAATTGTTTATGTTGGTCTGTCGTTTAAGACTCTAATAAAAAAAGGTTGAGATTAAGACGCAATTTATATTAAAATTGGATTAATAAAATCACAAAAAATTCCTTTTCTATGCCCTAGCCAAAGAATACGCCATCGGGCAAAATTTTTTTAGTTTGTTTCTCGAGGAACAAAAAAATGTGATAAATCAAGCGTTTAATTGTTAGATTTCCTAAACTTCTTTATCGTCATTATTAATAATGACTGGAAATTTATCACTTTCTCAGCATATACGTGAGTCTGGAGCGAAGAATTGTCCTATCTCACTTTTTTTATAATATAACCTTAAGAGCACAGTTGTTTATCATCAGCACTTCCGGGAATTCTGTAACGTTTTGACGATTAGGTTACATTTAATTTTCTAGTATGACCTTTCATGAAAACGCCTTAACTACAACTCTAATTCTGCTGATCGTAATTTAGTTACTACACGCTTAGTATTTGGATCTGGACTTTATCCTTCGTGTTAAATTGATATCCTTTGGGTGGTCACTTGATGAAGAACTCACTTGCTGTTAGTCCTGCGGATTATGCAGGATGCAGGAGGCAGCAAGAGTTCGAATTTCAAGTCAACTTCTTTCGATATGGAAGCAGAAGGATAATGAGATACTGCAAACGTCTGCACTCTTGGCCATTTCACTCAAATCCACTATAAATTCCTCCAGGTTTTGCAAATCGCTGTAAGGGGTGTGAGTGATTCATTGACCGTGAGGCACGTTAATTCACGAAAAAATGGACATAATTCATCCTAAAGCTTGCTTTATTCACTCTTGGATTTTTAGTTTAGGCGCCCCCCCCCCCCCCCCTAAACGATACGAGGCTGTATCTACAGTGAGTGTTCGTTCGGAGAAGTAGAGCCAGCTTTCGTCAATTGCTAACAAAGTAATCCTGTGTGTTGAATTAACAACAGCCTAACATCCTTACTGCTTCTTCCTGTTAAACAATCTTCAGGAGAAAACCAATCAGCAATCTTGTCATTCATCCTTCCGGCACTTTATGAAGTTACAGATGGCTACGTGTGCCATATCAGGCGGACATAGCATTCTGTCCTCTGTTTAGAATATTATGAACCAGTCTTATGTAGAGTGGGAGAAATTTACTCGGCTGTTGTTAAGGCTCTTTCTGCTGTTATGGTTGTGAATGGCTGTTCAACGTAACTAGCCAGACTAGTCTCAAACGCGCTGTAGAGTGAAATACAACAAAAGCGTGAGTATTATGTATCGAGCGATAACAAGAGAAGCACTTTGACGCAATTAAAACAGTAGTAATTAAAACACTTCCAATATACCGCCGTCTACAAGTTGACAGTAGACTTAATATACACCGGCGGAAATTAAAAGTGCAACACCCAGACTGAAATGGTAAAATTTTAGGGAACTTTGGAGATATATCCAGGGTCGTACCCAAAAGAAACGATAACAGATTGAAATGGTTCAGGTTCATCTTTTGATACAGTTGTCAGTAAGAAGTAGGTCCAACTTGAGCACCTATACATTCGTGTATCCTTTACGGCTTTGAATCAATGATTGTTTGGAAGTTTTCTTGCTGCAGGTATCTTTATGTCTGAATGTCTTATGCAGTAATTTGTTGCGCAAATTCTGCTAGGCGACCGTATGATCTAACGTGTCTACTTCTGGCACAGACAAGCTCTATTGGCAACCGTGCTGTCCAAATTGTGATCATAACCCATTTTAGGGGTTGTGTTGTGATGATCACAGTATGAGGACGACATTATCTTGTTCGTAGAAGCGATCTGGACAGCGGACATGAAGTGTATCACAACAGGGTGCACCACTACGCCCACATAGTGGTGGACTGTCATTGTGCCTTCGACAACAACCAACTCAGTCCTTCTGTCGAAACTGATTACCCCCAAGCCATAATACCATTGTCTGAACCTGTGTGACGTTCTGAAATCATAGCAGGGTAAGCCGTTTCACCTCTACGCTTACGTACATGTTGTTAATTATCACTTTGACACAGACAGAATCGAAACTGGTCTCTAACCACAAATGTACGCCATTCACATGTCCATTTGCGTTTTGCATTACACCAGGTAAGACGATGATGGCAATGAAATCAGGTTAATGTAGCACATTACATACGGTTCAGAGAGTGTATCCCAACTTCAAGCAATTGGTTTACAATCGTCCGGGGAGTGACTCTCTCTGTAACCACTGCTTGGATCTGTCCTGCATTCTCCCGTCTGCTAGCAACAGCCACCCACGCAATTTGGCGGTATTCACGTGCTGTTGTCCTTCTGTATGGACCTGTGCCTGCTCTAGGAGTATTAGAGCCTTCTTTCATCCACTGAGTAACACGTCTATTTGCTGACATTGCACTACGGCCAATCCTTCTGGAGATTTCAAGATATGATGCACCCATTTGAAACATTCCAATTCTCCGACCTGACTCACAGTTAGACATTTGGGTGTAGAGGGTCGTCACTATTCGCTTGGCATACTTGGTCAACAAGAAGTTGTGGACAAAAAATAATCATGTTTCACCACATTATTCACCACTTACACTCTAAAAAACATGGCAATTTTGCATAGTTAATAGCTCCGTAATTCTCATTCTATTACATGTAAAAAATTCAATTTTTTATTTTTTATTACTCTTTATATGGTGATACTTGGGCCAAAATTTCATTTATTTATCACAACTCTTTCTGTGTGCAGCACTTTTAATTTCCGCCAGTGTTTGTTTGAAGCAATATTTCATTCTGCAGTTCATATTAGTTAAAAGAAAAGGTATGAAAAGTAAATAAGGTTTTAAAAAGTGGAACTTACATTACTCGTTATGTTCCTTCTAGGTCAGTGGCTAGAATATGATGTGTATGTTGCATGTGAACTTGTAGTCAGAGTTTATCTATGATAATGTCTGCTGCACGTTTACGTCATAAGCAAGTAACCGAGTAATGTATCTGTAATAGTCACGTCACCCATAGCCGACTTCTAGGCAGAAGGCGAATATACTTCACAGCAGTTGACTTATCCGATGCGCTGGGAGCGACACACCCATCGTGAATTAGCTTGATATCACAGCGACCCCAGAAGTGACAGGTGTTTTTCGAACGTTCAGTGCATGAATCTGAGCTTGTCACAGCAAACCACAATTTGCAGCACTTTTCACGAAAACCCCGCGCAGTTTTGTGTATCATTTTACTCATATAATGTATGTATGTCTCTTGCAGCTGTTCCCCAATTTAGTTTTTTTTTTTAATGGCTTAACATCTTGTCGACGTCTAGGTCATTAGAGGTGGGAAGGGACTTGGGACAAGGAATGGAAAGGAATTCGGCTATGGTTTTTTGAAGGAACCATTCCGTTATCCGCCTGGAGTGCTTTGGGCAAACTAGGGAAAAACAAAATCTGGATGACCGGACGGGGATTTGAACCTGCACCCTTTCGAAAGCGATGCCAGAGCGTTACCACTGATCCACCACGCAAGGTCCATTTTAGTTTCGGCAGCATAAAGAAACTCATATTTCGGTCAGAGCGTGGTGCATTCGAGATGGCGCGGGTTGGATTCCCCGAACAGCCATCCAGATTTACCCGGTTTCCTCAAATCACTTCAGGCGAAAGTCGGGATGATTCCTCCAAGAGGCCAAGGTCGAATCACTCCCTGTTCCTTGTCCCCAGTTCTTTCCCGCATCTAAAGACCTCAACGTCGACGAGGCGTAAAGCCATAAGCCAAAAAAGAAAAGGTATCTCGGAAGTCTTTAAAGTCGATCCATCCCCATTTTGCGAGTTTTGGGAATGGTCTGCAAATGCTGTTGGCTTTCGTACGAAGCATTTTATATTATCTTATTCCTATAACGCGTATGTGGGATAGCTTTATCATTACTAGAAAAGCTTATAAAACTGGCTTTTCGTGCTTATTATGGAAGCAATTCAAGACTCTCTACAGCCTTGCCGGTTGTGCAGACAAATATTGGATCGATGGCTGAGAAGGAACGAAATAGAGCCAAATTTCTTTGTAGCAATAATAGGAGAAAACGAATAACAGGTATTTGAGTACGGCGCTGAGACAAAAAGAGAAAATGGGGAATGGATTACGAAAGATTGTTCTCGTCTGAGGAAAGCACCCTGAAGCAGATCCAATGTAGAAACGGGGACGATCAATTTTTTTGCAAAAAGAATTCTTATTTGCAGGAAAAGGCATCCAGGTCTTGCATTTTATTGTTTTCATATATTTCATTAAATTAACTTATTGTTTGTTCAGTTGATTTTAACAATCATGTTATACCTCAAACATCACACAACAGTGTTACCGTGTAAATGAGATTCACTAGTTTAACTGGAATACGAACTGTGAAAATGTAATTACTTCACACTCATAAATGAAATCCTACTAGAAGTGAATGTCAGTATGGAAGCAATGACAATTCAGGACGAATCCAAATTCAGAGACATTACTGCTCATCCGCAAAACCTTTACAAAAAAGCGATAATTGTGAAGATTTATACGGAAACCAAGCGAGGTAAAACTGACATTATAGCTAATATTTCCCAAAAATTGTAAAGCTCAATGATGCAAGACGAAACGTTGTAATTAATAAGATGTGTCTTACAGATCATGTAGGCTGCGCTGAAACGCTTTACACATTTTTTACTGCCCTCTTTGTGAGGACGACAGTTTGAACAATTTGAGTTCCAAACTTAAAGGTCACCAGAACCGATTAATTTATGAAGAGAGAGTTTTACTTAAAATCAGGAAATTTGATTAATGCAAACAAGCGAAAACAGATTTGTTACTGTCAGAACAATCGCTAGATGATGTATGGTGTCTTCAGTTAGTATAGACATTAAGCGTGTAGAGCTTGTTGTATTTTGTAATTACAGGTTCTCTTAAACCAATGCGCCGGTGTCGTTAAGGAAAGGAATCGGATATGACTTCAATTAAGTGTCATTGCAGCATAATTTGTCAAAAATCGGGAAAAACCGAAACACGTGTCAGCACTCGTGTACTACGAAGTGTAACACTAACTGTCAGACTAGCTAACTCTTTCTATTCTTTATTTTCATCATGCACTAAAAATTGGGATGGAGCTCATAGCACTGTGAAAATTACCCCGTTTGCATGTTTTCTGCATTATGCAAAATTTTACATTAGAACATTTTACTATTTTAGCTTTTTAAGCATATTTCACGATAATTTTTTCAGACCACGATTCCATAGCTATAAACAAAAATATTCTCACTTGTTTCTGAATGAAATCAGGTGGTAAATTTTGTCATTAACGTCTTTTCGTTTCCTCATACTGCTACTAGATCTTTACCTAATACACTTATTATACACACAAACCGCTCTCCTAATCATACTCTTTATTATTATTAATTTTTGCTATTGTGGGTCTGTCCATTGATATTAGAAGTTGTAGAACTGCTTCCGTTCAAATTTGGATCATAGAACAGTTAGAAGTGCTCTCAGTTCTAAGAAAAATGCATACAACTCTTGAAACACACGGGACATAAAAAATATTTCAGCAGAAAGAAAATTGAGTTACAGAGGTTAGCAGTGGTTTAGCTTTCTCTGGATCTGACGAAATTAGAGTCACTTTATGATCTCTGCTACAAGAGCTTTTATTGTGATAGAACAACGGTTTATAAAGAGTTCGATTTTCCCAAGTTATTTATTACCTCTTTGAGAAATTAAGGAAGCCCCGGTTGTTACTTTTAGACAAAGGCGGCGATCATTAAAGCCGCTGCGCCAGATTCCAATTGGATGGCTTCCAGTGAGCGACAAACGAGAATCAAAAGAAAGTGCTTTTAAGGGGATCACCGCTGTATCAGCCGGATAATAACTGCAAGCCACATAAAAGTTGAAAATCATTCTCCACTTTCTTTTAAAAGGGCTTGATCCTCTTCCTCCCGTTGATGAAAGCTTCAACGCATTTTCAGAATAAGCTATTACGCTGCTCTTAACATTTTTAAACTGATCTTTACTTTCTTGCTGCAATTTTAAAAGATGTTTTACGTGTTTCTTTGGCTCATTTAAAGTTTTATTTACCTATTTTCTCGGTTACTTCAGGCAATAGAAGATAAGACATAATTACTCTTTTTTTTCTAATGCCTTTACGCCTCGTCGACGTCGAGGTCATTAGAGACGGGAAAGGACGGGGAGAAATAAACGGGAAGGATTTCCGCCATTTTTTTGGAAATAAACATCCTGGCATTCGCCTGGGGTGATTGGGGAAACCATAGAAACCCCAAATTTGGATGGCCCAACCCGCATCCTCCCGAATGGGAGGGCAGAGCGTTAAAGTTCGCTAATAGGTTTACTGTCAATTGCTGTACACATACTTTAAAATTTCCCCCCGGCCCTTAGAGGACTTTCATTATTGCGGGGCTGGGGTATTTTTTTTTACAACAGTTTTTCGTTTAAAATTCGATCACATTAATGTTACACTTCAACTCTAGTCACAACCGACATCATCTCTCAAAAAACATATGGGTAGAAACAGGTCGTTTGGCCTTTACATAAATTAATTAAAGTTTACCTTCAGCGAGTTACCATCACAATTCACAGTAAGGATCTGTAACGTTTGGAATGTCTAACAATTTAAAAAATGCGGGTACTTCAATCGCAAATATAGAAAAACAGAAGGAAAGCTATATATAAAAATTATTCTCAGGTGACTAGCCAAGTTAAGGGAGTGTTATAATTACACAATATTTCGGCGATCTCATACGCTGTCGCCATCTCCTCGACCGCACTTCACCAGAAGATGGCGATAGCGAATGAGATCGCTGAAATATTGTGTAATTATAACACTCCTTTAACTTTGCTAGTCACCCAAGAACAATTTTTATACTCCCAACGCCTAGAAAAACTGCATTTTTATGTAGAAGGAAAACGATTCGTAGAACACGGCGGTAGAGAAAAAACAAGGACTTCAAACATCGGAAATATCGTAGACGCAATGCGAATACGAAACTTGAAATTCGAAAGTCATCCAGTAAAAGTAGACAGAATTCGAATGAACGAAAAGATTTTTGACAAGACTACGAAAAAAATGGTGATGGGGTTAAAAACGGATGCAGAAGTGTTACAAATGTTGTACTTGATCATGTTGATAATGGCAGTAACTCTGATATAAAACGTAACACACTAAAAACAGAACTGAAGGTGTCACAAAAATGTAGACTGCCATTACCATCATTTTGACAGAAGTATAAATCTTTGTAACCAATGAAATTGAAGAAATTTTTAACAAGATATCGTTTCATGTACGAAGATAATTGAAAAGGCCTGTGTCGCTATTCTTAAGCTTCATAGAAGTAATCACATAGGAAGGAGCACGTAAATCGTCATGGTAGATACATAAAGAGAATACTGTAAACACAGTGATTTTAAGACATTATCAACCAGATACATTTAAAGACAGTTGTGTTAAACAGAAATACATGGAGCGAAGTGACTCCTGGTAGCTGAAGAATGTTTCAGAACAAAACGGTATACGAATACATATCAAAATACTGTAGGAAAATTTCACTGCATTTTCTACATACGCAATTCATTTGTTTCACTCGAGCTCATTCTAAGATCAACTGTTTATTTTTAATCCTTGCATGTGTATACATTCAAACACTTCCAACGATTCACACATGTTACAGCATAAACAAAGCACTAAACTAGAACGAAGGATTTCCCATTCCGGTCAGGAACCGGCGATCTCCTAATAAGCCGAATGCAGACAATTGACAAGTTACCTGCATTTTATGGTAAACGACACTGGAAAGCTAGAATTTCCGAATGGTCATAATTTGATATCTGCATTATGTAGCAACGTGACTGATATTATTTCCGGTTTATTATACTAGTGCAAAAATTAATTTAAAAATAAACTTTTTCGTACTGATGTACTGATATCAGTTATTATTATTTGTAATAAACTATTGTGAACCAAATGAAAACAATATCAAGCAGATAAACAAATGCAAACTTCGTTGACGCTCATTTAGTAGAAACTCTACTCATACAAAATTAATAGTTCAAAAACGTCGAAGAAAACACAGAAATGCAGACATAATCATCACTTGAAATAGATATGATGTGGAGATGTTTGTTTATGGTTTCATTATCAAGCTTTCCCTCCAAGTACTTCGAATTGCCACGAAAGACTTTGAATCCCCGCATTATAGTTCTTATATTTGCTAGTGCTCTGAATAACTTTCTAGCAATTACCATATTTCCATCAAAATTTATTGCAAACAACATATTATCTTATTACATATTATGTGAGTATACTGTGTACGTATCACGGGATGTTGATTCCAAGCGGTCACAACTAGGAACACAGATGCTTGTTACCACTCTCATCGTGTTGACAGCATACAGCATTCGAGTGACATGTGGGTCTCACTGACTGGGTGTGGCCACTACAAAAAGGCGAGTCACGTGCTTAGAGACTACAAATCACGCCAATTTGTGTCCTCCAGTGTGTTTTACTTTGAGCTGTTTATTCGACGTAATTTCATTTCACTCCCCATGAACAGCACGATAGCGTGAGAGGTGAAATTTCTATACCGGGGTCGAAATGTTAGTTATTCGTACTACGAATGAGGCCAGATTCTTTCAATCTTAAAGTATTATTAATATTTAAGGACTAATAATAATGCAACAATTGGTTAAGTTGGTAGCATCTCGTGACACCCGAGAACAAGCACTAATCTATTTCATTCGTACAATAACTAGAGTGTAGCGTAGACCACGCAATAACGAATTATTGTTAAATCTCTTACGAAGTTAAGGTGAACGCTTCAGAAATTAGTGAATTACCGTACTTAAAAGATGAAATATCATCAAACATAAGAATCTATAATTATAATAAAGGATTCATAGATTGTCTAGAAAGTTTGGGACATTAACTTGGGCAACTTTTTATGGAATATCTAAGCTCGATGCACGAACTTGCTGACTCATTCTTTTTACGGTGATAAACTTTACGACACATCATTTCATATTTTTAGCCTACCATGAGAACGATAATACGATTATAATCATCTTATTAATTTTAAATACCTCATATTTACTGCTTCCTTGTTATATTTTCTGGGACAGTAGATTTAATAATTTGTAAAACTATTAAAAGTCGTATTTGGCTTGTAACCTTTCAAAGGTTTATCTTATTAACCTTTTTGAAAATTAAATATTACACTTTTTACTTCAGAAACATGTCAATTTCGTTTAAAAAAATATTAAAATTATAACTTTTCTGAGGGGTAGCTTAATAAGGAAATTTAGTTATATAAACAATCTATAATATCGAAGGCACCCATCAAACTTTTCTTGAGACAACACTAAAACTAATATGATAAGGAAAGAAAAAACACTGAATGAACTCCACAACCAAGTATTAACTAGCTGTAAGTTTACATTGCCATAGACTATCCCTATAATACAAAGCCGTTTCTGAATACAGTCAACTTTACTATTCGAACTAAAAAAAAATACCTATACCAGCCCTTTTAATTGATACGTGGGCCGAGTTGTTCGGACGAATTTAAAGTATTATCGGAGAAACAATAGGAATTTTGAAATCTGAAGGAAATATTCGTTCATCAAATGTTCCATGCTATGGAAGCAATTTATGTCATCCAAAATTTGTGAATCCTTAGAAGAAAAATAAATTAGTATCCAGGAGAACATTTGTAAAAATAAATTCGAGCGAATAGGAGCAGAAAAGAACGAACGCAGAAAGAAAGTTCCTGGAAAGATTCAAAACCCACTGTCTGCTCTAGAATTTCAATCTGTACGCAAGACCGTTGATGATCAACAGTCACAGAATTAGAGGCGACTGCAGAAACAGTTTCTACGACCATTTTAGCGAGGGTACTCGATGCAATGCAAAAAAATAGAAAGAAAAAAGAAACATGTTTCCATCACTTAAGTATTAAATTGCAACGACATTTGTACATTCACTTATTCACTTTTTCCTTCATGCGTGTAGTGCGTTTAGAACAACTTATAGAATACTTGCTATCCATCTTCGTAACTTAGCTACCGATCACACAGTAACCAAAGCAGTAATTTTATAATCTTTGTCTGAGCACACATCCAGCAAAACCTAATGAACGGATTTCAACTAAACTAAGTTTATATGATTTCGAAGATACTCTGGGCGTTGAGATTTAATAAGATCTTCTCGGTTCCTCACTCGGCTAGTCATCCGAGAAAACTCTATTAAACTAAGTATAGTGATTGCATATGTCATTAGTTAACGTATAGCATTCTTTCTTTCCAATAAGTTACAAATTTCTTGATGATACAGAGACCAAAACCATAAATTTTGTTATTTACCGTCTGTCTGTGCATAAAACAAGCATGTTTCCATGGCGATCATATTTTTTTGGTGCGTAGCAAAAAAATGCCATAAAATCTTCCGAAATAGTGGCAGTTGGGAACAAAGGTGTTTGAAACATTACATTCAGCTTAAATTCAGAAGGAAATAGGGAAATAACTGGTCCATTCCTTTTGTTGTTGTTTTTTACCCAGCCAACATTTTTTTGATAGTTTATCTGTGAAATAATAGCACAAATCTTAACTTCCATGTGGCCGAAGTCACGGGCTCAGCTAGTTTCAACTATGACAATATCATCGGTAAATCCTAGTGTTTGTCGTTCCCCGGTTTCCTACCTTTAGCATTTTAAGTATCAGTGGTGATACGCTGCTCGTGGGGCATAACTTATCATCATTAAGTCCTTCTAGTTATAAGACCATCTGAAAAGTGGGCGTTTCCGAACAGCTTTATCCAGCATAAACCAGACACCTCATTTCTGTTTTATGCTTAAGCTGGCGGTTAACTGCGGGACTGTATTGCCGCCGCTAATGAAGTCTGATGGGCCGGCCGGCTAATGCCTCCCTGGAGAGGCCAGCTGGTGGCCTCGTGATCCACGCTGACGGGGCATTCCATCAACTCGACACTCAGTACCGCGAGCGACCAGCTAGCGCATTGCGTTTTAGTACGCCGTTAATCGTGCGTGATCAGGGACTCACCCAGCGGTTAGAACGCTACTCGTTGGAAACTTTACCGAAATGCGTGTTGGTAATATTGAATATCTCACTGTGGCTGCTCCAAATAAGTACTGATGAAGCGGTAAACAATCAGGATCCAAATCTGTCAGAATTGTCGTGATGTTGACCATAATATCTACATTCAAGCGCTGAGGTCATGAAAGGAGATAGGAAGCTTTATATCTCAATTCCCATAGGCCTTAATTTTCTGCACTGGGACGACTGCATAAGATCGAGAATAACCGTTATCTCTTTTGCGGAACTCATTAAATTAGTTGCTCATTATCAAGTATCAAAGGAATCTTCTGGTCAGAATTAGCCTACGTGTTTCTGTGGTCCAGTATAAGAAAAGTCACACATCTAAATCCATCATTCTTGACATTTTATTTCGGTTGGAAATGATGCGGTCACCAGTTTGATGTTCTTCCACGCAAACTTGGTATTTGATTTTTTTGATAAGTGAAATTTTTTACTCGTTATTGTATCGTGGTTGAACAACATGTCAGTATGTGTGTGGTAGAAGATTTTCTCTGTTTACGTCTAAATACTTATCGATAACCAGTTGAAAGTTAACGCCTTTGCAACTGTTTGATCTATTTATTGTTGCGTCGTACGCGTTTTACCTCTCATCAAGGCATCTTCAACGACGAATCTGCGTTACAGTTTTTATATACAGTTTTATATACATTTTTATCCTATTATTACGTAATTGTGAACGTGAGATATTTTTATAGCTGAAGTTTACTTACTATTTACATTTGTTAATATGGTATGCAGTTGCGCATCTCCGTTTCCTTAACCAAAGCATGTTTTGCTTTTATCGTATTTACAATATTGTGCTTTCTCACCATTCAGTCGTCTGTTGGAGCCAGCTGGTTTGTTTATGTCTTGTCTCTGGTACGCTTTCACGTCCTTCATTCGTCTGCTGTGGCCATCTTGTTTGTACATGTCATGTCTCGTGCCGATGAAAAGTGCGTGTATGCGTGATGATGTTGTTAGAATTTTTAATATTTAGGTGTGATGTATATGTGTGTGGGGGTTTGCTAGAGTTTGTGTATATTATATTGAGTAATGTTTTATTTGTGAGGTATACCTGTCATTTAGTACTTGTTTGCTTTCATTTTTTGCTTTCTGAATGTATAAGTTTTCTTGTATAGTGAGTGTGTTGTGTCTGTGGTTGTTAATAGTGAGAATTTTGCATATCTGTGTTTATGTTTGTTGGTGAATGGTCATTTTCTAAGAGGTGTTCGGCGAATGTGGAATGGTTACTGTATTTTAATGCTCTCATGTGTTATTTGTATCTGATTTGGAACAGTCTTTGTGTTTGCCCTATGTTTTACACTTTTGACAGATGAGTTAATAAATGCCTGAGTTGTGGTATTTGTTTGTGTCTTTGCACTGAGTTGTCAGTTCGCAGTGCAATGTTGATGCCTTCTTTTTTGAAAATATTTGCGATTCGGTGTGTGTATTTGTTAGAATATGTCATTGAGTACCATTTCCTTTTATTTTCATTGTCCTGTGTGGTTTGTGCGTTTGTTTTAACTGTGTGTGTTGCAGATGTGTTTTTCTGGTGGGATCTGTGTGGTTGCAGTTTGGTAGTGTTGTTTATTATTTGTTCTTTTTTGCACTTATCGATTGTTCTCATTTCAATAAAGTTACCCGACAGAACTTTTAAGAAGTATATAACCTTGCCACAGAGCCCGTTGGGTATTCGGGAGGACGCGGGTTCAAATTCCCGTCCCCTTAAACTGATTTCAGTGTTCTCTGGCTTCTAGAAATCGCTCCAAGGGAAAGTCAGCAGCCGATTACCTTCTCCTTCCTTACTTCAAGCCATCTCCCGTCTCTAACGAACTCGATATCAGCGAGGTGTAAAGTCAAAAAAGAAAAGATATCACGTCAAACGAATTAATATTACTTTTATACAGAATGAAGCATAGTTTCTTGCAACTCAAACTGATCTAACAACTGGATGTTTTTATATATAAATGTTAATGACACGCCAGCAATTGAATTTTATTTTATTTTTTTGTGTCGTATGCTTTCCACTTTATATCAAGAGCATCATCAGCGACATTTTTACTTCATGCTCTCATAGGCAGGTTTTGCTCCTCAGGCTAGTTTTTAGCAGGAATCATTGTGAAATCTTCCTAAGATACACACTGCACTGAACGGACTACACAGTATCACTGTTAAATTTACTATTATTATCGAGTTCGAAACATGACCCGTAGAAGCAAACCCTGACTATGAATGTATGAAATAAAAAATCACATATGTCGCTTATAACGCTCTGGAAATAGAGGGAGACGCGTACGACACCAAAAAAAAAAATCAATTGCATTGTCGCGTCATTAACTTTAATATTAAAAAATGACAAACTGATCTAACTCGATCAATTAGACTTATCCATTGGCTATTGGAAATCATCTTTCCGGTGCCAGATTTTAAGTGAAAGGCAATTTTTTGTAATTTGTGACTTGGTGTGTTCTCTTTTTACTTTCTGTATACGTTATAGACCAAGCGTAGCCATCATAAACTCAAAACCACTTTCAGTCGTTTGGATTTGGTTGTTTAAAACATAGCAGATGAAGCTGTTATTACAAGTTTTATACACTCGTATCGATAGGTTTAGGGGGTCTTGTTAGATACTGGGAAAGCATAAGGCACTGTGATAATTTGTGCAATAAAAGGAGCTCCGGCAACAATATGATACAAGGTATTCAAGAAAACCAGTCGTGGACATTGCGTGGCTCTGACAGTGTTTTGTGTCCCTCCACCGGTGGCGTTCAGTATTATACGACTGAGAGTGGTGGGTGAACGGTTAACGTTGTGGCCTCGCATTCGGGAGGACGCGGGTTCGAATGCGCGTCCGGGTATCCAGATTTGGGTTTTCCATGGTTTCCCCAAATCACTCCAGCCGAATGCCGGGATGCTTCCTTCAAAAAGGCCATGACCGAATTCCTTCCCGTTCCTTGTCCCCAGTCCCACCCCGCCTCCAATGACCTTAGCCGTCAACGAGGCGTAAAGCAATAAGTAAAAAAAAAAAATATTTAAAAAGCGTTCAGTATGTCAATATGGGAAGTGATGACCTACCAAGGCAATGCAGGATACATGACTGCTCTCCATACTGCGGATGAACCCGTCCAACATGGCTTGCAGTGACGCATCCCATTGCTGGATAAGCACCCGTTGGATGTCAACAGTTAGAGTGTTAAGGGCGCAATCCTTCAGTCTAGAGTAGGGGTCCCAAGGTTTTTATAACCACGCTTCCCTTCCGTCAAAAGAAAAGTTCCCAATCCCTCTCCTCTCCCACCAAAATTTTATTATTGAAAAGGTAAATGTCTGCTTCTCAGTACTAACAATAACATCTCAAAGGAAATTCACTAAATTCGGAATGTCAGAATAGAGGTTTTCAGCTCTAAGAGGCGGCAAGGGAGACATAGTACTTTCGGCGATATAGAGCTAGTGTATCGTACAGAAGGGCGGCGAACCTACATCGCCCCTTGCTTGATTGAACTTACGAAATTATATAGTAGATTAGCTTCTCTGCCACTGCTGACAATGTTTTCTCTTTACACCCCTGGAACCGAACCCCTGACCACCACCGCCAAACCTCCCTCCCCGCCTGCCAGACAGCCCCTCATAAAGGAATTATTTCTCCTGACCCCTCCTAGGATTTAATCCGCCATTTCGAATTTTGAAATCAAACTCCTTAGGGGACATCCATTAATTACGTGAGGTGAAACAGGTCCTGCGAAATCTCACCAGATCTCACCAAGGGGGAGGGGGGGGTCTACGGAAATCTCACGTGAGATTTTGCGAAAAAATTTTGGACAGTAGAGCTAAGAAAAAAAAGGTCTACAATTTGTGACAAAGGCGATTTTAGGCGTAAAAAAAAGTGAGGCTGTGACCTAAAAAAAAAGCTCTACAAAAGTTTCCAGGGCGATTTCTAGGGGGGCGTTCTCACGGACCAGATCTCACCACCGGGGGGGGGGGGGGGGGGGTCCGTCCAGATCTCACGAAATCTCACGAGGGGGAGGGTCCAGAAATCCGGAAAAACACCTCACGTAATTTGTGGATGCCCCCTTAACCACTGAGCTAACAGACCGCTCCCGAATCAAATACTGTAATCGCATATCGAGCCCCAGAGACCATCATAGTGCGTTAGCAGTCGCGACCACGTGTGCGGTCAAGGAAATTGTACTCGTTGACATCACAAGCAGGTTCAAAGGAAACAGGCAGGTTGTGGCTGGTGCGACAGAAGGAAGCGAGCTGCTCGGTGGGTTTGTATCTCTCCGCTGCCGCCTAATAAGATTTACTGCTCGCTGATTCTGTTTGAGAGTCGGATGCGAGATGCGGAGAGCTGTTCTAAATGGGATGCGGCTCCCCAGGCCTCGACTTTATCCGCCGCCAACACAGACGGCGATCAATTTTTCAGCGCGCCAGGTAAAGGGGATGAGTGGTTGGCTGGGCCCGGAAAAGAAGCCCGGCTCATTGACTGCATGAGCCTGGTGAATCTGTGTTACACACCCCCGCGACGCTAACAAGTAAGCACGCAGTGAAAGCGTTTGAAGTTGGCTAATCCTCTTTCGTTACAACCAGACCTGCAGGTATTTTGAAAGAAAGCAAACCCTGAAGCATGAGAAAAATGATACGTCTTATTTAACATTGGAGCAATGGAGCATATTACTGAACAAATATGCTTTATGCGTCTTTGTGAGCGTCCTTAAACTACAAGGCTCGGTCTGGGGGAGGGGGGAAGGGGTTGTGTAGAAAGCTATGTTGGGTTAGATGGGGGAAGGAGGGGGGAGAGTTAGGTGCCAAGCATGTAGCTTTTCATTCATAATATTCGTCACAGTTAAAATAAGGTACAGAATACACAACAGCGCGTGAATATTTATTTCCGTCGTTTAATTATCTCAGTATTTAATTTATTTATTTATTCCAACGGAAAAATCATTTTATATTAATATATCTTATCATAGCTATTTACTAAACACAATTATCTCTATTTATGAACATTTGGTTACAGTGCAACCAAGAAGATTACAGAAAATATCGAGTATAGGATAATATTACTGAAACTAGAAAAATAATTACACAAGAGAAAATTATAAAATATTCAAAAACTATTAATAAGACTCAACATACAACTACAGTCTACAGAAAAATAAAAATTATTACAGGAAATAAGAGACAGTAATTGTACTAAGTCCATCATTGCTGACTCCACTCACGTATGAGTACTCGCTTGAAAACAGCAACACTGTCAATGAAAAAATTAAGTTCATGAATTATTCTGTTACTTAGTCTCTGTATGCGTTCTAGCTAGCCTAGCTGCTAGCCTCTTTTTTTATCTGCTTTATATCTCTCTAACACTGAGGTCTTTAGAGACGGGAAAGGATGGGGGGGGGGGCAAGGAATGGGAAGGAATTCGGCCATGGCCTTTTGAAGGAAGATCCCGGCATTTGCCTGGAGTGATTTGGGAAACCATGGAAAACCCAAATCTGGATGCCCGGACGGGGATTCGAACCACTGTCCTCCCGAATGCGAGGCCAGAACACTAGCCGTTACACCACCACGCTCGGTGCTAGCCTCATAGTTCGTGCGCAGATGTCGACGAACAAATAGCTCACTCAACCGTGTTCCAAACGGACAACGAAAACACACATGTCTGAGAATTTCAGGGCAGTCTTTAACACCTGAGATTGCTTTATGTAAAACAGGACACCTTGAACATTCCGTCTCAACTCCAAAGGATGGAGGCCAAGGTATGTTCCAACAACAACCAACGGAACGTCTTTGTAAAGAAAGCCCATGTGACAACCTATAAGCCTTATGAACTTATTTTAAAGATTCGGAATCTGTTGAATTAGTGTGATCTAATGAGGCGACCATACAACGCTGCAATACTCAAGTATAGGTCTGACATGGGCACAGTACAAAAGCCTGAGTGTCTGAGTACTATTAATAAATTTGGAAGTGCGTGCCAGTAAACCCAGGCACTTGGAGGCTTTCTAATTTACGATAGTCTGACAATAGAAAACAGCACAAAATGAATTCTGGAATCAGTAGGGAAAAAAGATACGTGCCACGAGGTTTAGGGAGGGGGGAGGGGTAGAGGCAAAAGCCACGTTGGGCTATGTGGGAGGGAGGGGGATTTTAGAGGAGGCCGAAATGGTGCTACGTAGTTTATGAACGCTCCCTGTCTTGTGGGTCGTTGTATCTTGCTGAAGAAGCGTAAACGGGGTTACGACATTGCTAAAAATTATTTAAACTACATAACCCGTGCGAAAATTTAATGATGTACGATGAATAGCAAGGATGAAAGAGGAACCAACTAATTTGTAGCAATTATTTGTCAACTGAAATAGGTACGTAGCAAAATACTTACAACGTCTGAAGAAACAAGTGGAAAACACTTTTGGACACGTCAAACATAGGTATGAGACAAACTCGTGGTTGTTTACAACAAAAAAACTATAATTTGCATTACAATTTAAATAAGATTACATAACTTTTAAATTACATTACTTCTTTGTACACAATAGTTGAAGTGAAAGTATCATCATCAGTAACTTTTTGATAATTTTTTTTCCCCGAACAGAAAAAAAATTATCCGTAAAGCCCCTTGCTCTAGAAACACACATAGCTTACCAATAGCTCTGTTGTAAGTGGCGTCACTATCTAGCGAGAATGCGATCAATCCTTATTGAGGCCATCGAAGCCTAGCAGCTTTACTCTGACCTACTGCATAGACCTGATTTTTATTATACGTAATTTTGCCATGCTCTGGTTGAATTTCTTCCTTAGTTAAAGATGCTACCAAAGCGGAGAACAACACTTAGAGTGCTATGAACGTAATATTACGTTCCACAAACTCTAACGAAATATGCGGCGAACGTAATAATCCGTTCCTTAACATATCACGATTTTCTTTGAATAAAAACGTAATGGTACTGATTTCTTCTCTGTGGATTTTAGGTCATAAGTCCGCCACCAGAGTTCACCACCTTCCTGAAAGCTTTGGGAATAGATTACAATCAGCTCAAGGCAGGTATAGATACTTTGACCTGCGGTTGTCCTACAGTGCTCTTACACAAGACAGTGTGAAGTGGTGGAAGAAACTTGCTTTTCACTTGATAATTATGAGTTTATCAAATGCTTGCATTTTGCACAACACAAGTAAGAAGATCATAACAACACACCTCATTCAGGAGATATGTTCGTCCTTGGTGCTCTCTGCGCACCAAGGATGTGACTAGTGGCAATAAAAATCTTGCAAGATTGACACAGAAGCACTTTCCATAAAGAGTTCCTATGCCAGCTGGAAAGAAGAAAAACCAAAAAAGGTGCATTGCGTGCAGTGATAAAGCGAAGTATTCCACTGGCAAACCCGCAAAACAGGACTCTTCCTGCCAGTGTGGCGACCATGATGTGGGGTTTGTATCGGATCATGTTTTAGACTCTACCAAACAGTTGTACACTATGAGAAATAAATGTTTCTACTTACCATCTTAAGCAAAACACTTTAGAATAATTTTATGTATTCATATATGTAATAATAAATGGCATAATGCAAAAAATTAATCTATTTTACATTTTTTTGCTTTGATTTTTCCCTGTAAAACATGCCAAATCATAAATCAACATAACCTGTGGAAAAGAAAGACAGCAACTTTCAAAACTGACATAAATATTGCCTACTCTCAGACAAATAATACACAGTTTTATTTGTTTGCCTAGCATCCAAAAATTTTATTTTATGGTCAGATGAAGGTACTGTAAAACAGCGAAAATCAGTCAGCATACAATGAGGTAATTGTGCTCTTTAAAATGATACCCCGTTTAACGATTGTGGTTAAGTATGACGAGAAAAATATGGCACGTCACAAAAAAAAAACATCTTTTAGAAATAATATGCATAATTGAGTCTGGAGACTTGCTACTTATCATAGTACTGTAACTGTGTGATATAGTTCCGGTACATAAAGGACGCGGGACCGAATATGAGACTAGGATGAATACTGGTAGAACAATTAGGAGTAGTACATGGGAAGGATAACCTGGCATTTCAGACGTAAGGAAGCTGAAAATTTCCATTTATAGGTAAGAGAACCAGGGACTGGAATAAATTACCGAGATATATGCTTACAAATTTACCAGAAGCTCTGAATTAAAATTCGTAACGGGCGATAATAGGAGGGTGATGATATCGTACTCAAAGAAATTCGGAACTACGTGTAGGAAAATTTAGGAAGCATAAAATGTTTAAGTTTCGTATATGTAAATTAGCAACTTTGACGTGAGTCTTGAAAATTGAACGGAAGCAATTCAATAAGTAATAATGAACTTTCAGATCTAATAAAGTAATGTAATTATGTAATAAGAATAATTTGCAGTTAAAATCATTCATCGTTTGAAAGGAAACATAAAAGTGTGACTAAGTTTCTCCGTAAATCATAGTGGCTATTGAAACGTGGTAAATATTTATCTAAAAGTGGCTTTTAAAATCTGAAGGGCAGATTGTTCGTAGAATTTCTGACGGTTTGAGCATCCATACTTGGCGTATTAACGGTTGCTGAGTGACATCACGCGAGTGAATCCTTCGTGATCGTTATAAAGGCTTCTCAAGGGTTCAGGTGATTATTTGGGACGTGCACATCCAAAATAATTACTGCAAGACGGATCCAAACTGCCTAATAAATACACCAGTATGTGAAATCGGAATTGTGTGTTCGGCTATACGACCCATTTAAGGTCAAGCCTAGTCACAGAGGAATAGTGTACTACGCTGAAAGAATCGGAATTTTACGTGATAGTCTGGTAGCCCAATATATTTAAAAATGATAAATACAGTAGCAACGATACAGAGGTATATACTTCATCGTTTAGGCGATGAAGGTGGCGAAGAATTTTGTATCAATGAAATTAAATGTTTGTTGAGTGAAGCATGCATGCATAATGGTAACTAATGATATGTTAAAGAAGGGAACTAATGAAGAATATGTTGTTTAATATTGCGAGTGAGGGTATACATGATATTGAACTGGTGCTAGTATCATGAAACTAAGTGAGATATGGGTCCAGTAAAGCTGCAGTAGGGGGAATAAAGTAAAATAGTGAAACAAATATTATTGACAACGTGCTATGCAATAGTGGTTGAGCGTCTCAGGAACTCACTAAGCATAGTTTAGAATGGAGGCGAATAGTCGTGGAAGCGATACAGTAGGCCTAAGGCTACTAGAATGCTTTTTTGTTTATTTGGTCAGATGGGCGGAGTAGGAGCGAAGTGTCTAAGATTGCCCAAGCGGGAACGCTTACACCAAACTCGGGAGACTAGTGCTCAGAATAGTGGGGACGCTTACTTTTCAAAACGAGCTACTACGTCATAATCCCCTAGCTACTTCCACGCTCAAAAAAAAAAAAAAGTTTCAAAATGAGTTATACATATGTCGAAAAACGTTGTGTAAAATGCGTAAAGGGCGGAAATGGGAAATCAGGACTAATCATCCAGATGATTTAGTACCATACGATCTAATTCCGCGAGCCAAAACGACCAAGCACCAGATAAGCGGTTAAACGTGAATGTGCGAGCACGCCACATAGATGAAGTAGAATGATGAGTCAGATAGTGTTAACAGAAAACAGAATGTGAGCCACGGTAAAGAATACATAACTGATCAAGCACGATGGTAAACATAAGCCACCGAGTACCGGTAGTGAATTCGTAAGAACTAACGAAATGAAGTCGGAAGTAAGATTGTAACGTACAACATGCTATCAATTACACGATCTCTCGAGGATACAAGTTTTGGTAATTCTGGAAGAAATAACTGTAAACATTTTGCATCTTTTTAGAAATGTTTAACAAATATCTTTTATACCTTTCGTATTGAACGAGTATACGCATTTCCGTATTCACCACTACATTACTTTTAAATTGAATTTTGGCGATTAAATTCTATTGATTCTAAAGGAGTTATTATCAACCTTAGGTTTGAAAGATGAAGTGTACGATGTCATGTGAAGACAGGTTTGTCTTAGTACACTGTAGGTGAGAGGTGATGATCGGTAATAGGTCAGTCAACAATGGAAATACGGCTGTTCCTATGAAGTGACGGGTCCTATAGTAGGTTGCCCTAGGGAAAGTAAAATAAACCCGTGGATAGAATTGAGAGGTAGGACAGTGTTACAACAAACAATCTCTTTAGCTGACATAGTATCATAGCCGAAATTACTAGAAAAAGTGTAGTAAAGTCTTAAAGAATATTTTTCTTCCGAAAAAAAAATTCACAGTTTAATTTAATTTTTCTCTTCTTACATCAGCTATCTTAATTAATTAGGGATCGAGATATTAAAGTAAATCACCAAGACTGTAACTAAAACTGTTTTGATAATTCGTATGCATTAAACCTGTATGAGTACGGTGACCTACAAGGAAAAGTGTCAGTCAGTAAATGCGAGTGGCGGGAGAAACCGCACGTAAGCAAATAGTTCTCCAGCGAGGAATGTAAACAAGCGCGAAATGTAAAGTTCAGTACACAGTAACAGCTGATGAACTGGAGATAATAAGCCAACGCAATAGGGAAAAAACAGAAGCTATAGGGAAGCAAAGATTTAATGTAAGAATGTAATGATAATACGGGGACGAAAGAAGAACACTGTTGGAATGACTAGCTAGCAAGGGACCAAACAGATAAATAACAAACAAAAAAAAAAAAAAAAAAAAAAAAAATAGGGAACGTAGAGGAATATACTGTTATGTCACTAGGTAGAAAACAAATCAGCTCTCATGTGTGATTTTATTTCTGTAGTTCATTTCGTTATTTTTGTAAAACTAACAATCTTTTTACTTTAGCTATACCATTTCATTTCAGTAACTTGCCAATTGCAGAGCTAGTAATTTATGAAAACTTGGAAGTAATTTTAAAATTGAAACAAAGTAGTCTTGGTTAATACAAACTCATTTCAGAGAAATTTTATTGCAATTTTCATATCCAATGGCACTAAACTTTATTCGGTTGCAAAATAGTGGTATATCATTTCCAATTTGTGCTGATATTTATTCATATTCATTTTGTCTTGAAATTTGTTAACAATGGACAGCATTCCATGCTTACAAGAAATCTGTCAAAAATCGTATAAAAATACAAGAACTTGTCACTGCTTGGAAATTACGATTTTACAGCTTGATAACGAACGAGCACGGTGCCGTCAACCTCAACAGATGCCTGTGCAACCCAACACTGCATCGTCAGCAACTGAGAGCGCATCCAGTGACTGGACCTGTGCCGACACGAACTTATAACGAATGAGTACAATGCATTTCAATTAATCTTTTCTTTTATTATCAGAGCCTATTCATTTTCAAGGAATATTTCATTCATTTATTATCATGTTATTTTATTTTCTAATGGTGGATATATTTTAATTCAGAATTTTTCATATCTTTTGGGAATTACCCTATTATGCAACTAGAGATTTAAGTGTGTTTGTACGCATCAATAAGACTGTGTGAGAGAGTAAATTCTTAAGAGGATTGTGAGTTGGTTAAGTGTTACAAGTACTAATTGTATTGTTGAAAGAGATTATCCAAGGGATCACACTAAAAATAACTACTTAACGACAAATTGAAGAATTGTTAAATTCATGTTTCAATCAAAGAGCTTTAACATTAATGAGCTGATTATTCAAGATTTTTTTCTATTCTATTGTGTTTAGTTTCAGTTCCTATATAAGTAAATTTGGAAAATGACTTAGTACGTCACTTGTTAAAAAGTTCTTATAAGTATTTTAACTTCACTCGCAGTTCATACCATTCATTGATTCTTTAATTACCAGAAACGCTGTTACCTTATGTTTCATGTCATATGCAAACACAAAAATTTATCAGATATTTATTGGAAATGAACCGGTAGCAATCTCATAATGATTTTATATTTTCTTTTCTGATTTCTCATTTTGATTTAAATTGTATTCAACATCCAGATACAAATCTCTAATGATTTTGTTTAACTGCAGGTTTGGAACGACCAGCACAAGCAAGAATTTTGAATTTCATTCACAATTTAACTTTGTTGCAGAAACTTTGTAAACCGGGAAAGTGGAATCCACACTTACACTGGCTATGAGTATTATTTAACAACATAGTTTCAGTTTTATTTTGATAATTTTGGAGATTCTTATTTTTACTGCAAAGAAGGGTTATTTTATAATATAAATAATTTTCTCGGGTGACTAGCCGAGTTATATGAATGTTATAGTTACACGATATTTCGGCGCACTGAATCATCGACGCCATCTTCTGGTGATGATTCAGTGCGCCGAAATATCGTGTAACTATAACATTCATATAACTCGGCTAGTCACCCGAGAAAATTATTTATATTTGCAACGCCGAGAAAAACTACGTAATTATGTAAGGGTTATTTTATTCGGATTCATATTTAAAGTCCTGAAATTTGAAGATACGGGACGTATCTTTCCGAAGAGGGGACGTAATGTAATGGTCGTTTTGGGCTTTATTATTAAGTAAGAATGATTTTATAAATGTTGGAGACATTGGCGAAGTTAGAGTCAAGAGTTGCAGTCACGCAGCGCAGACGCAAGCAAAGTCGTTGCCCCGTTCAGGAATGCTGAATAGCATGTCAACAATACCTTCTTGTGACGCAAAGCAGAGCCGAAGTGGGCCCTGTACAACCAATAAATGAGGCTATTCATTACCAGCGAGCTTAGGAGCAACATCGGGTAGCGAACCGCTAGCCTAAAGCTTAGCCGCCCTGCCTCGGACGCCGTAACGATCTTAAGTTCCATCCAGTATTAATAGACTGACTTTCACTTAATATCTTCTACGATCAGACTAGAGATCCAGTAGAATAAGTGTGGACTCTACTTCTTGGTATCATCGTCAAATGTACTATCGGCAGCTTGGTTCCATTAAACCATTTACCCACATTCTATCTTGATTATTTGAGAATATAGTATTCCAATAGTAAAAGGGTCGTGACCTTCACGTGGTGTCAGACAATCCTGATTGAATTAATTAGTTAGCTTTCAAGAAATCAAGACGGTATCCGAAAGAAGATAAGAGGAGATAAACGCTGAGGTCAGTCACATGTAAAGTCACATTCCCAATTAATGGTCAGAACGCCCAACGCAGTCACCTAACCACAAGGCCAGCCCGTTACAATAGTACGTGTAACTGTGTGATATTAGTTCCGGTACATAAAGGACGCGGGACCGAATATGAGACTAGGATGAATACTGGTAGAACAATTAGGAGTAGTACATGGGAAGGATAACCTGGCATTTCAGACGTAAGGAAGCTGAAAATTTCCTTTTATAGGTAAGAGAACCAGGGACTGGAATAAATTACCGAGATATATGCTCACAAATTTACCAGAAGCTCTGAATTAAAATTCGTAACGGGCGATAATAGGAGGGTGATGATATCGTACTCAAAGATATTCGGAAAATTTACAAAGGTACACGTGTGCACCACAGCAACTAAGATTAATTAATTAATCTGTCTGCAGATTGTTTCCTTATAATACTGCAGGGATCCTTTCCCACAGGTTATCTCGTCCAGAGATTTGATTTACACGAGACATTTCACATTTGTGCAACTGATGAAAACTATCGTTATGCCCTCTCCTATTCATACATGGGACGCGGATCCTTTAAAAGTGTCTGTAAAAACAACATAACGTTGTACTTCTGTCTTAGAACTTGTTTCATCAATTCATAAATAAGCAAGATAAATAGACGCTCCAAGCAAAAGAAAGTGGAATATTATACACCTCCAAACCCACTCGAAACTTTTTCAGAATATTGATGTTGTTTTTATTTACCTACTCGACTGAACTTCGAGTGATATAAGGTTCTATTTAGTGCAGAAAATGTTTTTACAACTCTTACGGATAGATTAATCCAAAATTACTTCGGAAAATTTTCGAAAAATCTGAATGGGACTAAAGAGTTCCTCCATTTGCGGACGCCTATGAAGCTGTGAACAGCTTCGTAGGCGTCCGCCAGCCGTACGGTACTTACATGAGCTGAAGCCGCGAGGCACGCACATTCGGTGTCTTGCTGCCGCAGTGTCAACTTCGATATTTTAGCCTGATGAAAACAGCAGAGTCTGTTGTCGAAACGTCGCACATGGAAGAACTGATCCGGCAGAACACCTGAGATGATTTTTTGTCATCTGTACGCCGGGAAAGACTCAATTCTCACCTATAGATTTCTTGGTTTTGATATAAAAAAAAATTCAGATCCTAAAATCTTTATCATGACAAAAATTAAAATTTGAAACTAATTAGAAACTGGTTGCTCATACCTTTGAAAGTTCATGTTTCAACAGAGATAGTATTTTTTGTGTAAGATCTCTCAGACCGTACTGAAAATCACCAGGAGGATAAACTGTGAAGCGAAATCATATTTGATGTTACTGGATTGCCCTGGTTTATTGTCGTGTAAGTTGATAGACTGCGCTTACCAGCCTAACAGACTAATTAAATTTCTTTCATTTGAGACTAAGTATACTTCTTTTCTTTTTTGACATGCTGCATGACTGATAGTTTGGAATTCAACCTGCACAATCTTTATATATATAAAAAAAGCACCACAGTAGCAAGGAAACGTATTATCTGTTATTTGTGTTTATATATCATGAGTAGCGATGTTAAAGCAGTTGCCTGTGTGTAGTATGGCTGTTCGCTGACCAGTATGCTTCCCCCCCCCCCCCCTCCCACCAGCCCCTCAATCAGCCGATCAATCAGGCACATCCCCGGCTAGGCAGCCCCTTAAGCTAATCCGACCAACAATCGGATATATGGTCGACCGGACCGATAATTGTGCTGCCTGACCGCTAGCTGGACCACACACACACACACACACACACAAGCGACTTTTTTTTATTAATCTCGACGATCGAGGTAGAGCAAACTTGAGTCGGACGAACCTTTCTCCGTCTTCTACCTTCGTGCATCGGAAGATCCAAAATACAGTATATTAGCAACACTCAGACTTTATTGGTAGTTTGTGAAGAAAAGATGCAAGAACGTGATTCGGAGTACGACTGAAGACATGAAACCTATTGGTAATGACAAACAAGAAATACTAAACGTCTAGATTGTAAGAAAATGCAGAATAAGTAAGAACCCGTTGACAATTGGTGTATTTTTTATCTTTTTGTTTTTTTTTTACTTACGGCTTTACGCCTTGTCATTAGAGGCAGGATGGGATCCGGGACAAGGAACGGGAAGGAATTCGGCCATGGTCTTCTTGAAGGAAGCATCCCGGCATTCGCCTGAATATGTGACAATCGCGCAAAGCGACAATCGCGCACAGCGACAATCGCGCACAGTGACAATCGCGCACAGCCGGGTCGTCTCTTGCTACCTGCTTTTAGCTACCAATTAGTCACCGCTACAACAGCATGCTGGATTCTGGGACTTCCAACCCCCATCCTCTCCTAACCGGACCGCACACCACTGTTCGCATTCACTGCTGCCTTGAGTAGCCGTATCACAGTTTTAATCATAGAAGTTACTTCAACTACACATGGAGAGTCGTATGTGCATTATGACGGGTACAGCTATCGAGAGTTTAGAAAGAAAGAAGATGGAACGATAACCTGGTGATGTCTCAAAGAAAGATCAAAACAATGTCGTAGAATTTTGAAGAGTAAGGATGCTGCCATACTGAATGTTACAGAGCATATATGTGGACCCCATGACGACGCGCGCGTTGAAGTACATCAGAAACTTCATGAGGCAAAGAAGAGAGCTCGAGCGGAAGATAGTTGAATTCCAAAAATTTGCTCTGAGGAACTAGGAGATCTCCATAATAAAAGCTACGAATTTGTAACTGAAATGCCAGCCCAGTCAACTGTCAAGAGAAACTTGTACCGTCAGAGGAGTATATCACAAGGTAGATAGCGGAAATTTCTAGTCCTTTACGACCAAATTTTATTTTGATGTTACTGATTGACTTACAAAAGTGTCCTTCTTCTCTTCAACCTCACTTCCAGGTTCATCAGATTTTCTTGAAATGCACCCCGTAAGCAGACAAATCTAAGATTACATTTGTGTTTTACCACAGCAAAAATAAATTGTAGAGAAAAGAGTACGTTTGTTTTATTGTGTTTGAATGTTTATTTTCCATTTCCTGTATATTCGGTCTGTTACGGCACACGATTTGGGCACTGAAGGTCCTTGGTCCAAGTCCCGGGCTACGTTGTATGTAATTATTACAGGCCTTAAAATTGACATTCACCTCTGGCAAGGCTTTAGTGTGATGATGATTTGTCAATACTGCGTTCCGTAAATAATAAAGTACACGGGATAGGGGAGAGTGTGGCCCGACCTTTAAACTGTGCGCGATTGTCACTGTGCGCGATTGTCACGACACCATTCGCCTGGAGTGATTTGGGGAAACCATGGAAAACCCAAATCTGGATGCCCGGACGGGGATCTGAACTCGCGTCCTCCCGAATGCGAGGGCAGAACGTTAACCATTCACACACCACGCTCGGTGAACAACTGGTGTCACTTCAGCAGTATGAAATGCTGTTGTATAATTTTCATCACATGAAGTTCGCGTTATACTTTTTGTATGAGTTCAAGCATAGGTATTGAGTCGCTTCACAATTGAGAGGCCTTCGATCTCCAAAACTGAAACTTAAACCAGAAGAACATATTCATGAAACATTCTCTGATACATTCAGTCTGGGCTTATTGGAGAAAGTACTTCAATAATAATTATTATTTATTATGATTTTTGGCACACACCATTCAATCATTTACAAATATAATTACAATTATGATTACAATTTTAATATGGTTAGGTTCAAAATTTTTGTGGTAGTTTGGTCATACTGGTTGCTAGTTGTTGATTTGCCTTCACGTATCTTCCAGTGGTTTCTTCTTCCCCAAAAGGTTTACTCGTGGTCGTTTTTGCTGTTTGAGTGGAGTTTTAGGTTTCACAGCTAAAGTTTGGACAAATGGTGAAGGCAAGCTACTAGCGCTTCTTGTTACTAATACTGCTAAAATGGTGGCAGGGGTTTCGAGCCCACAGACCGACTGTGCTGGCCCAAACAATAAAATTATTTATAATTTGGCGCTTTCTCGGAGTAGTGTGTAAATTCGACGCTACGTTTCGAAGGTTGATCTCTGACTTCATCTTCCAGCGTAGTGAATTGGAAGATTAATTCGGAATCGACTTCAAGACGTAGCATCAAATTGACACACTCCCACCGTGGGGACCAGAGAATACTTTCTACAGTAAAGATTATGTTTATTTGTTTCATATCACCCAGACGAAAAACGAACACTTGCAGTTTTTAACGTGACCGTTGCAGCATACCATTTCCGTCTGTATTCTTGTAGATATGAAACTGTTTCGTGGACAGGGAGGCTAGTGGCGCATGAAGAGAGACGAGATCCATCGTGTTACTGGCAGCCACCATTATTTTCTCACCAAATTATCTCAGAAATTATTTCTCCAAGCGTAAAATCTTGGAATTTTTTCCCTCTGCCGTTTCACTTTTTTTAAAAAAGTTTCGTCTGTCTGTATCCGATTGATCCAGGCATAGTGTTGCAAACTGAAAAAAAAACAAAATGTTTTTTTTCAGATTTGTGAAAAAAAACATGAAAAAAAACTTAGCACCCTCGTTTTTTTTCTAAATTTGGTTTTTTTTTTCAGAAAACTATAATTTATCAAATATATAGTTTTATTTATGGAACTTACATTTTGCATTTGTGTTTTAAACCTTACTAAATCATATAATATCTTACTTAATGATTCATAAATGTATCTATATAGGTAACATAATTTTTTATTCATCTTCTATGTCGGAACCACATTCACTAGTATCAGTACTACCAACACTAGTTCGGTCGGAGTTGGAATTTTCTGTTTCTTCTTCTGTACCCTGCAAAAGCTTTTCAGATTGCAATTTTAAATTTTGAGCAAAGTACATACTGTGAATGAAGACTGCGCCGATAGTTCTGTATTACGGTCTTTTAAGTTTGAATTTAAATATATTATCATACAAAATAGGAGCTTTATTTGTTTTCAATCGTTGGTTTACGCCAACGATTGCAAGGAAATTATTCATAATTACTGACAATGACTCAGTATTATCACTATACGCTGCGAGTTTAACAAGCTAACGAATATAAGGAAAGCACAACAAGTAATAAAAAGAGGCAAAAAACCGTAGTTAAATTTCCTAATTTTTTGAAAAGATTCGTAGGTCTACAGATAAATTTGTAGGGCCTGGCAGCACTAGTTCAAATAGTGAGTATCAATCCAAACAATGGGGAACGGCCGAACGGGGATTCCTTCTCACGCAACCTTGCCTTTTCGGGAAGTCCCCTTTCGTAAAAGAAAACTTCAGTCGATGTTACCAATATTTTTGTAATTTTTTTTTCTACTGAACCAGAAAGTTATAGTAGTTTTAAAAGTAAGATAAGTACTTAGTATAAACTCTAAAACAGTCATATTAAATGATAAATGCCTTAAAAATTTGAAATTTAGTAGTTATGAAAAAAAACATGTCCCAGAAAAAAAACATGTTTTTTTTCACAGTTTTTTTTCATGTTTTTTTTTCACGTCAGAAAAAAAAACTGTTTTTTTACAATACTATCCAGGCAGATACCTGGACGCATGGATTACATCACTCCCTTCACCTGCGATCTCCTTTAGTAATTACTAACTCTAATGTGTAGTGTATTGACACATTTGAAGCTGGACGCGTGGCCTGCACGAGAGACAGAGGTAACAAAGGGGACAATAGACTAAACGGTAGTTAACGCCTTACGGAATGTGACACTGGACCGAGTAGTCCTCGGTGAAGGCAGCGTGGTACAGTGGATTGCGAGCTGTGAGGTGGGTGCGTGGCCAGCCTGCAGAAAGAGATGTGCGCAACTAATGCAGGTGCAATGTGTGGCTCTTGTGCTCCATGTCGTTATCCCAGTATACGCTGGTCTCAGACGGCGTCCAGAAAATGGAACCATCGCGTCGGACGAATGCGGGTAGCAGACTCGGCGCCTTCTGCGAAATGGTAAACCCGCCGATATGGTGATCACCGCAAATCATTATCGTACTGATCAACTCAGTGCGCCCTAGAGAAAATTTAATTGTCCCACTGAGCTTCATCAATGGACATATAGAACATCCTGAGAACTGATGTAAATTGAACCTATTTTTGGATTTTAAGATGTTTAATTGGGACTACTATTTTTAATGACATTTTGGTGAAGGATTATTTTATAATAAACATATATTAATATAAAACTTAGGCACAACGGTGTTTTTAATGTGCAAAGCAACGTACCGATTCTTCATATTAGCAATTTCAATAATTAATCATATTTCATTGATAATTTAAGCAAATAAAAGTAATTTAATTTTTAACAAGAGGGAGTAAACCTCAAATGCATGCGCAAAGACGAACAGTGGTAAAATATGGCGCCTCTTTATGTAATTTTTTTTAAAAAAAGCGGCGCGTCATCCGGTTTGCGGATTGTTTACTACAATGGTTAAAAATGCAGTTGGTTTTATTTACATGAATTTTATACTGGGACAAATGAAATCTCCGTAAGGTATAAGAGATATCAGATCTTCGGCAGTTTTCACGTAGTCGGTTTCGCATTTTGAAACATCGTATAACTCATCGCAGTTGTGTACAAAAAGTTTAGGCGATGTGTGGGTGCCTGAGTAGAACAGGTGCTACGGGGAGTCGACGGAGGGCCACCCATGACGTGCCTCACGATCTTAATTGCAGCACTATTGCCGGCCGGGAATTAAGTTACTATAGTTGTTCTCGTGGTCATACTGTCACAAAACGACGCAGATACCGAGACATCTGACCCTAGAAGTATTCCGCTCACCCTATATGACATCTCCAGGAAAGAATTTGTTGTCGTATGGCTTCTTTGGCCGGGAGGTCCTCAAGGGTATAGTTCGGCCACCTGATGGCATAGTCTTAAGCGTCTTTCGCTTTTAGCTCTTCACCAGTGAAGGAAATGATATGTTGCCATCCGTAGGCTAAGCGTGGAGCTATATATGTGAGAAGTGTGTTACAAATTTCAAGTCCATGGTTAATAATGTTTTGAGCTAGACCTGAAAAAAAAGTTTTAAATCTACAAGTTTGACGACTACTCACGTCTTTCAGTGAAAACAAAATCTACCATTATAAACATCTATAAAACACACAAAATGGAGTAAAAAACATTTTTCCCACCCCTAAATTTCTACAGAACTCCCTAGAATATAACTTTACAAAATTTAAATACAATATTCGATTTTGGGTGAACGGAAGACACAACATGGTCAGATTTTTTCATGTCTGAAGCTCATTCCGTTTACTATCATTTTCAACTGCTTCCCTCGAGCGGAGTTTTATGTGCGCAGTAATGCGTTCACCTTTTGTTTTTCATCTAGTAGCAAAGCATAATCGTTTGTACAGTAGTATCTTTATAATATTCACCGTAAATTAATTTCCACAATTCCGTTACGCTTATTGGAATGTAACTCTTTGATGTGAAGATTCGATTTTCGTTTTTTCCGTGTATTATAACGTAGATAAATTTCAGACAGCTGAAGATTACGTAGTCAAAAACCATTATTAACAGAATCTAAAAGATGGAGCGTTTATCTGTCTTGTAGGACGATCTTTGATGGGTATTTCGTAAATACAAAGTGATCTTGGGTACCTACCTTTTCTCGGTACAAACGAATTATCATTTCCTGCTCCGAACTCCTACCAAGAAGATTGGAAGGGTACGCCTAAGTTTTCGAGCTAGAACATAACCTTCCAAATTGTGAAAACACTGAAGTGTACCAGCTATATTTTTGATCTAATTAATTTTAAGTTGTAGCAGAATGACCACATATGGGTCATTCAGTACATTTTTATATATAATATTTTGTATATTCTTACATATAAAAAAAATAGTAAGAAAGGAATTATCGGAGAGGATTGTCAGTTTTTGTGGGACCTCCCAGTTAGACGCGCCAGATTGTCGCGCCAGGCCGGCGGCTGCCAGGGACAATGGACACTAGCTACCCTTTCTAACGGATTTGGTCAAGCGTATAATCCCTTAGCTCCGGGAAACTGCACACTGGGGGTGAATGCTCGTATCCCATCCCAGGTCCCCGAGCGGGGAGTTTGGAGGTCACAGCTGACGAATAAGTCCGAGGCTAGGCCGAGTTCGCACGAATCGAAAAAGACAATGTTCGCCTATCGTCACAGCCGGTAGGAGGAGCTTTAAAACGGCAGAAACAATCAACGAGAGACTATCCTTTGCATTTTGTAATGCCAGTGTATTTTTGCTCTATGTAAACCACGAGCGACGGGAGGAGGCTTTTCCTGCGGACGCTGGAGGGGACTTGACGCGGAGTCTTCAGACTGGAAGGAGCGGATCTTCCGAGGTTGGAGATCGCTCCGTCTTGGCATCGAACCTGAGGGTCAGTACGAGCGCCCTGTACAGTGAGGTCGCTGTGCACTCATTCAGTACGCTGACTGAAGAACGTGGTGCATTGTCCGCTATAGCCAAGGGGCTATAGTATTTCCGCCGTCGCGGGAAATACATCGCCGTCACGATAATATTTCTACAGTGCAGTGTGGTACTTTCATTCGCTCATTGGGTACAGCCCTGTAACGACCTCTGAATGATTATGAGTTCTCGCTCCTCCCAAATATCGAGCTAGCTGGGCAGACTTTCTTAAAGCCACACTTGGTGGATAATTTAAATTATCCTGGCGCCCGGCATTTGAGACCGGATACAGTTGATGTCAATACTGTATTTGATTTACGGTCCCCGATCATTGTGAAGGGAACTTTCATTTAAAAACCAAGTGTGAAGCTTTCTTGTTCGCTTATTAATGTTGGGAATTTTGCTTCACGGTCAATTAAAAATGTGGTGGTGTTGTAATGCTTTATTTGTTTATTAATATGTTGGCGATTGTAAGAAGAGGCTTTGCTTAGTTCCTTTTGTTAATATTTCAATGTGTTAATGTTAAAGATAGATAAGCCTCGCCTGTACGCCATTATGAGTACCCAATAAATTAGCAGCCTAGGGTTTTCTTTGAATTATAAAAAGAAGTAAAAGGTTTTCACCCTTACCTCCCTCCCGACAGGCACCGCTACAAAGTGAAGGATCGAGATTACTTTGTGTATCACATGAGTAAAAGACATACACATTAACAAGTCACAGATATATTATTCTGAGCAAGTAAGATTTCAACGACAAAATTTAACATAAACAACTTAAATTAATATCTTAGGTATCATAGAACGCTAAAAGAGTTTTATACATTGTATCCTAATGATACATTACAACACCAACCAGATTGATTCGATAGTTTTTCGTGTGATATCTGGACTTACAAACTTATGACAGTTATAGACTGATAGAAGAGCTACAAGTCTGAGACATACAGACGGACGGGAGGACAGTACACGGTACAACAATAATGATGTTTTTCTCTATGGGGGCGTCCATTAATTACGTGATATTTAGTTGGACCCCCCCCCCCCGCCCTATGGTCAGATGAAATATTGAGGGACTCCCTTCCCTATCGACGACATCGTAGGTTTTGAAGACCTTTTTTTAGCTCAACTGTTCTTTAAGGAATTACATAGATGAGATTTCTGTCGACTCCGCCCCCTTTCTTTGGTGAAAATCCCCCCCTCCACGAAATTTCACCTCACGTAATTAATGGATCTCTAAGAATAAAAGAAAAACCCACAATGCAGAAATTACTGTACATGGCAAGTCCGTGACCAGTGGCAGCCGTGTTTACTGTAGTGTGGAGTTGTCGGTTGAGTGGGTCGAGTTGTAATGCGCTCGTGCTAAGCTGATTTGGCAGCGAGCGGGCCATCGCAGGCAATTTCTATCCGACGCGGCGGCGGGGCCGCCAAGTGAGCTATGGTCCAATCTGGCGGTATTTTACCGGAGCGGCGCTGCAGTGCAGCGCGGCTGTAAACCTAGCCGGAACAACGGCTTACTGTCTGCGGGGGAAAAAATATGCGGGCGGGCCGCGCGGGGTCGGGCGCAGTTGTAAAACAGAACAAAAGCGATAAAACAAGGGGGCCCCGGTTTACGTGTCGCTGCTGATTGGCGCTCAGGTGGGAGGCAGTCGACGACAGCGCAGCGCGGGGACAAAGCCACGCACGCACCGCTACCAGAGCACCGACCGAATAATTTTTTACTATCAACCGTACTCCAATTGCAAGCCAGCATTTACAGAGTGCACAGCTACTACGTTATGTAACGGTACAGTGACTGCGACAAACCTTTAATTGTATTTGAAGCACTTATCATTAATAAACAGGACGTCAGCGTAACATCAGTAAGGTAAGCGAACGAACAGTCAAAAAGTTAAGAATTAAAATCTACGAATTACTGGGTCATACTAAGTCATTCTCTTTTACGGTCCCTTGTTTCTCCTGCCCGGACTCACTGCTATGATGCGGTGACAATCAGTTGCCACCACCAGCACCGCCAACATAAACATTCTTACGTAAGACAAGGTGCAAATTGAGACGCGTATAACGCGTGCGAGCGCAGAATAGCGCGTTTTTTTTTTTTTGTAAACTAAAGGATCAAATAGAACGTCGCAAATTAGTAACATAACTCTAGGTGGCAAAACTTGCGTTTGCTCACAGTACGTCAAGGCGCAAATTGTGACGCGTAGAGCGCGTGTGACATGACGTGACACGAGTAGGATGACGCGCGCGCGAGACACGCGTAGCGTGGTCACCCGCATGTTAAAGCGCAGTTTCCAAGTGGCGCCCGTAAAACGCGCGTCTGAAAATATACGATACGCGAAGAAAACATTTTTTATTATTATTAAAATTTGTCATTATTTATAATAAGATGATGCCGAACATGGAGTTCTGCTTTATTCTTTGCTGGATAAGAAATATAAATCTCCTAACGAGTGTATTTTGTCGAAAAGGAAATGCAGTGGATTCAGATGAAAAATCCATCACCGTCGACATTTCAGCTATTCATCGATGGAAATGTAGTCCATCGTCATGAAAATGTTGAAACACATGTTACTACTTCCGTCTTCTGAAAGTATACCTATAATTGCTAAGCCGATGCCACACGTTTTTATGGGAGACAATGTATTTCTTTTATCAGAAAATATAATGGGACCATATCCAAGGAATCATGAAACTGGAAATTATGAACACCAAGTTTTCAACACCTGAATTTTTCGAGCTCGACAAACCACGGAATGAGCTTTCGGTATACTGTTTTCATGGTTTCGTGTGTTCAGGAAACCATTCGATAATAAAGTGAACACGGTGAAAGATATTGTGCAATCAGCTCCCGTTTTGCACAACTACTTACCACACTTACTAGTGGTAGCAAACGATCTAAACGATACCAAATTGTTGCAGCAAACTCAATCACTGAATGAACAAGAAATTTCATCAGCTGTTATCAAAGTGAGGAAAATTTCACTGAGTATTTCCACAATTGAGGAACAGTTCCGTGGCAAGTTCAATCCTTTATGATTGGAAAATATTGACAACATACCACAGTTCATTTGTATAAGTTTTATATTCAACAGTTTATGTAGGGACAAGTTAGAATGACGTGACTTTTTAGAGTATTAATTAGGAAGATCCTTTCCTCAGTATGTACGATAGGTATTAATAAAAAATTGTGAAATGGCTATTCGTGGAAGTATGGGTAATACTTTAGTCTTTCAGATTAAAATTATTTACAGTGACATCCCAAGTCCGATTCTTCAGTTTTTTACATGTTTTGTATAATAAAACTCTTTGTGCTACCTCATTGCCTCTGTTAAAAAAAAATTTTTTTTAATGCAAAAATTGGAGGGTTAACAATACCATCCGTTCACACACGTGGCGCGAGAAACTGTGTCTCAACCGCAGCGTGACGTGACTGTGAGCTGAGGCGAGTCGCGCCACGTAGTGTTTTGTTCCCAATGTGCGTTGTTGTATTTGATTCCGTAGTTTACAAAACAAAAACAAAACAAAACAAAACAAAAAAAGCGCGCCTAGTCTAAGGCAAGGCGCATATTGAGACGCGTACAGAGCGTGCGAGGTGACGCAGCACAGCGCGCATTTTGTAAACTACAGAATCAAATAGGATGGCGCAAATTGGGAGCACGATGCTACGAGGCGCGACTGGCGTCAGCTCACAGTAGCGTGTAGTCGAGACAGTTTCTCCCGCCACGCGTGTGAGCGGGTCGTATTGTCGTACTCTGTGATTATTGCTTTAAAAAAATGGCAGCAGAAATGTTGATAGAAGCAGTGAAGGAGCAAAGAGAGTTTTATTATACAAAATATACAAGTTACGTGAAGACAAAACTGAAGAATAGGATTCGGGATGATACAGCAAATTATTTGAATATGAAAGACGATAAGTAGCACAACCTGCATTTTCATGAACAGTCATTTCACAATTTTCCATTAATACATATGGTAGCCATTAAGGAAAAGATGTTTCCAATTAATACATAAAAAGTAGCTACTTTTTAACAAGTACCAAAGTGACCTATAGAATATAAAACTTAAACAAATGAACAGTGATATTTTGTCAGTATTTCCCAGTTATAAAGTACTGATGTATGCACGGAACAGCTCCCCAATTGTTGACATATTCTCTGATATTTTTCCTCACTCTGAAAGCAGCTATGCTCCCTGTTACATGCAGTTTGCGGGAATCGTTCGGTATCATTTGTATACGCTAACACTATTAAGTGTAGTAAAGTAATTGCGCAAATCTCAAGCTGCTCTTACAGCATTTCTCACTGTGCCCACTTTATTTTCAAATGGTTTGCTGAACACACAAAATAGTGAAGATTTTACATTCCACGGTTTGTCGAGCTCGAGATAACCGGTCTTTGACAACCTGGCAGCAATCGTAGGTAAACTTTTATAGGTTGGAAGTACTAAAATGTGTCTCATCACTTTCTTTCCCAAATCACTACTACCAAATACATTTCCATTGCTGAATCCTCCTATTACTCCAGTGATAAATTTGCAATCCGCGCTCAATGCTTTTATTAAATGATTTAAATTTCTTATGTAGCAAAGAATAAAGCAAAACTTCCTATTCGGCATTATCTGAATAATAACAAAGTTTAATAATGACAACAAATGTTTTCTTGAGATGTCACACATTTTAGGATGCGCATGGTATACGCGTCACTTGTAAACTGCGTCTCAACATGCGGACCACCACGCTACGCGTCTTGCACGTGCTCGACACGCCACTCGTGTCACGACACCTCGTACGCGTTATACGCGTCTCAATATCCGCTTTGCCTATTAGATGGCGCTATGGTCGGGCCACGCGTATAAACAGGTAGGATTGCTACACTATAATGTTTGACTTTAAAAAAAAAATACTGAAGAAAAGTTTATAAAGGCAGTGACACAAGACAAACAAATCACACGAAGCCAAACTGAAGAATTGGATTTAGGGTAACATTGTAAATAATTTGAATTTTAAAGAAGACAAGTACCCTATTACCCATATTTCCATGAAGTCATTTCACATTTTTTCATTAATACATATCGTATCAGTTAAGGAGAATGATGTTTCTAATTAGTACATCAAAAAGTATCTTTCTTTCGTAAATATACCTACATAACCTACAGAATATGATACTTGTACAAATGAACAGTGGTATTTTGTCAATATTTTCCAATCATAATGAGCTGATGTTGCCACGTACCGTAACTGCTCTCCAATTGTTGAAATATACAGAGAAAGTTTTACTCAATTTGAGCAGATTATGGAATCTTCACTCTGCTCTCTTGTACAGGCAGTAATTGACTTTGCGACAACCGTTTGGTATCTTGTACACCTGCTACCACTACAGAGTGTATTTACGCTAAACACAAGCAGCTTTTACAACATCTCTTACCGTATCCACTTTATTTTCAGATGGTCTCCGGAATACACAAAACTGTGAAATTAATATTCCGAAGACTCCAGAAAGCCGGGCGTTGAAAACTTGGCGTTCATAATTTCCAGTTCTTTGCCTCCTTGGTTGTCGTCTCATTTGATTATCTGATAAAGGAAATGTCTCGTCCCCCCTCCCTCCTCCTCAGAAAACTATTGGCTCAGTAATCGTAGGTATTTTGTTCAAGCAGTGACGAATGTGTCATCATTATCTTGCCCAACGTACTATTAGCAAATACGTTTCCATCGCTGAATCTTCCAGTAGATCTAATATCAACGGTGATAAAGTAATCCGCGTCCACAGCATTTCATTTCCGACAAAATATACTTATTTAAATTTTTTATTCAGAAATGAGTAAACAAAAACATTCTGTCTTCGGCATCATCTGATTCTGAATAACAACAATGTTAATAATAACAAATGTTTCATTCTCGTGTCGCTTATTTTCGGATGCGCGCGGTATGCGCGACATATGGAAACTGCGTCTCAATATGCGCCATGCCGCTCGTGTGACGTCATCTCGCTCGCGCTATACGCGTCTCAATTTGCACCTTGCCTAACACCAACTTAACATCATAGCCTTCACGTAATACTGAACTCATGTAAACTCCGTGGATGACTACATTAATAAACAATTCACTGTTTACAAATAATAAACACAGATACAGCCACATCGTCATTTAGCGTGGATGTGTATCGACAGTGCTAATACCAGAATAACAAATAAATATTTCTTGAGATTAGTAAAAAACAGAATACCGAGGACACTGTGGTGACCTACTGTTAAATCTGAGATGCGGGTTAGAAACTTTAGTTATTTTTTCGGCATCTTAGGGCATACAGCCAGCCTGACGAATTTTTCCAGCTAATTAGACACATCACAGGACGGACGTGATATTCACAGACACGACACTGAAACACCCATACCCGCGGCCGGACTCGAACCGGCGACCTTCGGCACGCGGAGCTATCACTCTAGCCCCCTAAGCTACCGAGGCCAGCTTAGAAAATAGACAGGAAAAACAGATCAGAAGTGACGGAAGGTTAACAGCGGATCTGTTCCAAAAACGAGTAACAAAAGTCGGATGATAATAATACGATCGGCCACACTCTTCGGGTAACCGTACACTGTCCGAAATTCGTTCACTAAATACACTTTTTGGATTAACGGAAATTATTAGATGCACTCTTTTAAAATCGTGTCCGTCAAATGCAGTTTAGAGCGCAGGAGTTTCCACGTCTCTCCAAGCGCATGCGAGTTGAATTGCTCTCTGGAGGCCCAGTATACTAACAATGCTTCCCCCGGGTCCCGCTATAACTGGCTGTTATCTCTGCTACAAGTCTCATGCTATGAGGTCACCTTGAACAAGAATACTCACTCGAGCTGCATTTACCAAACCAATATCCGATCCTCCCAGTTCAGCTCCAATTTCTAGCAATCTCATTCAAAAACACCAATAGCGCAGAGTAATAACAACCAGCTTTGTTTCCAAAATTATTATGAAAAGCGAAGTAGACAGTAGTTAAATTTCTTTTCGTGAACATGATCCATTGATAAACATTTTATTTCAAGACATTGATTTTACTATTTACGTTGGTTATACCTTGATCGAAGTTCACAAATTCTACAAATATTTTTCTGTTTCTTTATTTCAACATTGTTAAAGCCGGCCTCGGTAGCGTAGGGGCTAGAGTCGCTTGCCGAAGGTCGCCGGTTCGAGTCCGGCCGCGGGCATGGATGTTTAAGTGTTGTGGGTCTGTGTGAATGTCCTGTGGTGTCCAAACTTGGAAGATACAATATATATATACTGGATGACGACTGATTCAGTGGATGCCATGATAATCACATTAAGCTGGCTGTATCACCTCAGTGGCCGAATTCCATAAAAAAAAATCTTAAATGAATACAGCTTTTACCAATGTTTAATTTTCTAAATATTTTTTTAAAAATATTATTCATCGTTTTAGGCACACTGGTTCTAATCGTCTTATAGTCAAACCTGTTCTGGTGTGTTTTTTTTTTTTTTTTTTTTTTTTTTTTTACCGACATTTTTCCAAACATGCAAACCAACATTTCCAAAATTTCGCTCAATAGTATTCACTGCCTGACAAAAAAAGAAAGACAAAAAAGTGAAGCTCCCAGAATCGGAGGAGAAAACGAAATGAAACTTCACGGGTGGAAAGGGTATATGATGTTATTTCGGTGACTTTAAAATAGAGTCAAATTTACAAAGAATTAGGCAGTATGAGCCCACTTATCAGTATGATGTTGCACCCTCTCTGGACTGGATGCATACGCTGATTCGGTTCGGAAGGGTGCCATGAAGCCGTTGTATCCTCTTCTGAGTCTAGTTGGCCCACAACTGTTTCTTCATATCCTGGGACGGAGTTGACGTTCGAGCTGGTCCCGCACACATTCTATCGGAGAGATCTGGGGATCTTGTTAGCCACGGGAGTAGTTCAGCATCACACAGAGAGTTCATAGTGACACTTGCCGTGTGTGGATGAGAATCGTACTGTTCAAAAATGGCACCGCGATACTGTCTCATGACATCGCGACTCATGATGTCCGTGATGTAGTACCATTGCGCCGTCAGACTTCACTTAATCACTACCAGACGTGGTTCCCCACACCATGAGGCCAGGAGTAACACCGCTGTGCCTCTTCAAAACACTGGAACAATAGGACATCTCTTCAGGTCGCAGCCATACACGCCGACGACGGTCATCGGAGGTACTGCATAATCGCTGAACACAATGAATAGCACCACATTGTGTTCAGCGATGAATCGCGGTTCTGGACGTATTCCCCTAGATTCCTATTTAATTCTCCCAGATTTACCTGTATATCTACTTGGAGACGTTTCTGCTCCGATTCTTTCTCAACCACCACCGAACGATAATTCCTAATGTCTCACCTAACCATTTGCTTAGTGTCTGTGCCTTTTTCATATGCTTGATAATTTCTTCCCCATTATTATCCACAAGGATACCTTCTCTTTCGCTCGGTTTTCTCACATAGCCATATAGATTTCTGGATATGTCATTCGGTTTTCGGCCCACAGCCATAATATTCTTATCTCTCTCTTTCCTATTCGTCGTATTTAATTCCTTCCTTCACTGATTTAAACGTTTCTACTTCCGCTACTGAATTTTCTTCTTACCAATGACTATCTTTCTCACCTACCCTAGTATGTAGGTTTGTGTCATTCTTTAATGTTTGTTTTGTAACAAGCATTTCTTCACCGATTCCACTTTTTTTTTTTTTACTTATGGCTTTACGCATTGTCGACGTCGAGGTCATTAAAGGCGGAATCGGACTGCGGACATGGAACGGGAAGGAAATCTGCCATGTCGCTTTGAAGGAAGCATCCCGGCATTCGCCTGGAGTGATTTGGGGAAACGATGGAAAACACAAATATGGATGCCCTGCCAGGCCAGAGCGTTAACCGCTCACCCACCTCGCTCGGTCCCATTGTTATTATCTCATTAAATTGCTTCCACTTTCTCTCCACTGAACCTTTCCTTGAAATATCTCTTCGGTTCTTAAATACGAACGTTAAAGTTTTCAGTAGCCAAAATAGCTTAAAACAGAAAATTTATAATTCATCCGTGCATCGCAGCCACGTAATTCCGCCGATATGTGATGAAATTTTACAGAATGATAATTTCAAAATACACCTGTGAACAAATTTTTAAATAAAATTGTTTTAGCGTATTTCCCATTCCAAAAAAGAGAAACGATTGTTTTTCGCTCACCTCATATATTATGGCATCGTTGGATAGGCATTCATATGTTCAATCAATGTTGTCTCAGAACATTTTTATTTAATTGCATATTTGGATAGATATGAGCTCCCAAGTCCTTAAAAATGAATTCCCCACTTTTAATTTTCCAACCAAATGAACGAAAAATCTAGAAAAAATAAACAATTACGGCACCTAATAAGGAAATTTGTTTTTATTAATATACAAAGGTAGGTTTTCCGAATTAGCAACGAACAGCGTCTTAATTTTTCTCACGTTTGTACCATCTGTGATGAAATTTCATCGGAAGTTCTATTTTAGATACGTAAACAAAAAGTAAAAAATAAGATATCACAGTACTTCCCACACTACAGTTTTTTATCTTTTAATTTTTTAATTTATTTTTTTGCATATCCCATCAAATGTGGTACCGTTTAACGAATATTCAAAAATGCAATCACTTACGTTTTGTAACTTTTTTATTTAGTTGTAATATTGAGAGATATGAGCCGTTTGATCTTGGTTGATGTTTGACCTAGTTAAGAGTGCTTATTTAATTACTTCCTTTCTATAGGAATCTCAATATGTTTCTTAAGAATTCTTTTTTAAGAATTTTAGGTGCTATTCCATTATTTTACTGTATTTTCTTTTTCTCACTGCAACAGTGATACCAATCTTTTTCCGCTAACAAAAAGCATTATGATCCATCTATTACAAAGATGGTATCTGCACATCAAATATACAACCACAAATAGGGATTGCACAGTCTTTTAAAGATTAACTTTTCATGAAAAAAGGGCCTTGTTTTTTTTTACCAGAACGTTTCCCAACCATGTTCATCATATGCATCTTTCTTCATATTGTATCTCCTCGTAATCCCGGTAAGTGTCCTTTCCGTCTGAACCATTTTTATCTGCTTCTTCATGGGTTCCTCTTTTACTGTGTCTCTTACCTTATGGTTCATTACGTAATCCGTTTTCGGTTTAATATGGCAGTTTAAAGCAATCTTCACCCGGGGGTACGTCAGTGTCTGGCGGCCAGCGTTGTTGTTGAGAATCTCTCGCTAGGCACAACAGGTAGCAGCGATCACCTAATGTTTACTAATCTGCGAGCAGCTTTTGTGCGCGGTTGGGTCGGCCATTGTGTGGGCGACCACGTTGGTGGTCCGAGCGGCTAATGTTCAATCCCGGCTGCTTTGTACCAACAGAAGTATTTGTTTCGAACGAAATGGAGCGAAGGCACAGTTTCATCCGAAAAGCGGGGTCATGTTCTGCGATTTAGATACGATCAACCAAAGGAGTAGAATAGAATCTGAAATCATTAATCCGTATGCTGCGAAATTATTTATTTACTTTCTATCGGCACTTTACAGATGACCGATTACGGGTTCATCAAACCCTGGATGAGGCATGGGAAGAAACATGGCTTTTGCCCTCGGATGAGCGATTTAGGTATAATCTGGATTGCTAGAGCAGAGCATCCGGATGCTCTGGGTACGACCTCCGAATTAGACACGGGAAACCTTATCTGATCGGAAAGGCGTAATTTGTGGTAGCCAAACGGATAAACAGGTTGTAAGTGTTTGGATAAGTACTAAGGCGCATTCCAACGGCGCGTGGTGTGACAGTGTGCGCCTTTCATCTTTTACCGCCTGGCAGTGGGTCGAGGCGCGCCGTCCCTGCTAGCATATGCGCAAAAGATGACAGGCGTCCAATACCACTCGCCGAGGGACGCGCCGTGGGAACCCACCTTTAGGGAGCATCCATATACCACGTAGCTCCATTTTGGCCTCCTGTGTACCCCCCTTCCCCCCACGTAGCCCAACGTGGTTTTTGCCTCTAACCGACCCCCCTCTTTCCAACGTAGCACGTAGATTTTTTCCCCTATTGATTCCAGAAGATATTATCTACTTTTTTCTCTTGTCAAACTATCGTAAATTACATACGGAGATAGTTAAATGGCAGAAATAAATTTCAAATGCTGTTGGGTGTTCTGTACCTTATTTAATTGTGACAAATAATATGAATAAGAAGCTACGTGGCTTGGCTTGTATCCTCCCCCCCCCTCTCTCTTTAGACGGAGTCACGTAGTTTAGGGACGACCCCTTATCTATTTGTCGCAGGGAATGACAACCTAGGAATATTTTGAAACGGAAAGCATGGAAATGCTTGCATATAAATAAGGATAGTCTCAGAAACAGCCCAGAGCTCTTGAATGAATATGAAATGAAGCAAGTTGGTAAATAAGTAAGCAAGTTTCTGTTCATTCCTTGAGAAACTGACGATGGAGATCTCTGCATTCCCTTTAGTGATAATTGGTGTTGTATATTAGGCACTGTGGTCACCAATCTGTTCGTATTGCTTCACCATCACAGAAGCATTAAAATGAGCCAAATATGGGGTTATAATTAAAAATATCATTTGGGGTGCATTCCAAAAATATTGACGTTATCAATTAGTCTTCAGCAAGAAGCAAATCACTGCTTTCAGTTTATACTTGATACATTACCCTTATTTATATTACTTGAAGTCCAAATACAGGCGTATTACTGTTAACAATATAAATGAATATTTAATATTCCTCTTAAGGAGATGTTATGATATTATAGAAGCTGATAGCATCTTAGAACCTTTACGGTGTTTAGTTAATAGCTGTGTGGGTAGACGGGAGTGACAGCTACTCCACCGATTCATGTTCAGTCATTGGCAGCCAGTAAACAAAAAAAGGGCTAAACACAATATTACTGAGTGAATGTAAGTCTAAATCGGTCATAACAAAATAGTTTTGAAAATTCGTGGAGAGAATTCAGATCTTTTAAACTACGAGAACGCTAGGTAGTATCATCGGAAACAGTGACAAACTATTCCATGCTTTCACTGTTATCAAGAGAACGTAGTGAGACGGAGACTAAAATTGCAAAGAGAATCAAGAAGAAAAAAATGTCTAATTGAGAATTTTTTAATATATTAAAAACTGTTCATAACACCAGCAACTTACATCCAGAATGTCACATCCTTTAAAAATCTCACAAATGTTACAAAGTGGAACAATTATATTCAATATCACAAAACCAATTAACTAGCTTTAATAGTTTATAAACAAAGCGACTTCAATGACATTTCTTATTTCGCAATAGCAGAGCTACATACCAAAACGTACCTAGTATAATAAGGATGTAGAAAAATATCGCCTAAAAATCTACAGTTAAAACTGAGGGTATAGCCACGAAATATTTTTGGAAAATTTGCAGATAATGCAAACGTGTCTTCTCAATTCACTTTAAAATCGCAAACACAAACAGCTCATGAACAATCATCACAACGAGAATGTATTAATGAGGAGTTCATTTTTGACAGAGAAACTTGGTCAGAAGGCTGTAATCGGGAACAATGACAAACACGGTGATAATACTGAAGAAACTCAGTGGCACATCATGAGTGGATTAGCGTAGGAGATTGCAACATAACACTGGATGCCTTGAAGATATATAATTATGTGGTCACATCGGCTAATCTGAAGGCGTTTCTGAAAGCTTTATGGTCAGGAAAGAATTTGTGTGACGAATGAAAGGAAGAAGTAATAATTAAAATTATCTTGATGTTTTCTTGTCTGTCCCAACTGAAACTCTTTCCAGGATACCCCGGACATTTGTAAGGGACCTGTTGAGTTGAAACCTTCGAAAAATTAGCTATCCTTGGAAGCAAAAAGAATGTATCAATTCTCCATCAAATCCTACAATGCCCTAGGTTGCGCTGGGATGACACGAGCTTTCAGTATATGACTTTGACTATATATACAAATCTGTAATCTGCCGTTTCCAAGGGGATTTTTTGAACACACATCATTCAAAAAACTACGTAACGGGTTAGGATAGGGTTTTCACAATTTGAAAACATATTGTAACAGCCCTCAAACCAAATCTTAAATGGAATTGTATTTTGTGAATCATTTGTAGCAGGCTGGAGTTTGGTTGAATATGATCTGGTAGGTTTGTTTTGCAATTTCCTGTAAATCAATGTATAATAGACTTTGTTTTATGAAAAGAAATTATTTAAAGGCCATTTAATATGTTTAAGCACAGAATTGTGCACGAGAATTACTTAAATGTTCGTAATTCCAAGTATTAATGCTGGTTACGATGTCTAAAGGACAATTTGCTACAGTTTTATAATGAGTTCTGTAAATAATTTTTTGTTTAAGTATCTTTAATTTCCATTTCTGACCATTTTGTAATAATGGTAAATGATCATGTATTAATTCTGATTGTTTTTAATATGTTTCAATTGTTTAAGTATTGTTAATGTTCGAGAATTATCTGGCGGAAGCTTTTGAAGTATTCTATAAATATCGATGTAGCTTATATAAAGCAAACATCCGAGAAAGAGAGTTTTTCGGCAAAGTTTTCACCGACTCAATTTACGACGGCGAAGAACTGTATTGTCTGTGGAAGAAGTGTTGTATACAATGGCTGGATTGTATTTATTCATGTAAACAGTATAGTTGACTTCGTGTTTATGGAAAATAAAAGCAAGTTTAAACTGAATTTTATGGTGGATTGATTATTTATCATATTAATTAAACCACGAACAATCTAATAATATGATCTAACTTAAAAACTGCCATACGGTGGGTGGAGCATTAAATGATAACCTGTTCTTTAGCAATACAGTTAGCCACCAAAGATCACATTGCATCAAAGATGAACCTTATTTACGTAGTAGATAAGCACCAACGATCACATTACATATCAAATATAAATAATACAATCTTCAGATTCTCTTAATATTGTTGTTGACTTTATAACTTTAGTTATTTTATAACAATACACTCGTGAAGCCAATTTAAGTGATAAAAACTAAGATCGTGTCTTATGCGCGCGAAATTATGTTTTTTTTTTTTTTTTTTTTTTTTTTTTTTTTTTTTTTTTTTTTTTTTTTTTTTCTTTGCCTCTGCAAAATGTAATTTGCTCATTGGCGAAGCTGCAGGGAAATGTTAGCTCAGTAATAAGCCGATTTAATGGAGACGAGGACATTAAAAACCATGTTGGTTTCCATAGATTGATAACCGTTGACAGTACAAAAACCTTACTTGATTTCACAGACTAAGAAGTAAAACACCAATGTACCAAAACGGTTGTCTGGGAGAACAGCTTTCGCAGACCGTGATTGGCTATTGTTGCTGCTTATCGACCACTTGGCTGCAGCGAGGCACTCGCGGGGTCTGCTGTTAAAGGGAAGACTGGCTGTCTCTCGTGGACCAGGAGGGCTGCTTTAGAAAAGTTGCACGTCGCAGCCAGGGCCTGCGTGCCGGGCCGCTAAAAAGGCTAGCAATTTGCTAAAGTGGCCGCCGGATGGCGCTTCGGGGCGTGCCGCTGCTGGCGACGGCAATTCCGCTAAATAATGCTGCCACAATCGCGATCATCCTCCAATCAGAACAAAGAGTGCTCCTCACAAGAACTGGCACAATGGCCGGTGCTCCATATTGTGTGGCTTCCAGGCGGCCAGAAATACGGAGCACAGGCAGGCGAGGCTGGCAGGTACAATACTCCGCCTCGCGACCACTTTGCGGGCCTGGATACAGCCACTTGGACGTCGCTACTGGACCACCGGCACTGCGATATAAACTACCTGCTGCTAGAAAATATTCACAGTGTACTTTTAAAAATAAATAATGAGGACTTTGATTAAATTTCTAGATAGAAGTGAGAGAGAGATAGAGGAAGGCTCTTAATGAAAACGAGAACCAAATTTACCGTAAATAGTGTACAAGCGCAGTACAAGTAAAGTTAAAGAAGTAATAGAAAAAAGAACAAAGAAACGGTTTAAAGTAGCAGTTCCTAAAGTTTTTCTTTCCACGTCTCCCTTACAAAAAAAAAAAAAAAAAAAAAAAAAAAAAAAAAAAAAAAAAAAAAAAAAAAAAAAAAAAAAAAAAAAAAAAAAAATATCCATCTCTTCCCTCCTCCGACTACACCACAATTTTATTAATAAAAAGGTAATTGTTTACTTCTCAGTATTACATCTCAGAGAATACTCACGAAGTATGTGATGTTAGAATAAAGGTTTTCAGTCATAAGGGGCAGTGATGGAGACATAGTAGCCTACTCCTGACGGCCTAGAGTTAAGGAAATTCCAAACGGATGACGAAGCTGTAGTGACCCTGCCGACTGATTGATACGAGCCGACAGGGTAACTTCCCCTGGAGCCGTGGATAAGGGTCGACCATAGGAGATCGACCATAGTTCTGATATGAATATTCGTCATAGGTTCCTACTGCAACACCTGACAGGTTTTATGGCTCAGTACATTCAAATATTAATAGTGGAATGGCTGAGGAAGCTAGGATAAATTACGGTAAACGGCATTTACCTATTTACATATTTATTCACATGAGCAATGACTGGTGACATAGGTGAATATTTACAATGTTGCATTGGCTTTGAAACAAAACATTATAGATATGGCCAAGGACAAGGGCGAGCATGTAACTTATGGGCGCCTCGCAGCCCAAACTAAATGGACTATTGATAATCTCCCTGAAGACTATGCCCAAATAACTCTGACCAAATGATTGTATATCTGAATGTCCACACCCATCTATCGCAGCAGAGCCCACCTTAGTAGTAGACGACATCCATCTTCTTCTCTGCGACCGCCGCCCCGGCGGCGCCGGCGACGACGCCCTCGGCGTCGATGTGGTTCGTTGAAAGACTTTCGTAGACAGACAGACCGACAGGCCCCTGCTCCCAGGGTTTAAATAGTTATTCCCCCTTCCTATCATCACTGTGTGGAGAGGGCAATACTCCTCGCTAACCTGATGTATGAAGTCATAGTAACAGCTTGCAATAAAGGCAGGCGCTTGGCAACTGGCTTGCTGATATGCGTGCTACTTCTCAGGTCATAGCTCTATTGCTTAACTTTTTCCATGCTCGCCCGCCCTGGATACCGACTTGAGAAATTAATTTGAAGTATTTGGGCAAGTGATCGCCTAGATCACTACATGTCCCCCCCTTCGCCACGTCCGGAGTCTACGGAGGACGTGTTTTGTAAACGCAGTTTGCAAAATTACTTAAAACTAAATACAGGTTTTCCTTAAAACTAATTACAATTTCTTTTTATTCGTGTTACTGAGGTGTTGGTGTGTTGTTAAATACAATTAGAATGGTTTATCTGTTTTATTTTGCTTTTGATTTCGACTGGATTGATTTGTGGTGGCGGTGTCGACCTTGCCGACTCTTGTTTGGCGTGACTCAGCAGATACAGGCGTCCCTGGAGCTGAGACTACACATGGCTGACGGAAGCAGTTGACATGATTCGCGACGTCACGTCAGCTTGCTACGTTAAGTACAGCTCAGCGTCTTATTTGTTTTCATTCACCACTCCAGCCAAGTTATAGATTACTAGAACACTCGTAAAGTTTTGCATTAGTGGAACATCCTCTTAATTCTATACATACAATGATTCTTTACACTTCCATATACAATCTTCAACATATTTTCTACATAATAAATTTACATTTCCGTTTCTATTATCATTTAGTACTACCTTATTATAACAGAGTTGATCGTGCGCTTTTCAATTCACAATTATTAATGACCATTTAGTCACACCACTCCATAATGTCTTACATGAGTTATTTTATTTCCACAATGGTTTCTTCCAACTAATTCTGAGTAATTATTGTTGAATCATTATTTTGTCAGAACCCCATAGTTTACACAGTAAATATGACGATACTGTACGCAATGTTATGATCTCTCACCTTTACTTGATTATGACTTTGCTTTGTTTATTCTTATAACAATGATGAATATTCATTTGATTTTTCACTACTCCCTTATGATTCAAATGTACAATTACTCTTTACGTTACTTTTCTATCATATAATTCGAGAGATTGTAATTACAAAATACTATGTTAATATGATCTTATTTCCTTGATGCCAGTGACTGCTATTACGAAAATGCACCATGACTGGTTAGTTCAATTTAACTTCTCTTATTTAAACTTAATGGTTTATTTAACCTTCCCCAATATCCCATCGAGGAACTAAGATCACATTCTCCCCAAACATTTTATTACATTGAGTACAACAATTATACACATAACATGATTTCATCTCTTTTAACAACAACTCTTAATTCTGCAAGATTCACATTACTTCAATGAAACACCAAGTTAACATTTAAAGACTACTTACTCTCGTCATTTGCTGTGTTGACTTGAATACACCTCTCGTGTCTACTACACAATTTACTTTTCGTTTTACTCCTTTATTTTATTATAATTCATAAAAGTTACGCCTTTTTTTCTCTACTCTCTACTTTAAATAATTCCCATAAATTAAATTCCCATTAATAACATCTCTTCTTCTTATCCTATGTAAATGTGCAGTTATGCTGAATGATAATTATATACATTTACATTCTTTCCAACTCCTCTTCTCCTTAGCAACCAATAATTATAAGGGATATTTTAGCTGATTCACCCTATTAATGCTTGCAATTTTTCTCCTCCCCTATGACTTATTATGTAATTTAGCTTTATCTTCCAATTACATTTAGTTTTACGCGCCTCCACTGCGCCGCCGTTACACTACCAGCTCGACTCCTGACGTCATCCTTCGTCAGCGACACAGTTTCGCTGCTGACAGCAGCACCTACTCAACGCCAGCCCGAACTCTCCACAGTTCGGTAATTACCACATTAACTCCCCTCGACCTTTGTGCGTAACCATCCACGGTTCACGTCTTAAAATTATGTAGTCCCTGGACTTACCATTATTCTTCAACCTTATTTCGGTTCTTCGTGTCACATTACCCCGTGCACGGCTTAATAGTATTGGAGTCCTCTGTCCCTACTTTTTATTTTATAACCTCGCGGGTTCTTCGTACCTTACCTAGTACGGATTAACATTAAGGATTTCCTTGCCTCCCTAATACACCTCTTACGGTAGACTTCGCACCTACCTCCCCATAATCTCCCTAACACCATTCGCCTAGAGGTTTTCCCTTACCTCCCTCCTTTACCAGATACTGCATCCCTCTGCAATACCTTTATTTTACCCTCCATTTTTGTGACGACCCCCAATCGTCTTTCGCCAGTTAACTAGTAACGTCCACTCTGTTACTATTACCTCCAGCTCCTCCATAATTCCAATGACGACCCCTTCGTCATCTCTCCCTAATTACCGACTACCCGCCAAATAATTCTACCCCGTTATATTTTATATAACTTACTTCCACCCTCTGTATAATATTGTTTCACTCCACCTACCTTTCATCTTTAAAACCATTCCTTCGTCAGCATAGGGACATTTAAGTCCACTGACACCATGCTACCATTGGCAACACCTAGTCACCGAATTCACTTACCTTTTCCTATTTCCTCACAGGCACCTTGGACATACACTTCCCGCGTTAAAGTGGATTCAAGTGTGTTGCACCAGGCATCCTCATTTTCACCCAATTCTCCTCAAATCTCGCCTCACCCGGCGACATCATGTAATCCCTTCAACTCTCGCCAGTTTTCGCCTCTCCCGGGCGACTCCCCTCTATTGCAATTTTCGCCACCCTGAGCGACTCTATTTAAACCCTCCAGGTTTATGTTTAACCCCGCAAACCACCGCTAATTTTTGGAAGGTATTTACCCGTCTTCCACCTTACATGGAGATCAATTTTTCTAGATCCCTCCTTATAATCTGTTATCTACTTCTTTAACACACAACCATTCTCTCGTTCCAACTCGTAGGAACAGCACTTATAGAATTTCTCATATAATTAATCATCGGCCCTAGCTCTTTCGGTTATGCATTATGATTACATTTGTGCCTCGTATTACTTTGATTTATTTTACTGCCCTTTACTTGAATACTGCCATATTAACTCCCTTTAATTTATTTTACTGCCCTTTACTTCCATACTACCATGATAAGCTCCCTTTAATTTACTGATAATCTCATTTAATATGGATGCGTTGTCCTCGCATTTCTTGATCTGTTAGAACATCGTACCACCTTATTTTCAAGATTCCTTTATAACATGTTATATTAAGTGATTTGATTCTTATATATTACAGTCTAAACTTAATCATGTCCAGTTACCCATGTAACTCACGTACGATAGTCTTTACAAAAGCTGAATACACTTACAGCAATATTTTAGTTACCAGCATGCGATTCTATCCGTTACTATAATTTATAATTCATAATTCATCGTTCATTACGTTTCTGTACTTTCGTCTCTTGTGAATTTCTCTTTTTTAAAAGCTCAGAGATTAACTTTCCTCAATTGACGCGTTCATTTGTATTACATTACAATTGAAGTCTTTACCTAACCACCAATAAAATTTCATTTAGTTTACGATCACTCGTTCACTTCTTATGATTAACTAACATTCTGGTTTTCATTTGAATTTTACCATTAAACATTCCGAATTTTATTCTCCCCGGAGGTGCTGTCTATTTTCGTTAATAAAGAAACTCTTATGTTATTACACCTTTCAAAGTCAGGTAGCCAAAATCAAGCGTAACTGTTAGCATGTTTTAATTTGCAATGGTCCTCCTATTTATGAAATCATCATTCTACCTCCCGATTACATAAAATTCTTTGTACACTTTCTTTTAATCATTAACATGAACTTCAAACATTTATAAAGTTTTCCGTTCCCAACGGTTCTTCTTTAACTATTATAATCTTAATTAATAGGTACTCTTCAACTGCATATAATTACTGATAATTTCGTATACCCCTTTACTCAACTGCTAAAATGGATTCAATAATCAAATAATATAATTACTCCGTCTTAACATATCACATTAGTTCGAGCGTTAATTGTACTTGTAAGTTATATTAGCGTGACACCATGAAAAATGTAATTCTATTTAACATCACTTCTCTCTCAGCTGTTCATTCAGAATTACAGGATAAATACATTTTTTTCTTTCAAAACTTGTACTATAATTACATCATACTGGCAAGGCATTGAACTATAGGTTTTCTCGAGAATACGTAATATGTGCGAGTTTAATTACAAATATATGAACAATTTAAGATATTTTCACGAAAGTACTTTTCCACATTTATTTCTGCTCCTTATAAAGTTACATACACAACACACTTTCACTTCGGGATTTAATTAAATGAAATTACCTTTATGATTATAGCATTTTCCCGATTTGCTTTTACTCGATATCTCTTATATTCGTATATTTATAACTTATAATTCTGGCAGTTGAATGTAGGCTCTTCAAATCAAATACAACTTCTGTACATAACTAATTTCATGGAATTACGCTTTAATTAGTAGCGTTACACATCTTTTAAAAGTAATACTGTTGCACTTTTCTTTGCGATTTAAATTCTGAGGGCATGAACACATTCTTGAATTAAACAATAGGGCTTCTTTGAGGCATTGATATTTGGAGCTTGCGTTACTTTTTTCCGCCTACTGCTTGCGACACTTACTTTGTGTCTTGTGGCCTCCATAAGAATGCTGACCCAAACTGCTCGCTCGGCGATTTCCTGCTGTCGCAGCGTTGTCTCGTGTCGACGACCCGCTTGCTGAATGCTGCGTTATGGCTACCTCCAACTCCGCTCGGGCCGCTTCCGTAATCAGACCATCTCCTCCTCCTACGACGTTTTCTGTGGGATACTGGATAGTGGATGTGGATTAACTATTGCCGCTTAATCTAACCATAACTATACCCAAGCCGTGACGTCTGTTTGACGCAGGGCTGGCCAAAAGACAGAAACCTGAACTGACGACATGAACCTACATAGGACGAAATATTCAGTGATCTTGCGAACCACTTGCACCCCGTGCAAGTGCACCCCACAACATGACACCACAATTTTAACCCCTTCTTGTAGTGACCCTGCCGACTGATTGATACGAGCCGACAGGGTAACTTCCCCTGGAGCCGTGGATAAGGGTCGACCATAGGAGATCGACCATAGTTCTGATATGAATATTCGTCATAGGTTCCTACTGCAACACCTGACAGGTTTTATGGCTCAGTACATTCAAATATTAATAGTGGAATGGCTGAGGAAGCTAGGATAAATTACGGTAAACGGCATTTACCTATTTACATATTTATTCACATGAGCAATGACTGGTGACATAGGTGAATATTTACAATGTTGCATTGGCTTTGAAACAAAACATTATAGATATGGCCAAGGACAAGGGCGAGCATGTAACTTATGGGCGCCTCGCAGCCCAAACTAAATGGACTATTGATAATCTCCCTGAAGACTATGCCCAAATAACTCTGACCAAATGATTGTATATCTGAATGTCCACACCCATCTATCGCAGCAGAGCCCACCTTAGTAGTAGACGACATCCATCTTCTTCTCTGCGACCGCCGCCCCGGCGGCCGGCGACGACGCCCTCGGCGTCGATGTGGTTCGTTGAAAGACTTTCGTAGACAGACAGACCGACAGGCCCCTGCTCCCAGGGTTTAAATAGTTATTCCCCCTTCCTATCATCACTGTGTGGAGAGGGCAATACTCCTCGCTAACCTGATGTATGAAGTCATAGTAACAGCTTGCAATAAAGGCAGGCGCTTGGCAACTGGCTTGCTGATATGCGTGCTACTTCTCAGGTCATAGCTCTATTGCTTAACTTTTTCATGCTCGCCCGCCCTGGATACCGACTTGAGAAATTAATTTGAAGTATTTGGGCAAGTGATCGCCTAGATCACTACAAAGCTATCTCGTACAGTCGAGTCGCAACCTTCGGAGGAGAAACTTCCTTGTGCGCGCGAAGCGGCTTAGTACAGTTGTTGTGTTATAAACGGACCAGGAAGTTACAGTTTTTCCAGTCAAGGGTACAGTGAATAACCAGTATTTAGTCAAAAGCGAAACATAAGATACTTGTTGAACTGAAATCATCGACGCTTGACATCCACCTAATCTGTTAACCACCGTAATCATCTCTAAACTTTATCAGAGCGAATAGCGCCGACGATGTTTGGAGGGATATGGTGAAGGAGGTACTCACAACATAGAGGATACCTCAACTAGAGAGACAAATCTCATTCAGCCTCAACAAGTATGGTAATATCAACAGCACTGAATACGATTACCAGCCAACCAACAGAAGAAACCAACCCAGCCAACACCACACCTAACCTACCTGAACCGGAGACAGACGACCCCATGTGCGGCTACCAACTCTCGAGTGTCAAGTCCACCAAACGCCAGGTACCGGAAGAAGGAGACAGAAGAAGTTCCACGCGCGCGACAGAGAAAATCGCACGACTGTCGTCAGACGGCATAAGATCGCAGAGCCTAGCAGACCTTCAAAGCATGGCACTGCCACTGGCATCAGAACTCACTATTGTCAACAACTCGCAGCGTCCACAGCAGAGCCCAGCAGCCTCATACAGCATGGCACCGCCACAGGCACCGGCACTATCTACCGCCAACAACCCGCAGTGTCTACAGCAGAGCCCAGCAGCCTCACACATCACGACAGCGTCACTGGCACCGGCACACACTGCTGTCAACAACCTGCAGATTCCACAGCAGTGCTCAGAGAACAACAGGTATGAACCAAGTGACAGTGGACCGTATGTAGTAATAGTTGAAGGAAAAGACAAGAACGTTGGGCGTATCCACCCGATGTCGATAGGAAAACTACTGAGGGAGCAGGGTTTCATGACATCAAACAACCTAGTAAACATCTCAAGCTGCGGTCGGAATAGAATCAAGATAGAATCTAGCAATAGAGACTCGGCAAACAATCTTGTAAAATCTGAAGTCTTCATCAGAAATAACTTGGAGGCGTATATCCCAAAATCTATGATTCAAAAACAGGGTGTGGTGAGAAATGTCGATACTTCACTTAGTGACACCGAAATCCTCTCAGTAATAGAGTGTGAGTTCCCAGTACTAAATATTAGGCGATTCACAAAAAAAGTTGTTAAACTAGGGCAACAAGAAGTAATTCCACTACCGGTATGCGTTCTAACCTTTAGATCACAACTTCTCCCTCAATTTGTGTGCATCCACGGTGTAAGATGCAGAGTTGAACCCTACATCCCCGCCGTCATTCAGTGCTTTAAATGTTTACGCTTTGGACATGGCAGTAACCAATGCCGCAGTAAGGTTCGATGCAGTTTCTGCACAATGGAACACAATGCCGACTCATGCCCCAAGACAGCTCCACAACTCTGCGCAAATTGCTCAGGGCAACACTTGGCAACCGACCGCTCATGCCCCATTTTCCAGAGAGCAAAAGCGATCAAGCAGCATATGGTATACAATAACGTCAGCTACAGCGAAGCGGTAGCTACATTCGAAAACAGACACTATGCCCGAATGGCAACTAATCCTAGCCCCCAGGTTAACAGCCCCACCGAATTCCCGCCGTTAACCACTATACCATATACTCCAATTAATCACAGCTCATGTCCAACTCTCCGTGAAGAGACATATCCAGTATCTCAATCTTACCCACAACGACCCGTGCACCTAGCGGAACCAGTACAGTACTACCATTTCAAACAAACACAGCCAAATACCAGCACAGTAAAGCTAAACACAACAGGCAATCAAGTTAGGATTCCCCAAAACTTAATGTGGAGAAGCAACGGGCCAAGACAACCAATAACTCACAATCCTTACCCGCCACACCCACAGAGAATGACAGAAACTCTACAAAACCACCAACAGTCAGCGGGAAACCAGCCTACAACCACCGAAACCCCAATTATAGAAAGGCTGATGAGTTTAATTATATCCATTATTGAGATGATCAGAACTAACGGCACGGTGGACCCAACACAAGTAATGAACTCACTTCAGCAGATTATGAAGGCCTCCGAACAATGTACCCAATAACTAAAGTAATTATGGCCCAAGGACGTTTAAACCAAAATGCTGCAATGGAACGCACGCTCATTAAGATCTAACAAGGAGAGCTTTGAACAGGCATTAAGAGCATATGACGTGGACATCGCCACAGTTGCGGAAACATGGCTAAAACCACCAGACACCATTAGAATCAATGGCTTACAGGCATCATCCGATGCGACCGCGACGACGGCTATGGAGGAACAGCCATCTTGGGTCCGACAGAGCATGTCACATGACGCACTGCAATTAGACGTCACAGGACTACCAATTGAGGCCTGTGCTATGTCCGTAAGAATTAACAACACCAGGCTAACAATAGTGACAGTATACAGCCCCCCCAATGTAACCATAACCAAACCCCAAATTGTAAGGTTGCTACAGCAAATAACTGACCCATTTATCATTACTGGTGACTTCAACGCCCACAATAGTGCTTGGGGGTGCGAAAAAACAAACCGACTTGGCCGTATCATGCTAGACGTAATGGAAGAACAAAACTTAGTGATACTCAATGACGGTACAGTTACAAGAATTAGCAACCCACAAGAACGGAAATCAGTAGTAGACATCGCGCTAGCGTCTACGAACATCGCAGCGTTGATCGAGCACAAAGTGATCCATGAGCCCTCTGGGATCAGACCACTATCCGATTTTGATTACCATCAACTTAAAACAAAACAATAGAAAACCTCAGGCTACACCAGGATTATAACTGGCATATTAACGAAGCAAATTTGGGGGCACATACGCAAATAGCGCAGGAATACATCTACGGAGGTCGGAAGAGACTGGTGAGACAGAGGAAGATTATGGCAACCTTATCCGAATTATCAATCTTGCAGCTAAACAAAGCATACCCAAAGAAAAAGCAGAAAACCTACACGTCCTAGGAACCAGCCTCCATGGTGGGACGAAGAATGCGACAATGCCAGTCCAAGAAAGAAGTGATGCGCTTCGAATATACCGCAGGTGCAGTAACATGGAAAACTTCATAGAACTCAACAAAGTACAAGCTAGAACGAAAAGAACATTAAAGCAAAAGAAGAGTGCTGGGTGGAAAAAATATTGTGAATCAATCAATAGAAACACATCTATTACTACCATTTGGACAAAAGTGAAAAAATACAGACAATCAGTTGACAATATGTATGTATCACCTAGCATAACCACGGAAGTGCTAGAGGACATACTAACAACCCTTGCACCTCCTTCCGTGAACCCAAACCGCAATCCCCCACCCGAAGACCAATTTGGAGATTCGATGTCAAGACCTTTAATATGGAGGAATTTGCAAAAGCGTCCAAGAAGTCGAACAACACGGCACCAGGAACGGACAACGTCCACTATGGAATGATTGAACACTTACCACCACGAGGGAAAAGAAAGACTTTTAAAAATCTTAAACAATGTTTGGAACAAAAGAATAACAGATCGCGGGATTAAAAACCTCAAGAATAATTCCGATCCTGAAGCCGGGGAAGAACCCGAATACAACTGCAGCCTACAGACCGATTGCACTACTGCCATGCCCGTACAAACTACTAGAGAGGATGGTGAAAAACAGGATCGAGTGGTTTGTTGAACATAATAGCCTTCTACCAGACCACCAGTGGGCGTTCAGACGAGGAAGAGGCACCAATGACCTCCTAATAAGGCTTACCACCGACATCCACTCCAGCCTAAGCAAAAACCGTTACCTGATGACCCTCTACACTGATATAAACAGTGCATACGACAATGTCAACCTCAACCTACTAGGGGAAAAGATGCAAAAGATGAACTTCTCCGCAGTCTTTACTCACAATCTCATCTCTCTGCTGGAAAACAGAATACTTGTCATAAAATATAAAGGTGCTACAATAGGACCGCGACACACAAGCCAGGGACTTCCACAAGGATCAATATTATCACCTATCCTCTTTAATATATATACAAGTGACCTTGCCAAAATACTACCGAGGGGAGTATATATACTGCAATATGCTGATGACATATGCCTCTACGCAGAAGGCGAAACTCTGATGGAATGCATAAACCTGCTCACCATAACAATGGAACGGCTAAAAATATGGTTACAGGAGAACGGGATGACAATCTCACCAGGAAAATCATCGGTTATGATACACACAAGGCACAGAATACAACAAATGACATCTGTACAACTTGGACCATATACATTTCCTAACAAAAAGGTAATCAAATACTTGGGGATGCAGATAGACCACAAACTGAATTGGGGACCACACATAAAACATTTAACTAACAAATGTGAGAAAGCAATCAACCTGCTGCGGGCAACAAGTGGCTACTGGTGGGGTGCAGATCCGAAAACGCTCATGATTCTCTACAGAGCCCTAGTGCGATCCAAAATCGACTACGGATGCCTCTGCTATAGCTCTGCAGCTGATAGCCTCCTTTACCAAATAGACAAACTACAATTCAAGGCATTACGCATATGCTTCGGCGCAATGCACTCTACCCCCACTAACGCTCTCTTGGTAGAGGCCATGGAACCACCACTGAATATCCGCCGATATTACTTAAGTAGTAAATTTGTGTTAAAGACTATGCAATTCGTAAATAGCCCATTAATGGAGGCACTGGAGACACTGGTGAGAAGAACCACCATCGATAGCTACTGGTGAAGGAAAAAAACTCCATCATTCCTCATGCCTTACAAGGACCTAATTCAACATCAGCCGCTAATATTCTCTTCAGGACAAATGCCCTGCTTCGAATACCCATATAAAACAACCTTGACAAGAATCGAAGCAAGGTTGAATATACCATTTACCGAAAGCACGGCTAGGAACATAATCCTCCTGTCTGAAAATCTTGCACAATACAAAGATAGTGTCCACATTTATACCGACGGCTCAAAGATCGGTAGCACGGTAGGATGTGCCTTTGTGGATATGAATGCGCGAATTCAGGCAAGCTATAAACTCCACAGTGAGGCATCGATATTCACTGCTGAAATGGTTGCGATCCTTAAAGGCCTAGAATATGCAAAGAACACTACCTTCAAAACAGTAATCATATTATCCGACTCTAGGAGTGTCCTGGAATCCCCGCAGCACCTGAACAGTAACGCATGGAGATGTCACCTAACATACAATATTCTCGAGACGGTCACGGAGTTAGAAGATAGTGGAAAACGAATCATTTTCATGTGGATTAGAGCACACACGGGGATCAAAGGAAATGAGAGAGCGGATCAGCTAGCAAAGCGGGCAACCACAGATGGCACAATATTCCCACACATTAAAGCAACTGATCTCCTTGCGAGTATACGAAACAAAGCCAAACTAATGTGGGATACATCGTGGCAAGATTCTATAAAAATAAAAGGAAGACACTACGGCACCATCCACCCGACCATTCCTAAGGCACAGTGGCACGAAAAAAAATATACATCCAGGAAAATGATAACCACCATTGCAAGACTGAAATTTAATCATGGGCTCTTCCCCAAACACCTGCATCGCATCAACTTAAGGGAAACACCAAGTTGCACCTGCGATGGAGTCAGCGAATGCGAGCCAAACCACCTTCTATTTGCCTGCAAGGAGAAATGGCAGAAGTGCTCCGAACTTATACAAGAACTAGTGGAATTAGGACTACAGTTACCCTTAAATGTAACCCACCTCCTGGCCTTGGAAGACGTTGCTATCTATCACGCCATAACCCAATTTCTTGAAGAAAACCATATCAAGATATAGCGCGACACTGGAACCAATCTTAAACAACTCCCATAATATAAGGATACAAATTGTGGCTATGATCTCGGCAACCCGCCTGAGTCAACTACGGCACTTGTCCTCTAACGTAGCCGACATAAAACAAACAGGTCTCACCAGAACATGTTTATATTTAGCATGTTCAACATTGTAGATTAAATTCTATATGCACATATTGTATATTCTATTCATTGTTCCCTAAAACCTGTATATGCTTTTAAATTGTATGTTGTACATATTGTATATTTTACGTATTTTATGTATGGTGTGCTCCACACATGTCCAATTGTATGTGTCATATATTGTATATACTTTATGCTGCTAATTTTGTATGTCGTATATATCGGATGGTAAGACAGAGCTGGAAAAGGAGCACATTCAATCTGTAAATTCATTTCTTTAATCAACCAAAGATAAATGTAATTTGCTGGCTGTATGGTTTTTTCCAAATGCCAATTAAAAAAAAAAAAAAAAAAAAAAAAAAAGAGCTATCTCGTAACCCCCTCCACCTCCCTCCTCCGAGTGCGTGTATCTCATGTTAATAAGGTGGCGTCCCTAAATTGCGTGAGGTGTTTTTCCGGAATTCCGGACCCCCCGCCCCCCCTCCCCCCCACTCTGGTGAGATTTCGTGCGATCTGGCCTGACCCGCCACACTCTAAAATGACGTGAGATTTTGGCTGAGGACCCCCTCCCCCCTCCCCTGCTAATCGACCTCGTAACATTGAGACTTTTTTCTTCTTCTAGGTCTCATGCTTCCAAGGGCGGTCATACTCCTACTAACGTCGGCTTTTGGACGAAATACCCTCCCCCCCCCTAAAGTCGACTTCCGCGTCATTTGTACACCTTTTTTAGAGTCATACAAGAATTTGAAAACCTCACGTGAAATTTCCGTTGAACCACCCTTCCCCTCGGTGAGGTTTCGTTAGATTTCGCCGGACCCCCCTCCCCCTATTTCACCTCACGTAATTAATGGACGCCCCCTAATCTGTAGTTTAAAGCATAGATGTCATGGATGAAATAATGGAGAATATGGGTAAGTAAAACAGAAGAGCCCTATGTGTGTGTATGTATTGTCAATACTAATAAAAAGCTGGTTTTGTCAAGGTGTAATCGTGTCCGTATCGATGACGTCATGCGCCCGGCGTTCGTTAGCGGGATACAACGGCCAGAAATGCTACTACCAACTCGAGTTAATGCGTGTTATTTAACAACAGTTCTATTTAGCTAACCGTTTGAGAAATGAATTGCGAAAACACTGAAAGAAAAGTATGTATTTGGTTTAAATTAACATATTAATTATTAGTTGCTTTTTATTTATTTATATTTGTTCGAAGTAGATTGTTTCGTCATATTTACCGTCTACAGATGTCAATATCGCGATCTATGAGGCTAAAACTAATATTACCCGATACAACGTGAATTATTAATACTTATTATTCTTTGCTTTCGCTGAGACAATATTACTGGCATTACTATTTCACACGCATGTAAGTAGTTCCAACAGTATCGCGATATAAAATAAATCGAAATACTGTATGTACAACATTACAGGGATCAGTGTTATTAGCGTTATTTATTAATAATTGTGTTTAATTAAACAAATGGGAAGAAATGATTTGGTTAGAACTCTTCATTCAGTCCGTGGTTATTAACGGGCTTACAACTCAATAGTACAATTAATTAATGATGCATTGAGTTAAAGGCAATGTACAGACAGATGCAAAGTATATCAAATCTGAGATGGGTCATCACCACTGTACGCAAAGTTCTAACGAAAGCCCGTATGTTTCTTATAATTTAGTAGATAATTATCTGGGATCTATGCATGCCCATTACACCAGTTGTTGGTGTGAATGACCCGTAGTAGATCCTGTCCAAGTAGAAAATATGTCAGTATGCGTGTCAAGAAACTGTCCGTTAGAGTCATGGATGACAAAGTTACAACTTACATAAATTCGATAGTAAACATTTTTGTTTGTGTGCTGAACGATAACTATTAATAACAAGCAGTGAACTACATAATCAAGGAAATGGTGAATTAATGTAATTAAATTTCTTTTGATTTCTGACAAAGATTTCGACCTAACTCAATTGACGATTACAGCATTACTTAAAGTTCGAGCTTTTAGAACCAGTCTTTAAAGTTTGACAGAGCTCGGGAACAACAGTGTGGGATTATTCTTACGCTATCGATATAAATTAACTTGAAATGCAATCATCTTTGCTTTCACAAGTGTGTCATCGAGTCTGGTGTGTTGAGTGATAATCTGGCATTCCGAAGAATGCAGGTTGGAAATCTTCGTCTGACCATCCAGAATTCTGTTTCCAATGGTTTCTCGTAATTAATTAGGAGAATGTTTCCTTCAAAATGCCATGGCTAAATTCCTTCCAGTTCCTCGTCCTCAATCTTCTACCATCTCTAAGGACCCCGACGTTTAGTCTGATTATACCCTGCAAACTTCGAACTGCCGGATCAAGGTCATGGTGCCCCGTCCTCGCTCCTCACCTTATCACCCCATTCCCTCCTACCTCTCCGAGCAAACCGCTGTGTCCAGGTAGGTGGTTGGTAAATTTCCCCTGGAGTGGGGGGTAGAACAGACTGACCTTGAGCCACCTCTGTTAACTGAACGGGATGTAACGTTTACCAACACAAGGACAAACTAGGTAATAGGCGAACACACTCTGATTACCCAAAACTACCCAGACTTAGGATGGTGTATGTAATACGAATCTAGTGCGCCAGCCTCCATCCAGCCGTGGCCGATCTGGTTTTAAGTGGCTCAAGACCCTTGCAGCTGTCCCGATCGAAGTGGTTAACGAAGTGAGGCCGAGTTGGGTGGCAGAGCGCTAACTGAGCGCGACATAACGAGCCGTGTGGGTGGCCACTTGAACCTCGCCAATGGGCAGCCAGCTCTGCCGACTGTTTCGAGTTGGGGACAATTAGCCGGGGGCGGCGGGGGCGGCCAAGTGGGGCCGCCATTGTGGGGCCGTAATGAGCTGCATGGCCACAGGCCGCCCCGCAAGCGACATACACACGGCCGGGGGCGTAGTTACTAACTATTCTCTCCGTGTTGGTTACCACTGTGCTTAAAGCTCAAATCAACGTTGACTTGCAGGTCAGACAATCGTCCCCTCCGCAGCAGCCAACGCTATAGCCATCCAGAGTTCTATCCTGCCTTTGGGTATTCCAGAGTTTAACTAACTAGTTTTTGTATACTAAAAATTACGTGCCATGAGAGACAGAGCAGTCAATTTATCGCAGTTGCTTTACTGTAAAGAATCATATAATTTTTTTTCTAAAAAGCGTTATTTTTTTGTGAATCCATGTTTCTCTCTTCATACTAACCGAAATCGATAAATTATGTATCATTTTAAAGATTAAGTTCTACGCTTTTGTAACGCCAATAAAAATAAGAAAGGAATAATTCGAAAATCAATCCGTAAATAACAAATTGTTAGCAATTAAGGTCACGGGTAGCCATAGTTCAGAGTTAAGCTGCTAGGCTTCACTGGCGTCGATAAGGAGTGATCTCATTACCACTAGATAGCAGTATCAAATATCACAGTGATATTGATTGACAAACTTTGTATGTTTTCTACAGTAAGGAGCTTTTCCGATATTTTTGTTTCTGTTGGGCAAATATTTCACCGTTTCTAATTGTTTCACAAGACGTTGTGTTTTGCTGTGTACCTGTTTAAATTGGCAAATAAACAATTGCTACCAATGTCCCGGTTCTTCTTTTCATCCTACCACAAACCACCAATCTCGCTGTTCATAAACGCGAAATTTTCGCACGGGTCTCCTAGTTATCATTAAGTTACGCTCATAACCTACATAATGAACTTCTGTCTCTGTCTAGCCGGATATTTTTTTTTTTTACATATATGGCTTTACGGCTCGTCGACATCGAAGTCTTTAGAGGCGGCAGAGGACTGGGAACAAGGAACGGGAAGGAATTCGGCCATGGCCTTTTTTGAAGGAAGCATTCGGGCACTCGCCTGGAGTGATTTGGGGAATCCATGGAAAAAATAAACCTGGATGCCCGGACGGAGATTCGAACCGGCGTCCTCCCGGATACGAAGCCAAAGCGTTAACTACTCACCCACCACGCTCGGTACGTTACACACTCTCTTATGTTTGCGTCTTCCTACTACCAATTATCCCTTCATACAAGAACACATACTCTCTTTTACCCTGATACGATGCCCTTCTCGCCCGAGTGTCCATAACGTTTTCTTTTCATTCATCAAGTACGTTAAATGTCAGCTCGCCTTGTATCAATGCATAGCAATCAAATACGCTTACCCCTCTTATTTCTCGTGCAATCTTGCTTTCCTGTTATCAGTTACTTGTGATCATCCTGTGAGTCACAAATTTTACCTTAACCAAACTCTGTAATTCTATAATATCGTTAACCTACAATGAATCTACCATTGCGACGATTACACTTTCTTCATAAAATATCACCATCTTCCGTGAGATGACCCAACGTTTCTCGACTCTTTTATTACATCTACATTTCAATAAACATGATTGTCAGCTGTGGTCTTGATGATCCATTATAATATGAACAACACTGTGCTCAGAGATTTGTAACTACGCTTCTGGCAAGAGAATTTCTAATCTTAAGTGAGAGAAGACTGCAGAATGTCGAATAGGTCAAGACTTTTTCCTTCAAAGTAGCGATAGTAATAACTGAAAAGATGTCAACAGCTGTGCGAAACCACAGATAAAATACATTATTGCTATATTTTTTTCAGGATCACTGATTTCCAAAGACCGTGTACTTCATACATGACCTTAATTATCTTTGTATTCTTTTTCCTATAGTAAGCTTTTATTACTATCTGATTTTCTTTGTTAAAAAGAGTTTAAAAAGTAAATTCAAGATAAAATTAGTTATTAGGAAGAATTAGTGTTTGTTGCTAGCCTTTAGAATTACAAGAAGGTAGTGGGCTAGGAACGGCAGGTGAACAGGACACGGGAGTTACGGAGAAACCATACCAGCATTTGCCTGTAATAAGAATATCATGGAAAATCGTCATATGGATCGCCTAACCGGGAATCGAACCAGCTTCGTTCGGAATGCTAAGTCATAAAGTTAATTGTTCACATTTCAGCCTTGGTGAAACTCATTCGAGATTTCAGTATAAAATTTTCAATTTTTGTGATAGGGAAATAAATATAAAATATAGGCCTATATGAAATTTTATCCGCCTCTGTATAATTTAAAAATACATAAATATTGTTTGAATCTATTGCTAGTTTTAAGGGCTATGTATAACAACATTTAGATTATATAACTTCAAAAATCGACAGAAAATGTGAAATTTTCTGGAATTTTAAGTATACCTAAATTATTTATCAACTAGAATTAGAGAAACGGTATGGCTTGCTAGTTAATAACAAGTTTTGAACGAAAAGCTGAAACCATTTCTCTAGTTATCACATTAAAGTTTCATTACCTGAAAAATATATACCATTTAATGCCCTATCGAAATGAAATAGATTCACTGTCTACTCTGATGGTATTAAAAGTTCGTGTTATTCAATAAAAACCAGACAGCAAATGGAACATTACATTATATGCCTTTACATTTAGACTCTCAGTCTGTAGGGCCATATTCATTGAAAATTTTGTTTCATACAGCTTGTCGGAAATTATATTTTATCCCTTTTTTCAAAGATTTTCATTTCTTTGTCATTCTCTCCATATTTTTTTTTCCATCCACCACTTCTTTAGCGTAATAAGAATAACACAGTAAAATTAAGGCTAATAGGTCATATTTGCTCACTATTTGGAATAAAATGTAAAGAAGGCTGGCGTGGTCATAATGACCTGCTGACAGCGTTTTTATTAGCTGTGCAATCCGCCGCTGTCGTAGCCGCCTTAACCCAACCTGGTAATTCTACTGGGTACAGGCGACCTACAGTTTAACGTGGAATCCGAATAACGGAACATTATGACGTACTTCACATTAGACAGCAAGCAGTATCAGAGGTGGAAGTCGGGTTAAGGGCATTTAAAAATATCCCAGACGAAACCAGGATTCGACAGGGGATCTTTCGACCTCGTCAGTCAGACGACTTCACCACTGAGCTACCAGACCGCTGCTGTGGGTAATAATCATGCATATTGCTTCCTTTAAACTATCCAGTAATTTATTCGATACATTGTGAAACACTTTCAAATGAGATATTGCATCCAATGTCATATGACTAACTGATCAACTGAAACAAATGATGAGGGAGGACAGTTGTGATTTTTAAATTATCATTCAACCACAAATGAGATTCTGATAGTAGAGTAAGTTTAATCTGCGTTAGTACTTATGCATTACAAGGTTTTAAGGCGCAAACTTAATCGAAAGAAATATTACCTTCAGATGTTTCAGAGTCTTGTTTAAAAAAATAATACGGGTTCAGCCATAATGAATATTGAAGTAGATAATGAATTTATATTTACCTTGTGTATTTAAACACAAAAAACTTGTTTCATATTGTAGTGCAAAAACACACTACGCACACTCACCTGCTTTTTCTTCTTATTCTTCTTTTTTTTAATAAATAAAAATGGCTTTCAGCTGCGGGAGCACATTCGCAGTGCAACCGTTTCTGTTTTAAGATGAAGTTATTTGAATTTGTTTGGGTTTTGTATTTATGTTTATCCTTAAACAGACATAATAGCACAAACACAAAGCTTGGTCAAAAACGCCTGGACCCCATACCGGACTCGAAGCGACTACTCTTTCAACGAGAGTCCGCCACTTTATCCATTACGTTTAGCAATAATTTTAAACTCCTCATGTCTGTGGATCAGCACTAACGAGTGTCACTACAGGTTTGAAATTTTATCTTCAATATGTCGCTTTCGGCATAACCGGCGACAGACGTCCTGCGTCTGTCGATCGAATTCGCAGCTGACAGCCTACGCAGAACAGTTTGTTCGTAGTTGCTGGTAAACAGTTTAGTCTGAAGAGTTTTACCTTTTGGCAGAGACTAACACTGAATCATGTTAAACGACTTTTTAAAGTAAATAGTTTTTCAATTGGCGCACCGGAATTCTAACGACATGGAATACTGTTCAGTTTTAACGAATAGTTTCAAAGATTACTGAACAGAGAACAATAGGAAAGCAAGAGTTAAAAAGAATGAAAGAAAACTTGATACGGTCAGATATATTAGTGGTAATCTCTCGCGCCCCCCCTCTCCCAAATGACGCGGGGTTGTGCCACGATTGCTCCGATAGAAAAACGGTGAAACAGTACACGTCGAGGGAACTTAGAGACCGCCTCCCTCTCGTTTGTAGCGTGAATTGAGGGGAACTAATATTATTTGTATAATATTTGCTACGGCATAAAATTTAAGTCCATTTCATGATCGATAAAAGTGAATTTCGAAAAAATTATGACGCATTGAAAGTGAAAATGTCAAACTAAACTATATGAAAGTGGAAGCAGAAATAAGGTAATTGTGGTAGAATTGAAGCAAACCCCCTTGGGGATGTGGAAGTGTCGGCTCTACCAACTGAGGAAGAAAGCAATGGGTGGGAACTCGGTACGACCCAGTGCTTTGGGCAAAGGAGTTACGGCGAAGAAATGACTCCGATAGAAATAAACTGCTTAAAGGAACACAATAATATAACATTTTTTCATTTCTGTAAAGTGTGAATGCAGTATGTGTTGTAGCAGTTAATTACTCAGTATAACTTTCTCTTGTTTACCAAAATAAAATGTAACATTACAAACAGTATTCGTTGTTTCACTGACTGTTGGGCGTAAGACAAACGTGTTCACGTTAACACTTGCGGCATCGGTCAGACTACTGGCCAATGCCATCTTTTTTTTTTTCTGTCAAATAATGTTCAAAACCTTAATTTTTTCTCTCAAATCGTTACCTTACATAGCCCAACGCTTGCTCAAGGTTGCTAAAGTGCATCAATAGTTACTTATGGTTGGACTATTATTTCGTTATATCCCCTCAAAGGCAGAGGTAAGTTTAGTTATACTCTCGCCCATTTGTGTTTCAGGAAAAGGGCTGCACAGCACTAAGTCATTTGACAGTATTCCAAAAGTACGGATAAAATGCCAAACCTGTCCGGTGTGTGCATGTTACTGGTGGTCATTTACTAGCTGGATGGAAATGAACGTTAATCTTTGCGACCGTAATGATGTCTTTCGCAAGAGTAAGCCTTAAGCACCGGCACTGGATTTTGCCTTCTTCCCTCTTCCATTATGAAATACAACACTTACATGCTACCCCTTCAAAAGACACATAACTATCATGGATATAAATCCAGTGACACTAATATTTTAAGCAAACGAATCACCACCTCCAGTTCAATATCTCCTTCCTATTATGATTCCTGCGAGGGACCAAGACCACTCTTAAGCCAGAAAACTTGTAACAGATACAGCCTTCTTAAGTTATTCTACGTTAAGCAATTAGAGAGTTTTTTTTTTTATCGAACCTCTTTTCTTTCATGCAACGACCTACAGGGTGTCCAGAAAAGGACTCCCTGATTTCAAAATTAAATATCTCGAAAACAAAGATCGATAGAGGAATGCAGTAAACGGTATGTTTATTGTGACAGCTGATAGAAGTGTATACAGCAGTGCGAAATAATAGTTACAAAAGCTGCTAACAGATGGCGCTGTACGCTGTACAGCTCATATCAGCATACATAAGTGAAATAATCGTATGAAAACAATCTTTGCAAACAATCACATCACAATGTTTTCAAAATGTTCACCATTGGCACTACCCTGAGCTTCGGATCACTATTTAGGCATTACGTATGGCGATTACAGCGCCATCTGTTAGCAGCTCTTGTAACTATTATTTCACACTGCTGTATACACTTCTTACAGCTGTCACAATAAACATACCGTTTACTGCATTCCTCTATCGATCTTTGTTTTCGAGATATTTAATTTTGAAATCTGGGAGTCCTTTTCTGGACACCCTGTAAGTTATTAAAGATTTCAGGCAATTTTTCTCGTGAAAGTTTTCAACTTTTATGCCTCGTTAAAAATACACATTTGTTAGAAAAAATAAGGCGTGACAAATCTTAAACAGTCGTCGACAGGAAAACACACAGTTTTCAACTCCCAAGATCTAGTTTCATGCCATTCCATAACGTCAATGCTTGAAGTTTTGTGAAACTGATGTTACCGCAGATTACTTAAAATTATTTGGATGAACACACTGACGAATGGAGAGGTTTCTGCAGTGCTGGTTAATCGTGAAGCCTGTGATGTCACATTGAGACGAGAAAAGACAGTTTGATTGGACATTTACTGCTACCTAACAAATCCTAACAGCTTTAGTGAAAGTTGTCATCAAACTTCGAAACTAGTGAAGAAGGCCAAGCCTGGAATATGTGAATCAAATGAAGTCATCCGTCAGATATGCCTCCTATAGTGATCTGAAAAGGAATGCGAAGAAGAGAGAAGAATGAAAAACTGCTGCATATCAGCCTTTAGGTTTAAGATAGAAGAATTTCAAGGCGTTGCATATTGCTTGAATAAATACCTGCAAAATGACGTAGTAGTTGTTTGTTGAGACGTTGACGGAGATTGTGATTCTCGAAACGTCCTAGGAATATGACTTTTTGACGGGACTGGAAGCTGCAGGAATATTTTATCGACCTTTACGTTGGCAACTGAAAAAGGGATACAATGTCAGTATCTTAAAAACGTTTGAAATTTGTCTCATCAAATCGCAAGATCTTAAATTTATTAAATCTCTGTCTGAAAACTATTTGGTTACGTGTTTCTTTTTATGACGATTTGGTGCGTTATCGTCGACAGCTGAAACAACTTGGTAGCAACAACTCTCCTCGGTTTGGTCTCTTCTGTGTGATCAAATTCAATAGACTCTGTTTTTTTCCGAGAAGTTGAAGCGGAAATAAACTCCTCGGTCCGCCGCATATCGTCCAGCGACTACTGTACTCTGAAAGGCAGAATTATCGACCCAGTGCGTTCGCCATTACTGTGGAGGCATTTTGTCTGTACAGGCGATATCGCTTTCGGTAAAGAATGTGGAAAAAATTGAGAAAACACCACGAACGCAATCTTCAGGGAGGAATGTACTAGTCCACCAGAAAATTAATGTGTGTCAAGAAAATGCGATAAATAATATAGGCCCGGGACATAACTAGCCATAATGTGTAAGCGACTAGTGTTGCTGTTGAAATAGAAAGGCTACCAAATATTGTTCTGTATTCCAGCATTTCTGAAGGAGAGAGAGAAGAATATTTCGACACAATTATTTCTCTATTTGAACAATACATGCGCGAATTCATCGATTTATAGTGTAAGATACCACCTTAAAATAAATGGATAAGCTAAAACAAATAAAAATTTTATATGCGAAACTTATTCCTACCTTAATAAATAATAGTTTTTCTACTGAACTCTTTGCTTGATTAATTAACAAATCAATTTGGAAATCATGTGTTGAGAATTTTGTAATTCTGGTGTTTCATGTCATTTAATTCTATAAAAATATGACAAAGTAGTTTAATTGCTTAGCCTTGTGAGTGCATGGTTTATGATTTACCAACATTTGTATGAGCTGCAGATTTCATCTCGTGGTGTATGGTAGGTCGTTTCTATATGACCTGTAGTGTCCCCTGAAACGGACTGCACGCCTGTCATCACCGTCCCGCTAGTAGCGAACTTTTCTCAACAGGCGTATCCCAACTCTTCAACGTTCACATGAGGCATTGCATTCTATTATTCAAGGTCGTAAGCAATCTAGCTACTAAAACACTTCATCATTTGGTGAACAGGAACTACGTTATTACGATTAGCCGGAACGTTTAATTGTTATTATCGATTACGATTATATCGAAGGACCTGGAATATTAAAACCAGTGATTTGTTATGAAGTGATGAATGAGTAGTAGAAAATAGACTACGACAGTGACATAGTGTTTGATAAATATAATAAGAGATGGCTCCAGAATAGGAATGGCAATGGAAATGAATTACGTGGTATAGTTGAGGACCAACAGAAGAAAAGTTATGTTGATGTGTTTCAAGATGAAGGGCACAGTAAGTAATGGTATTTAAAGAGGCATATTTAGTGTGGATTATAATTGCTGAACGCATGTTTTTTTTTTTTTAGTGTTATTTGTTGTAACGGAATAATATTATATTAGAAATAATTAGTCTACGTTGTTGTTGTTAGCCGAAGACCATTAGTATCACACAACAGGGTAAGCATAATGTTTGTCATAACGCAGCTAATCGGCGTAATTCGTCTGATAAGTCTCGGCTAAATAATGTGAAGTCAGCGATTAGTTGCTGTTCTAAACGGATGTGAGCTTAAGCATAGAAATAAATTAGATCTAATACGGTTTTAGCTTTTGATATTCGTAAGTTATTTACAGTTTGAAAGGTCAATATTACTAATTAAAGTTCTGATTCTAAGACTACGTCGTAGCAGAGTATAGTGATTTTGGAACGAGTAATTTGCTTCCTTTGAAAATGTCAGCCTCGAAAACTAGATATGGTTTTCACTGGCTGTATAATTAATAGCGGAGACCAGAATAATCAAATTTTTGGAACAATTAAATCAAATTAAATTCACAGAACAATCTGTTATAAACTATTAATTTCTTTCTTTTTGATTGTTATATGTTGTAAATGAAAAATATTTTATTAGAAATTATGCGTTATAAAACACCTGACATGATGTAAGGGAGAGTTGACATAACTAATTTTGCCGTGCTAAATAAACTTTTAAATGAACAATAAAATATCTCTTCTGTGATTGTGTTTGAATCATTCGCTGGCGACCGAGGCATATAATATAGAAATTAAGCAGTTGATGTTATTGGTTAAGAGTGGCGTTACAGTGTTGTATTGGACGAGAAAAATTAACTAAACCATTAAACCGAAAAGTACAGTAGTGTCATTCCTGGAGCCTTGTCATAGTTTTTATTTCAGGAAGCATTAAGGTAGTCCTTCCGAGTAATTACCCAAACAAAGATATGTTTTGTGTAATTATGCAAGCGGAAGTTAAAAACCGTCCCAGCATTATAAGAAACGCATAAACAGGACGGCGTGTTAATTGTTCGAAAAAAACTCAACTTAAACCTTAAACCGAAAAATGCAATAGTCCTATTCCTCGATATTTATCACACTTTTATTTGAGGAACGATTAAGGTAGTAATTACGGATAATTAACTACTTAAAGTTATGTTTTGTGGGATAAGTGCCAATTTTTGTTACTAATTATATACGTAGAAGTTGGAGATCTACCCTAGTAGATTATGGAAAACCTATAAACCGGACGTCATGTTGATTGAGACCCTAGATTTAAACGAGGACTCATAAGGTCTAAAAGTCGGGTGGTTTCCTTAATGCTCGTGCGAATTGTCGCCGGAGATACACTGCCAGTCCCGCTCCCGGCGTATTTAAATAAATTTCGTTTCGGCCACTCGACGAAGGGGAAAAAATAGAAATGAAACAGCGGCGCACAATTCGCACGTTCGTGCGAAAAAAAAAAAAAAGTGTGGGGTCGTCGGCGTTGTGTTGAAGGAAGCGGGCCGCGTATTGAACCAGCTGACGGACGGGCGGACGCTAAGTTAATGGTGGCCACCGGTTTTATCGGGTTGGTTGCGCGGAAAATGACAGTTGCTCCGGCTAGCGAGTTTAGGGTCGGAGCCAGTCCTTTTCCCTTCCCTCGCCCCCGGGGGTTTTATTCCCTCCCCCGCCCCTCCGCCGCCCCCGCAGTCTGACCAGCAACGCGGGTGGCTAATGTTCTCCTCTCTTAATAGAGAGCGCTGAAAGCTGTACACCAGCTCGCCCGCCTCGCCTCTGCTGGCTAAAAGCCATTTAATGAACCAAACAGAGCGGGAGCAGAAAGACCTTGTTAAAGTGATGAGGTCCATCTCTCCTCTCCCTCTGCTTCCCTCCTCCGACTTCACGCCTGTCGAGCCCCTTGCAGGTGCTGTATCTCTCCAGGTGCCGCTGGACAGAAAGCTCTAATTTAGTTATGCGTATTAGCGCTCCCCGCTGTTCCCGCCACCGTAATAAAAAGGGACGAAAAGGGGAAATTCCTCTTGGCCGCTGTAGCCAGTCGTGGCGATGTTTTTATAAAATCTGCTCCGGAGCTACAGCCGTGCAACAAATGGCGCAGCAAAAGCATTTCTTGTTGCCGTACCTGGTATGTTGAGAGAGTTTATCACACACCTTTCAAATCAGGCCTTAGCTTAACAAAGATTAACCACCATCCCCCATTGTACCAACAAAGGAATCTGGTGATATACAAATCATTTTGTATAGTTGTTCTTCACAACCTTTTTCCAACTTTGGCTGACGATTGTCTTTGGTGAGTTTTACTTATCATTGATTTTATGGTGGAAGTGATGCCATATGTCTGTGAAATGTGTAACCAAGTTTTTGTGTGATAAGTGTATTGTTTGTTGTGAAATGTGTAGTTTATGAGTCAGATATTGGGAACCGCCCCGTCATTTTTCTTGAAGGCTGCGTAACACCGCAGTCAGGAAGGCCGATACGCAGGGCCGTGGGCTCGTGCATGGTCTCATTGTACCTCCACCATCCAGTACACTGAGTCACACTGGCGGGTAGAGCATTTTATATAGTTTTCATGCAGTAAAACAAACGAAAGTAATAATAAATCAACTTCATTCAATGGACTATTATCATACAGAAGAATCTATACGATTAAAAAGTTGTAAGCAAGCTGCGTGTGTCTTAGAGGTATGAAACGGTATCACAAAAAAAACTACCGCTTCAATTCGGATGATGTTTTCAAATTATTAGAGCTAGTGGTCCGGATCAAAATCTGCAGAAACAGATAGTGGCTTTTACGTACCGATGGATGGAGCAAGTAAATGAAATCATTTCTGGAGGGAACAAATATAATCACAGATAACTCTGTATTTGAGATGAGCACTCCTTTCGCGAAACACCGACAAAAGATCATACTACTACTTTTCCATTTTAATATTTTACTTTGGTTATTTAGTTTTTAATTTTTCTGAAATACATTAAATAAAGGGAATACCTGAATTAAATATAATAAGCATAATTAATATTTATATGTACTTGAAGATATCTTACCTAATCTTTGCATCGTATTTATAATGTTTTTTGTCGTTGGGTAGCTTATGAACTGTGGTAAATTCAAAAAAGGGAATACGTCAATCAAACACGTACATAACAGATTAACTCTTCAAAAAGCGTAATAGAACTGTGATATTTAATTTACGGCATCTAACTTTGTGCTTAATAACTGTATTAAATTTTTATCCTCCATATTAGGGTAGCTTTATGATAACCGTGGCGCTGCGATTTGTTGATGAATTCTTATGGAACTCGATGAGACAAATAGGAAGTGTAGAATATAATTTTTTGATATCTCATTTAGTTCTCGAAATATCGAATGCCAAAAATTAGTTATAGATATGGTTCCTTGATTTTGTTTTTCTGGTCCAGACCATATATTTCACCCTAATCACAATCGCTAGGAAGAAAACAAATCTCCCATTTAGCATGTCTAGCGTGTAGTTCCTTGTTCCTTCACAAAATTCCGCGAGAAGATAACGAACGGCCACGTCACATCCATTCCTGTGGCAATGGTTATAATGGGAATGCGGAGCTCTACCTCCACAAATCGTACGGGAAGCGGCAGGAGCTGTAGGAACCCCGTGCCATTTACTTAGGAAACAGACATTACATGTTTTCTTTTTTTCTATGAACCATCCATAAACTGACCGTTCGCTCTTGATATCACAGGCCACAATATTTCTGATGCCCTACTTTCATTCCCTTAAGTTTTACATTGTCGAGGCTGCATTTCAAACTCAACACGCAAACAAATTCAACACTTATTGGTACGAATAGCCAGCGGCCGTTGCTAACTAATAGCTCTGCGCCACACTATATAGTGCCAATGAAAATTACTGCTACTAACTCAGTTTGTGGACGGTTCAAAAAAATACGTTTCTTGGCGTAATGTCTGCTCTGCATTCTTACAAAAATAAAGTCTGTATTCATTGGTGCTTACTGTTGCGTCTACCCATACTTCACAGCATGAGAATTACTCGTCAGCGTGTTCCGTTCAAGACGTGTTACGGGTATCTTGCTATCTGCGGTGGACACTGTTTGCAGACGAGTTTGTTACCGCCATGGCTATGGTCGACGGTCAGCTGTTTGTTGATTGATGAGGTTTGGGACTGAGCGGCGGCCGTCTTCAGCTGAGTCGAGGTAGAAGAATGATTGGGACAGGGCGTTCTTCCACGCTCTAGGTAGCAGTGATGCGGGATTCCGTAAGCGAGATTTTCCGTGTTTTCGGTGTCAAGTGTCAACTACCCCTGTAGTGAGACCAAGAGCTTACTCTCCCTGGGGATGGACAGTGAGTGAAACATGATGATATCGACCCGCAATCCTGACCGTAAACGGAACATTACAACATGAATTGAGTAATAAATTACAGACAAAATTATATAAATGTAATTTGGCAGGTTCTGTTAAATAAGTTGTAGCTGAGTAGTAAGATATTTTGGATTTTTCTAGAAGAAATGGTGAAACACCCTACTGAATTCAGTGGAACTTGTATGACACAATTATTACTGAAAATAATTTCTAAGAAAAATTAAGAGTGTCACAAAAGGCTCTTCGAGATTGTTTATATATATATATGTTTCATGTATTTTTTGTTAGGGCGGATTTTACAGTTATGCAACAGTCCAACCGATCTGGGTCTCCACTTGTAAATGTAAACACCGCAATAGTTCCAGTTAAATATGGATGTCAAAGGCATCTCGATAAAAAAAAACAATGGTTCGAAACTCAGTTTAACTGGCAAAACGTAGAGTTAAAACTATTAAAGAACGAGTGCAGTATTTTATTCAGTAACTGTTGTCTCTGCACGAAATTTCTCGTCGTCCAGTGCATATATATAAATGCCAGTGACGCTCAAATTGAGCAAATTTATTTAAATATCCTTAATGGTAGCAATGCCATAACGGAACATGGTAAATGTTGCTAGGTTAAAGCGAAGCATAACCACATAAAATATAAACTCACAAATCATTACTTTTTTGATTCAGTTCCTTTATGCATTATATATTGATACGCTGTTTGCTTAGAGACCGAGCGTGATGGGTGAGCGGTAACGCCCCATCCTGCCATCTAGATTTCGATTTATGGTTTCCCGAAATCATTTCAGGCGAAAGCCGGGATGGTTCCTTCAAAATGCCAATGGGCAAATTCCTTTCTATTCTTGGTCCCCAGGCATTTCCCGCCTCTAATAACTTCAACGTCAAAGTGGTATAAAGCCATAAGAAAAAAATGTCCTTAGGCCTCTCACACAGAGGGACAACCAGTTACATAAAGAGAATCCTGCAGAAGATTCCAGCGCAATATGAGGTAAGCAGAAAATGAATCTAATTTCATTTAAAACGGTATTTAGCAAAGTATTTCAAAGGCCTCGCTTGATGTTAGGGTTAACATGGTCCTCTGGCTCATCCATTATGTCCAAAAGTATAAATGAATGCAATTTTTCTCGGCGTTGTTTATTTATAAACGTTTTTCGGGAAACAAACAGAGTAATATCATTATTGATACACAATACTTCGGCGAAAGTGTTTAAAAAACGTGCTCAAGGCAAACTTCAAGGCTTACAACTGCACCTGAAGATGGCGACGGAGTTTTATGTCGCCGAAATATTGTATATCAATAATAATATTACTCGGTTTGTTTGCCGAGAAATGTTTATAAATGTCCAAAAGTGTTTCATTGTCAAATAACTTTTAATTTGAGAGCGATTTTCAAGAAAATAAATCACAACGTCTTAATCTGATAAAATTAAATACGAATCCAAAACATAGCACACTTGCAAATGTGGGAATGGTTAGTACTAGATCAACAGTATGAACATGATAGGTCCGCCCCCACTGGCAAAGGCGGTTGCAGCATCGTGATGGCGTCTGGCTCCTGAAACTGTAATAACCGAGCGTGGTGGGTGAACGGTTAACGTTCTGGCCTAGCATTCCGGAGGACGCGGGTTCGAATTCCCGTCCGGGTATCCAGAATTGGGTTTGTCATGGTTTCTCCAAATCACTTCAGGCGAATGCCGGGATGCTTCTTTAAAAAATGCCATGGCCGAATTCCTTCCCATTCCTTGTCCCAACTCCCATCCCGCCTCTGATGACCTTAGCCGTCGACGAGGAGTAAAGCAATAAGTAAAAAAAAAAAAAAAAAAAAAAAAAAAAAAAAAAGACACTGTAATACCTGACTCAACTCCGTGTAGAAATTCTCATTATCAGGACTTGGCCGGCAGGAGATGTGGTGGTGTACAATTCCTAATTACAGGGTTAAATGCAAAACCTCTCAGCAGTGCTTATAAACTGAAGGCCTACGATACTTGTTGGTGATTCGTTTGTTATGTTACGTGGCGCCCTTCGTGTCATTCTAAAAAACAGGCCTCAATGGTCCGGCAACGGGATTCACTCACTCCCGGCCTTCTTCTTTCGTCGATTTCGGAACGCAAAAAGCACACTGTACTGAACACAGGCACATCAGTCAGCCACACATAGATTCAATTCCATCACCGGAAAAAGTAAGACCAACAGAGAGCTGCCATGGAAGTATTATCGTCATACGAACATTGTTAATTGCAATGAAGTTTTTGCCATAACCCTGTAAAGTCCCTGATCGATTCGCATTCGACCCCAGTCGATTCTAACAAATTAACTTCATTGCTTGTTGGAAGAGTCTCAAGCTCAGAGATTAAATGAACTCGCGATCATAAAGGTTTAGAATTCGTTTTGGTAGATTCTCTTATTTGTTTCTCTCGTACTATCTGGAACAATTGTTATGTTTGTTAAAGTTAAAACAATACCTCCGCTATCTCGCCCATTAAAATTACAATCTTAATGTCGTCAATTAATTCTTTACTGCTGATGTTATTAATAAACTCAATGCCGAATGCTTCAGTTAACGAACACTGATGAGCTAAAACGTTATGACCCCATGCTTAATATCTTATAGGCTTGTATAATATTCAAACTTGTTTGCTTGTAGGTCGCGAGTGAATCAGTTCTTTAGAACAATTCATTTAAGAGAGCGAATGAGCAGTCGCTCACTAAAAAGTGAACGGTAGTTCTTCTAGGTGAATCAGTTGATTCCGAAGATCTTGAAGAGCTAGGTCACGGGGGTTTTGTGGACTGGAGAGCTAAAAAAAAAGGTCTACTATTTCTATTGAAGTTGACATAAGGGGGTATTTCCAACGGAAAGTGGGGGTATAACCGGATTGTGAGTGGTGAGACCTAAAAAAAAAAAAAGGGTCTCAAATAAAACTGAGCAACTGAGCAAGTGAACGATTCAAAAGAACTAGTTCTTTTCATTGAGTGATCAAATGAACAACCGCTCTTTTTAGTGAATCACTTTGCCCACCTCTAGTACGCAATACAATAGCAATTCGGTCGCATGGATGATTCAGCAAGTAATTATTATGTATCTCGAGCCATCTGGCATCAGATGTCTGCTCACAGATCATATAGTTCCCTTAAATTACGAGCCACGGCGCCTGGAAACGGACATCTTGAAATGGATAGTCTCGTTGGCTGTTCGCGTGCTACTGTAGTGAGCCTCTGTAAAAAGTGGTTGAAGGACGGTGAAACTACGATCACAGAACGTGGAGGATAAAGGCTTGCTAGCTCTTTAAAGCAGCATAGACTGCGATCTGTGGTATACCCAAAAACACGACACAATGCTGGTGGAGGCACAAGTGATTCGGAGCACACTACTGTATTGCTTAACAAAGGTGGACCAACATGCTATTAAGCAGGTGGTCGTAATATTTTGGTTCATCAATGTAAATTTATTATACTATTAGAACCCCAACAAATTTCCAAACAACGATGAATTATTTAACAAAAGTATTAAACAAATTGCTCATTACTTACGAAAAATCAAAATCATTACCATATTCATTAGTTTTTTGCTGTGTATGATTGAAAATATTAATTATTTGAAATCGTTCACTTACTATTGTTGACCGAAGTAGGCTTCCTTGTCACATTCTGACAGTATAAGAGTATTTTCGTCTCATTGTAACATTTCTTGGATGATCTACTGCGCCTGTCACCAATTTCTCAGCACTATCCCTTAGCGTGCTTTACGTAACATCCGGGAGTAACGAAATGTCTGTGTGGTGAATCAAGGTGGGAAGTGAACTACTATTTCAGTCAAAATAAAATAATACGCAGCAAAGTAACCTCAAACTAAACACTCCTCTTGGTTTGCTGGTAACATACAGTGTTAGATGGCGTCCATTGACTACGTGAGCTCAAAATAGGTAGAAGGGGAACGGGGGTTCCGACACAATCTCACCAAGGGGGAGAGGGGTCCATAAAAATTTCGCGTCAAATTTTTATTTGAGATCGCCGCCCTTGAAAGAGCAGTAGACCTTAAAAAGGGATCTTCAAAATTACGAGGTCAAGATCACCTTGGGGGTGGGAAGATCTCTCCACATCTCACCAGAAATTTAAGAAAAAACTTCACATAATTAATGAACGCCCCCTAAGATGCATTGTTCGTTAAATTCAGGATACTGGAGACAAAATAATGGCGTTTTGGAGATGGGGCTAGAAAAAAATCTAAAATTGGAAATTTTCACAGTCATTGATATCTTTATTAATCAACAATAAAAATTGAAGGCAAATCTTATTCCTCTACTTGATGAGCTGAAAAGAAAAAAAGGAAACGATATACCACATACCAACGTGATACAGATGTTTTAAACCATTTCAATCGTGTCAGGCAACTCTTTAGTTAAAAAAATAAAATTAAAAAAAAATGTTGTCTATGACATGGTAGCGACTATAGGACTTCGTTTTCCTTTTGGTTACGAGCTGTTATAAATAACACTGAATTTCATTCAGCTGTTGAAACTCAAGAGGAGGACCAAACACGTATTCATGTTAACATTTACGCACTGTGATTGTTTTTAAGTTGGTTTACATGGAAGATGATCAACATCCTCGTATTAAAACACGGATGTACCGCGAGCTGCAGTGACTAGTATTGCAAAGATACCACTGTTCAGACTGCAGTACTCAAGGAAAGTAACGTTTCCGCATCTGCAGTAAGGGGCTGAAACAGAGATCGTAAGTAAACTGTTTAAACAGCGTCGGTGCTCAGTGGAGGGGCTTGAGCCAATCTGGAGGAAGGGGCAACCTCTTTAAATTAAGTGAATTCCTAATGAAGTGCTCTTTATCCGGGCCGCCAAGGCGGGATTTAAATGGCCACAAGGTGCTTGCTACACAGAGACACGTTTTCGCAATTAGCCGCTCGCGATACCCGTTCTAAGCTGAAAACATTGGCCCCTGAAGGCACAATCGACAATGCCGTTTAGCGCTCCCCAGCGCTGTGCTTAAACACCCGCGCACTTCTCCAACTATAACGGCCTTAATACACTTAGCAATTTTAACCCAACTTCGCACTTTTTTCTGCCCTCGGTTCTTCATTACGGCTTTCCGAGAAAAAAAGATATCCACGCTTCTTTCCCCGATTAAACTCTAACTGCGACCAACTCGTAATTCCTATGAGACTAAAACTTCATTATTGTAAATGTAATTTAACTTATGATTCACCATACATCTTCATTACGAAGGAATTAAATATATATGAACAGTAAATTTGAATTTCCATCAGCTGAACCCTATAACGGCAACGTTAAATTGTATTTTATTACTGTAAAATGTAATGAATAATATGTTCGATGTAAATTTCTTCACAAATATGCTTTTCATTTACTTGAATTTTTATTTTATCTCGTTTCATTCTTTGAGGTAAGTTTTTCACCGGTCTCTAAGTCTCTTCCCACCTACAGGTACAAATTTTCCAAATATCTAATGCCTTAAATCAAGTATCGACAGTTCCTTCTTGTTCCACATACCATTCATATCTGTTCTCCATACCTCTTCCGCAAAGCATGCCTTAAGCATCTTCACTATCACATCATTTGCTTTTCATGTTGCACGATAATTTCTGCAAAGAAATCTAGCTGTCATTCTTTGCAACAACACCATCTCGTGTATTTAATACGCATTATATTCTTCCTAATTTTTCTGATTTAAGCAATTTTTCGAAAATTTTATTAAGTATCAGTATTATACTATAGTTTCAGTATTATAGTGTGATGTGAGGCAGTAATTTGTCTACTTTCAGTGATTGTTTGCTGCGTTTTATGTGAGGCTTTGGAATGTAATGATGGGGACAGATGTTGCCTTCTAATTTAAGTAAAAATCAGAATTTTTTTATTGCCTTTAGCGAATCAATTTACTCTTGCTCTTTGAAGGATATATTTAAATATTGGAGTGATACACATGTTAAAGAAGGTTGTTCGTTTCTCGCGTGCTGCCTGGCAGTCAGGTTTCACCTGCTACTAATAGCCTAAAATTCTCAGTAAAGGAGTGGCAAGTAGACTCCGGTGTCCGTTTGATGTACAGACAAATAGAGGAGAATGATGGCGCCCGTCATTTCCCACAGAAACTGTATTTCCTGCGGGCTCTGTTGTTCGCTATTAATTTTGTTATTTGTGTTAAATAACTTATAAGATGATAATCTGTGAATTATGCTTTGATTCAACTGGGTTTTGTGAACAGGGTAAAGTTTTGTAACTACCTTAAGTAAATTACATTAAATTCAATTTTTAACGAAAGTAAAATCTGTTTTCATGTCACTAGCTTTAAATATCTCTTGCAGTTTGTTACAAATTATTAAAATATTACTAAGAATTCTATTTAAAAATAACTTGACTTAATGTTGCATATAAAGTACAGACCACGTGCTCAGCTATCAACTTGGTAACGCATAAAAATCATATGTTTACTTCAAAGGGAAGGAATTCGGCAATTGCATTTCGGATTTCGGTAGGAGCGTTTTCAGGAAACGTTTGAAATCGAAATCTCGATGGCCGAACGGGGATTCAAATGGGCTCTCCCAAATGCCAGACCAGGGCGTTACCACTCACCCACAAGCTAGGTACTAATAATGTTTAAATATGATGATCCCTACTAAGTCCTTACTGTTAAAAACACTTATAAACACATTTTCTGGTTATCCCTCGATTTCCAGACGTAATATTAACCATCTGGTTAATTTGGAATATAAAACTACATTGAAGTAACATAAAACACTGGAGCTATCAGTGACTGTGCGTTTGATTCTTAACCCTATCCTACCGGCTATTGAAAGTACAGAGATTTTATTGTTTTAATCTTTGATTTTGTAAAAGCTACTTGATAATAAACTGAAATATTTTATACAGGTTTTATTGAAATTGTAGGCACTATTTACAATTCCTAGACTAATTTCTATGTACCAAAAAATGGTAAACAAAAAGACCATTAGAAAAAAGTAACTCCTAATTTCGAAAAGCACCAGTATGTAAAACACATTACTCTCGTCATTTCACTGACAACTACGAACTTGAAAAATCTGTCTATTGGCTTTTTTTTTTTTTAGCCGTATTTAGAAAGAAACGCTCTACTTGGCCTAATCTGTGGTACGATAAAAGATCGTCTGGTAGAGAAGAACAGTGAATAATCATACAGTCGAAGTATTGTGTGATAAGCAGTGGGATACTCTTTTGAACCGTCAGGAAGGAAAGAATTAAATTCCTGAATTGTATACGATATAATACGTCAAGACATATATAGTGAAGCACCAACAGCTCAAGACAATTTCGTTCGAGCACTAAAACACAACAGTCGAACATAAACCACCAAAAGGAATTCGATATTAACTTTAAGATAAAAAAGCTTCTTTCTAACAACAGTGGTGATATTCTAAATCTCTTCACATTATTCGTGCAGAGTAAACATGGAGTTATTTCACTGAAATGCCCTATGGCGGATTCGACAGACGTTAGAAGTGGCAGTTAAACTTTCAACCGAGAAGTATTTCAAAAGTTATACTCTTCAGATAAAATGTGTTCCGCACCTCCCCCTCCCCTTCCCCCCACTGCCATATGGATCAACCAAAATTGTCTCTTTTTCAAGTAAATCGTATTTTTCTTTTCAAAAAGAAATAAACAAAGAAATATCTAGATGACCTGTACGAATATTTCGCAAATAAAATGCGAATACAGAGCTTTGACATTTTTAGTAGGTTTTAAGAAGAACCGGGTCATTTGTAACAATATCTTTCTGATTTCACCTGACGTATGCTACCCTGCAGCCCTCTACATTAACGTAAACACCTGAAGCTATCCCTTCCCGGAAACCGAATTGTCACAGACCTCACCGGAGTACAACTAAGCTGAACAAAATACACACAGTATATCAAAATCTCTGTGATATCTGTTATTTATCGGTAACGCGATACAAACTACTCGCCGCCAGTGCGCCTAGCGGCTTCGCTCCGAACTGTCTTATAAGCATGACCTTAATAGTTAATACTTTTGCCCTTTAAGGGTCAAATTTCTTTCTTATTTTACTAAAGTGGAGATATTATTCCTTAAAATGATAAATCATTTATCGATTTTGGATAGGGATGAAGGGGAGATACATGACTCGTAACAACAACAAAAAGTAATTTTTAGAAATAATGATACATTTTCACTTTAAGGATTTAATTTTGAAAAAATCCTTTCTTAAAATATGACGATACCAAAACGGAGACCTTATTTATTAAAATGATACCACATCGATTTCGGTTAGGTATCAAGGGAGATTAATCGCACGTGACCAAAAAAAAAAAATCCTTTTGGGAATAATGGTATTTTTGCCCTATTAAGAATTAAATTCCGAAGACATCCTTTCTCAAAATGAAATGTTACTAAATCGGAGACCTTAATCTTTAAAATTTAATCTCATTACTCAATTTCGATTAGGTATTAAGAAAAATAAATTACTCGTGACAAAAAATAATGATACTTATTTCCTTTAAGATCCGAATTAAAAAAAAAAAAATCCTTTATTAAAATACCAAAATGGAGACCTTAAACTTTAAAATGATACCTCATTTATCGATTTCGGTTAGGTATGAACAAAGATAAATGGCTTTTGATCAAAATAAAAACCACGTTTTAGAAATACTGACAATCTTGAATCGGTTGCCGTATAAAGGTCATAGCAAGATTCCTTTCATTTACATACGAAAACAATAAGAACTTAATACGTCAGACTCGTTTTTATTAATCGTGACAATTTGCAGACAGTATCACTGTGTTTTCGCTACGCGAGAGACGGCAATGTTTGCAGGCAGGCTAGTAGGCCGGCAGTATCTTCATCTTGCTCGCAGAGTTTACGAGCGCTAACCTATTTAAAGCCTGGATTTTAATGAATTAATGTCGCCGCCGCCGCCGTTGTCTGCGCAAAAAGAGAGATAATAGCTTCTTGGCGGAGGGCGCCTTTGACGAGACTTGGCTAACTGGCTAACATTACGCAGCCTTCCCTTCCGCGCAGCCTAATTAGCGTCGCGACGCTCGCAGGCTGACGCCGAGTGGCGCGATCGACGCCTCTTGCAAATCGCATCGACAACCTAGCGACATACAAGACGCCTCCAGGGCAGCCGTCTGAACGCCGCTCTGCAGGCGCCTTTTGAAGACGAGCATAGCAGAATTAGCCAAGCATCAAAATAACAACTTGTTTGTTGCCCATTTGGAACAGTTGCTACATTTTTTTAAACTGCTTTACGTCTCTCAACAGCGAGGTCTTTAGAGACGGGAAAGGATGGGGGCAAGGAATGGGAAGGAATTTGGCCATGGCCTTTTTTAAGGAAGCATCCCGGCATTTGCCTGGAGTGATTTGGAAGACCATGGAAAACCCAAATCTGGATGCCCGAACGGGGATTCGAACCGCCGTCCTCCCGAATGTGAGGCCAGAACGCTATAGTTGCTACATAAATGTTTTCAGATTAAACACCGACTATCAGCAACTGTTTTGATTGATCTTTATTTCCACCTCCCCCTTGTGGTATGAGGCTGTAAATAAAGTTTATAGCTCGTGTGGTCGTAATGATCTGGAGTCAGTATTTTTATTAATCGCGCATTTCGCTACTGTAGTCCTACCACGTTTAGGGTACCTACAGTTTAACGTGGAATCCTAACCTCGGTAGCGCTCCGGCGTCTTTGAGATTACAGAGCAAACTGATTGTAGATGAAGATTGTGTAAAGGAACTTTGAAAATACAGGGCTAGTTAAAATGATTGCAACGATTTCACGATTTTTCTTTTGGCCGTCCTATTATAGGTACGATTATGGGATATGCTGTTATAAGTGGCTCTCCAAGTTTCAATGGCACTAAATGCAAGCTTCCCGCGGTGGCCGCTAGAGCGCTAGAGAGCAAGATGGCTGAAAGTGAGAAAGCGTACGTTGTTCTCGAATTTCATTCGACTCAGTCTGTTGTAACTGTTCAGCAACAATTTAGAACAAAGTTCGGCTACGATCCCCCGCAAGCTAACACCTTTCGGCGTTGGTATCAACAGTTTAAAGCCACGGGACGCGTTTGTAGAGGTAAAACAACTGGTCGCCCTCCTGTGTCTGAAGAAACCGTTAAACTTGTGCGCGCCAGTTACGTTCGTAGCCCACAGAAGTCTACTCCTCTAGCGAGCAGGGAATTAGGTATTCCACAGAAGACAGTTTGGAAAATACTACGGAAGCGACTGTGTATGAAGCCTTACAGGTTACATACAGTTGCAACAACCACTGTCGCACAACGATGAAGTGCGTCGTTTTCAATTCTGTGCGCAATGTGTAAAACAAGACGAAACATTTGCAGAAAAAATTATATGTAGTGATGAGGCCACTTTTCATGTGAGTGGAAAAGTGAAAAGGCACAATGTGCGCATTTGGGGCACCGAAAATCCCCATGCTTATGTGCAGCACGTTCGTGACTCTCCCAAAGTGAACGTGTTTTGCGCGATCTCACGAAAGAAACTTTATAGGCCTTTTTTCTTTAATGAGGTGACGATCACAGGGAAAAGCTATCTGCAAATGTTGCAGAATTCGCTCATGCCACTTCTGGAAGCTGACAGTGAAGATTTCATTTTCCAGCAGGACGGTGCTCCACCCCATTTTTCTCCAGTTGTCCGTAATTTCCTAAACACCAGGATTCAAACAGATGGATTGGTCGTGCTGGGGATTCCAGTGGCCGTGCCAAAAGTACCAGTTGATCTGCCAGACATGCGGGTTCGCATCACCAATGCATTTGCTCTCATTGACAGAGACATGCTGCATCGGGTATGGGAAGAACTTGATTATAAACTTGATGTGTGCAGAGTCACTAAAGGTGCACATATTGAGCATCTGTAGACGCTGAAAAAACTTGCACAATTTGTTTATATATCTGTGTGATCTTGTAAGTATATGTCAAATTATAAATTTGTAGTAATTTTCTGAAATCACTGCAATCATTTTGTCTAGACCTGTACCAGCTGCAACCGGGATTCGAATCGAGGATCTTTCGACTTCCAGTCAAACGCCTTAAACACTGAGCCACCAGATCGCTCTGTGATGTAAATGTACATGGTGTTGGGCAGTTATAATATATGTTTACATCATAGGTCATAATGTGGATGCACACTACTTACAGACATAGATGTAACTTTCACCTGTTAGCCAAACATAATATTAATTTGTTGGTACTACAGCTGTTCATGTAAGTTAGGTAGCGGAGGATGTATTAAACTGGAAATATCTTACGCAGCATCTGCTTTGGTAGGTTGCGGGAGGAAACAAAGATACTCGTTTTTAGAAACCATGAAATGTACCTGGAAAACCGCTTAAATCCTAGCATTCGATGAACAGCGCCTGCCGTATACGAGAAATTTCAGATTGTCTGGTTTCGTAAGTTTCATTATTCCAAAGCTTTCCTGTCCATCAAAAAGGGATGCAGGAAAAATTTAGTTGTTGAACCTTTTCTTCCTCGTTTTGTCAGATCTTTCGTTTAGGGA
>CM061920.1:347311337-347472190 GCA_031002005.1 Vandiemenella viatica | reverse complement strand
CAAACTGTCGCAAAGACAGGTCCATAAGAATACATGGGGAAAAACTGTCCGCTGACCGCTGTACATAAGGAAATAATAAGATCAATCTGAGGTTACAGATGTGAGACCCCCTCCCCGCAATTCAATTAGCATTAATTAAAATCAATTAAGGCTCCCCGCCATGGGGGGGGAAAGTGGGCTCACTCCATCCTCCATAAGAATACATGGGGAAAAAACTGTCCGCTGACCGCTGTACATAAGGAAATAATAAGATCAATCTGAGGTTACAGATGTGAGACCCCCTCCCCGCAATTCAATTAGCATTAATTAAAACCATGGGGAAAAAACTGTCCGCTGACCGCTGTACATAAGGAAATAATAAGGTCAATCTGGGTTACAGATGTGAGATTGCAGCGGCTCCCTCCTTAATTCAATTAAACTCCCCTAGTTCCTCGGCTCCCCTCCTTAATTCAATTAGGACCCCACGCAATTCAATTAGCCTTAATTAAAATCAATTAGGGCTCCCCCCCACGCAAATCAATTAAAATCAATTAAAATCAATTAAGGACCCCACGCAATTCAATTAAAATCAATTAAAATCAATTAAGGACCCCACGCAATTCAATTAAAATCAATTAGCGTTAATGCGCATGCTAATTAACGTTCCCTTTGATGGCGCCGACCGGCGTATAGACACTACTGTAGTTATGGCAGGAAAGAGAAGTAAAAGGAAACACAAGTCTTCGGTCGAAATATTAAAATGCCATACATCGACCACTTTTAACCATCATATCTCCCACACCCTTACTGCTATCGGCATTCGGCCAACGTTGTGCACGGCAGGAAACTTCATGCTTCTTCACACACAAACACCAGTGATCTGTGCTAGGTAGTGGTGGCTGAAAACTGAAATATTTAGAACCGCACGTCTATTTATACATATATATAAGATTGCTGTCATCAGTCTCTCTGTTGATTTGACGCAATCCTACATTCCTTCCTATTTTACCCTAACCTCTTCATTTCAACATAACCCTTAAGGCTCGTTCGCAATAGGCTAGTAATTTAGTCGAGTAGCGCCAATTTAGTAACTAAACGTGTGTGAACAATGAAAATTTAGTCGAGCAGTTTAGCCAGTAGTTTAGTAGAGTCGATCCGTTTTGTTCTATTATATCGAGCGAGTAGCACCACCACCCGCCACTGCCGACTAGCTCATCGGATAAACAAGTCTGAATCTATTGTTTAAGTCGAGTTCATTAGATGCCGCAAAAATGCCGTTTCGCTGGAGCGAAGAAACAATTTTAATATTTGTTTTTTAAATATGTAGAAGATGAATGCTTGTAGAATTTTGAGTCCGCGCACTATAAAAACAAACCAAGAAGCAATCTGCACACATGGATTTAGAAAATACAATAAACATACCTGGATTTGGTGAGATAAAATTGAAAATTAAATACATCTCCTTAGTGCAAAATTTTATTAATTATTTTATTACAATAGTATCTAGATTATACAATAAGATTTTATTACTATTGTTATTAGAAGTCCTGCCTAACGCGATATAAATCTTTTTAGTATTACCTAATCGCAGAAGTTAAAAAAAAAAAAGTAGTCCAAAAATTTAGGCGCAGGTACTGAAACAGTATACGTTCCTTCAGTAAAATGATTCAGTTTACTGGATGCATCTCAACGAAACATTACTTCAATTTGAATAATTCATAAATAACGCCAATACAACTGTATAATGTAGGTTTATTGCCGTTTAGAGGCCTATAGGAAATGCCTGGCAGGGCTGATTCAATGCAATGTTGTTGAAGGCCATTTTTCCGCAGTTGCTGAGTAAATTAATTCATAAAATAACGCCAATACAACTGTATAATGTAGGTTTACTTGTTGTAAAAGATGGATGTATAATAGTATTTACGATACTACTCTATAAATGCCTGACAGCTGCTACTACAAAAACAATTACTAAGGATAGATGCATAATATAATACTAATGTTTATACTTTGGATTATAATAAATAACGTCATTCTTCTATTCATTTCTGATAATGTGAAATAAGTAATTATATATATGTTTCTTGCAAAATGTTTAGTAATAGGAAGAAATAAATGTACTATAAATGGTCTTGCCACGATTGATAGCAAACAATTGCCAGCGCAATGAACGTATAAGATGTAGTATGTATCAAATATCCTGTAAATGACTAAAAGTACCTGCTGCTAAATATGTTTCTAAGGGGGACTTGGGAATATAATATAAATTACTATGTTGTCTCTAATGTTAAATTATAATTGTACCCTTTGTGTAAATTTTCAAAACGGTTTTTAATCTAGAAGAAGTAATTAAAATGTTCTTATTGTTAAACTGCATCATAATGATGGCCAATGTTCATACTGTATTACAAGTGTTTGGATTTTTGTGTAAACAAATGTATCTCTGATAGTTGGTCAAATTGGCGAAAGCCAAAGACCGATCATTACAATGAAAAAAAAAAGTAGGTTTATTGCCGCATCCTTTAATGTTTCATAGATTCCTTCACACTATGATGAATTATAAATAGTCGATTTTCTGTGTATAAATACGAGGTGTGAGTGTCCTTAAACTACATCCGGTGGCAATAAAGTAGAGAACTGTCTGTAATTTTGTAATTGCCGGAACTGCACTTCTTTAATATATATCTTCACGCTGAATTTGCGACTGCCTTTTCATTAACACACCTTTTGGACATTCTCAAACTATTCTTAAGGATCTTCTAATGCTAATTCCTTCAGAAGACAATTTGTAGCTCCTAGTTCATCCCTTCTATTAACCCATTTTCGTACCGATTGATTTTTTTCTTCATCGCATGAACCTCTTCATCCATCTCTTCTAAAATAGCGATTAACGTAAGCTGTATCAGCTCATTGATTTGATTGCATTGCAACCCGTTCATCCGGCAAAATACCACGAAACTTGTGTACTGTATTCGACCGTAGTGCGAACGATTTTTGAGCAGTAGCGAGTAATTTAGCTACAAGAATACTCGCCACTCGACTAAATTACTAGTGCGAGCCAGCCTTTACAACCTAGAACCTGAGTTATTTGCTTCTTATATTCTAATCCCTGTCTACCTCTACAGTTCTTACCTTCGACTGTTCCCTCCACTAACAAGTTAATACCACCCTGTCTCTTCTTTCTGTAAGACTCTTCCACAAACTTCTTTCCTCACCCATCATTTACAGACCAAGACAGTTCATTTCGTAATTTTTCCGTCCCTTAATTTTCAGCATCCTTCTAAAGCACTATATTTCGAGTGCTTCAGTTTTACTTCTTTCTGATGTTTCTAAAGACCACGCACGCTTCGCTAACTAGAGTGCTGTGCTCACTACCAGAATTCACTTCCTTCTTATACTGGACTGGATCCTATCTTTATATTTAATCCACAATTATTTCTATCATTTCTGCTGCATTTCATCACTTGATTTGGTTTATATTTCGCCCAAAATCTTCCTTCAGTATTTAGTTTATATCATTCAGTAACTTCTCAAGATTCTCAATCTGTTCTGCTAACAGTGCAAGGTCATCAGAAAATCGTAATATACTGATTTTTTCTCCTTGAACACTTATACCACATTCATTTTTTTTTTTTTTTTTACTTCCTTTATTTCTTCATATACATACAAATCCAATATTAATGGTGAAAGATTATAACCTTGTCTCACACCCCTTTTTAACTGATGCATTTCTCTCAAGGTTTTCTACTTTTACTATAGGCATTTGATTCTTATATAGATTATAAAGTATTTTTCTGATTAGATATTTTAGAGCCTGATTTATTTACAATTTTGAACATCTTGTCCCACCTAAAATTTTCGAAAGTTTTTCTGGACGCCATAAAAGTATTTTGTGTTCTGAAATACATTGATCACAATTGTCTGGATCTTGTGCAGCTTCCAGCCACTGATGATTCTGCTTTGCATCTTTCTTTCTTCGAATAACTCTTTATGGAACAAGGTAAACCAAGTACGTTTATGCCTAATAATTTTTCAGTCTTCTCTGTACCCATACTTCTTTCATCCTCATTATCTTCAACAAAAGCGTCACATCACATCGCGACCGACGACGCCAGGATCTTCACACTGCTATGCAGATTTCTAAAAAACTGTGAGATAGACATTTGAAACTACAGATGCTTGTGAACATTAGTGTTGGTAGATATCTTATAACTGTAATCATATACTTAACAATAGATATCAGATGATGTATGGTAATAGTGATCATGTACTATAGGTGATAGATACTTAAGAACTGTGTTATCGACATATTTGTGAAAGAATACTCATAAGCTGTATTCTGGCTGTATGGCTTACTGGCCCATTGCCAATAACAATTTAAAAAAATCCTCATTGTCTTTCCTTCTCTTCCTATGACCACTTTATTCCACTAGTTGATTTTTTCATTCTTTCCTGAAACCTATTTCTTGGTTTTTACCTCTAAAACGTGTTATGTCACTTACTAAGTTTGTATTGATTCCAGCATTTTTCATATTCTGGAACCGCGTGAGTTTGGATTTGTAGCTGTTTATCAAGTCAGACATCTGTTTGGTTAATTTTTCGTTAGTCATTCAATTTATGTGAGCATAGAATTATAATATTCTTTTTCTTATTACGTTTGTTGGTTTTTAAATTTTAAAATATACTTTTTTATGTTAATATTTATTCCGAATCGCTATTGATTTTAGACCCTGATGTTTTCACAAAATTCTTCTTTCGATATTTTTAGTGTTTAAAATCTTCTTAGTTTAGGTGTTTCTTCTGCATAAAGTGCTTTATATATTATAACACTGTTTGCTGTCAACCTGCTACCTATCGTTTTGCTCAGAATTCCAATTTCGTCCTTTTTCTTCAATATTCTTCTTAGCCCATTCGAATAGATTACATGTGGATATTTTTCGTTCCAATTTTCGAAGTCACCACAAAATAAAACTCACGGGACCACTAAACTTCACTAAAATTCTACATTTACTTTTTGCATGAAACGCGTTCAACGAATAATGGATAGTAATTTTCTAACACTTTTATTTTAATTTTTCAGCCTTGCAACGTCACATTAAAATAAAACCTATACTGCTTTACTCTAAGGACCTTGGACTGCACATTATCTGCAACCCATCAAAATTCGACCAGTTCAACGAAAATTGGATACTAATTTGCTTTCCGACTTACATCAAATTAAAACTCTACGATACTCCGTGAAACATGATTTGCGCTTGATTAAAAAACCCATAAAAATCCAATCTGTAGTTTTTGCGTAAATCCCGTTCAGCGAAAAATGAATTCTAATTTGTAGGAAAATGTATCTTAAATTTCTTGGTTTTCTGAATTCACTTCAAATCTCGGGTTGTAAATAATTCTAAACCTCATCAAAATCTGACCATTATGTTTTGCGTGGGTGGATATTGCCCTCCAAGAGATAGACAGGATAGGCTTTCCTGTGATTATGACTGATAATTATTCATTGAGACTACCTCTTTTAACTATCCCTTCTCTTCTGGTAGCTGTGCAATACGTGACCTTTCAGGTTCTTTCCATGTTTGTGTAACGGTCTTTATTAGCATCAATATCCTCAAGCTGAAAATATAAACAGATTAAGGTCAAAAAATTCTATTAGATACTTAATATTCCTACGAAATTTCCTACCAATCGAATGATTATTGCGCGTGTTACAGTCTTATAAATTTGAATCATAAAATCAATATTGATTCACTAATATTATCCTTAATTTATGTGCCGCTATTAATAGGTGACCATTTCAAGTACTTGGCTAATACTATGCTCAAAGATAAATATATATATTTTTAAGTAATCTTAGAAGGTAAGAACATCTCGCTTAAACAATAATAACAATAATAGTTCGATCAGTGGTAGATGCAGGGGGGGGGGGGGGGGGAAGGGGGCTAAGGGCCACTATCTCCCTCCCCCAAAAGCATCTAGGTCACTCCAGATGACATCGTAATTTTGGGGACCTTTTTTTCAAAAAAAAAAGCTTTACTGTTCTTATGAGGGCGGCAATCTGAAATAAAATGTTGACATTAGATATCTGTCATGGACCCCTCCCCCTCCTATTAAGCCTACCATCGCTCAAGTCAAATCCCTCTCCAAACCAAAATCCTACCCCACCCCCAAACCAAAATCCTCCCCCCCCCCCCCCCACACACACACACAAAAAATCCTGGATCCTCCACTGCGTTCGATATGCGCGACAAGGACATATTCCTTGCTGCAATATGCATAGTGGGAACAGTCTTGTTGGACGCCAAACTCGCTCGTATAGCACTTCAAACAATATCTGCTATAAAATATATTTTACTATAAAATCACAGTATACTTAATATGTCAAAGATTATATGCCACACACCAACTCCGTTGGTAGAGAGGTTTCTGGAGGACGCGGGTTCAAATACGCTTTCGGTCATTCAGATTTCGGTTTTCCATGGTTTCCCGAAAACACTTCAGGCGTATGGCCGGAGGGTTCTTTCAAAAGTTCAATGGCCGAATTCCTTCCAGATCCATGCTCCAATTCTCTTATGCCTTTAATGACTTCTTCGTCGACGAGCCATAAAACCATAACTGTAAAAAAAGAAATACGGTATCTTTTTTGTTGTTAACAGCACTTTCGTAATGTACCTTACAGCATATGTTCTTTGAAGAGAGCAGATATCGTTAGTGAAGTAAAGAAGATATGTATTTAACCATTTATTGAATATGGTTGTTTAATGGTTTTCGTACATTAGAAATTACTTTCAGCGGGTAGCAAGCACCATAACAAAATGCATAATTCTAAAAACTATTTTTAAAAATAAAATAAAATAAATAAGCGCAGTTTGTCAGTCTAAACCACGTGAACCATTATTTTAACGGGAATTTAAAAATACCGAAAATCTGCCGGGGAAAAATAATTAAGAAGTTACAAAACTGTCTAGTTGATTATTTATTGAAGATTTAAATATTTCCTATGCAACTTTGGTACAAAAAAGTTCATATCTGTCGGTAGTGTTTAATTCAAGTAACATTTGAAATTTATCAAACTTTCCAGTTACTTAATTTGATTAACAGTTAGGTACGCCTATTCGTTAAACAAAGTGCAAAGAATTAGTAGCAACTGGATTGGCGTTGGCAGTACGCAGAAAGTGAACAGCCAAGCCAGACGGCTGACTGTAATTGTGCAATTTGCCGGCAGATGGCTGCGAACAGACCGCCAAGATGGCTATCAGCCAGAGATAAATGCGCGGGAGGCCAGACCCACGGGGAACAGAGATATTACAGCTGAATATTAATGGAGGCGCCACCGGCGACGTCAAGGAATGTGTTTTCACGCCCCGTCAACTCGCAGAGGCGCCGCTGAAACTTCACACACATTTACATACATATTAGCGGGCTCGGAGTTGCAGCCAGCGAGATGGGGCTTAAACCACGATTACTTCACAACTTCTGTCTACATCTCCACAATTTGCAGCTAGTTCCTTCAGGTGTATGAGTCGGTGCTTAAATCTCAGAAATCTCTGCTATTAAAGAGATAAGTAAGATCGATGTTGAGATACTGTCTGAATAAGAATTAACCCGAGTACTGTCCTGGAATTAGGCTTACAAAATTCCACCTAGTGACTGAATGAGCTCTGCCGGTTTCGATATTGAAAACCATGTTTACTGTCTTTGTAATATTCATTGGCTTGCTGTTATATGGGCACCTATTGGAAAACAGATGCAACGCTAAACCTGTTATCTATAAATACTTGCATTATATCGCGTATTACGGGAATAGATGTTTTGTTACTTGCATCTAGGACAAATTTAGGCTACGTCCCTGAACGTGTTTTGAGTAGCGTCACGGGTCTAGAATTTCTAGTGTCAAAGATCATGACAGCAAAACCAGTTCTGGCTGAAATATGTGTGAACTTGACCTGTATTTCCCCATCCTAACGGTTCACACCGTAAAATTTCAAAAATGTCTGTTTGGTTTGAAGAGAGCCAGAATGCGTAGAGACATATATGCGCAGTCAGACACGGCCTATAAATATATTAAAAAGATCAAGGGTCGTGATCATTTGATCCGATATGGGTGCGGACTTAAACTGTGTTTCATACTTCGGGTTTACTTTCCAAAATATGAAGAATTTCGGTTGAGTTTGAAGGTAGGCAGAATGTTACATGTATGACACAGAAATGTAGAAAAAGATCTTGATGCCCTGAATCAATATGGGTGATTTACGAACGTGACGTCATTTGTTTTGATCCTCCTAATATAGTTAGCTGGAAAGAAATGTTCATAGTTCGAAACGGTACCTTACGAAATGGCAGATTTTGATGAAGAAGGTATTAATTATCTGCCGTACAGTGCGATGGAAAAAAAAATGTATAAGCAATATTGCTATTTCAGGCTATGTAGAAAGACTGACATCTTCTTCAGTTGTGAATCCAACGGACTAACAGCTATTGAGTCAACTTCGATGCTACACTTCTCTTCACCAACAGCGCGTGGATCTATCCGATGCCCGCACCCGGGCACAGTCGTTGGTTGGCTGCCAGTGGTCAAACACGCACGACGCTCTCTCCACAGGTTCACCTTGGCAGATTTCCAGGCCACGTTAAGTGAAGACTATAGCCTCTGCTGAATTTATCAGCTTCGAAATTTTATTTCTTCCTTGACTACTGATTCCCCAAAATGTGACGTCCTGTCCAGTTTCTCTATGTTTTTAAAATCCATGCCCTGGCAGTGCCATTAGTCAATTGCCGATTTGTTGTACTGTCCTATGCGGAGATAGATTCACACCTGAAAAAGACGGTCCATTCATAGAAATATTGTGTTTGCAACCGCACAATCCGGAGGTACACCCGCGAAGATTTTATTGTAACCACATGCGGGTGAAGTCTCTGTTCTTAAATGAACCTCGCTCTGTAAAATCATATACTGTTATTAAAAACATTACTTCCGTGATTTTGAAAATTTATTACACGCATGTATTAAACATATGATTATAATTGTTTCACAAATAGGTATGGCTACAGTCCCAAGTTTTGTTCTTTATAGTCCACTATCCAGTAGTAGCGTTTTCCATTGCCAGGTGTCATAGTTTTTGCCATAATTATAGGGGCTAACGGTAACAAGCTAAGCTGAGGTCCATTTTTCTAAGCTATTGAATTCGTTACAGAAATTTTTGCCTTATTTAAGTTACACTTATTTTGGTTAAATTGTTAATTAGCTTTTTTTACATTTGTCCTTTCTGTTGGAACTTTTTGAAAAAAATATATGGATTTTGTTGGGCTAGTATAAGCCCTCCTCCTCCCCCTTTTTCAGTCATATTGCCCAAGAGAGCGTATGAGTTGATTATCGCTCTTTTGTGTTTTATTGTAAAATTTTGTAGCTATCTTCTCGTATAGGTAGCGCAGTCTTGAGGTTTCCCCAATTTTGTGGAGAACGGGAATCGCATAGTGTACAGCTCTTTTTAGTGCCCGATTTTGTAATCTTTGGAGACGCTTCATGTGGGTGTTGGCTGCGCCAATAAAGAGCGAACCAGTGCCTTGTATATTTGAAGTACACATCTGGGAAGGAGGAGTGGGGGGGGGGTGAGGGGAAGAGAGCTACCTGTGTTTAGTACGGAGTACATTTGCCCCAGTCTCTGGTGCACTATGCTGTTCACATTTTCAGTTAGGTGAAAGCTTTTTGCACTCTCGAATGTAAGTAAACTCGATCTGTTACCACTCTCCAATGTCGCTTTTACTCAAGATATGGGAAGGCTTAGTCCTCCGACAATTCGATTCGCAGATTGTATGCACAGTTTGTGGAAAACGGGCGTTTGCATAAACGAATCGCTCAGAGATCGGATCAGAGAAGCTTTTAAATGCAACCCTGAGAAATCGATTACACAAGATGTTAGGGAACTGGACATATCGTTGCCCACAATTTGGAAAACATTACTAAAGCATAGGCAGTGAAACCTTATCCCCGCGTGTAACATTGTATGTAGTGAGGAATCTACTACCTGTGTAGATGTATCCAGAGTGTCAAAGGACATTTGTAATACATAAAAACCTCTTCATGTCCTTCATAATAAACCAATATTCTTATTTCTATCTCAGTAGTACTTCGAGTGCTGACTTTTCGAAACCCCGACAATCATTCGTAACAACCAAGTAGGCTATAGTAGGATATAGAGCTATGGGGAATAGTAGATTTGGCCTGTAGCTTCTTCTGCATGGACATAGATATAAGAACGAATGAGCGTACTGTTGATGTTTGGGTTTTTGAGCGGCAATACTAGAGGCTGTAGATATGTCTAAATGCAGCCTGTATTACAGAATAAAACACGATGAACATAGTTTTTAATAATTTTTCTTAACGAGTTCCATATTATTTACGTCATTACCATTACATCCAGCTCTTCATGTCTTACTAACCCCGAGTAGCAAAATAAAAACATAAATTTCATCCAAGAAGTTTCCACGGTTCTAGCTACTTTCATATTTCACCTGGACCTCCAGCTTTCTGAAGAGATTCATTTACGTTTCTTTAGAAAACCGAAGAAATAAATAACCAAAGTTACGTGGTCAACAACAATATTAACAGAATCCAAAGAGTGGGGTATTTATCTTTGATATAGTGTGATCTTTGGTGGATATCTACTCAGGTTAAAAAAGTACTACTTATCTTTTGATGTAGTGTGATCTTTGACGATTGTCAGCTCAGGATACGAACAGATTATCATTTATTGCTCCGTCCATCGTTGATTAGACATACTGCAGACTTTACGTTAGACCCTAAGCTTTCATACTGTGAAAATCCCACATCCATATCGTTTCAGTAGTTATTGCGTGAGGTGTTTTTCCTGAAATTTGTTCCCCCCCCCCCCCTCTGTGGCGAGATCTGCTGGGACCACCCCACGTTATGGCGATATCTTGAAGGGCCACCCCCTCCCCTGCCGACAACCTTGTAGTTTTTTTAGACTTTTTTTGCTCTCCTATTTCAAACGAGGTTACACCCTCCCTAACGTTGGGTTTAACGTCTTCCATTTCACCTCACGTAATTAATGGATGCCCCCTAAAGAATAAATCCGTAGGAAATAGCCGCATGTAGATTTGTACACTATATACTGATGATTGTGGAGACGTGACAGTTTTCAGTAGATCAAGGCAAAAATCATCAGTGAGCCTGCAGGAAAGGCTAGAGTGTACGGCTGCTAGACGGCTTCCCATATAAAACTTTATCCCATTGTGTGATGCCGGCGAGCTGGGGATATCGCATTGGTGTGCGGGAGACAATGGGTGGGTGGCTTCCACAAGACACGCGCGGCGTCGGTCCGCCAGCGCTGGATCCCATTTTCCAAGGCGAGCTCTTTTTTCCGCTTCCATTTCGCATTCAGCGCGGTGCTGGTTGTTAGCCGAGTTCCGGACGAGGATGTGATCACGTTTTGCATTGTGCGTCTACCGTATCGGGCGCGAAGTATCGGCAAAGTCCTGTGATGGGAAATGAGCCGCCCAGCCTGGCGGTAATCACGTACGCAGTGGTACCAACATACCGCCACTAAGCTGCCTCCGACGCTGCGCCCACCCCAACACCCCACTTTTTTCTGGCGTCGAGCTCATCTGAAATGCAAAAGGCCAGTTCGCTGCGCGCGCATTAATTTGCAGATGATATTTGTCAAGAGAGCTCTGTCGACGCTAAGCCAGGAATCACAATGTTTACGGCGTATTAACTGTATATTTTACGTATTCCGCGCACAAAACGTATTAAATTTGACGCGCGTGCTTTTTTGCCGTCACTCCGTCCCGCCACGAGTGAATACATATTTATAATTACTGTGCTATAAAATATCGGATTATTCCGCCGGCGTCGTGGTTTCTTTTGTCACATTCCCGTCACTGTTCTTCAAAGCGGATATGTATTTTGAAATGCGTGTTGGAAATGGCAGTTGACAGCTCGCTAGGGAGTCGGGAACAGGTAGCTGCCAATGGCTTACACCAATGGCGAGCCTGTCACGTATCTGACAATCCATACAGACCGGCATATTCTCTGCTTGCGGTTGAATTAACTGATAAAGCGCCGAGAAACTTTATACCTACGTTTCGAAACCCTGAACAACAAAGACTATTCCTATCTGCCGATCACCACGAAATACGTGATTTGAAATAGATACGTAATTAAATATGTAATAAGTTAAATAGGACCTTAGGTGTGGTACAAATGTTTAAGGACAAAAAACAAGTGAAGACATAGGATATATGGTGGGAAAGCTAAATGGTAATGGTAACGAAACAGAAAATAAATTATAGGCCTAACATTAAAGAGTGATCAACTGTCGAAAGTGGGGAAGATATACTAAAAGCAATTTTATTATTTCAGCAGTTAAACGTATGTAGGTAAAGATCGATAATTGTTGGGGTTTATCAAAATGGATTTCTTCAAATTTAAAAATCGTTTTAAAATAAGACGCTGGCCTAGAAATGCCAAGCTCAGATTGCATAATCATAAAACCAGAAGCTCTATACATCAGCAAAGAATGATTATAAATAAACAAAAGGCAGCTACAGTGTGTCCAGAAAAGGACTCCCTGATTTCAAAATTAAATATCTCGAAAAAAAAAGATCGATAGAGGAATGCAGTAAACGGTATGTTTATTGTGACAGCTGTAAGAAGTGTATACAGCCGTGTGAAGTAATAGTTACAAAAGCTGCTAACGGATGTACGCTGTACAGCTCATATCAGCATACATAAGTGAAATAATCGTATGAAAACAATCTTTGCAAACAATCACATCACAATGTTTTCAAAATGTTCACCATTGGCACTACAGAGGTGGCGCAAACGAAGAATGAAATTCGCCATCACATTTCGTAGTGTCTCGACCGAAATGGATTCTCATGCCGATTCCAGCTCGTCCAGCCAGCGTGGCGGGATGCTTCGGGTAGACCATGTCTTTCACTGTGCCCCACAAAAAAAGTCACAGGGAGTCACATCCGGCGAATATGGAGGCCAATCCATGCCTGCACCAGTAAATTCGGGATATCCCACAGCAATGACTCGATTCCCGAAGTATTCCTCAAACTGCTGTATACACTTCTTACAGCTGTCACGATAAACATACCGTTTACTGCATTCCTCTATCGATCTTTGTTTTCGAGATATTTAATTTTGAAATCAGGGAGTCCTTTTCTGGACACCCTGTAGTAATTAACATGTCGATTTAAACGAAATACATGTCTTTCAGTCTTCCCTCAATTAATTTATTCGCAGTTGCTAACGAAGGCATGGAGCGTGACGACACATCATTTCGGTCGGAATGACCAAACTTAGCTCTTTATTAGTACTGATAGCAGAAAGAAACAAGTAGTTAATGAGTTTAGTGTGACTAAATAAATGTGAGCTAGAGTGGCTTTTGTCGGACAGGTTTGTGTGTGTTGAGAGGTGCGTAAGCGACGGTAGCGCCGAGCCAGGTAATCAGGGCGTCGGCGCCGGTGTCATTAGCGGCGCCGGGGGCGTCGCGGCGGCGTGAAGAATGACGCGCGAGGGACAAAGGCGTCTGCAGGTGGCGTCGCCGGCACCCCGCCACAATGCCGTATTCACGTCTCCTTCGCACACGGGTGAGAGTCGCGCGGAATACGGTATCGGCGAGAGAAAGGAAGTAAGGGAGGCGCCAAAAACCTTGTCAATTCGGAGGGATACATATTGGGAGGGCCCGCTCCCCGGGGGAATCTCTGTGTCTGCCCTTTGTTTCCGGCTCTGCTTTAAAATTCTCAACAGCATTTTCGATTTGCCAGTCCACGGGCGAGGAATGGTCCTCGCCGGGCGCCGCGCGATGTGATTGGCCGCCAGAAAATTGGCGTCGTCGCGGCCCGGACGGACGGCCTCGCGTGTTTTCCGCCGGTTGGATCCTCCCCAGGCGTCCCGAAGCCATCTGCCGCCCCTCCCTCCCTCGGGAGAACACGTCGCGAAAGGAGCGCAGCGCGCTGACACACTGGTCATCCAATGCTCGGAGAAGCGCATTGTAGTTCGCACAATAATAGATGTGGTGATATTCCCCAGTATCATCGGTAGTAAATTCTTCGAGATATGTTATGCTGCATTTGTCGAGACATTCTCCAACATTCCTACCTAGACAGACTGATTAGACAGACGCAGGGTGTACGTAAGTATGAGTAAAAAAGATGCACGAAGTATTACAACATCGGCTGTCTTTATTTAAAAAAAAAAATCATTTAGCTGCCGTTATATGAACTGCAAAATGCACAATCTGATGATAGTGTCACTCTTGAATCGAAACGTCAGGAGAAAACTTGTGAATATTTTATCAGTATCACGACGACGGCTACTAAATTTAAAAAAATTAAAAATAAATGGTAGTTATCTGACTACATGTCTCATTAAGAGTACGAGAAAACAGAAGAAAAATTAACCGAATAAAGAAGTTAAACAATCACGGGTGAAGCCAGGGCTATTTTTCTTACGATTTCCATCTTATTCATAACAAAGTAAACGAAGAAACACTTTGCTAGTGAAAGTATTAAATTAACGTATGAGAAGGAGGTGACAGGAAACAGTAAATAAAACCTCACAAAAAGCCAGGTTGACGAGTGACGGCATTTGGACGAAAGATTTTACGTCTCATTTCAGCGATCCTCTGCTCTTGTATGGTAACGGTGCGAGAGAATGGGGCATAATGACTAAACCACAGAGGAAATTGTTTCTGTTGGCCTGTCGTTAAGACGTCTAATACCTTAAAGACTCAAAAAAGGTGAAATTAAGACGCAATTTATATTAAAATTGTATTAATAAAATCACAAAAAATTCCTTTTCTATGCCCTAGCCAAAGAATACGCCATCGGGCAAAATTTTTTTAGTTTGTTTCTCGAGGAACAAAAAAATGTGATAAATCAAGCGTTTAATTGTTAGATTTCCTAAACTTCTTTATCGTCATTATTAATAATGACTGGAAATTTATCACTTTCTCAGCATATACGTGAGTCTGGAGCGAAGAATTGTCCTATCTCACTTTTTTTATAATATAACCTTAAGAGCACAGTTGTTTATCATCAGCACTTCCGGGAATTCTGTAACGTTTTGACGATTAGGTTACATTTAATTTTCTAGTATGACCTTTCATGAAAACGCCTTAACTACAACTCTAATTCTGCTGATCGTAATTTAGTACTTGTTGCTACTACACGCTTAGTATTTGGATCTGGACTTTATCCTTCGTGTTAAATTGATATCCTTTGGGTGGTCACTTGATGAAGAACTCACTTGCTGTTAGTCCTGCGGATTATGCAGGATGCAGGAAGAGTTCGAATTTCAAGTCAACTTCTTTCGATATGGAAGCAGAAGGATAATGAGATACTGTAAACGTCGCACTCTATCTTGACCATTTCACTCAAATTCACTATAAATTCCTCCAGGTTTAGCAAATGGCTGTAAGGGGTGCGAGTGATTCATTGACCGTGAGGCAAGTTAATTCACCAAAAGTACCAAAAAAATGGACATAATTCATCCTAAAGCTTGCTTTTTTCACTCTGGGATTTTTAATTATTTTGGGAGTTGGTAAGAGGTTGTATCTAGAGTGAATGTTCGTTGAGAGAAGTAGACCTAACTTTCGTCAATTCCTAACAAAGTAATCCTGTCAGTTGAATTAACAACAGCCTAACATCTTTACCAATCAGCAATTTTGTCATTCATCCTTTCGGCACTATATGAAGTTACAGATGGCTATGTGTGCCATATCAGGCGGATGCATAGCAGACACTAACTGACATAACATTCTATCCTCTGTTCAGAATATGATGAACTAGTCTTATGTAGAGTGGGAGAAGTTTACTCGGCTGTTGTTGAGGCTCTTTCTGCTCTTATGGATGTAAATGATTGTTCAACGAAACTTTCCAGACTAGTCTAAAACGCGCTTTAGTTTGAAGTGTAACAAAAACGCGAGTATTATGTATCGAGAGATAATAAGAGAAGCACTTTGACGCAATTAAAACAGTAGTAATTAAAACACTTCCAATATAGCGCCGTCTACAAGTTGACAGTAGACTTAATATACACCGGCGGAAATTAAAAATGCAACACCCAGAGAGAAATGCTAAAATTTTAGGGAACTTTGTAGATATATCCAGGTTCGTACCCAAAAGAAATGATAACAGATTGAAATGGATCAGGCTTTTCTTCAGATACAATTGTCAGTAAGAAGTACACCCAACTTGAGCCATTATACATTCGTGGATCTTTCCCGGCATTGAATCAATGGGTGTTGGGAAGTCTTTTTGCTGTAGGTTTCTTTATTCCTGCATGCCTTATGCAGTCCGTTGTTGCACAAATTCTGCTGGGCGACCATGTGATCTAATGTGCCTATTTTTAGCACAGACATGCTCTATTGGGAACCGTGCTGTCCAAATTGTGATCGTAACCCATTTTAGGGGTTGTGTTGTTATGGCCACAGTATGAGGACGACATTATCCTATTGGTAGATGCGATCTGGAGAGTGGACATGAAAGGTATCACAACAGGGTGCAGCACTCCGTCCACATAGTGGTGCGCTGTCATTGGGCCTTCAACAACAACCAACTCAGTCCTGCTGTCGAAACTGATTACCCCCAAGCCATGACACCATTGTCCGGACCTGTGTGACGTTCAGAAATCACAGCAGGGTAAGCTGTTTCATCACTACGCCTACGTACATGTTGTTAATTATCACTTTGACACAGACAGACTCGAAACTCATTTCTAAACACAAATGTACGGCATTCACGTGTTCATCTGCGTTTTGCATCACACCAGGTAAGACGATGCTGGCAATGAAATCAGGTTAATGTAACACATTGCATACGGGTCAGAGAGTGTAGCGAAGCTTCAAGCAATTGGTTTACAATCGTCCGGGGAGTGACTCTCTCTGTACCCACTGCTTGGATCTGTCCTGCATTCTCCCGTCTGCCAGCAACAGCCACCCACGCAATTTCACGGTATTCACGTGCTGTTGTCCTTCTGTATGGACCTGTGCCTGCTCGAGGAGTATTAGAGCCTTCTTTCAACCAGTGTGTAACACGTCTATATGCTGACATTGCACTACGGACAATCCTTCGGGAGATTTCAAGATATGATGCACCCATTTCAAATACGCCAACTCTCCGACCCCTCTCAAAGTTAGATATTTGGTTGTAGAGGGTCGTCACTCTTCGCTTGGCATACTTGGTCAACAAGAACATGTGAAAAAAAAGTCATATTACACATTGTTCACCACTTACACTCTAAAAAACATGACAATTTTGCATAATAAATAGCCCCGTAATTCTCGTTCTATTACAGGTAAAACCTCCAATTTTTAATTGTTTTATACTCTTTATCTGGTGATACTTGGTCCAAAATTTCATTCATTTATCACAACTCTTTCCGTGTGCTGCATATTTGATTTCAGCCAGTTTATGTTTGAAGCAATATTTCATTCGCAGTTCATATTAGTTAAGAATAAAGGTATGAAAAGTAAATGAGGTTTTAAAAAGTGAAACTTCCATTACTCTTAATGTTCCTTCTAGGTCAGTGGCTAGAATGTGAGTTGTATGTTGTATGTGAATTTGTAGTCAGTGTTTTTCTATGATAATGTCTGATGTACGTTTCCGTCATTACCAAGTAACCGAGTAATGTATCTACAATAGTCACGTCACCCACAGGAGACTTCTAGGCAGAAGGCGAATATACATCACAGCAGTTCACTTATCCGACACATCCATCGTGAATTAGCTTGATATCACCAGCGACCCAGAAGTGCCAGGTGTTTTTCGAACGTTCAGTGCATGAATCTGAGTTTGTCACAGCAAACCACAATTTGCAGCACTTTTCACGAAAACCCTGCGCAGTTTTGTGTATCATTTTACTCATATAATGTATGTATGTCTCTTGCAGCTGTTCCCATTTTAGTTTTTTAATGACTTTATACCTTGTCGACGTCTAGGTCATTAGAGGTGGGAATCGAGTGGGGCAAGGAATGGAAAGGAATTCGGCTATGGCTTTGTGAAGGGATCATTCCGTTATTCGCTGGGAGTGCTTTGGGCAAACAATGGAAAACCAATATCCGGATGACCGGACGGGTATTCGAACCTGCGTCCTTCCGAAAGCGTGGTCCATTTTAGTTTCGGTAGCATATAGAAACTCATATGGTACTGCTCCTATTGACATTTCGGTCAGAACTTGGTGGATTCGAGAGGACGCGGGTTGGATTCCCCGAAAAGGCATTCAGATTTCTGTTTTCCCAAGTTTCCTGAAATCACTCCAGGCGAAAGTCGGGATGATTCCTACCAGAGGCCATGGCCGAATCACTCCCTGTTCCTTGTCCCAAGTTCTTTCCCGCATCTAAAGACCTCAACGTCGGCGATGCGTAAAGCCAGAAGCCAAAAAAGAAAAGACATCTCGGAAGTCATTGTAGTCGATCCATCCCCATTTTGTGAGTTTTGCGAACGGTCTGCGAATGCTGTTGGCTTTCGTACGTAGCATTTCATATTATCCTCTTCCTATAATGCGTATATGGGATGGCTTGATCATTACTAGAAAAGCTTATAAAACTGGTTATTCGTGCATATTATGGAAGCAATTCAAGACTCTCTACAGCGTTGCCGGTTGTGCAGATAATTTTTGGATCGATGGCTGAGAAGGAACGAAATCGAGCAAAATTTATTTCTAGTAATAATAGGGACGGATAACAGGTATTTGAGTACGGCGCCGAGACGAAAAGGGTAAGTGGTGAATGGCTTACGACAGATTGTTCTTTTCTGAGTAAAGCACCCTGAAAAAGATCCAGTGTAGAAACGGGGGTGATCGCTTTTTTTCAACTCATTTTGCAGAAAGAATTCTTACTTCCAGGAAAAGGCACCCAGGTCTTGCTCTTTATTGTTTTCATATATTTTATTACAATTAACTTATTGTTTATTCAGTTGTTTTTAACACTCATGTTATACTACAAACATCACTCAACAGTGTTACCGTGTAAATGAGATTCACTAGTTTAACCGGAATACGAACTGTGAAAATGTAATTACTTCACACTCATAAACGAAATCCTTCTAGAAGTGAATGTCAGTATGGAAGCGATGAAAATCCAGGGATGAATCCAAATTCAGAGGCATTACTGCTCGTCCACAAAACCTTTACAAAAAAAGCGATAATTCTGAGGATTTATACGAAAACCAAGCGATGTAAAACTGACATTGTAGCAGATATGTCTCAACAATCTGTAAAGCTCAACGATGCAGGGCGAAACGTTGTCATTACAAATGGTGTAGGTTGAGCTGCAACGCTTTACACACTTTTTACTGCCCGCTTGAGTTCCAATCTTGAAGGTCACGAGAACCGAGAAATTCATGAGGAGAGAGAGGAGTGTGTCTTACTTAAAATTGCGAAATTTGATTAATGCAAACAAGCGAAAACAGATTTGTTACTGTCAGAACACTCGCTAAATGATGTATGGTGTCTTCAGTTAGTATAGACATTAATCGTGTAGAGCTTGTTGTATTTTGTAATTACAGGTTCTCGGTGTCGTTAAGGAAAGGAATCGGATATGACCTAAATTAACTGCCATTGCAGTATTAGTATTCATAATTTTGACAAAATTGGGAAAACCGTATTATGTTTCAGCACCTAGATTCGATTCGTGTACTACGAAATGTAACACTAACTGACAGACTAGCTACCTCTTTCTATTCTTTATTTTGATCATGCACTAAAAACTATGATGGAGCTCATAGCACTGTGGAAATTTCCCCGTTTACATATTTTCTGCATTATGCAAAATTTCAGTGAACATTTTACTATTTTAGCTTTTTAAGCATATTTCACGATAATTTTTTACAGACCTCGATTCCATAGCTATGAACAAAAATATTCACACTTGTTTCTGAATGAAATCAGGTGGTAAATTTTGGTCATTAACATCTTTTCGTTTCCTCATACTGCTACTAGATCTTTACCTAATAGACGTCATATACACACAAACCGCTCTCCTAATCATACTCTTTATTATTATTAATTTTTGCTATTGTGGGTCTGTCCATTGATATTAGACGTTGTAGAACTGCTTCTGTTTAAATTTGGATCATAGAACAGTTAGAAATGCTCTCAGTTCTAAGAAAAATGCATACAACTCTTGCAACACACGGGACATAAAAAAATTTCAGCAGAAAGAAAATTGAGTAACAGAGGTTAGCAGTGGTTGAGCTTTCTCTGGATCTGACGAAATTAGAGTCACTTTATGATCTCTGCTACAAGAGCTTTTATTGTGATAGAACAACGGTTTATAAAGAGTTGGATTTTCTCCAGTTATTTATTACCTCTTTGAGAAATTAAGGAAGCCCCGGTTGTTACTTTTAGACAAAGGCGGCGATCATTAAAGCCGCTGCGCCAGATTCCAATTGGATGGCTTCCAGTGAGCGACAAACGAGAATCAAAAGAAAGTGCTTTTAAGGGGATCACCGCTGTATCAGCCGGATAATAACTGCAAGCCACATAAAAGTTGGAAATCATTCTCCACTTTCTTTTAACAGGGCTTGCTCCTCTTCCTCCTGTGGATGAAAGCTTCAATGCATTTTCAGAATAAGCTATTACGCTGCTCTTAACATTTTTAAACTGATTTTTACCTTATTGCTGCAATTTTAAAAGATATTTTGCGTGTTTCTTTGGCTCATTTAAAGTTTTATTTACCTATTTTCTCAGTTCCTTCAGCCAATAGAAGATAAGACATAATTACTTTTTTTTATGGCTTTACGCCTCGTCGACGTCGAGGTCATTAGAGACGGGAAAGGACGGGGGGAAATAAACTGGAAGGATTTCGGACATTTTTTTTTTTTTTTTTTAGAAAGAACCATCCTGGCATTCGGCTGGGGTGATTAGGGAAACCATAGAAAACCCAAATCTGGATGGCTGAACCCGTCTCCTCCCGAATGCGAGGCCAGAGCGTTAACGTTCGCTAATAGGTTTACTGTCAGTTGCTGTACACATACTTTGAAATTTCCTTCCGGCCCCCAGAGGACTTTCATTACTACGGGGCTGGGGTATTTTTGCAACAGTTTTTCGTTTAAAATTCGATTACATTTATGTTACTATTCAGCTCTAAGCACAACCGACATTACATCTATCAAAAACCGTTGGGTATAAATAAGTCGTTTGGCCTGGACATAAATTAATTAAAGTTTACCTTCAGCGAGTTACCATCACAATTCACAGTAAGGGTCTGTAACGTTTGGAATGTCTAAAAATTTAAAAAATGTGGGTACCTCATTCGAAAAAATAGAAAAACAGAAGGAAAGCTGTATATAAAAATTGTTCTCGGGTGACTAGCCGAGTTAAAGTAGAGTTATAATTACTCAATATTTCGGCGATCGCAAATCGCTGTCGCCATCTTCTCGACCGCACTTCACCAGAAGATGGCGAAAGTGAATTTATCGCTGAAATATTGTGTAATTATAACACTCCTTTAACTTGGTAGTCAACCGACAGCAATTTTTATATTCCCAACGCCTATAAAACCTGCATTTTTATGTAGAAGGAAAGCTATTCATATAACACGGCAGAAGAGAAAAAAAAGGACTTCTACAAACATCGGAAATATCGTAGACGCAAAGCGAATACGAAGATTGAAATTGGAAAGTCACACAGTAAAATTGGACAGAAATCAAATTAACGAAAAGATTTCCGAATACATGGTTTGACAAGACTATGAAAAAACTGGCGATGGGATTAAAAACGGATGCAGAAGTGTTACAAATGTTATACTTGATCATGTTGATAATGGCAGTAACTCTGATATAAAACGTAACACACTAAAAACAGAACTGAAGGTGTCACAAAAATGTAGACTGCCATTACCATCATTTTGACAGAAGTATAAATCTTTGTAACCAATGAAATTGAAGAAATTTTTAACAAGATATCGTTTCATGTACGAAGATAATTGAAAAGGCCTGTGTCGCTATGCTTAAGCTTCATAGAAGTAATCACATAGGAAGGAGTACGTAAATCGTCATGGTAGATACATAAAGAGAATACTGTAAACACAGTGATTAAGACATTATCAACCAGATACATTTAAAGACAGTGTGTTAAACAGAAATACATGGAGCGAAGTGACTCCTGGTAGCTGAAGAATGTTTCAGAACAAAACGGATACGAATACATATCAAAATACTGTATGAAAATTTCACTGCATTTTCTACATACGCAATTCATTTGTTTCACTCGAGCTCATTCTAAGATCAACTGTTTATTTTTAATCCTTGCATGTGTATACATTCAAACACTTCCAACGATTCACACATGTTACAGCATAAACAAAGCACTAAACTAGAACGAAGGATTTCCCATTCCGGTCAGGAACCGGCGATCTCCTAATAAGCCGACTGCAGACAATTGACAAGTTAGCTGCATTTTATGGTAAACGACACTGGAAAGCTAGAATTTCCGAATGGTCATAATTTGATATCTGCATTATGTAGCAACGTGACTGATATTATTTCCGGTTTATTATACTAGTGCAAAAATTAATTTAAAAATAACTTTTTCGTACTGATGTTATCAGTTATTATTATTTGTAATAAACTATTTTGAACCAAATGAAAACAACAAGCAGATAAACAAATGCAAACTTCGTTGACGCTCATTTAGTAGAAACTCTACTCATACAAAATTAATAGTTCAAAAACATCGAAGAAAACACAGAAATGCAGACATAATCATCACTTGAAATAGATATGATGTGAAGATGTTTGTTTATGGTTTCATTATCAAGCTTTCCCTCCAAGTACTTCGAATTGCCACGAAAGACTTTGAATCCCCGCATTATAGTTCTTATATTTGCTAGTGCTCTGAATAACTTCCTAGCAATTACCATATTTCCATCAAAATTTATTGCAAACAACATATTATCTTATTACATATTATGTGAGTATACTGTGTACGTATCACGGGATGTTGATTCCAAGCGGTCACAACTAGGAACACAGATGCTTGTTACCACTCTCATCGTGTTGACAGCTACAGCATTCGAGTGACATGTGGGTCTCACTGACTGGGTGTGGTCACTACAAAAAGGCGAGTCACGTGCTTAGAGACTACAAATCACGCCAATTTGTGTCCTCCAGTGTGTTTTACTTTGAGCTGTTTATTCGACGTAATTTCATTTCACTCCCCATGAACAGCACGATAGCGTGAGAGGTGAAATTTCTATACCGGGGTCGAAATGTTAATTATTCGTACCACGAATGAGGCCAGATTCTTTCAATCTTAAAGTATTATTAATATTTAAGGACTAATAATGCAACAATTGGTTAAGTTGGTAGCATCTCGTGACACCCGAGAACAAGCACTAATCTATTTCATTCGTACAATAACTAGAGTGTAGCGTAGATTGAGCGAAAGTTCGTAGACCACGCAATAACGAATTATTGTTAAATCTCTTACGAAGTTAAGGTGAACGCTTCAGAAATTAGTGAATTACTTAAAAGATACTTTGGCCATGAAATATCATCAAACATAAGAATCTATAATTATAATAAAGGATTCATAGATTGTCTAGAAAGTTTGGGACATTAACTTGGGCAACTTTTTATGGAATATCTAAGCTCGATGCACGAACTTGCTGACTCATTCTTTTTACGGTGATAAACTTTACGACACATCATTTCATATTTTTAGCCTACCATGAGAACGATAATACGATTATAATCATCTTATTAATTTTAAATACCTCATATTTACTGCTTCCTTGTTATATTTTCTGGGACAGTAGATTTAATAATTTGTAAAACTATTAAAAGTCGTATTTGGCTTGTAACCTTTCAAAGGTTTATCTTATTAACCTTTTTGAAAATTAAATATTACACTTTTTACTTCAGAAACATGTCAATTTCGTTTAAAAAAATATTAAAATTATAACTTTTCTGAGGGGTTGCTTAATAAGGAAATTTAGTTATCTAAACAATCTATAATATCGAAGGCACCCATCAAACTTTTCTTGAGACAACACTAAAACTAATATGATAAGGAAAGAAAAAACACTGAATGAACTCCACAACCAAGTATTAACTAGCTGTAAGTTTACATTGCCATAGACTATCCCTATAATACAAAGCCGTTTCTGAATACAGTCAACTTTACTATTCGAACTAAAAAAAAACCTATTTTAAACAGTGCAGCCCTTTTAATTGATACGTGGGCCGAGTTGTTCGGTCGAATTTAAAGTATTATCGGAGAAACAATAGGAATTTTGAAATCTGAAGGAAATATTCGTTCATCAAATGTTCCATGCTATGGAAGCAATTTATGTCATCCAAAATTTGTGAATCCTTAGAAGAAAAATAAATTAGTATCCAGGAGAACATTTGTAAAAATAAATTCGAGCGAATAGGAGCAGAAAAGAACGAACGCAGAAAGAAAGTTCCTGGAAAGATTCAAAACCCACTGTCTGGTCTAGAATTTCAATCTGTACGCAAGACCGTTGATGATCAACAGTCACAGAATTAGAGGCGACTGCAGAAACATTTTAGCGAGGGTACTCGATGCAATGCAAAAAAATAGAAAGAAAAAAGAAACATGTTTCCATCACTTAAGTATTAAATTGCAACGACATTTGTACATTCACTTATTCACTTTTTCCTTCATGCGTGTAGTGCGTTTAGAACAACTTATAGAATACTTGCTATCCATCTTCGTAACTTAGCTACCGATCACACAGTAACCAAAGCAGTAATTTTATAATCTTTGTCTGAGCACACATCCAGCAAAACCTAATGAACGGATTTCAACTAAACTAAGTTTATATGATTTCGAAGATACTCTGGGCGTTGAGATTTAATAAGATCTTCTCGGTTCCTCACTCGGCTAGTCATCCGAGAAAACTCTATTAAACTAAGTATAGTGATTGCATATGTCATTAGTTAACGTATAGCATTCTTTCTTTCCAATAAGTTACAAATTTCTTGATGATACAGAGACCAAAACCATAAATTTTGTTATTTACCGTCTGTCTGTGCATAAAACAAGCATGTTTCCATAGCGATCATCATATTTTTTTGGTGCGTAGAAAAAAAATGCCATAAAATCTTCCGAAATAGTGGCAGTTGGGAACAAAGGTGTTTGAAACATTACATTCAGCTTAAATTCAGAAGGAAATAGGGAAATAACTGGTCCATTCCTTTTGTTGTTGTTTTTTACCCAGCCAACATTTTTTTGATAGTTTATCTGTGAAACAACAGCACAAATCTTAACTTCCATGTGGCCGAAGTCACGGGCTCAGCTAGTTTCAACTATGACAATATCATCGGTAAATCCTAGTGTTTGTCGTTCCCCGGTTTCCTACCTTTAGACGCATGTTATGTAAGTATCAGTGGTGATACGCTGCTCGTGGGGCATAACTTATCATCATTAAGTCCTTCTAGTTATAAGACCATCTGAAAAGTGGGCGTTTCCGAACAGCTTTATCCAGCATAAACCAGACACCTCATTTCTGTTTTATGCTTAAGCTGGCGGTTAACTGCGGGACTGTATTGCCGCCGCTAATGAAGTCTGATGGGCCGGCCGGCTAATGCCTCCCTGGAGAGGCCAGCTGGTGGCCTCGTGATCCACGCTGACGGGGCATTCCATCAACTCGACACTCAGTACCGCGAGCGACCAGCTAGCGCATTGCGTTTTAGTACGCCGTTAATCGTGCGTGATCAGGGACTCACCCAGCGGTTAGAACGCTACTCGTTGGAAACTTTACCGAAATGCGTGCTGGTAATATTGAATATCTCACTGTGGCTGCTCCAAATAAGTACTGATGAAGCGGTAAACAATCAGGATCCAAATCTGTCAGAATTGTCGTGATGTTGACCATAATATCTACATTCAAGCGCTGAGGTCATGAAAGGAGATAGGAAGGTTTATATCTCAATTCCCATAGGCCTTAATTTTCTGCACTGGGACGACTGCATAAGATCGAGAATAACCGTTATCTCTTTTGCGGAACTCATTAAATTAGTTGCTCATTATCAAGTATCAAAGGAATCTTCTGGTCAGAATTAGCCTACGTGTTTCTGTGGTCCAGTATAAGAAAAGTCACACATCTAAATCCATCATTCTTGACATTTTATTTCGGTTGGAAATGATGCGGTCACCAGTTTGATGTTCTTCCACGCAAACTTGGTATTTGATTTTTTTGATAAGTGAAATTTTTTACTCGTTATTGTATCGTGGTTGAACAACATGTCAGTATGTGTGTGGTAGAAGATTTTCTCTGTTTACGTCTAAATACTTATCGATAACCAGTTGAAAGTTAACGCCTTTGCAACTGTTTGATCTATTTATTGTTGCGTCGTACGCGTTTTACCTCTCATCAAGGCATCTTCAACGACGAATCTGCGTTACAGTTTTTATATACAGTTTTATATACATTTTTATCCTATTATTACGTAATTGTGAACGTGAGATATTTTTATAGCTGAAGTTTACTTACTATTTACATTTGTTAATATGGTATGCAGTTGCGCATCTCCGTTTCCTTAACCAAAGCATGTTTTGCTTTTATCGTATTTACAATATTGTGCTTTCTCACCATTCAGTCGTCTGTTGGAGCCAGCTGGTTTGTTTATGTCTTGTCTCTGGTACGCTTTCACGTCCTTCATTCGTCTGCTGTGGTCTTGTTTGTGTCTCGTGCCGATGAAAAGTGCGTGTATGCGTGATGATGTTGTTAGAATTTTTAATATTTAGGTGTGATGTATATGTGTGTGGGGGTTTGCTAGAGTTTGTGTATATTATATTGAGTAATGTTTTATTTGTGAGGTATACCTGTCATTTAGTACTTGTTTGCTTTCATTTTTTGCTTTCTGAATGTATAAGTTTTCTTGTATAGTGAGTGTGTTGTGTCTGTGGTTGTTAATAGTGAGAATTTTGCATATCTGTGTTTATGTTTGTTGGTGAATGGTCATTTTCTAAGAGGTGTTCGGCGAATGTGGAATGGTTACTGTATTTTAATGCTCTCATGTGTTATTTGTATCTGATTTGGAACAGTCTTTGTGTTTGCCCTATGTTTTACACTTTTGACAGATGAGTTAATAAATGCCTGAGTTGTGGTATTTGTTTGTGTCTTTGCACTGAGTTGTCAGTTCGCAGTGCAATGTTGATGCCTTCTTTTTTGAAAATATTTGCGATTCGGTGTGTGTATTTGTTAGAATATGTCATTGAGTACCATTTCCTTTTATTTTCAATGTCCTGTGTGGTTTGTGCGTTTGTTTCAACTGTGTGTGTTGCAGATGTGTTTTTCTGGTGGTATCTGTGTGGTTGCAGTTTGTTAGTGTTGTTTATTATTTGTTCTTTTTTGCACTTATCGATTGTTCTCATTTCAATAAAGTTACCCGACAGAACTTTTAAGAAGTATATAACCTTGCCACAGAGCCCATTGGGTATTCGGGAGGACGCGGGTTCAAATTCCCGTCCCCTTAAACTGATTTCAGTGTTCTCTGGCTTCTAGAAATCGCTCCAGGGGAAAGTCAGCAGCCGATTACCTTCTCCTTCCTTGCTTCAAGCCATCTCCCGCCTCTAACGAACTTGATATCGGCGAGGTGTAAAGTCAAAAACGAAAAGATATCACGTCAAACGAATTAATATTACTTTTATACAGAATGAAGCATAGTTTCTTGCAACTCAAACTAATCTAACAACTGAATGTTTTTATATATAAATGTTAATGACACGCCAGCAATTGAATTTTTTTTTTTTTTTTTTTTTTGTGTCGTACGTTTTACACTTATATCAAGAGCATCATCAGTGACATTTTTACTTCATTCTCTCATAGGCAGGTTTTGCTCCTCAGGCTAGTTTTTAGCAGGAATCATTGTGAAATCTTCCTAAGATACACAACATTATACTGCACTGAACGGACTACACAGTATCACTGTTAAATTTACTATTATTATCGAGTTCAAAACATGACCCGGAGAAGCAAACCCTGACTATGAAAGTACGAAATAAAAAAAATCACATATGTCGCTTATAACGCTCTGGAAATAGAGGGAGACGCGTACGACAAAAAAAAAAATAAAAAAAAATAAAAAAAAATAAAAAATCAATTGCATTGGCGCGTCATTAACTTTAATATTAAAAAATGACCAACTGATCTAACTCGATCACTTAGACTTATCCATTGGCTATTGGAAATCATCTTTCCGGTGCCAGAATTTAAGTGAAAGGCAATTTTTTGTAATTTGTGACTTGGTGTGTTCTGTTATTACTTTCTGTATACGTTATATACCAAGCGTAGCCATCATAAACTCAAAACCACTTTCAGTCGTTTGGATTTGGTTGTTTAAAACATAGCAGATGAAGCTGATATTACAAGTTTTATACACTCGTATCTATAGGTTTAGGGGGTCTTGTTAGATACTCGGAAAGCATAAGGCACTGTGATAATGTGTGCAATAAAAGGGGCTCCGGCAACAATATGATACAAGGTATTCACGAAAACCAGTCGTGGACATTGGGTGGCTCTGACAGTGTTTTGTGTCCCTCCACCGGTGGCGTTCAGTATACGACCGAGAGTGGTGGGTGAACGGTTAACGTTGTGGCCTCGCATGCGGGAGGACGCGGGTTCGAATGCCCGTCCGGGTATCCAGATTTGGGTTTTCCATAGTTCCCCAAAATCACTCCAGCCGAATGCCGGGATGCTTCCTTCAAAAAGGCCATGACCGAATTCCTTCCCGTTCCTTGTCCCCAGTCCCATCCCGCCTCCAATGACCTTAGCCGTCAACGAGGCGTAAAGCAATAAGTAAAAAAAAAAAAAAAAAAGCGTTCAGTTTGCCAAACGGGAAGTGATGACCTAGCAAGGCTATGCACGATACATGACGGCTCTCCATACTGCGGATGAACCCGTCCAACATGGCTTGCGGTGACGCATCCCATTGCTGGATAAACACCCGTTGGATGTCAACAGTGAGGGTGTTAAGGGCGCAATCCTTCAGTCTAGAGTAGGGGTCCCAAGGTTTTTATAACCACGCTTCCCTTCCGTCAAAAGAAAAGTTCCCACGCCCTCTCCTCTCCCACCACGATTTTATTATTAAAAAGGTAAATGTCTGCTTCTCAGTACTAACAATAATATCTCAAAAGAAATTCACTAAATTCGGAATGTCAGAATAGAGGTTTTCAGCTCTAAGAGGTGGCAAGGGCGACATAGTACTTTCGGCGATATAGAGCTAGTGTATCGTACAGAAGGGCGGCGAACCTACGTCGCACCTTGCTTGATTGAGCTTACGAAATTATATAGTAGACTAGCTCGTACCCGCGACTTCGTACGCGTGGATTAAGAATTTTTTTGCCAGAGTTAAATATAGAAAGTTGTTGGTAACGAAGGATTGGTCCCAAACAATATCGAGTCGGAATAATATGACAGGGAAGCTAACACTATATCATTGTACTGTCAAACCTGTTTCTTGAAGAGAATCAATTTCCAACATATTTCTGTCACCATTCGATAAGGTCTCAAAATTTCTTGACTGCAACTGTTAATCATACTGGAAAAAATATCCTGTGCCCTTCATACAGATATCCTTATAAAATTCCATCACAACGATATAGCCATTTAGTCGTCAAAACGTAACAAAAAGACAGAGACTTACTTCCGTATTTATAATAATATTACTGTGGTTCACACTCACACACTGACTGTGAACAAAACCTGAGAGATCATTATAACCTAAAAAAGTGTACACCTACAACATTGCAAGACTACCTACGATTTGCCTCGCTTTGCACCCCTAACTTTCTAATATCTATAGTGTAACATTCAATCCGAATAACCTACGGCCCAGGCCTGACTCTTACGAGGAAAAACAATTTTTAAAAATCTTAGCCTCCACGGAAATTTGAACCGGGGACCACAACGTTCGTAATCAAGCGCTTTAACCACTGAGCTGCCAGTCCACTACACGGAAACACGGTACGGAGACGTCCATATCCAACGTGTCTGTCTATCGTCGTATTTCGAAGTTTTGAGACAACATGTGTTATTTATACATATAATTTTTCAAACAAATGTAGACAGTATTTTTCTCCTTGTTTCAAAAGATAAGTGTGCAAAGTTTCATCGAGATCGGATGAAAACTGTGGATTTGTATGAAGAACAAACAAACAAACAAACATATATACATTCATCTTTATATATAAAGATTAGCTTCTCTGCCACTGCTGACAATCTTTTCTCTTTACATCCCAGGAACCGAACCCCAGACCACTACCGCCAAACCTCCCTCCCCGCCTGCCAGACAGCCCCTCAAAAAGGAATTATTTCTCCTGACCCCTCATAGGATTGAATCCGCCATTACGAATTTTGAAATTTAACTCCTTAACCACTGAGCTAACAGACCGCTCCCGAATCAAATACTGTAATCGCATGTCGAGCACTATGGACCATCATAGTGCGTTAGCTTCCGCGACCACGTGTGCGGTCAAGGAAATTGTACTCGTTGACATCACAAGCAGGTTCAAAGGAAACAGGCAGGTTGTGGCTGGTGCGACAGAAGGAAGCGAGCTGCTCGGTGGGTTTGTATCTCTCCGCTGCCGCCTAATAAGATTTACTGCTCGCTGATTCTGTTTGAGAGTCGGATGCGAGATGCGGAGAGCTGTTCTAAATGGGATGCGGCTCCCCAGGCCTCGACTTTATCCGCCGCCAACACAGACGGCGATCAATTTTTCAGCGCGCCAGGTAAAGGGGATGAGTGGTTGGCTGGGCCCGGAAAAGAAGCCCGGCTCATTGACTGCAGCTCCCCGGGAGTGAATCTAACTGCATGAGCCGGGTGAATCTGTGTTCCAAGTTACACACCCTCGCGACGCTAACAAGTAAGCACGCAGTGAAAGCGTTTGAAGTTGGCTAATCCTCTTTCGTTATAACCAGACCTGCAGGTATTTTGAAAGAAAGCAAACCCTGAAGCATGAGAAAAATGATACGTTTTATTTAACATTGGAGCACATTACTGAACAAATATGCTTTCTGCGTCTTTGGGAGCGTTCTTAAACTACATGGCTCGGTCTGGGGGAGGGGGGGGGGAAGGGGGGGTAGAAAGCTGTGTTGGGTTAGATGGGGGAAGGAGGGGGGAGAGTTAGGTGCCAAGCATGTAGCTTTTCATTCATAATATTCGTCACAGTTAAAATAAGGTGCAGAATACACAACAGCGCGTGAATATTTATTTCCGTCGTTTAATTATCTCAGTATTTAATTTATTTATTTATTCCAACGGAAAAATCATTTTATATTAATATATCTTATCATAGCTATTTACTAAACACAATTATCTCTATTTATGAACATTTGGTTACAGTGCAACCAAGAAGATTACAGAAAATATCGAGTATAGGATAATATTACTGAAACTAGAAAAATAATTACACAAGAGAAAATTATAAAATATTCAAAAACTATTAATAAGACTCAACATACAACTACAGTCTACAGAAAAATAAAAATTATTACAGGAAATAAGAGACAGTAATTGTACTAAGTCCATCATTGCTGACTCCACTCACGTATGAGTACTCGCTCGAAAACAGCAACACTGTCAATGAAAAAATTAAGTTCATGAGGTATTCTGTTACTTAGTCTCTGTATGCGTTCTAGCTAGCCTAGCTGCTAGCCTCTTTTTTTATCTGCTTTATATCTCTCTAACAGTGAGGTCTTTAGAGACGGGAAAGGATGGGGGGGGGGGCAAGGAATGGGAAGGAATTCGGCCATGGCCTTTTGAAGGAAGATCCTGGCATTTGCCTGGAGTGATTTGGGAAACCATGGAAAACCCAAATCTGGATGCCCGGACGGGGATTCGAACCGCTGTCCTCCCGAATGCGAGGCCAGAACGCTAGCCGTTACACCACCACGCTCGGTGCTAGCCTCATAGTTCGTGCGCAGATGTCGACGAACAAATAGCTCACTCAACCGTGTTCCAAACGGACAACGAAAACACACATGTCTGAGAATTTCAGGGCAGTCTTTAACACCTGAGATTGCTTTATGTAAAAACAGGATACCTTGAACATTCCGTCTCAACTCCAAAGGATAGAGGCCAAGGTAGGTTCCAACAGCAACCAACGGAACGTCTTTGTAAAGAAAGCCCATGTGACAACCTATAAGCCTTATGAACTTATTTTAAAGATTCTGAATCTGTTGAATTAGTGGTATCTGATGAGGCGACCATACAACGCTGCAATACTCAAGTATAGGTCTGACATGGGCACAGTACAAAAGCCTGAGTGTCTGAGTACTATTAATAGTAAATTTGGAAGTGCGTGCCAGTAAACCCAGGCACTTGGAGGCCTTGTAATTTACGATAGTCTGACAATAGAAAATAGCAAAAAATGAATTCTCGAATCGATAGGGAAAAAAGTTTCGTACCACGAGGTTTAGGAAGGGGGGGAGGGGGTAGAGGCAAAAGCCACGTTGGGCTATGTGGGGGGAGGCGGGTTTTCAGAGGAGGCCGAAATGGTGCTACGTAGTTAATGAACGCTCCCTGTCCTGTGGGTCGTTGTATCTTGCTGAAGAAGCGTTAACGGGGTTACGACATTGCGTATTATCTTTAAACATTATTTAAACTATATAGCCCGTGCGAAAATGTAGCCAATGATGCACGATGAATTGCGAGGATGAAAGAGGAAGCAGCTCATTTGCAGCAATTATTTGTCAACTGGAGTAGGTACGTTACAAAAGACTTACAATCTGAAGAAACAATTAGAAAACACTTTTGGACACGTTAAACATAGGTATGAGACAAACTCGTGGTTGATGACAAAACAAAAAAATCGCGCTTCTCTGTGGATTTTAGTTCATAAGCCTGCCACCAGAGTTCACAACCTTCCTGAAAGCTTCGAATATCTGGGAATAGATTACAAGCAGCTCAAGGCAGGTGTAGATCCTTTGATCTACGGTTGTCCTACAGTGCTCTTACACACAAGACAATGAAGTGGTGGAAGAAACTTGCTTTTCACTTGATAGGTATGAGTTTATCAAATGCATGCATTTTGCACAAGTTCAAGTAAGAAGGTCATAACAATACACCTCATTCAGGAGATATGTTTGGCCTTGGTGTTCTCTGCGCACCAATGATGTGACTAGTGGCATAAAAAATCTTGCAAGATTGATACAGAAGCACTTTCCAGAAAGAGTTCCTATGCCAGCTGGAAAGAAGAAAGACCAAAAAGGCGCATTGCATGCAGTGATAAACCGAAGTATTCCACTCGCAGAGCCGCAAGAAAGGACTCTTCCTACCAGTGTGGCAACCGTGATGTAGGGCTTTGTATCGAATCATGTTTTAGACTCTACCAAACAGTTGTACAATATGAGAAATAAATGTTTCTACTCACCATCTTATGCAAAACACTTTAGAATAATGTAATGAATATATATATGTAATAATAAATGGCATAGTGGCACAATTTTTTTGGTTTGATTTTTTCCCTGTAAAACATGCTAAATCATAAATCAACATAACCTGTGGAAAAGAAAGACAGCAACTTTCAAAAATGACATAAATATTGCCTACTCTCATACAAATAAAATACCGTTTTATTTGTTTGCCTAGCATCCAAAAATTTTATTTTATGCTCAGATGAAGGTACCGTAAAACAGCGAAAATCAGCCAGCATACAAGGAGGGAATTGTGCTCTTTAAAATGATACCCCATTTATCGATTGTGGTTAAGTATGACGAGAAAAATATGGCACGTCACATAAAAAAAACGTCTTTTAGAAATAATATGCATAATTGAGTCTGGAGACTTGCTACTTATCATAGTACTGTAACTGTGTGATATAGTTCCGGTCCATAAAGGAGGCGCGACCGAATATGAGACTAGGATGAATATTGGTAGAACAATTAGGAGTAGTACATGGGAAGGATAACCTGGCATTTCAGACGTAAGGAAGCTGAAAATTTTCTTTTATAGGTAAGAGAACCAGGGATTGGAATAAATTACCGAGATATATGCTTACAAATTTACCAGAAGCTCTGAATTAAAATTCGTAACGGGCGATAATAGGAGGGTGATGATATCGTACTCAAAGAAATTCGGAACTACGTGTAGGAAAATTTACAAAGGTACACTTGTGCTCCACAGCAACTAAGATTAATTAACTAATCTGTCTGCAGATTGTTTCCTTTTAATACTGCAGGGATCCTTCCCCACAGGTTATCTCGTCCAGAGATTTGATTTACACGAGAAATTTCACATTTGTGCAACTTATAAAAACTATCGTTATGCCCTCTCCTATTCATACATGGGACGCGGATCCTTTAAAAGTGGCTGTAAAAACAACATAACGTTGTACTTCTGTCTTAGAACTTGTTTCATCAATTCATAAATAAGCAAGATAAATAGACGCTCCAACAAAAGAAAGTGGAATATTATAGCTACACCTCCAAACCCACTCGAAACTTTTTCAGAATATTGTTGTTGTTTTTATTTACCTACACGATTGAACTTCGAGTGATATAAGGTTCTATTTAGTGCAGAAAATGTTTTTACAACTCTTACGGATGGATTAATCCAAAATTACTTCGGAAAATTTTCGAAAAATCTGAATGGGATTCTAAATTTCTTGCAGGATGAGTTCCTCCATTTGCGGACGCCTATGAAGCTGTGAACAGCTTCGTAGGCGTCCGCCAGCCATACAGTACTTACATGAGCTGAAGCCGCGAGGCACGCACATTCTGTGTCTTGCTGCCGCAGTGTCAACTTCGATATTTTAGCCTGATGAAAACAGCAGAGTCTGTTGTCGAAACGTCGCACATGGAAGAACTGATCCGGCAGAACACCTGAGATGATTTTTTGTCATCTGTACGCCGGGAAAGACTCAATTCTCACCTATAGATTTCTTGGTTTTGATTTAAAAAAACAATTCAGATCCTAAAATCTTTATCATGACAAAAAATTAAAATTTGAAACTAATTAGAAACTGGTTGCTCATACCTTTGAAAGTTTATTCTTCATGTTTCAACAGAGATAGTATTTTTTGTGTAAGATCTCTCAGACCGTACTGAAAACACCAGGAGGATAAACTGTGAAGCGAAATCATATTTGATGTTACTGGATTGCCCTGGTTTATTGTCGTGTAAGTTGATAGACTGCGCTTACCAGCCTAACAGACTAATTAAATTTCTTTCATTTGAGACTAAGTATACTTCTTTTCTTTTTTGACATGCTGCATGACTGATAGTTTGGAATTCAACCTGCACAATCTTTATATATATAAAAAAAGCACCACAGTAGCAAGGAAACGTATTATCTGTTATTTGTGTTTATATATCATGAGTAGCGATGTTAAAGCAGTTGCCTGTGTGTAGTATGGCTGTTCGCTGACCAGTATGCTTCCCCCCAGCCCCTCAATCAGCCGATCAATCAGGCACATCCCCGGCTAGGCAGCCCCTTAAGCTAATCCGACCAACAATCGGATATATGGTCGACCGGACCGATAATTGTGCTGCCTGACCGCTAGCTGGACCACATACACACACACACACACACACACACACAAGCGACTTTTTTTTATTAATCTCGACGATCGAGGTAGAGCAAACTTGAGTCGGACGAACCTTTCTCCGTCTTCTACCTTCGTGCATCGGAAGATCCAAAATACAGTATATTAGCAACACTCAGACTTTATTGGTAGTTTGTGAAGAAAAGATGCAAGAACGTGATTCGGAGTACGACTGAAGACATGAAACCTATTGGTAATGACAAACAAGAAATACTAAACGTCTAGATTGTAAGAAAATGCAGAATAAGTAAGAACCCGTTGACAATTGGTGTATTTTTTATCTTTTTTTTTTTTTTTACTTACGGCTTTACGCCTTGTCATTAGAGGCAGGATGGGATCCGGGACAAGGAACGGGAAGGAATTCGGCCATGGTCTTCTTGAAGGAAGCATCCCGGCATTCGCCTGAATATGTGACACAGCGACAATCGCGCACAGTGACAATCGTGCACAGCCGGGTCGTCTCTTGCTACCTGCTTTTAGCTACCAATTAGTCACCGCTACAACAGCATGCTGGATTCTGGGACTTCCAACCCCCATCCTCTCCTAACCGGACCGCACACCACTGTTCGCATTCACTGCTGCCTTGAGTAGCCGTATCACAGTTTTAATCATAGAAGTTACTTCAACTACACATGGAGAGTCGTATGTGCATTATGACGGGTACAGCTATCGAGAGTTTAGAAAGAAAGAAGATGGAACGATAACCTGGTGATGTCTCAAAGAAAGATCAAAACAATGTCGTAGAATTTTGAAGAGTAAGGATGCTGCCATACTGAATGTTACAGAGCATATATGTGGACCCCATGACGACGCACGCGTTGAAGTACATCAGAAACTTCATGAGGCAAAGAAGAGAGCTCGAGCGGAAGATAGTTGAATTCCAAAAATTTGCTCTTAGGAACTAGGAGATCTCCATAATAAAAGCTACGAATTTGTAACTGAAATGCCAGCCCAGTCAACTGTCAAGAGAAACTTGTACCGTCAGAGGAGTATATCACAAGGTAGATAGCGGAAATTTCTAGTCCTTTACGACCAAATTTTATTTTGATGTTACTGATTGACTTACAAAAGTGTCCTTCTTCTCTTCAACCTCACTTCCAGGTTCATCAGATTTTCTTGAAATGCACCCCGTAAGCAGACAAATCTAAGATTACATTTGTGTTTTATGATAGCAAAAATAAATTTTAGAGAAAAGAGTACGTTTGTTTTATTGTGTTTGAATGTTTATTTTCAATTTCCTGTATATTCGGTCTGTTACGGCACACGATTTGGGTACTGAAGGTCCTTGGTCCAAGTCCCGGGCTACGTTGTATGTAATTATTACAGGCCTTAAAATTGACATTCACCTCTGGCAAGGCTTTAGTGTGATGATGATTTGTCAATACTGCGTTCCGTAAATAATAAAGTACACGGGAGAGGGGAGAGTGTGGCCCGACCTTTAAACTGTGCGCGATTGTCACTGTGCGCGATTGTCACGACACCATTCGCCTGGAGTGATTTGGGGAAACCATGGAAAACCCAAATCTGGATGCCCGGACGGGGATTTGAACTCGCGTCCTCCCGAATGCGAGGGCAGAACGTTAACTATTAACACACCACGCTCGGTGAACAACTGGTGTCACTTCAGCAGTATGAAGTGCTGTTGTATAATTTTCATCACATGAAGTTCGCGTTATACTTTTTGTATGAGTTCAAGCATAGGTATTGAGTCGCTTCACAATTGAGAGACCTTCGATCTCCAAAACTGAAACTTAAACCAGAAGAACATATTCATGAAACATGCTCTGATACATTCAGTCTGGGCTGACTGGAGAAAGTACTTCAATAATAATTATTATTTATTATGATTTTTGGCACACACCATTCAATCATTTACAAATATAATTTCAATTATTATTACAATTTTAATATGGTTAGGTTCAAAAATTTTTTGGTAGTTTGGTCATACTGGTTGCTAGTTGTTGATTTGCCTTCACGTATCTTCCAGTGGTTTCTTCTTCCCCAAAAGGTTGACTCGTGGTCGTTTTTGCGGTTTGAGTGGAGTTTTAGGTTTCACAGCTAAAGTTTGGACAAATGGTGAAGGCAAGCTACTGGCGCTTCTTGTTAATAATACTGCTAAAATGGTGGCAGGGGTTTCAAGCCCACAGACCGACTGTGCTGGCCCAAACAATAAAATTATTTATAATTTGGCGCTTTCTCGGAGTAGTATGTAAATTTGACGCTACGTTTCGAAGTCGATCTCTGACATCATCTTCCAGCGTAGTGAATTGGAAGATTAATTCGGAATCGACTTCAAGACGTAGCATCAAATTGACACACTCCCACCGTGGGGACCAGAGAATACTTTCTACAGTAAAGATTATGTTTATTTGTTTCATATCACCCAGACGAAAAACGAACACTTGCAGTTTTTAACGTGACCGTTGCAGCATACCATTTGCGTCTGTATTCTTGTGGATATTAAACTGTTTCGTGGACAGGGAGGCTAGCGGCTCATGAAGAGAGACGAGATCCATCGCGTTACTGGCAGCCACCATTATTTTCTCACCAAATTATCTCAGGAATTATGTCTCCAAGGGTAAAATCTTGGAACTTTTTCCTTCTGCCGTTTCTCTTTTTTTTTAAAGTTTCGTCTGTCTGTATCCGATTGATCCAGGCGGATACCTGGACGCATGGATTACATCACTCCCTTCACCTGCGATCTCCTTTAGTAATTACTAACTCTAATGTGTAGTGTATTGACACATTTGAAGCTGGACTCGCGGACTGCACGGAGAGACAGAGGCTATCAAAGGGGACAATAGACTAACGGTAGTTAACGCCTTACGGAATGTGACACTGGACCGAGTAGCCCTCGGTGAAGGCAGCGTGGTACAGTGGATTGCGAGCTGTGAGGTGGGTGCGCGGCGAGCCTGCAGAAAGACATGTGCGCAACTAATGCCGGTGCAGTGTGTGGCGCTTGTGCTCCATGTCGTTATCCGAGTGGACGCTGGTCTCTGACGGCATGCAGAAAATGGAACCATCCCGTCGGACGACTGCGGGTAGCAGACTCGGCGCCTTCTGCGAAATGGTAACCCCGCCGATATGGTGATCACCGCAAATCATTATCGTACTGATCAACCCAGTGCGCCCTAGAGAAAATCTCATTGCCCCACTGTGTTTCATCAATGGACATATAGAAAATCCTGAGAACTCGTGTAAAATGAACCCATTTTTGGATTTTAAGATGTTTATTTAATTGCGTCTACTGTTTTTAATGACATTTTGATGAAGGATAATTTTGTAATAAACATATGTTAACATAAAACATAGGCACAACGGTGTTGTTAATGTGCAAAGCAACATACCGATTTTTCATTTCAGCAATTTCAATGATTAATCATATTTTATTGATAATTTAAGCAAATAAAAAGTAATTTAATTCTTAACAAGAGGAAGTAAACTTTAAATGCATGCGCAAAGGCGAACAGTGGTAAGGGATGGCGCCCCTTATATGTATTTTTTTTTTTAAAAAAGCGGCGCGTCATCCGTTTTGCGGATTGTTTACTACAATGGTTAAAAAAATGCAGTTGGTTTTATTTACATGAATTTTATACTGGGACAAATGAAATCTCCGTAAGGTATAAGAGATATCAGATCTTCGGCAGTTTTCACGTAGTCGGTTTCGCATTTTGAAATTGCTGTTAGGCCAAACATCGTATAACTCATCGCAGTTGTGTACAAAAAGGTTAGGCGATTTGTGGGTGCCTGAGTAGAACAGGTGCTACGTAGAGTCGATCGAGGGTCGCCCATGACGTGCCTCACGATCTTAACTGCAGCACTATTGCCGGCCGGGAATTAAGTTACTATAATTGTTGTTCTCGTGGTCATACTGTATGACGCAGATACCGAGACATCTGACCCTAGAAGTATTCCGCTCACCCTATATGACATCTTCAGTAGAGAATTTGTTGTCGTATGGCTTCTTTGGCCGGGAGGTCCCCAAGGGTATAGTTCGGCCACCTGATGGCATAGTCTTAAGCGTCTTTCGCTTTTAGCTCTTCACCAGTGAAGGAAATGATATGTTGCCATCCGTAGGCTAAGCGTGGAGCTATATATGTGAGAAGTGTGTTACAAATTTCAAGTCCATGGTTAATAATGTTTTGAGCTAGACCTGAAAAAAAAGTTTAAAACCTACAAGTTTGACGACTACTCACGTCTTTCAGTGAAAACAAAATCTACCATTATAAACATCTATAAAACACACAAAATGGAGTAAAAAACATTTTCCCACCCTAAATTTCTACAGAACTCCCTAGAATATAACTTTACAAAATTTAAAATACAATATTCGATTTTGGGTGAACGGAAGACACAACATGGTCAGATTTTTTCATGTCTGAAGCTCATTCCGTTTACTATCATTTTCAACTGCTTCCCTCGAGCGGAGTTTGATGTGCGCAGTAATGCGTTCACCTTTTGTTTTTCATCTAGTAGCAAAGCATAATCGTTTGTACTGTAGTATCTTTATAATATTCATCGTAAATTAATTTCCACAATTCCGTTACGCTTATTGGAATGTAACTCTTTGATGTGAAGATTCGATTTTCGTTTTTCCGTGTATTATAACGTAGATAAATTTCAGACAGCTGAAGATTACGTAGTCAAATACCATTATTAACAGAATCTAAAAGATGGAGCGTTTATCTGTCTTGTAGGACGATCTTTGATGGGTATTTCGTAAATACAAAGTGATCTTAGGTACCTACCTTTTCTCGGTACAAACGAATTATCATTTCCTGCTCCGAACTCCTACCAAGAAGATTGGCCTAAGTTTTGGAGCTAGAACATAACCTTCCAAATTGTGAAAACACTGAAGTGTACCAGCTATATTTTTGATCTAATTAATTTTAAGTTGTAGCAGAATGACCACATATGGGTCATTCAGTACATTTTTATATATAATATTTTGTATATTCTTACATATAAAAAAAATAATAAGAAAGGAATATCGGAGAGGATTGTCAGTGTTTGTGGGACCTCCCAGTTAGACGCGCCAGATTGTCGCGCCAGGCCGGCGGCTGCCAGGGACAATGGACACTAGCTACCCTTTCTAACGGATTTGGTCAAGCGTATAATCCCTTAGCTCCGGGAAACTGCACACTGGGGTGAATGCTCGTATCCCATCCCAGGTCCCCGAGCGGGGAGTTTGGAGGTCACAACTGACGAATAAGTCCGAGGCTATGCCGAGTTCGCACGAATCGAGAAAGACAATGTTCGCCTATCGTCACAGCCGGTAGGAGGAGCTTTAAAACGGCAGAACCAATCAACGAGAGACTATCCTTTGCATTTTGTAATGCCGGTGTATTTTTGCTCTATTTAAACAACGAGCGACGGGAGGAGGCTTTTTCCTGCGGACGCTGGAGGGGACTTGACGCGGAGTCTTCAGACTGGAAGGAGCGGATCTTCCGAGGTTGGAGATCGCTCCGTCTTGGCATCGAACCTGAGGGTCGATACGAGCGTCCTGTACAGTGAGGTCGCTGTGCACTCATTCAGTGCGCTGACTGAAGGACGTGGTGCATTGTCCGCTATAGCCAAGGGGCTATAGTAATTCCACCGTCGCGGGAAATACATCGCCGTCCGGTAATATTTCTACAGTGCAGTGTGGTACTTTCATTCGCTCATTGGGTACAGCCCTGTAACGACCTCTGAATGATTATGAGTTCTCGCTCCTCGAGCTAGCTGGGGCAGACTTTCTTAAAGCCACACTTGGTGGATAATTTAAATTATCCTGGCGCCCGGCATTTGAGACCGGATACAGTTGATGTCAATACTGTATTTGATTTACGGTCCCCGATCATTGTGAAGGGAACTTTCATTTAAAAACCAAGTGTGAAGCTTTCTTGTTCGCTTATTAATGTTGGGAATTTTGCTTCACGGTCAATTAAAAATGTGGTGGTGTTGTAATGCTTTATTTGTTTATTAATATGTTGGCAATTGTAAGAAGAGGCTTTGCTTAGTTCCTTTTGTTAATATTTCAATGTGTTAATGTTAAAGATAGATAAGCCTCGCCTGTACGCCATTATGAGTACCCAATAAATTAGCAGCCTAGGGTTTTCTTTGAATTATAAAAAGAAGTAAAAGGTTTTCACCCTTACCTCCCTCCCGACAGGCACCGCTACAAAGTGAAGGATCGAGATTACTTTGTGTATCACATGAGTAAAAGACATACACATTAACAAGTCACAGATATATTATTCTGAGCAAGTAAGATTTCAACTACAAAATTTAACATAAACAACTTAAATTAATATCTTAGGTATCATAGAACGCTAAAAGAGTTTTATACATTGTATCCTAATGATACATTACAACACCAACCAGATTGATTCGATAGTTTTTCGTGTGATATCTGGACTTACAAACTTATGACAGTTATAGACTGATAGAAGAGCTACAAGTCTGAGACATACAGACGGACGGGAGGACAGTACACGGTACAACAATAATGATGTTTTTCTCTATGGGGGCGTCCATTAATTACGTGATATTTAGTTGGACCCCCCGCCCTATGGTCAGATGAAATATTGAGGGACTCCCTTCCCTATCGACGACATCGTAGGTTTTGAAGACCTTTTTTTAGCTCAACTGTTCTTTAAGGAATTACATAGATGAGATTTCTGTCGACTCCGCCCCCTTTCTTTGGTGAAAATCCCCCCCTCCACGAAATTTCACCTCACGTAATTAATGGATCTCTAAGAATAAAAGAAAAACCCACAATGCAGAAATTACTGTGCATGGCAAGTCCGTGACCAGTGGCAGCCGTGTTTACTGTAGTGTGGAGTTGTCGGTTGAGTGGGTCGAGTTGTAATGCGCTCGTGCTAAGCTGATTTGGCAGCGAGCGGGCCATCGCAGGCAATTTCTATCCGGCGCGGCGGCGGGGCCGCCAAGTGAGCTATGGTCCAATCTGGCGGTATTTTACCGGAGCGGCGCTGCAGTGCAGCGCGGCTGTAAACCTAGCCGGAACAACGGCTTACTGTCTGCGGGGGAAAAAATATGCGGGCGGGCCGCGCGGGGTCGGGCGCAGTTGTAAAACAGAACAAAAGCGATAAAACAAGGGGGCCCCGGTTTACGTGTCGCTGCTGATTGGCGCTCAGGTGGGAGGCAGTCGACGACAGCGCAGCGCGGGGACAAAGCCACGCACGCACCGCTACCAGAGCACGGACCGAATAATTTTTTACTATCAACCGTACTCCATTTGCAAGCCAGCACATACAGAGTGCTCAGCTACTACGTTCTGTAGGGGTACACTGACTACGACAAACCTTACACTGTATTTTAAACACTTATCATTAATAAACAGGACGCGAGCGTAACATCAGTAAGGTAAACGAACGAACAGTCAAAAAGTTAAGAATAGAATTACTGGGCCATACTAAGTCATTCTCTAGTACGGTCTATTGTTTCTCCTGTCCGGACTCACTGTTATGGTGCGGTGACAACCAGTTGCCACCACCAGCGCCGCAAGCATAAACATTCTTACATAAGGCAAGGCGCAAATATAGACACTTATAACGCGTGCGAGGGCAGAATAGCGCGTTTTTTGTTTTTTGTAAACTAAAGGATCAAATAGTACGGCGCAAATTAGTAACATAACGCTAGGTGGTAAGACTCGCGTTTGGTCACAGTAAGGCAAGGCGCAAATTGAGACGCGTATAGCGCGTGTGACGCGTAGCGTGGTGGTCCCCATATTGAGACGCAGTTTCTAAGTGGCGTGAGTAAATCGCGCGTCTAAAAATATACCACACGCGAAGAAAACATTTGTAATTATTATTAACATTTGTCATTATTTAGAATCAGATGATTCCGAACATGGAGTTCTGGTTTATTCTTTTCTGAATATGAAATTTAAACACCCTAATGAGTATATTTTGTCGAAAAGGAAAAGCAGTAGATTCAGATTAAAAATCCATTACCGTTGACATTGGACCTATTCATGGATGGCAAAGTATTTGCTAGTAGTGCATCGGGCATGAAAATGATGAAACACATGTTACTACCGGTACTTCTGTCTCCTGTAGGTATACCTACGATTGCTATTAAGCTGATGCCGCACGTTTTCCTTGGAAAAATATATCAGAAAATATAATGGGACCATATCCAAGGAGGCATGTAACTGGAAATTATGAACACCAAGTTTTCAACGCCTGAATTTTTTGAGCTCGACAGACCACAAAATGCGCCTTCGGTATACTATCTTCGTGGTTTTTCGTGTTCATGAAACCATTTGATAATAAAGTCGACAAGGTGAAAGTTGCACAACTACTTACCACACTTCGTAGCGATAGCAGAAAATGTAAACGATACCAAACTGTTGCAGAAAACTCAATCACTGCATGAGCAAGAAATTTCATCAGCTGTTTTCAAAGTGAGGAAAAATTTCACTGAGTATTTCAACAATTGAGGAACAGTTCCGTGGTAAGGTCAACCCGTTATGATTGGATAATATTGACAACATACCACAGTTCATTTGTATAAGTTTTACATTCTATGGGTTATGTAGGGATAAGTTAGAACGAACGTTACTTTTTGATGTACTAATTAGAAAAACCCTTTCCTCGGTATTAATAAAAAATTGTGAAATGGCTATTCGTGGAAATATGTGTAATAAATATCGTTTTTCAGATTAAAATTATTTGCAGTGACACACCGAGTCAGGTTCTTCAGTTTTGTCTTGATACAAGTTACATGTTTTGTATACATCACATCACTGGCTTTATTGACTTTTTTTTTTTTTTAAAAAAAAAAAAAAAAATGCTAAGATTAGAGGTTAACAACACCACGCGTTCACACGCGTGGCGCGAGAAACTGTGCCTCGACCACAGCGCCGGGCGACTGTGATCAGACGCGAGTCACGCCACGTTGTGTTCCCAATGTACGCTGTTGTATTTGATTCTGTAGTTTACAAAAAAAAAAAAAAAGCGCGCCTAGTCTAAGGCAAGGCGCATATTGAGACGCGTACAGCGCGTGCAAGGTGACGCAGCACAGCGCGCATTTTGTAAACTACAGAATCAAATAGGATGGCGCAAATTGGGAGCACGACGCTACGCAGCGCGACTCGCTTCATTTCACAGTCGCGTGGCGCTGTAGTCGAAAACAGTTTCTCGCGCCACGCGTGTGTGCGGGTCTTATTGTCGTACTTTGTGATTATTGCATTTTTTTTTTTTTTTTTTTTAAATGTTGATAAAGGCAAAGAGAGTTTTATGATACAAAATATACAAGTTACGTGAAGAGAAAACTGAAGAATAGGATTTGGGATGATATTGCAAATAATTTGAATATGAAAGACGATAAGTAGAGTAACCTGCATTTTCATGAACAGTCATTTCACAATTTTCCATTAATACATATGGTAGCCATTAAGGAAAGAATGTTTCCAATTAATACATTAAAAGTAGATTACTTTTTAACAAGTACCAAAGTGACCTATAGAATATAAAACTTAAACAAATGAACAGTGATATTTTGTCAGTATTTCCCAGTTATAAAGTACTGATGTATGCACGGAACAGCTCCCCAATTGTTGACATATTCAGTGATATTTTTCCTCACTCTGAAAGCAGCTGATAAAGTCCTCAGTATGCTCCCTGTTACATACAGTTTGTGGGAATCGTTCTGTATCATTTGTATACGCTAACACTAATAAGTGTAGTAAATTAATTGCGCAAATCTCAAGCTGCTCTTATAGCATTTCTCACTGTGCCCACTTTATTTTCAAATGGTTTGCTTAATATATACAAATTCGTGAAGATTTTATAACGAAGGCACATGCCACGGTTTGTCGAGCTCGAGAGAACCGGGCGTTGAAAACCTGGAACCAATCGTAGGTAAATGTTCAGAAGTCGGAAGTACTAAAAAGTGTTTCATCACTTTCTTTCACAAACCGCTACTACCAAATACATTTCCATTGCTGAATCCTCCTATTGCTCCAGTTATAAATTTGCAATCCGCATCCAATGTTTTTCCATTCCGGCAAAATATATTTATTAAATGATTTAAATTTCTTGTATAGCAAGGAATAGAGCAAAACTTCCTCTTCGGCATCATCTGATTCTGAATAATAACAAATTTTAATAATGACAACAAATGTTTTCTTGAGATGTCACACATTTTCGGATGCGCTTGGTACACACGTCACTTGGAAACTGCATCTCAACATGCGGACCACCACGCAACGCGTCTTTACCGTCCACGTCACGCCGCTCGTGTCACGTCGCCTCGTAGGCGCTATACGCGTCTCAATATCCGCTTTGCCTATTACATGGCGCTATGGTCGGGACAGTTTCTCGGGTCACGCGTATAATCGGTTCGTATTGCTACACTATAATGTTTGCCTAGGAAAAAAAAAGAAGAAAAAACTGAAGAAAAGTTTATAAGGCAGTGAGTGATACAAGACATACAAATTACATGAAGGCAAAACTGAACAATCGGATTCGAAGTAACATTACAAATAATTTGAATTTTAAAGACGAGAAGTATTACCCATATTTCCATGAATAGTCAATTCACAATTTATCATTAATACGTATCGTACCAATTAAGGGGAACGTTGTTTCTGATTAGTACATCAAAAAGTATCTTTCTTTCGAAAATGTACCTACATAACGTACAGAATATGATACTTGTACAAATGAACAGTGGTATTTTTGTCAATATTTCCCAATCATAATGAACTGATGTTGCCACGTAACTGCTCTCCAGTTGTTGAAATATTCAGAGAAAATTTTCCTTACTTTGAGCAGATGATGAAATCCTCATTCTGCTCTCTTGTACATGCAGTAATTGAGTTTTCGGCAACCATTCGGTATCATGTACATCTGCTACCAATACTGAGTGTAGTTACGCTAAACACAAGCCGCTTTTACAAAATCTCTACCCTGCCCACTTTATTTTCAGATGGTTTCCGGAATACGAAAAACTGTGAAATTAATATTCTGAAGACTCCAGAAAGTCGGGCGTTGAAAACTTGGCGTTCATAAATTCCAGTTCTTTGCCTCTTTGGATGTCGTCTCATTTGATTTTCTAATAAAGGAAATGTCTCATCCCCCATCCCTCCTCCTCAGAAAAGTATCGGCTCAGCAATCGTAGGTATTTGTTCAAGCAGTGACGAATGTGTCATCATTATCTTGCCCAACGTACTATTAGCAAATACGTTTCCATCGCTCAATCTTCCAGTAGATCTAATATCAACGGTGATAAAGTAATCCGCGTCCACAGCATTTCATTTCCGACAAAATATACTTATTTAAATTTTTTATTCAGAAATGAGTAAACAAAAACATTCTGTCTTCGGCATCATCTGATTCTGAATAACAACAATGTTAATAATAACAAATGTTTCTTTCTCGTGTCGCTTATTTTCCGATGCGCGCGGTATGCGCGACATATGGAAACTGCGTCTCAATATGCGCCATGCCGCTCGTGTGACGTCATCTCGCTCACGCTATATGCGTCTCAATTTGCACCTTGCCTAACACCAACTTAACATCATAGCCTACACGTACTACTCAACTTATGAAAACTCCGTGGATGACTACATTAATAAACACAGCAACATCGTCATTTAGCGTGGATGAGTATCGACAGTGCTAGTACCAGAATAACAAATTAATGCTTCTTAAGACCAGTAAAAGACAGAACACCGCGGACACTGTGGTTACCTACTGTTAAATCTGAGATGCGGAATAGAAATTTTAGTTTTTTTTTCGGCATCTTAGGCCATACAGCCAGCCTGATCCTGGTGAATTTTTCCAGCTAATTAGATGCATCAGAGGTAGAACATTACATTCACAGACACAAAACTGAAACACCCATACCTGCGGCCGAACTCGAACTGGCGACCTTCGGCACGTACAGCTAGCACCCTAGCCCCTACGCTACCGAGGCCAGCTTAGAAGATAGACAGGAAAAACAGAAGTGAGGAAAGTTAACAGCGGATCTGTTCCAAACACGAGTAACAAAAGTCGGATGATAATAATACGATCGGCCACACACTTCGGGTAACCGTACACAGTCCGAAATTCGTTCACTAAATACACTTTTTGGATTAACGGAAATTATTAGATGCACTCTTTTAAAATCGTGTCCGTCAAATGCAGTTTAGAGCGCAGGAGTTTCCACGTCTCTCCAAGCGCATGCGAGTTGAATTGCTCTCTGGAGGCCCAGTATACTAACAATGCTTCCCCCGGGTCCCGCTATAACTGGCTGTTATCTCTGCTACAAGTCTCATGCTATGAGGTCACCTTGAACAAGAAATCTCACTCTAGCTGCATTTACCAAACCAATATCCGATCCTCCCAGTTCAGCTCTAAACTCCCAGTTCAGCTCTAATTTCTAGCAATCTCATTCAAAAACACCAATAGCGCAGAGTAATAACAACCAGCTTTGTTTCCAAAATTATTATGAAAAGCGAAGTAGACAGTAGTTAAATTTCTTTTCGTGAACATGATCCATTGATAAACATTTTATTTCAAGACATTGATTTTACTATTTACGTTGGTTATACCTTGATCGAAGTTCACAAATTCTACAAATATTTTTCTGTTTCTTTATTTCAACACTGTTAAAGCCGGCCTCGGTAGCGTAGGGGCTAGAGCGCTTCGCGTGCCGAAAGTCACCGGTTCGAGTCCGGCCGCGGGCATGGATGTTTAAGTGTTGTGGGTCTGTGTGAATGTCCTGTGGTGTCAAAACTTGGAAGATACAATATATATATACTGGATGACGACTGATTCACTGGAAGCTATGATAATCACATTGAGCTGGCTGTATCACCTCAGTGGCCTAATTCCATTAAAAAAAAATCTTAAATGAATATAGCTTTTACCAATGTTTATTTTTCTAATATTTTTAAAAAAATATTATTCATCGTTTTAGGCACACTGGTTCTAATTGTCTTATAGTCAAACCTGTTTTTTTTTGTGTTTTTTTACCTCTTTAGCCACCGGCATTTTTCCAAACATGCAAACCAACATTTTCCAAATTTCACTCAATAGTATTCACTGCCTGACAAAAAAAGAAAGAAAAAAAAGTGAAGCTCCCGGAATCGGAGGAGAAAACGAAATGAAACTTCACGGGTGGAAAGAGTATATGATGTTATTTCGGTGTCAAATTTACAAAGAATTATGCAGTATGAGCCCACTTATCAGTATAATGTAGCACCATCTCTGGCCTGGATGCATACGCTGATTCGGTTTGGAAGGGTGCCATGAAGCCGCTGTATCCTCTTCTGAGGCTAATTGGCCCAAAACTGTTTCTTGATATCCTGGGACGGAGTTGACGTTCGAGCTGGTCCTACACACATTCTATTGGTGAGATCTGGTGATCTTGTTAGCCACGGGAGTATCTCAGCATCACGCAGAGAGTTCATAGTGACACTAGCCGTGTGTGGACAAGAATTGTACTGTTCAAAAATGGCACTGCGGTACTGTCGCATGACATCGCGACTCATGATGTCCGTGATGTAGTAACATTGCGCCGTCAGACTTCACTTAATCACTACCAGACGTGGTTCCCCACACCACGACGCCAGGAGTAACACCGCTGTGCCTATTCAAAACACTGGAACAATAGGACGTCTCCTCAGATCGGAGCCATACACGCCGACGACGGTCATCGGAGGTACTGCAGAATCGTTAAACACAATGAATAGCACCACATTGTGTTCAACGATGAATCGTGGTTCTGCACATATTCCCCTAGATTCCTATTTAATTTTTCCAGATTATAGTTACTAGGAGACGTTTCTGTTTCGATTCTTTCTCAACCGTCACCGAACGATAGTTCCTAATGGTCTCACTAAACCATTTGCTTAATATCTGTGCCTTTTTCATATGCTTAATAATTTCTTCCCCATTATTTACAAAAGTATACCTTCTCTTTCCCTCGGTTTTCTAACATAGCCATAGAGATTTCTGGATATGTCATTCGGTAACCAGCCCGCAGCAATAATATTCTTCAGAAATAGATATATCTCTATCCCCTTCGTAGTATTTAGTTCCTTCCTTCACTGATTTAAACGTATACTTCCGCTACTGTATTTTCTTCGTAGCAATGACTTTATCTTTCTCACCTACCCTAGTATGTAGGTCTGTGTCATTCTTTAATGTTTGTTTTGTAACAAGTATTTCTTCCCCCATTCTTACTTTTTTTTTACTTATGGCTTTACGCATCGTCGACGTCGAGGTCATTAAAGGCGGAATCTGACTGCGGACATGGAACGGGAAGAAATCTGCCATGGCGCTTTGAAGGAAGCATCCCGGCATTCGCCTGGAGTGATTTGGGGAAACGATGGAAAACCCAAATATGGATGCCCGGCCAGGCCAGAGCGTTAACCGCTCACCCACCACCCTCGGTCCCATTGTCATTATCTCATTAAATTGCTTCCACCTTCTCTCCACTGAACCTTTCCTTGAAATATCTCTTCAGCTCTTAAACACGATCCTTAAAGGTTTCAGTAGCCAAAATAGCTTAAAACAGAAAACTTATAATTCATCCGTGCATCGCAGCCACGTAATTTCCTCCGATATGTGATGAAATTTTACAGAAAGATAATTTCAAAATACACCTGTGAACAAATTTTTAAATAAAATGGTTTTTGCGTATTTCCCATTCCAAAAAATAGAAACGATTTTTTTTTCGCTCACCTAATATATTATGGCATCGTTGGATAAGCATTCATATGTTCAATCAATGTTGTCTCAGAACATTTTTATTTAATTGTATATTTGGTTAGATATGAGCTCCTAAGTCCTTAAAAATGAATTCCCCACTTTTAATTTTCCAACCAAATGAACGAAAAATCTAGAAAAAATAAACAATTACGGCACCAAATAAGGAAATTTGTTTTTATTAATATACAAAGGTAGGTTTTCCGAATTAGCAACGAACAGCCTCTTAATTTTCCTCACGTTTGTACCGTTTGTGATGAAATTTCATCGGAAGATCTATTTATTCTAATGGCTACAGAATAGATACGTAAACAAAAAGTAAAAAATAAAATATCACAGTACTTCCCACACTAAAGTTTTTTATCTTTTAATTTTTTAATTTATTTTTTATTTTTTTTTGCATATCCCATCAAATGTGGTACCGTTTAACGAGTATTTAAAAATGCAATCACTTACGTTTTGTAACTTTTTTATTTAGTTGTAATATTGAGAGATATGAGCCTTTTGATCTTGGTTGATGTTTGACCTAGTTAAGAGTGCTTATTTAATTACTTCCTTTCTGTAGGAATCTCAATATGTTTCTTAAGAATTCTTTTTTCAGATTTTTAGGTGCTTTTCCATTATTTTACTGTATTTTCTTTTTCTCACTACAACAGTGATACCAACCTTTTGCCGCTAACAAAAAGCATTATGATCCATCTATTACAAAGATGGTATCTGAACATCAAATATACAACCACAAATAGGTATTGCACAGTCTTTTAAAGATTAACTTTTCATTAAAAAAGGGCCTTGTTTTTTATTTTACCAGAACGTTTCCCAACCATCTTCATCATATGCATCTTTCTTCATATTGTATCTCCTCCTAGTCCCGTTAAGTGTCCTTTCCGTCTGAACCATTTTTATCTGCTTCTTCATGGGTTCCTCTTTTACTGTTTCTCTTACCTTATGGTTCATTACGTAATCCATTTTCGGTTTAATATTGCAGTTTAGAGCAATCTTCACCCGGGCGTACGTCAGTGTCTGGCGGCCAGCGTTGTTGTTGAGAATCTCTCGCTAGGCACAACAGGTAGCAGCGATCACCTAATGTTTACTAATCTGCGAGCAGCTTTTGTGCGCGGTTGGGTCGGCCATTGTGTGGGCGACCACGTTGGTGGTCCGGGCGGCTAATGTTCAATCCCGGCTGCTTTGTACCAACAGAAGTATTTGTTTCGAACGTAATGGAGCGAAGACACAGTTTCATCCGAAAAGCGGAGTCATGTTCTGCGATTTAGATACGATCAACCAAAGGAGTAGAATAGAATCTTAAATCATTAATCCGTATGCTGCGAAATTATTTATTTACTTTCGATCTGCACTTTACAGATGACCGATTACGGGTTCATCAAACCCTGGATGAGGCATGGGAAGAAACATGGCTTTTGCCCTCGGATGAGCGATTTAGGTATAATCTCGATTGCTAGAGCAGAGCATCCGGATGCTCTGGGTACGACCTCCGAATTAGACACGGGAAACCTTATCTGATCGGAAAGGCGTAATTTGTGGAAGCCAAGCGGATAAACAGGTTGTAAGTGTTTGGATAAGTACTAAGGCGCATTCCCACGGCGCGTGGTGTGGCAGTGTGCGCCTTTCATCTTTTACCGCCTGGCAGTGGGTCGAGGCGCGGCGTCCCTGCTAGCATATGCGGCAAAGATGACAGGCGTCCACTACCACTCACAGAGGGACGCGCCGTGGAAACCCAACTTTAGGGAGCATCCATATACCACGTAGCTCCATTTTGGCCTCCTGTGAACCCCCCACGTAGCCCAACGTGGCTTTTGCCTCTAACCGACCCCCCTCTTTCCACCGTAGCACGTAGCTTTTTTCCCCTATTGATTCCAGAAGATATTATCTACTTTTTTCTCTTGTCAAACAATCGTAAATTACATACGGAGATAGTTAAATGGCAGAAATAAATATTCACATGCTGTTGGGTGTTCTGTACCTTATTTTAATTGTGACAAATAATATGAATAAGAAGCTACGTGGCATGGCTTGGATCCTCCCCCCCCCCCCCTTCCTAGGCGGAGTCACGTAGTTTATGGACGACCCCTTACCTATTTGTCGCAGGGAATGACAACCGAGGAATATTTTGAAACGGAAAGCATGTAAATGCTTGCATATAAAATATGGATAGTCTCAGAAACAGCCCAGAGCTCTTGAATGAATATGAAATGAAGCAAGTTGGTAAATAAGTAAGCAAGTTTCTGTTCATTCCTTGAGAAACTGACGATGGAATTGGTGAGAGTAGATCTCCGCATTCCCTTTAGTGATAATTGGTGTTGTATATTAGGCACTGTGGTCACCAATCTGTTCGTATTGCTTCAGCATCGCAGAAGCATTAAAATGAGCCAAATATGGGGTTATAATTAAAAATATCATTTGGGGTGCATTCCAAAAATATTGACGTTATCAATTAGTCTTCAGCAAGAAGCGAATCACTGCTTTCACTTTATAGTTGATACATTGCCCTTATTTATATTACTTGAAGTCCAAATACAGGCGTATTACTGTTAACAATATAAATGAATATTTCATATTCCTCTTAAGGAGATGTTATGATATTATAGAAAATGATAGCATCTTAGAACCTTAACGGTGTTTAGTTAATAGCTGTGTGAGTAGACGGGAGTGACAGCTACTCCACCGATTCATGTTCAGTCATTGACAGCCAGTAAACAAAAAAAGGGCTAAACACAATATTACTGAGTGAGTGTAAGTCAAAATCGGTCATAACAAAATAGTTTTGAAATGTCGTGGAGAGAATTCAGATCTTTTAAACCACGAGAACGCTAGGTAGTATCATCGGAAACAGTGACAAACTATTCCATGCATCCACTGTTATCAAGAGAACGTAGCGAGACGGAGACTAAAATTGCAAGAGAATCGAGAAGAAAAAAATGTCTATTTGAGAATTTGTTAATATATTAAAAACTGTTCATAACACCAGCAACTTACATCCGGAATGTCACATCCTTTGAAAAATCTCACAAATGCTACACAGTGGAACAATTGTATTCAATATCACAAAACCAACTAACTAGCTTCAATAGTTTATAAGAAAAAGCGACTTCAATGACATTTCTTATTTCGCAATAGCAGAGCTACATACCAAAACGTACCTAGTATAACAAGGATGTAGAAAAATATTGCCTAAAAATCTACAGTTAAAACTGAGAGTATAGCCACGAAATATTTTTGGAAAATTTGCAGATAATGCAAACGTGTCCTCTAAATTCACTTTAAAATCGCAGAAACACAAACAGCTCATGAAAAATCATCACAACGAGAATATATTAATGAGGAGTTCATTTTTTACAGAGAAACTCGGTCAGAAGACCTGTAATCGGGAACAATGACAAACACTGGTGATGATACTGAAGAAACTTAGTGGCACATGATGAGTGGAATAGCGTAGGAGATTGCAACATAACACTGGATGCCTTGAAGATATATAATTGTGTGGTCACATCGGCTAATCTGAAGGCGTTTCTGAAAGCTGTATGGCCAGGAAAGAATTTGTGTGACGAATGAAAGGAAGAAGTAATAATTAAAATTATCTTGATGTTTTCTTGTCTGTCCCAACTGAAACTCTTTCCAGGATACCCCGGACATTTGTAAGGGACCTGTTGAGTTGAAACCTTTGAAAAAATAGCTATCCTTGGAAGCAAAAAGAATGTATCAATTCTCCATCAAATCCTACAATGCCCTAGGTTGCGCTGGGATGACACGAGCTTTCAGTATATGACTTTGACTATATATACAAATCTGTAATCTGCCGTTTCCAAGGGGATTTTTTGAACACACATCATTCAAAAAACTACGTAACGGGTTAGGATAGGGTTTTCACAATTTGAAAACATATTGTAACAGCCCTCAAACCAAAACTTAAATGGAATTGTATTTTGTGAATCATTTGTAGTAGGCTGGAGTTTGGTTGAATATGATCTGGTAGGTTTGTTTTGCAATTTCCTGTAAATCAATGTATAATAGACTTTGTTTTATGAAAAGAAATTATTTAAAGGCCATTTAATATGTTTAAGCACAGAATTGTGCACGAGAATTACTTAAATGTTCGTAATTCCAAGTATTAATGCTAGTTACGATGTCTAAAGGACAATTTGCTACAGTTTTAAAATGAGTTCTGTAAATAATTTTGTGTTTAAGTATCTTTAATTTCCATTTCTGACCATTTTGTAATAATGGTAAATGATCATGTATTAATTCTGATTGTTTTTAATATGTTTCAATTGTTTAAGTATTGTTAATGTTCGAGAATTATCTGGCGGAAGCTTTTGAAGTATTCTAGAAATCTAGATATAGCTTATATAAAGCAAACATCCGAGACAGAGAAACAGTTTTTCGGCAAAGTTTTCACCGACTCAATTTACGACGGCGAAGAACTGTATTGTCTGTGGAAGAAGTGTTGTATACAATCGCTGGATTGTATTTATTCATGTAAACAGTATCGTTGACGTCGAGTTTATTGAAAATAAAAGCAAATTTAAACTGAACATTTATCATATTAATTAATCCACGAACAATCTAATAATATGATCTAACTTTTTTTTTTTAATGGCTTTCGGCAACTAAGCCATTCAGCCAGCTCAATGTGTTTGTGTTATCTCTTCCAGTGAATTAGTTTCTCCAGTACGTTATGATTCCCAAGTATAGACACCACAGGACGGACAGGACATTCACACAGACACACAACACTTAAACATCCATGCCCGCTGCCGGATTCGAACCGGCGACCTTCGGCACGCGGAGCTAGAGCACTCTAGCCCCTACGCTACCGAGGCCGGCAAATGATCTAACTTAAAAACTGCCATACGGTGGGTGGAACATTCAATGATAACCTGTTCTTTAGCAATACAGTTAGTCACCAAAGATCACATTGCATCAAAGATAAATAATACAATCTTCAGATTCTCTTAATATTGTTGTTGACTTTATAACTTCAGTTATTTTATAACAATACACTCGTGAAGCCAATTTAAGTGATAAAAACTAAGATCGTGTCTTATGCGCGCGAAATTATGTTACTTCCTTTACCTCTGCAAAATGTGAGGTCCTCATTGACTGCAGGGAAATGTTAGCTCAGTAATAAGCCGATTTAATGGAGACGAGGACATTAAAAACCAGGTTGGTTTCCGTAGGATGATAACCGTGTGACATTACAACGAGCTTACTTGATATCACAGACTAAGAAGTGAAACACCAATGTACCAAAACGGTTGTCTGGGAGAACAGCTTTCGCAGACCGTGATTGGCTATTGTTGCTGCTTATCGACCACTTGGCTGCAGCGAGGCACTCGCGGGGGTCTGCTGTTAAAGGGAAGACTGGCTGTCTCTCGTGGACCAGGAGGGCTGCTTTAGAAAAGTTGCACGTCGCAGCCAGGGCCTGCGTGCCGGGCCGCTAAAAAGGCTAGCAATTTGCTAAAGTGGCCGCCGGATGGCGCTTCGGGGCGTGCCGCTGCTGGCGACGGCAATTCCGCTAAATAATGCTGCCACAATCGCGATCATCCTCCAATCAGAACAAAGAGTGCTCCTCACAAGAACTGGCACAATGGCCGGTGCTCCATATTGTGTGGCTTCCAGGCGGCCAGAAATACGGAGCACAGGCAGGCGAGGCAGACAGGTACAATACTCCGCCTCGCGACCACTTTGCGGGCCTGGATACAGCCACTTGGACGTCACTACTGGACCACCGGCACTGCGATATAAACTACCTGCTGCTAGAAAATATTCACAGTGTACTTTTAAAAATAAATAATGAGGACTTTGATTAAATTTCTAGATAGAAGTGAGAGAGAGATAGAGGAAGGCTCTTAAAGAAAACGAGAACCAAATTTACCGTAAATAGTGTACAAGCGCAGTACAAGTAACGTTAAAGAAGTAATAGAAAAAAGAACAAAGAAACGGTTTAAAGTAGGAGTTCCTAAAGTTTTTCTTTCCACGTCTCCCTTACCAAAAAAAAAAAAAAATCCATCTCTTCCCTCCTCCGACTACACCACAATTTTACTAATAAAAAGGTAATTGTTTACTTCTCAGTACTACATCTCAGAGAATACTCACTAAGTATGTGATATTAGAATAAAGGTTTTCAGTTATAAGGGGCAGACATAGTAGCCTACTCCTGACGGCCTAGAGTTAAGGAAATTCCAAACGGACGACGAAGCTATCTCGTAACCCCCTCCACCTCCCTCCTCCGAGTGCGTGCATCTCATGTTAATAAGGTGGCGTCCCTAAATTGCGTGAGGTGTTTTTCCAGAATTCCGGAACCCCCCTCTCTGGTGAGATTTCGTGCGATCTGGCCTGACCCGCCCCACTCTAAAATGACGTGAGATTTTGACTGAGGACCCCCTGGCCCCTTCCCTGCTAATCGACCTCGTAACTTTGAGACTTTTTTCTTCTTCTAGGTCTCATGCTTCCAAGGACGGTTATACTCCTACTAACGTCGGTTTTTGGACGAAATACCCCCCCCCCCCCCTAAAGTCGACTTCCGCGTCATTTGTACACCTTTTTTTAGAGTCATACAAGAATTTGAAAACCTCACGTGAGATTTCCGTTGAACCACCCTTCCCCTCGGTGAGGCTTCGTTAGATTTCGCCGGACCCCCCTCCCCCTATTCAACCTCACGTAATTAATGGACGCCCCCTAATCTGTAGTTTAAAGCATAGATGTCATGGATGAAATAATGGAGAATAGGGGTAAGTAAAACAGAAGAGCCCTATGTGTATGTATGTATTGTCAATACTAATAAAAAGCTGCTTTTGTCGTGGTGTCATCGTGTCCGTATCGATGACGTCATGCGCCCGGCGTTCGTTAGCGGGATACAACGGCCAGAAATGCTACTACCAACTCAAGTTAATGCGTGTTATTTAATAACAGTTCTGTTTAGCTAACCGTCCGAGAAGAAATAAATTGCGAAAACACTGAAAAAGTATGTATTGGGTTTAAATTAACATATTAATTATTAGTTGCTTTTTATTTATTTATATTGTTTCGAAGTAGATTGTTTCGTCATATTTTCCGTCTACAGATGTCAATATCGCGATCTATGAGGCTAAAACTAATATTACCCGATATAACGTGAGTTGTTAATATTTATTTTTATTTTCTTTCACTGACACAATATTACTGGCATTACTATTTCCCACACATGTAAGTAGTTTCAACTGTATCGCGATATAAAATAAATCGAAATACTGTATGTACAACATTACAGAAATCAGTGTTATTTGCGTTATGTAATAACAATCGTGTCTAATTAAACAAATTGGAAGAAATGATTTGGTTAGAACACCTCATTCAGTACGTGACTATTAACGGGCTTACAACTGAATAGTACAATAAGAGGTTTGAAATTAATTAATGATGCATTGAGTTAAAGGCAGTGTACAGACAGATGCAAAGTATATCAAATCTGAGATGGGTCATCACCACTGTAAGAAAAGTTCCAACGAAAGCCAGTATGTTTCTTATAATTTAGATATCTGCATGCCCATTGCACTAGTTGCTGGTCTCAATGGCCCGTAGTAGATCCTTTCCTATGGCGAGTTGATAATATGGTCAGTCTGCATGTCAAGAAACTGTCCGTTAGAGTCATGGATGATAAAGTTACAACTTACATAAATTCGATAATACATAATTTGGTTTACTAGTGTGCTGAACGGTAACTATTAATAACAAACAGTGAACTATATAACCCAGGTAATGGTGAACTGATACGATTAAGTTTCTTTTCATTTCTGATAAAAATTTCCACTCAAACTCATTTGACAGTTACAGGATTACTTAAAGTTCGAGCTTTTAGAACCAGTCTTTAAAGTTTGACACAGCTCGGGAACAACAGTGTGGGGTTATTCTTACGCTATCGATATAAATTAACTTGAAATGCAATCATCTTTGCTTTCACAAGTGTGTCATCGAGTCTGGTGTTTTGAGTGATAACCTGGCATTCGGAAGATTGCAGGTTGGAGTCCTCGTCTGGCCATCCAGAATTCTGTTTCTCGTAATTAATTAGGAGAATGTTTCCTTCAAAATGCTATGGCTAAATTCCTTCCAGTTCCTCGTCCTCAATCTTCTACCATCTCTAAGGACCTCGACGTTTAGTCTGATTATACCCTGCAAACTTCGAACTGGCGGCTGAAGGTCATGGTGCCCCGTCCTCGCTCCTCACCTTATCACCCCATTCCCTCCTACCTCTCCGAGCAAACCTGCTGTGTCCAGGTAGGTGGTTGGTAAATTTCCCCTGGAGTGGGGATAGAACAGACTGACCTTGAGCCGCCTCTGTTAACTGAATGGGATGTAACATATACCAACACAAGGACAAACTAGGTAATAGGCGAACACACTCTGACTACCCAGACTTAGGATGGACTCAAGGGATGGTGTGTGAAATATGAATCCAGCACGCCAGCCTCCAAGCAGCCGTGGCCGATCCGGTTTTAAGTGGCTCAAGACCCTTGCAGCTGTCCCGATCGAAGTGGTTAACGAAGTGAGGCCGAGTTGGGTGGCAGAGCGCTAACTGAGCGCGACATAACGAGCCGTGTGGGTGGCCACTTGAACCTCGCCAATGGGCAGCCAGCTCTGCCGACTGTTTCGAGTTGGGGACAATTAGCCGGGGGCGGCGGGGGCGGCCAAGTGGGGCCGCCATTGTGGGGCCGTAATGAGCTGCATGGCCACAGGCCGCCCCGCAAGCGACATACACACGGCCGGGGGCGTAGTTACTAACTACTCTCTCAGTGTTAGTTACCACTGTGCTTAAAGCTCAAATCAACGTTGACTTGCAGGTCAGACAATCATCCCCTCCGTAGCAGCCAACGCTTGGCCATCCAGAGTTCTATCCTGCCTTTGCGCATTCGAGAGTTTAATTAACAAATTTTTGTATACTAAAAATTACGAGCCATGACAGACACAGCATTCATTTCATCGCAGAATCATATATATTTTTCCTAAAATATGTTGTTTTTTTTAGGAAGCCATGTTTCACTCTTTATACTTGACCAAAATCGATAAATTATGTATAATTTAAAGTTCAACGCTTTTGTAACGCCAATAAAATTAAAGAAAGAATTATTCGAATTTCAATACATAAATGGCAAAACTATGAACAATGAAGGTCACGGGTAGCGGTAGTTCGGAGACAAGCCGCTAGGTTTCGTTGAAGTCAATAAGGAGTGATTATGATACCGCTAGATAGCAGCACACAAATCACAGAGATATTGATAAACTGTGTGTGTTTTCTACGGATATTTTTCTTTATGTCAGGGACACATTTCATCATTTCTAATTGTTTCACAACGTATGTATGTTTTGCTGTGTACTGTTTCAGTTGGTAAATAAACAATTTCTAATGACCAACCTCGCTTATCGTCGAATATCATTCGCAAAATTTTCGCGCACCCCACCAAGTTATATTTAAGTCACCTTTATAATGAACCTCTGTCTCTATCTAGCCAGGGACAGCTATTTTATGTAACGCACTATCGTATATTTGTGTCTTCCTACTTCGAATTATCCCTTAATATAAGAGCACGTATTTACTGTTACCTTCATACGATTCCCTTCTCACCGTAGTGTCCTTTATATTTTCTTTTGATTCATCAAGTGCGTCGAATATTAGCTCGCCTTATACCAATGCATAAGTTCCATCCACCTGCAAAGAAATATATTATCCCTCTTATTTCCCACGCAATCTTGCTTTCCTGTTATCAGTTACTGGTGATCATCACGTGAGTCACTTTTAAACACATTTTTGTTCATAAATTTTACCTTAACCAAACTCTGTAATTCCTATTATATCGTTAACTTCACTTTACCCACTCAGGCGATTACACTTTCTTCGTAAAATATTACCATCTTCCATACGATCACCCAAAGCTTTTCGTCTCTTTTAATACATTTACCTTTTTAATAAACATGATTGTCAGCTGTGGTCTTGATAACGGTGCATTATAATCTGAACAACACTGTGCTGAGATATTCGTAACTAATTTATATCCGGATGCTTCTGACACGAGAATTTGATGCTTTCTGATCTTTAGTGAGAGAAGACTGCGGAATGTCGAATAGTTCACGACTTTATTCTTCAAAGTAGCGATAGTAATAACTGAAAAGATGTCAACAGCTTTGCGAAACAACAGATACAAAACATTATTGCTACTTTCTCCACGATCACTGATTTCCGAAGATCGTGTACTTAATATGTGACCTTAATTATCTTCGCATTCACTTTCTTTTCCTACAGAAAGCATCATTGCTTTCTCATTCCCTTTGTTAAAAAGAGTTGAGTTTAAAATTATTTTAAAGAATAAAATTAGTTATCAGGATGAATACATTTATTTAAGCGTTTTTTACTAGCCGTTCAAATCACCAGAGGGTAATCGGATAAGAACGGCAGGTGAACAGGACACGGGAGTTACGGAGAAACCATACCGGAATTTGCCTCTAATAGGAATATCAAGGGTAGCCTTAGTGGGGATCGAACCCGCTTCGTTCGGAATGCTAGGCCGGAATGTTAATTGTTCACACTTATTAAGTCTTGTCGAAACTCATTAGGGATTGCAGTGTAAAATTTTTAATTTTTGTGATAAGGAAATAAATATAAAATATATATTAAATTTTATTCGCCTCTGTACAATTTAAAAATACACATATATTTTTTGAATCTATTGCTAGCTTTAAGGGCTATGTATAATAAAATTTAGATTATAGAACTGCAAAAACCGACAGAAAATGTGCAATTAGCTGGAATCGTAAGTATACCTAAATTATTGAGGAAGTAGAATTAAGAAGAAAAACACGTAGAGAAACGCTATAGCTTGCTAATTAAGAACAAGGAAACAATTTCTCTAGTTATCACGCATTAAAGTTTCATTACCTGAAAAATACATACTAGCTTAATGCCCTGTCCAAATGAAAAAGGTTCACGGTCTACTCTGACGGTATTAATAGTTGGTGTTACTCACTAAAGCGCAGACAGCAAATGGAACATTATATTATGTGCCTTTACATTCAGTCTCTCAGTCTGTAGGGCGATATTCATTGAAAATTTTCTTCCACGTTCACGCTAAATAAGCCATACAGCTTGTCGAAAATTATATTTTATCCCTTTTTTCAAAGATTTTCCTTTCTTTGTCATTCTCTCCATTTTTTTCCCCCAATCCACCATTTCTTTAGCGTAATAAGAATAACACAGTAACGTGTACGTGCTACGGGGGGGGGGGGGGGGGGAGAGGCAAAAGCCACGTAGGTCTACGTGGGGGGAGGAGGGTTCACATGAGGCCAAAATGGAGCTACGTGGTTTATGGACGCTCCCTTAGGGAGGACCGTTGTGATTTGGAAATTATCATTCAACCACAAATGAGATTCTGATAGTAAAGTAAGTTTAATCTGCGTTAGTGTTTATGCATTACAAGGAAGACGCAAACTTAATCGAAAGAAATATTTCCTTCAAAAATTGTTTTTTAAAAAAATAATACGGGTTCAGCCATGATGAATATTAAAGTAGATAATGAATTTATATTTAACTTGTGTATTTAAATATTCAAAGAAATACTTATTTCATATTGTAGTGCAAAAACACAATACGCATACTCACCTGCTTTTATTTTCTTTTTCTTTTTTTTTTTAATAAAGAAAAATGGTTTTCAGCTGCGAGAGCACATTTGAAGTGTATTTATGTTAATCCGTAAACAGACATAATAGCACAAACACAAAGCTTGGTCAAAAACGCCTGTACCCCATACTGGACTCGATCCGAGTGCCCTTTCAACGAGAGTCTGCCACTTTAACCATTACGTTTAGCAATAATTTTAAACGCCTGTAGATCAGCACTAACGAGTGTCACTACAGGGTTGAAATTTTATCTTCTATACGTCGCTTTCGGCATAACCGGCGACAGACGTCCTGCGTCTGTCGATCGATTTCGCAGCTGACAGCCTACGCAGAACAGTTTGTTTGTAGTTGCTGGAAAACAGTTTAGTCTGACGAGTTTTACCTTTTGGCAGGGACTAACATTGAATCAGGTTAAATGACTTTTTGAAGTGAATAGTCTTTCAATAGTCTTTCAATTGGCGCACCGGAATTACGAAAGACATGGAGTACTGTTCAGTTTAGAAACGAATAGTATCAAAGATTACTGAACAGAGGACAATAGGAAAGCAAGAGTTATTGAAAAAAAAAATAAAAATTTGAGAGGGTCAGATAGATTAGTGGGAATATCTCCCCCCCCCCTCCACATGACGCGGGGGTGTGCCACGATTGGTCCGATAGGAAAACGGAGATTCAGTACACGTCGAGGGGACTTAGAGACAGTCCCCCTCTCGTTGGTAGCGTGAATTGAGGCAAAATAATATTATTTGTATAATATTCGCTGCGGCATAAAATATAAGTCTATTTCAAGATCGATAAAAGTGAATTGCGAAAAAATTATGACGCTTTGAAAGTGAAAAAGTCAAACTAAACTATATGAAAGTGAAATCAGAAATAAGGTAATTGTGGTAGAATTGAAGCAAACCCCCTTGTGAATGTGGAAGTGTCGGCTCTACCAACTGAGAAAGAAAGCGATGGTTAGGAACTCGGTGGGACCTAGTGGTGCGGGCAATGGAGTTACGGCAAAGAAATGTCTCTGATGGACATAGACTGCTTAAAGGAACACAATAATATAACATTTTTTTCTTCCTTTAAAGTGCGTATGGTATGTGTTGTAGAAGCTAAGTACTCAGCAGAAGTTTCTCTTGTGTACCAAAATAAAATGTAAAGTAACAAACAGTATTCGTTGTTTCACTGGTTGTTTGGTGTAAGAAAAACGTATTCACATTAACACACTTGCGTCATCAGTCAGACTACTGGCTAATGTCGTTTTTTTTTTTTTCTTTGCTATCAAATAATGTTCAAAACCTTCATTTTTTATCTCAAATTGTTACCTTACATGGCCCAACTCTTACTCAAGGTTGCTAAAGTGCAGTAATGGTTACTTGTGGTTGTACTATTATTTCGTTATGTCCCCTCAGAGGCTGAGGTAAGTTTAGTAATACTCTCGCCCTTTGTGTTTTAGAAAATGGCTGCACAGCACTAAGTCATTTTACTGTATTCCAAAAGTACGGATAAAATCCCAAACCTCTCCGTTGCGTGTATGTTATTGGTGGTCATTTACTAGCTGGATGGAAACGAACGTTAATCTTTGCGACCTTAGTGATGTCTTTCGCAAGAGTAAGCCCCAAGCGCCGGCACTGTATTTTGGCTTCTTCCTCATCCATCATGAAATACAACACTTACATGCCACTCCTTCAAAAGACGCATGAAGATCATGGATATAAATGCAGTGACACTAATATTTGATGCAAACGAATCACCACCTCCAGTTCAATATCTCCTTCCTATTGTGATTCCTGCGAGGGACTAAGACCACTCTTAAGTCAGAAAACTTGTAACAGATACAACCTTGTTAAATTATTCTACGTTAAGTAATTAGAGACTTTAAGTTTATTTATCATACCCCTTTTCTTTCATGCTCCGACCAAAGTTATTAAAGATTTCAGGCAATCTTTTTCCAGTGAAAGTTTTCTACTTTTATACCTCGTTAAAAATACATATTTGATTTAAAAAAAGGCATGACAAATCTTAAACAGTTGTTGACAGGAAAACACACAGTTTTCAACTCCCAAGATCTAGTTTCATGCCATTCCATAAAGTAAATGCTTGAAGTTCTGTAAAACTAATGTTACCGCAGTTTACTTAAGATAATTTGGATGACTACACTGACGAATGGAGAGGTTTCTAAAGTGCTGGTGAATCGTGAAGCCTGTGGTGTCACATTGAGAGGGGAAAAGACAGTTTGATTGGACATTTACTGTTACATAACAAATCCTAACAGCTGTAGTGAAAGTTGTCATCAAACTAGTGAAGAAGGCCAAGCCTGGAATATGTGAATCAAATGACATCATACATCAGGTACGCCTAGTGATCTGAAAAGGAAACGAAGAAACGATTTAAAAAATATATATTGCTTAAAGTCTCTTAACAGCGAGGTCTTTAGAGACGTGAAAGGGTGGGGGTCAAGGACTGGGAAGGAATTAGGCAATGACCTTTTGAAGGAAGCATCCCGGCATTCACCTGGAGTGATTTGGGAAAAACATGGAAAACCCAAATCTGGATGCCCGGACGGGGATTCGAACCGCCGTCCTGCCGAATGCGAGGCCAGAACGCTAATCGTTACACCACCACTCTCGGTGCGAAGAAGAGAGAAAATGAAAAAGTGCTGCATACCAGCAAGTGTGTTGGCAAAGCAACTAAGAAAAGTAAAACTAAAACAGCGAGTCAGACGTGTCCAACGAGGAATACTTTTAAGATTGACAGGAGCATACAGAACCGTGGCAACAAATTCATTAACCGTTGCCATTGGTGTATGGCCACTGGACCTTGAAGTAAGGAAACGGGGTGCCATATACTGGCTCAGAGAAAGGAAACAAGATAAGGTAGCAGATATTGTAGGCAGCGAAGCAACATCGGAGATGCACATTCGGAAGCTTCTATTGGCGGAATGGCAACAAGAATGGAACAACAGCGAAACAGGTCTAAGAGCATATGATATGTTCCCATCCGTAGAGGAGAGGTTAAAGTTGAAGTACCTTCAACCCTCTCCCGGATTGGTACACTACATTACAGGTCACGGGCCATACAATAGCTGGCTCCGAAGTCGAATTATTGTGGACTCAGACCGGTGCGAATGTGGTGAAGAGAGTACGCCGGAGCACGTGGTATGGGAGTGTGAAACAACAGCCAGTTTGAGAGAACACCAACAAGCTCGGCTGCAAGGTAGGAGAATATTTGACATACTGCGCGACGAAAGTTTGTGGCATTTGCTGGACGAGGCAGCTGATCTAGCCTCAAAATTTTGGAAGGAGAAATTTATAAAAAGGAAAAATGCCGAGCGAAATCAAAGGCCACAGATAGCAGAAGAGGAGAACACAATTACACCAGATTGACGCAAGATATCCTACGACAATGAGCAACATCAATCGTCGGAGGAACTTCAGTGTGCTCCAGAGAGGCCGTCTTCTGAGCGACAACTGGGGCCGTCTTGGTATTCCAGGAGGTCAACTCTTAATGGCCTGGGCGGCTGACTTTGCTGCCGGTTCCAGGGGACTCTGCCTTTGGAGCGCACACAACACCAAGAAAAATGAACAATAGTGGACCGAAGTGCGGCTGTGGACAATTGGTGGTGGTAATAGTAGTATTAGTAGTAGTAGTAATGGTATTAGTAGTAGTAGTAGTAATGATAGTAGTAATATTAGGGGCAATAACAGTAGTAGTAGATTTAGTAGTGGTGTGGTACCCATTCTGTTTAATAGCAGTAGATGTAATAGTTATTGGAAATCGAATCAAAATTTTCTTTCATTCATGTTTATATATATATATATATGTAAATGTAAAAGAGTGGAAATAAAGGCCCAGATTAGATACTAGGTGCTGGGCTATGTTGCATATGGAAAAAAAAAAACCAGCCTTGAGGTTTAAGATAGAAGAATTTCAGGGCGTTGCATATTGCTTGAATAAATATCTGCAAAATGACGTAGTAATTGTTTGTTGAGACGTTGACGGAGATTGTGTTCCTCGAAACATCCTAGGAGTGTGACTTTTTGACGGGACTGGAAACTCCAGGAATATTTTATCGAATAATTTACGTTGGAAACTGAAAAAGGGGGATGGGGGTGGATACAACGTCAGTATATTAAAAATGATTGAAATTTGTCTCATCAAATCGCAAGATCTCAAATTTATTGAATCTTTCTCTGAAAACTATTTGGTTACGTGTTTCTTTTTATGACGATTTGGTGCGTTACCGTCGGCAGCTGAAACAACTTGGTAGCAGGAACTCTCCTCGGTTTGGTCTCTTCTGTGTGATAAAATTCAATAGGCTCTGCTTTTTTCCGTGAAGTTGAGGCGGAAATAAACTCCTCGGTCCGCCGCATATCGTCCAGCGACTACTCTGAAAGGCAGAATTATCGACCCAGTGCGCCCGCCATTACTGTGGAGGCATTTTGTCTGTACAGGCGATATCGCTATGCGTAAAGAATGTGGCAAAAATTGAGAAAATACTACGAACGCTATCTTCTGGGAGGAATGTACTAGTCCACCAGAAAATTAATGTGTGTCAATAAAATGCGATGAATAATATAGGCCCGGGACATAACTAGTCATAATGTGTAAGCGACTAGTGTTGCTGTTGAAATAGAAAGGCTACCAAATATTGTTCTGTATTCCAGCATTTCTGAAGGAGAGAGAGAAGAATATTTCGACACAATTATCTCTCTATTTGAACAATACATGCGCGAATTCATCGATTTATTGTGTAAGATACCACCTTAAAATAAATGGATAAGCTAAAACAAATAAGATTTTTATATGCGAAACTTATTCCTACCTTAATAAATAATAGTTTTTCTACTGAACCTTTGCTTGATTAATTAACAAATCAATTTGGAAATCATGTGTTGAGAATTTTGTAATTCTGGTGTTTCATGTCATTTAATTCTATAAAAATATGACAAAGTAGTTTAATTGCTTAGCCTTGTGAGTGCATGGTTTATGATTTACCAACATTTGTACGAGCTGTAGATTTCATCTCATGGTGTATGGTAGATCGTTTCTATATGACCTGCAGTTTCCCCTGAAACGGACTGTTTATACTGCACGCCTATCTTCACCGTCCCGCTAGTAGCGAACTTTTCTCAACAGGCGTATCCCAACTCTTCAACGTTCACATGAGGCATTGCATTCTATTATTCAAGGTCGTAAGCAATCTCGCCACTAAAACACTTCATCATTTGGTGAACAGGAACTACGTTATTACGATTAGCCGTAACATAACGTTTAATTGTTATTATCGATTACGATTATATCGAAGGACCTGGAATATTAAAACCAGTGATTTGTTATTAAGTGATGAATGAGTAGTAGAAAATAGACTACGACAGTGACATAGTGTTTGATAAATATAATAAGAGATGGCTCCAGAATAGGAACGGCAATGGAAATGAATTACGTGGTATAGTTGAGGACCAACAGAAGAAAAGTTATGTTGATGTGTTTCAAGATGAAGGGCACAGTAAGTAATGGTATTTAAAGAGGCATATTTAGTGTGGATTATAATTGCTGAACGCATGTTTTTAATTTTTTTTAAAATTTTAGTGTTATTTGTTGTAACGGAATAATATTATATTAGAAATAATTAGTCTACGTTGTTGTTGTTAGCCGAAGACCATTAGTATCACACAACAGGATAAGCATAATGTTTGTCATAACGCAGCTAATCGGCGTAATTCGTCTGATAAGTCTCGGCTAAATAATGAGAAGTCGGCGATTAGTTGCTGTTCTAATCGGATGTGAGCTTAAGCATTGAAATAAATTAGATCTAATACGGTTTTAGCTTTTGATATTCGTAAGTTATTTACAGTTAAAAGGTCAATATTACTAATTAAAGTTCTGATTCTAAGACTACGTCGTAGCAGAGTATAGTGATTTTGGAACGAGTAATTTGCTTCCTTTGAAAATGTCAGCCTCGAAAACTAGATATGGTTTTCACTGGATGTATAATTAATAGCGGGGATCAGAATAATTAAATTTTTATGGTTGTGAGTGGTGGTGGGTTAGAATTTGGAACAATTAAATTCGCAGAACAATCTGTTATAAACTATTAATTTATCTCTTTTTGATTGTTATATATTGTAACTGAAAAATATTTTATTAGAAATTATGTGTTATAAAACACCTGACATGATGTAAGAGAGGGTTGACATAACTAATTTTTCCGTGCTAAATAAACTTTTAAATGAACAATAAAATATCTCTTCTGTGATTGTGTTTGAATCATTCGCTGGCGACCGAGACATATAATATAGAAATTAAGCAGTTGATGTTATAGGTTAAGAGTGGCGTTACAGTGTTGTATTGGACGATAAAAATCAACTAAACCATTAAACCGAAAAGAACAGTAATGTCATTACTGGAGCTTTGTCATAGTTTTTATTTCAGGAAGCATTAAGGTAGTCCTTCCGAGTAATTACCCAAACAAAGATATGTTTTGTGTAATTATGCAAGCGGAAGTTAAAAACCGTCCCAGCATTATAAGAAACGCATAAACTGGACGGCGTGTTAATTGTTCGGAAAAAAAAAACTCAACTAAAACCTTAAACTGAAAAATACAATAGTCCCATTCCTCGATATTTATAACACTTTTATTTGAGGAACGATTAAGGTAGTCATTGCGGATAATTAACTACTTAAAGTTATGTTTTGTGGGATAAGTGCCAATTTTTATTACTAATTATATACGTAGAAGTTGGAGATCTACCCTAGTAGATTATGGAAAACCTATAAACCGGACGTCATGTTGATTGAGACCCTAGATTTAAACTAGGACTCATACGGTCTAAAAGTTCGGTTGTTTCCTTAGTGCTCGTCCGAATTGTCGCCGGAGATACACTGCCAGTCCCGCTCCCGGCGTATTTAAATAAATTTCGTTTCGGCCACTCGACGAAGGGAAAAAAATAGAAATGAAACAGCGGCGCACAATTCGCACGTTCGTGCGAAAAAAAAAGTGTGGGGTCGTCGGCGTTGTGTTGAAGGAAGCGGGCCGCGTATTGAACCAGCTGACGGACGGGCGGACGCTAAGTTAATGGTGGCCGCCGGTTTTATCGGGTTGGTTGCGCGGAAAATGACAGTTGCTCCGGCTAGCGAGTTTAGGGCCGGAGCCAGTCCTTTTCCCTTCCCTCGCCCCCGGGGGTTTTATTCCCTCCCCCGCCCCTCCGCCGCCCCCGCAGTCTGACCAGCAACGCGGGTGGCTAATGTTCTCCTCTCTTAATAGAGAGCGCTGAAAGCTGTACACCAGCTCGCCCGCCTCGCCTCTGCTGGCTAAAAGCCATTTAATGAACCAAACAGAGCGGGAGCAGAAAGACCTTGTTAAAGTGATGAGGTCCATCTCTCCTCTCCCTCTGCTTCCCTCCTCCGACTTCACGCCTGTCGAGCCCCTTGCAGGTGCTGTATCTCTCCAGGTGCCGCTGGACAGAAAGCTCTAATTTAGTTATGCGTATTAGCGCTCCCCGCTGTTCCCGCTACCGTAATAAAAAGGGACGAAAAGGGGAAATTCCTCTTGGCCGCTGTAGCCAGTCGTGGCGATGTTTTTATAAAATCTGCTCCGGAGCTACAGCCGTGCAACAAATGGCGCAGCAAAAGCATTTCTTGTTGCCGTACCTGGTATGTTGAGAGAGTTTATCACACACCTTTCAAATCAGGCCTTAGCTTAACAAAGATTAACCACCATCCCCCATTGTACCAACAAAGGAATCTGGTGATATACAGATCATATTGTATAGTTCTTCTTCACCACCTTTTTCCAACATTGGCTGACGATTGCCTTTGGTGAGTTTTACTTATCATTGATTTTATGGTGGAAGTGATGCCATCTGTCTGTGAAATGTGTAACCAAGTTTTTGTGTGATAAGTGTATTGTTTGTTTGTGAAATGTGTAGCTTATGAGTCAGATATTGGGAACCGCCCCGTCATTTTTCTTGAAGGCTGCGTAACACCGCAGTCAGGAAGGCCGATACGCAGGGCCGTGGGCTCGTGCAAGGTCTCATTGTACCTCCACCATCCAGTGCACTGAGTCACACTGGCGCGTAGAGCATTTTCTATTGTTTTCATGCAGTAAAACAAACGAAAGTAATAATAAATCAGCTTCATTCAATGGACTATTATCATACAGAAAAATCTATACGATTAAAAAGTTGTAAGCAAGCTGCGTGTGTCTTAGAGGTATGAAACGGTATCACAAAAAACTACCGCTTCAATTTCGATGATGTTTTTCAAATTATTAGAGCTAATGGTCCGGATCAAAATCTGCAGAAACAGATAGTGGCTTTTACGTACCGATGGATGGAACAAGTAAATGAAATCATTTCTGGATGGAACAAATATGATCACAGATAACTCTGTATTTGAGATGAGCACTCCTTTCGCGAAACACCGACAAAAGATCATCCTACTACTTTTCCACTATGTTTAAAATTTTACTTTGGTTATCTAGTTTTTCAGTTTTCTGAAATACATTAAATAAAGGGAATACCTGAAATAATAAGCATAATTAATATTTATATGTACTTGAAGATATCTTACCTAATCTTTGCATCGTATTTATAATGTTTTTTGTCGTTGGTTAGCTTATGAACTGTGGTAAATTCAAAAAAGGGAATACGTCATTCAAACACGTACATAACAGATTAACTCTTCAATAAGCGTAATAGAACTGTGATATTTAATTTATGGCATCTAACTTTGTGCTTAATAACTGTATTAAATTTTTATCCTCCATATTAGGGTAGCTTTATGATAACCGTGGCGCTGCGATTTGTTGATGAATTCTTATGGAACTCGACGAGACAAATAGGAAGTGTAGAATATAATTTTTTGATATCTCATTTAGTTCTCGAAATATCGAATGCCAAAAATTAATTACAGATATAGTTCCTTGATCTTGTTTTTCTGGTCCAAACCAAATTTCACCCTAATCATAATCGCTAGGAAGAAAACAAAACTCCCATTTCGTATGTCTAGCGTGTAGTTCCTTGTTCCTTTCCCAAAATTCCGCGAGAAGGTAACGAACGGCCACGTCACATCCATTCCTGTGGCAATGGTTATAATGGGAATGCGGAGCTCTACCTCCACAAATCGTACGGGAAGCGGCATGAGCTGTAGGAACCCCGTGACCTTTACTTAGGAAATAGACATTACATGTTTTCTTTTTTCTATGAACCATCCATAAACTGACCGTTCGCTCTTGATATCACAGGCCACAATATTTCTGATGCCCTATTTTCATTCCCTTAAGTTTTACATTGTCGAGGCTGCATTTGAAACTCAACACGCAAACAAATTCAACACTTATTGGTACGAATAGCCAGCGCCCGTTGCTCACTAATAGCTCTGCGCCACACTAAATAGTGCCAATGAAAATTACTGCTACTAATTCAGTTTGTGGACGGTTCAAAAAAATACGTTTCTTGGCGTAATGTCTGCTCCAAATTCTTACAAAAATAAAGTCTGTATTCATTGGTGCTTACTGTTGAGTCTACCCATACTTCACAGTATGAGAATTACTCGTCAGCGTGTTCCGTTCAGGACGTGTTATGGGTATCTTGCTATATGCGGTGGACACTGTTTGCAGACGAGTTTGTTACCGCCATGGCTATGGTCGACGGTCAGCTATTTATTGATTGATGAGGTTTGGGACTAAGCGGCGGCCGTCTTCAGTTGAGCAGAGGTAGAAGAATGATTGGGACAGGGCATTCTTCCACGCTCTAGGTAGCAGTGATGCGGGATTCCGTAAGCGAGATTTTCCGTGTTTTCGGTGTCAAGTGTCAACTACCCCTGTAGTGAGACCAAGAGCTTACTCTCCCTGGGGATGGACAGTCAGTGAAAGATGATGATATCGACCCGCAATCCTGACCGTAAACGGAACATTACAACATGAATTGAGTAATAAATTACAGACAAAATTATATAAATGTAATGTGGCAGGTTCTGTTAAATAAGTTGTAGCTAAGTAGTAAGATATTCTGGATTGTTCTAGAAGAAATCGTGAAACACCCTAGTGAATTCAATGGAACATGTATGACACAATTATTACTGAAAATAATTTCTAAGAAAATTAAGAGTGTCACAAAAGGCTCTTCGAGATTGTTTATATATATGTTTCATGTATTTTTTGTTAGGGTGGATTTTACAGTTATGCAACAGTCCAACCAATCTGGGTCTTCACTTGTAAATGTAAACACCGCAGTAGTTCCAGTTAAATATGGATGTCAAAGGCATCTCGATAAAAAAAACAATGGTTCGAAACTCAGTTTAACTGGTAAAACGTAGAGTTAAAACTATTAAAGAACGAGTGCAGTATTTTATTCAATAACTGTTGTCTCTGCAAGAAATTTCTCGTCGTCCAGTGCACATATATAAATGCCAGTGACGCTCAAGTTGAGCAAATTTATTTAAATATCCTTAATGGTAGCAATGCTATAACGGAACATGGTAAATGTTGCTAGGTTAAAGCGAAGCATTACCACATAAAATATAAACTAACAAATCATTACTTTTTTGATTCAGTTCCTTTATGCATTATATATTGATACGCTGTTTGCTTAGAGACCGAGCGTGATGGTTGAGCGGTAACGCCCCATCCTGCCATCTACATTTCGATTTATGGTTTCCCGAAATCATTTCAGGCAAATGCCTGGGTGGTTCCTTCAAAATGCCAACAGGCAAATTCCTTTCGATTCTTGGTCCCCAGCCATTTCCCGCCTCTAATAACTTCAACGTCGAAGAGGCATAAAGCCATAAGAAAAAAATGTCCTTACACCTCTCACAAGGAGGGAGAACCAATTACATAAAGAGAATCCTGCAGAAGAGCCCAGTGCAATATGAGACAGTATTATAGTATTACTGGCAAGCAGAAAATGAATCTTATTTCACTTAAAACGGTATTTAACAAAGTGTTTGAAATCGGGTTGTTCCTGAAAGGCCTCTCTTGATGTTAGAGTTAACATGGTCCTCAGGCTCATCCATCATGTCCAAAAGTATAAATAAATGCAAGTTTTGTCGGCGTTGTTTATTTATAAACTTTTTCTGGAAACAAACCGAGTAATATTATTATTGATACACAATATTTCGGCGAAAGTTTTTTAAAAAATGTGCTCAAGGCAAACTTTACTGCACCTGAAGATGGCGACGGAGCCTTATGTCGCCGAAATATTGCTCGGTTTGATTATCCAGATTATAAATGTCCAAAAGTGTTTTATTGTCAAATAACTTGATTTGAGATCGATGTTCAAGAAAATAAATCACAACTTCTAAATCTGATAAAATTGAATACGAATACAAAACATAGCACATGTGGGAATGGTTAGTACTATATCAACAGTATGAACATGATAGGTCCGCCCCCACTGGCGCAGGCGATTGCAGCATCGTTATGGCGTCTGGCTCCTGACATTGTAATACCTGGCTCAACTCCGGGTAGAAATTCTCATTATCAGGACTTGGGCGGCAAGAGATGTGATGGTGCACAATACCTAATTACAGGGTTAAATGCCAAACCTCCCAGCAGTGCTTATAAACTGAAGGCATACCACACTTGATGGTGATTCGTTTGTTCAGTTTCCTGGCGCCCTTCATGTCAATCTGAAAAACAGGCCTCAATGGTCCGGCAACGGGATTCACTCTCTCCCGTCCTTCTTCTTTCGTCGAGTTCTAAACGCAAAAAGCACACTGTACTGAACACAGGCACATCAGTCAGCCACACATATTTACAATTCCATCATCGGAGAAAGTAAGACCAACAGCCCCAGTTAATTTCCCAAGAGAGCTGCCATGGAAATATTATCGTCATACGAACATTGTTGATTGCAACGAAATTTTTGCCATAACTCTGTAAATTCCCTGATCGATTCGGATTCACAGATTTCGACCCCCACTCGAGTGATTCTAACAAGTTAACTTCATTGCTATGTTGGAAGAGTCTCAAGCTCAGAGATTAAATGAACTCGCGATCATAAAGATTTCGAATTCGTTTTGGTAGATTCACTTATTTCTGTAGTGAGTATCTGTGGAATTTGGTTGAAGGACGGTGAAACTACGATAACGGATCTTGGAGGATAAAGGCGTGTTAGCTCTTTAAAGCAGCATAGGCTGCGATCTGTGGTATACCCGAAGACATGATACAATGCTGGTGGAGGCACAAGTGTTTCAGAGCACAGTACTGTATTGCTTTCCAAAGGTGGACCACCATGCTATTAAGCAGGTGGTCGTAATATTTTGGCTCATCAGTGTAAATTTATTGTACTATTAGAACCCCAAAAAATATCCAAACAACGATGAATTATTTAACGAAAGTATTAAAGAAATTGCTCATTACTTACGAAAAATCAAAATCATTACCATATTCATTAGCTTTTGTTGTGTATTTGAAATCGGTCAATTTCTATCGTCGACCGATGTAGGCTTCCTTGTCACGTTCTGACAGTAACAGTCTTTCCATCGCATTGTAACATCTCTGGGATGGTCTGCTGCGTCAGTCACCAGTTTCTCAGCAGTATCCCTTAGCGTGCTTTACGTAACATCCGGGAGTAACGAAATGTCTGCGTGGTGAATCAAGGGAGGGTATGAACTACGATTTCAGTCAAAATAAAATAATACGCAGCAAAGTAACCTCAAACTAAACACTCCTCTTGGTTTGCTGGTAACATACAGTGTTAGAGGGCGTCCATTGACTACGTTAGCTCAAAATAGGTGGAGGGGGGAAGGAGGTTCCGGCACAATCTCACTAACGGGGAGAGGGGTCCATAAAAATTTCGCGTCAAATTTTTATTTGTGATTGCCGCCCTTGAAAGAGCAGTAGAGCTAAAAAAGGGATCTTCAAAATTACGAGGTCAAGATCACCTTGGGGGTGGGAAGATCCCTCCACATCTCACCAGAAATCCCACCAGGGGGGTGGGGGGAGCTCCAAATTTAATAAAAAACCTCACATAATTAATGAATGCCCCCTAAGATGCATTGTTCGTTAAATTCAGGATACTGGAGACAAAATAATGGCGTTTTCTAGATGGGGCTAGAAAAAAATCTAAAACTGGCAATTTTCACAGTCACTGATATTTTTATTAATCATCAATGAAAATTGAAGACAAATCTTATATACCACATACCAACGTGATACAGATGTTTTAAACCATTTCAATCGTGACCACGCTTTAGTTAAAAAAAAAATATTGTCTGGTAGCGACTATAGGACTTCGTTTTCCTTCTGGTTACGAGCCGTTATAAATAACACTGAATTTCATTCAGCTGTTGAAACTCAAGAGGAGCACCAAACACGTATTCATGTTAAAATTTGCTGCAGCTTGATGACGTATAAACGCACTGTGATTGTTTTTAAGTTGGTTTACATGGAAGATGATGAACATTCTCGTATTAAAACACGGATGTACCGTGAGCTGCAGTGACTAGCATTGCAAAGATACCACTGTTCAGACTGCAGTACTCAAGGAAAGTAACGTTTCCCATCTGCAGTAAGGGGTTGAAACAGAGATCGTAAGTAAACTGTTTAAACAGCGTCGGTGCTCAGTGGAGGGGCTTGAGCCAATCTGGAGGAAGGGGCAACCTCTTTAAATTAAGTGAATTCCTAATGAAGTGCTCTTTATCCGGGCCGCCAAGGCGGGATTTAAATGGCCACAAGGTGCTTGCTACACAGAGACACGTTTTCGCAATTAGCCGCTCGCGATACCCGTTCTAAGCTGAAAACATTGGCCCCTGAAGGCACAATCGACAATGCCGTTTAGCGCTCCCCAGCGCTGTGCTTAAACACCCGCGCACTTCTCCAACTATAACGGCCTTAATACACTTAGCAATTTTAACCCAACTTCGCACTTTTTTCTGCCCTCGGTTCTTCATTACGGCTTTCCGAGAAAAAAAGATAGCCACGCTTCTTTCCTCGATTAAACTCTAACTGCGACCAACTCGTAACTCCTTTGAGACTAAAACTTCATTATTGTAAATGTAATTTAACTTATGATTCACCATACATCTTCATTACGAAGGAATTAAATATATATGAACAGTAAATTTGAATTTCCATCAACTGAACCCTATAACGGCAACGTTAAATTGTATTTTATTACTGTAAAATGTAATGAATAATATGTTCGAAGTAAATTTCTTCACAAATATGCTTTTCATTTACATAATTTTTTATTATATCTCGTTTCATTCTTTGAGGTAAGTTTTTCACCGGTCTCTAAGTCTCCTGCAACCTACAGGTACAAATTTTCCAAATCTCTAATGCCTTAAATCAAGTATCGACAGTTCCTTCTTGTTCCACATACCATTCATACTCCTATCGGTCCCCCATAATTCTTCCGCAATGCATACTTTAAGCATCCTCACTGTCATATCATTTGCTGTTCATGTTGCACGATAATTTCTGCAAAGAAATCTAGCTGTCTTTCTTTGCAATAACACTATCTCGTGTATTTAATACGCATTATATGCTTCCTAATTTTTCTGATTTAAACAATTTTTTGCAAATTTTATTCAGTTTCAGTGTTATAGTATTGTTTTAGTATTACAGTGTTATGTGATGCAGGATTTAGTCTCAGTGATTGCTGTGTTTTAAGTGAGGCTTTGGGAAGTAAAGATGGCGGTACTTGTTGCCTTCTAATTTAAGTAAAATTCAGAATGTTTTGATTGCCTTGAGCGAATCGATTTACGCTTGCTCTTTGAAAGATATATTGAAATATTCGAGCGATACACATGTTAAAGAGGTTTTTTCGTTTTCCGCTTGCTGACTGGCATTCAGGTTGCACTTGCTGCCAATGGCCTAGAATTCTCAGTAAAGGAGTGGCAAGTAGACGCCGGTGTCCCTTTGGTGTACAGACAAACAGAGGAGAACGATGGCGCCCGTCATTTCCCACTGAAACTGTATTTACTGTGGACTCTGTTGTTCACTTTTAATTTTTTTATTTGTTTCAAGTAACTTATAAGATCATAATCTGTGAATTATGATTTGATTTGAAATGTAGCAGAAATGATGCCAATACTAGTAGATTAAATTTAAAAATAGGATCGGATGCAATAGGAGAAGTAAGTGAATTCTGTTACTTGGGAAGCAAAATTACAACCGATGGCCGAAGCAGGAATGATTTAAAAGCAGAATAGCACTAGCAAAAACAGAAACCTTTTAGTATCAAATATTGATCTAGGAATTAGAAAGAACTTTTTAAAACTCTTTGTGTGGAGTACAGCACTTTATGGTAGCGAAACATGGACTTTAGGAATACCGGAAATAAAGAAAATTGAAGCATTTGAAATGTGGTGCTACATAAGAGTGCTGCAAATTAAGTGGACTGACAAAGTAAGAAATGAATGAGTTTTTGAAATGATGGGTGAGAAAAGAAGTTTATGGAAGAAGCTTACAGAGAGAAGAGACAGGCTGGTAGTTCATTATTTGAGAGATGCTGGATTGGTTCATTTGTTAGTGGAGGCAACAGTCGAAGGTAAGAACTGTAATTCAATTATTACCGAAAGAAAAATCTGTTTTCATGTCACTATCTTTAAATATCTCTTGCAGTTTGTTACAAATTATTAAAATATTACTAAGAATTCTATTTAAAAATAACTTGACTTAATGTTGCATATAAAGTACAGACCACGTGCTCAGCTATCAACTTGGTAACGCATAAAAATCATATGTTTACTTGAAAGGGAAGGAATTTGGTAACTGCATTTCGGATTTGGCTAGGAGCGTTTTCAGGAAACGTTTGAAACCGAAATCTCGATGGCCGAACGGGGATTCGAATTGGCTCTCCCAAATGCCAGTCAAGGCGTTACTGCTCACCCACACGTTCGGTACTAATAACGTTTAAATATGATGATAAGTCCTTACGGTTAAAAATACTTAGAAACACATTTTCCGGTTATCCCTCGATTTCCAGACGTAATATTAACCATCTGGTTAGTTTGAATTATCAAAGTACATTGAAATAACATAAAACACTGAAGCTATCAGTGATTGTGCGTTTGATTCTTAACCCTATCCTACCGGCTATTGAAATTACAGAGATTTTATTGATTTAATCTTTGATTTTGTAAAAGCTACTTGACAATAAACTCAAATATTTTTTTCCAGATTTTATTGAAATTGTAGGTACTATTTACATTTCATAGACTAATTTCTATGCATCAATATATATATATAAAAAAAAAAGGCAAACAGAAAGAACATTAGAAAAAAGTAACCCCTAATTTCGAAAAGCATCAGTATGTGAAACATATTACTCTTCTCATTTCACTGACAAGTACGAACTTGAAAAATCTGTCTATTGGCTTTTTTTAGCCGTATTTAGAAAGAAACGCTCTACTTGGCCTAATCTGTGGTATGATAAAGGATCGTCTGGTAGAGAAGAACAGTGAATAATCATACAGTCGAAGTATTATGTGATAAGCAGTGGGATACTCTTTTGAACCGTCAGAAAGGAAAGTACTAAATTCCTTAACTGAATACGATGTAATACGTCGAGACATATTTAGTGAAAGCACCAACAGCTAAAGACAATTTCGTTCCCGCAATGAAACACAACAGTCGAACATAAACCACCAAAAGGAATTCGATATTAACTCTAATATAACAATTTTTCTTTCTAACAACAGTGGTGGTTTTGTAAATCTCTTCACATTACTCTTGCAGTTATTTCACAGCAATGCCGTATAACAGATTCGACAGACATGAGAAGTGGCAATAAATTTCTATAAATTTTAAACTTTCAACGGAGAAGTTTTTCGAAATTTACGGTATGCTCTTTGGATAAAAAGTGGCCCCTCATCTCCCCCCCCCCCCCTACCAACCAAAATTGTCTTTTTTTTTTTTTTTTAAGCAAATCACATTAAAAAAAAAGAGAGAGAAAAAAAGTAGATGTCCTGTACGAAAGTTTCGCAAATAAAATGTTATGGATACAGAACTCGGTGGTTTTTAGTAGGTTGAGAGAAGAACCGGTTCATTTGTAACAATACCTTTCTGATTTTACCTGACGTATGCTACCCTGCAGCCCTCTACATTGACGTAAACGCCCGAAGCTATCCCTTTTCGGAGACCTCACCGGAGTACAACTAAGCTGAACTAAAAACACACAGTATATCCATATCTCTGTTATCTAACGGTAACGCGATACATCATAATCGCCGCCAGTGATCCTAGCGGCTTTTTGCTCCGAACTGTCTCATAAGCATGACCTTAATAGTTAATACTTTTGCCCTTTAAGGGTCGAATTCCGTAAAATTTCTTTCTTATTTTATTGAAGTGGAAATATTATTCCTTAAAATTATAAATCATTTATCGATTTTGGATAGGAATGAAGGGGAGATACATGACTCGTAACAACAACAAAAAGTAATTTTTGGAAATAATGATACATTTCCCTTTAAGGGTCTAATTTTGAAAAAATCCTTTCTTAACATATGACGATACCAAAACTGAGACATTATTTATGAAAATGATACCACATCGATTTCGGTTAGAGGTATCAATGAAGATTAATCGCTCGTGACCAAAAAAAAAAAAAAAAAAATCCTTTTCGGAATAATGGTATTTTTGCCCTATTAAGAATTAAATTTCGAAGACATCCTTTCTCAAAATGAGATGTTACTAAATCGGAGACCTTAATCTTTAAAATTTAATCTCATTACTCAATTCCGATTAGGTATTAAGAAAAATAAATGACTCGTGACAAAAAATAATGATACTTATTTCCTTCAAGATCCGAATTACAAAAAAAAAAAAAAAAAAAAAAAAAAAAAAAAAAAAAAAAAATATTAAAATACCAAAATGGAGACCTTAAACTTTAAAATGATACCTCATTTATCGATTTCGGTTAGTTATGAACAAAGATAAATGCCTTGTGATCAAAATAAAAACCACGTTTTAGGAATACTATATATAATTTGACTGACAATCTTGAATGGGTTGCTGTATAAAGGTCATAGCAAGATTCCTTTCATTTACATACGAAAACAATAAGTACTTAATACGTCAGACTCGTTTTTATTAATCTTGACCATTTGCAGACAGTATCACTGTGTTTTCGCTACGCGTGAGACGGCAATGTTTGCAGGCAGGCTAGTAGCCCGGCAGTATCTTCATCTTGCTCGCCGAGTTTACGAGCGCTAACCTATTTAAAGCCTGGATTTTAATGAATTAATGTCGCCGCCGCCGCCGTTGTCTGCGCAAAAAGAGAGATAATAGCTTCTTGGCGGAGGGCGCCTTTGACGAGACTTGGCTAACTGGCTAACATTACGCAGCCTTCCCTTCCGCGCAGCCTAATTAGCGTCGCGACGCTCGCAGGCTGACGCCGAGTGGCGCGATCGACGCCTCTTGCAAATCGCATCGACAACCTAGCGACATACAAGACGCCTCCAGGGCAGCCGTCTGAACGCCGCTCTGCAGGCGCCTTTTGAAGACGAGCATAGCAGAATTAGCCAAGCATCAAAATAACAACTTGTTTGTTGCCCATTTGGAACAGTTGCTACATTTTTTTAAACTGCTTTACGTCTCTCAACAGCGAGGTCTTTAGAGACGGGAAAGGATGGGGGCAAGGAATGGGAAGGAATTTGGCCATGGCCTTTTTTAAGGAAGCATCCCGGCATTTGCCTGGAGTGATTTGGAAGACCATGGAAAACCCAAATCTGGATGCCCGAACGGGGATTCGAACCGCCGTCCTCCCGAATGTGAGGCCAGAACGCTATAGTTGCTACATAAATGTTTTCAGATTAAACACCGACTATCACCAACTGTTTTGATTGATCTTTATTTCCACCTCCCCCTTGTGGTATGAGGCTGTAAATAAAGTTTATAGCTCGTGTGGTCGTAATGATCTGGAGTCAGTATTTTTATTGATCGCGTATTTCGCCACTGTAGTCCTACCACGTTTAGGGTACCTACAGTTTAACGTGGAATCCTAACCTCGGTAGCGCTCTGGCGTCTTTGAGATTACAGAGCAAACTGATTGTAGATGAAGATTGTGTAAAGGAACTTTGAAAATACAGGGCTAGTTAAAATGATTGCAAAGATTTCACGGTTTTTCTTTTGGCCGTCCTATTATAGGTACGATTATGGGATATGCTGTTATAAGTGGCTCTCCAAGTTTCAATGGCACTAAATGCAAGCTTCCCGAGGTGGCCGCTAGAGCGCTTGAGAGCAAGATGGCTGAAAGTGAGAAAGCGTAAGTTGTTCTCGAATTTCATTCGACTCAGTCTGTGGTAACTGTTCAGCAACAATTTAGAACAAAGTTCGGCTACGATCCCCCGCATGCTAACAGCTTTCGGCGTTGGTATCAACAGTTTAAAGCCACGGGATGCCTTTGTAGAGGTGAAACAACGGGTCGCCCTCCTGTGTCTGAAGAAACAGTTGAACGTGTGCGCGCCAGTTACGTTCGTAGCCCACAGAAGTCTACTCCTCGAGCGAGCAGGGGATTAGGTATTCCACAGAAGACCGTTTGGAAAATACTACGGAAGCGACTGTGTATGAAGCCTTACAGGTTACATACAGTTGCTACAACCACTGTCGCACAACGATGAAGTGCGCCGTTTTAAATTCTGTGCGCAATGTGTAGAATAAGACGAAACATTTGCAGAAAAAATTGTATGTAGTGATGAGGCCACTTTTCATGTGAGTGGAAAAGTTAACAGGCACAATGTGCGCATTTGGGGCACCGAAAACCCCCATGCTTATGTGCAGCACGTTCGTGACTCTCCCAAGGTGAACGTGTTTTGCGCGATCTTACGAAAGAAACTTTATGGGCCTTTTTTCTTTCTTGAGGTGACGATCACAGCCAAAAGCTAACTGCAAATGTTGCAGAATTGGCTCATGCCACTTCTGGAAGCTGACAGTGAAGATTTCATTTTCTAGCAGGACGGTCCAGACACTAAATCTTCTGGGGAAACATCTCGCCCAGAGTGAGGGGAAGTTGATCCACCCCATTTTTCTCTAGTTATTCCTAATTTCCTAAACACCAGGATTGGTCGAGCTGGGGATGCTGATCGTCAGCTGATGTCATGGCCTCCTCGTTCCCCTGACCTAACCCCCTGCGACTTTTTTGTATGGGGTTTCGTGAAAGACACAGTGTTCGTGCCACCAGTACCAGTTGATATGCCAGACCTGCGGGTTCGCATCACCAATGCATTTGCTCTCATTGACAGAGACATGTTGCATCGGGTATAGGAAGAACTCGATTATAGACGTGATGTGTGCAGAGTCACTAAAGGTACACATATTGAGCATCTGTAGACACTCAAAAAACTTTCACAGTTTGTTTTTAAGTCTGCGTAATCTTGCAAGTATATGTCAAATAATAAATTTGTAGTAATTTTCTCAAATCACTGCAATCATTTTGACTAGACCTGTACAAGCTGTAACCGGTATTCGAATCGAGGATCTTTCAACTTCCAGTCAGACGCCTTAAACACTGATCCACCAGATCGCTCTGGGATGTAAATGTACATGGTGTTGGGCAGTTATAATATATGTTTACAACATAGATTATAATATGGATACACACTACTTGCAGACATTGTAGTAACTTTCACCTCTTAGCCAAACATAATACTAATTTGTTGGTACTACAGCTGTTCATGTAAGTTAGGTAGGGGAGGATGTATTAAACTGGAAATATCTTACGAAGCATCTGTTTTGGTGGGTTGCGGAAGGAAACACAGATACTCGTTTTAAGAAACCATGGAATGAACCAGGAAAACCGCTTAAATCCCATATCTCGATGAACAGCACCTGCCGTATTCGAGAAATTTCAGATTGTCTGGTTTCGTAAGTTTCCATTATTCCAAACCCTTCCTGAAGCCGGCCTCGGTAGCGTAAGGGCTAGAGTGCTAGCTACGCGTACCGAAGGTTACCGGTTCGAGTCCGGCCGAGGGCATGGATGTTTAGTGTTGTGTCTGTGAATGTCTTGTCCGTGTTGTCTTGTCCTTGTTGTAGTGTCCTTGTGTCAATACTTGATAGCAACAAATCACATTGAACTGACTGTATGGCCCAGTAGCCGAATGCCATTAAAAAAAAAAAAAAAAAAAAAAAAAAAAAAAAAAAAAAACCCTTCCTGTCCATCAACAAGTGATGCAGGAAAAATTTAGTTGTTGAACCTTTTCTTCCTCGTTTTGTCAAATATTTCGTTGAGAGATAAAATATATTAAACGTTTTTAATCTAACTCTTCTGGAATTAACTATACAGTGAGTGTTAGTTTTTCTACATTCGAAGCAGTATCGGTCCATAAAAGAGGGGTCAAAAATAAGGTCTAAAATAACAGGCTGATCAGTTTGACATCAGTGGTACGTAGATTGATGGAGAGATTGATATGGAACCACATTAGAAATTTCTGAAACGAAAAAAACTGGTTTTCAAATCGACACATTATTAAGGTAAGAATACTCATGCGAATCTCCGTGGGCTATGTGGAAGATATTTCAGATAAAATGGACAAGGGAGGCCAGATTGCACTAGATCTTTCTAAAGCCGCGTTCCCATGACGTCTTGTAACGAAGGCGGGACGAGATGGGACCTCATTATCCGAAGTGTAGGGACGAGTGCGCGCCGCAGGTTAGCCCTCGCTTACCTCCCCACCACGTTGCCTAGTGTCGTTTGGCACAGAGCACTTTACAGCAACAGAAGGGGTGCTCACCGCTGCTGCAAACCGATGGCAACAGCGCTCCACTATGCACGCCTGTGATGTTTACCGACACAGAGTGGGTAGCTGCGTCTCGTCCCCGCTAGCAGAGGCGGCCCCGTTCCCATGACGTGTTGTTGAGTATTCGTCCCGTCCCGCCTTCGTTACAAGACGTCTTGGGAACGCGGCTTAAAGCATTTGACAGTGTGAGCCATTAAATGGGATGGGTGAAAACGTGAGTTATTGAGTAGAAGAATTCTTGAAATGTATAAAGCAAAACGTAAGGGCAGGAAATGCAGTATCAGGTGTCACTGCTGGCTTTGAAGGAGACTGTGGTAACTATAGACAGTGGCACACGACCAATTCACAACGATAGTTCCCAAAGGAACTATTGGTTTAACAACAAATGAAAGAGTTAAGTTACAGACGACGTCATACATTCTACCTGTATTTAGCATCACAGCTTGTATTTAACCCATAATTTTCGAATCTTTTGTCCGCAAAATTGTAATCGAGTGAAAGTTTAATTAGTCTACATCAGTGTTTCTCAAACTTTTCTGCTCCACGAACCCCCAAAAAATTTACCAGGCAATGGCGAACCCCTCTGGGAAAAAACTGCGACGTTTCTTCCTTTTCTTTTTTTAGCTCCACCACTAGCGACAATGGGCAACAATGAGCAATTCACCATTGTGCGTGTTATGCGCATTAAATAGCTAGTCCGCCATTACGTAATCTTGTCGCGTACCCCACTATGTATGTAGACCATTTAAAGTGAACTGAATTTGATATTAATTAATGAGTAGCCATGTATTATCATAATAATTGATTAATAAAACTATTCAACAATAGTGTCATAGAATATATAAAAGTTATGGATACTGACATCAAATAATCTGTCTCTTAAACATTACTTTTTTTTTAAACCAGTAATCGAGAAGTTAATAGTGAAACTTGAAGGACATTTCTCTGTTCTTATCCTCCTCGTTGCCTGTCTCTCTCTCCCTTCCGCTCTTCATCGTCATTTTTCTCCTTTTCTTGTCGTATTATCTGCGTGGCAAATGCAAGCCTTGTATTTATATTGCCGATGTTCTTGTGTTAAACTGCACGATATCTGAATAGGCAGGCCATTATTGGCCACAAAAGGAAACTTTTCTGCCGCATTGTGCATGAAAGAGCTTTTATATGGAAGTATATTTATAGAGTCAGCCCAAGTCCCCACTTATTTTTTTGTAAATGAAATGGCAGTGTCGCGAACTGAAAGACGCGTTGGTATTTTCCATAAAGCGGGTTGGTGAATGCTGGGTGGGACGGACGGACTAATATCCCGATACAGCAGCGGGGGCTCTCTTAAAGCAGCTACAAACTCGCTAATTTGAAGAAACTTGAGCAAGCTGAGGCTCTGAGCCCAAGAAGGCGCAGCCAATTTGTGAGTTACTGAAGATCTCTATTTATTACTCCACTCCACATTTAAAAGGGCATTCCGCTTATTATCAGACTACTTTGAATACGGACTACAAATCAGATTCAAGAAGGAATCCCGATACTTTAATTGTATATTTTTCATTTAACTGATTTGCAGCATAACTAGATTTCGACCGCGACGTAGCCCACGTGGACAGTTTTTTCGGCGAGTTGTATAGTATTATTATCTTGTCCTATTTTTTCACGTACTTTCCTTATTGCAGCAATCGGGTCTGCCATTGAGCTTGATGGCTAAACAGTAACGTGCAGCTATCTAGCTTTCGGTTTTCCAAGGTTTCCCCAAGTCACTACAGGCGAATTCCTGGGTGGCTCCTTCAAAAGGCCATGGACAAATACCTTCCCGTTCCTTACCCCAAATATTTCCCGCCTCTAATGACATTGGCATCGACGAGACGTAACTAGGGTTCAGATCGTTAGAACAACTAATATTTTTTTTCCTGCCTTCTTTTCGAGCTATAATGCTGAATTAACCACTGACAACGTTTCTCATTGTATTTAAATGTATTTTATACACCTAGCATACAAATGCATATTCAGGCCATTTTCCTAGTTTTGTTCATATTACGATAATATTTAGGTCATATGGTCATATGTTGAGGAAAAATTGGGTAATTTTTAATAACGCCGGGAATTCACTAAAAGTTATAAATGAGACCAAATTAATATAATTTTTCGCAGAACTGTACTCCTATAATACATTGGAGGGAAAACAAAACTAATTGTCGCTGAATTGGTCAGAATTCACCAATCAAGAATTAAAGTTATAGATTATTGTAATTCTCAAAACGCAATGATCCGCGAACTATTAATCTCGGCAATACAGGATCTGTATGACTGTGTCGATCCACGTCAATCAATGTCTTACTGTCGCCAATACTTTTGAAATAATTCTCAATCAGTGTTAAATCTGCAGTGGATCAGCGAGTTCCACAATGCTATTAAAAAAAAAGAAGATAGTTCGAGGTTATGAGGTTGTACCATAGAGCAGTATTTTAGTACAGACGAAAGAGTTGTTTTCTATAAATTACGTGAAATGAAAGTGGCTTCAAGAAATTGACTTAAAATTTAATTATCCAATGGTGTAACGACTTCACGGAAGCAAATTTTGCTGTCTACGTGAAAGCTACACTACTAGATAAAATAAATGATGTGTAATTGAGCATATTTTGATTTATAGTAAATTTAAATGTTTGGTCATATTTTGTAATTTTTTGGCATTTTTAGGTCATATTTACCCTATTTAAAGGTCATATTTGCATGCATATTTCTCTAGTTTGTTTGGTCATAAAGATCTGAACCCTAGCTAGCTATAACCAAAAAAAACTATTAAAAACGTTGCGTTCAACACAGAAATTTGCTCTTATCTTTCCCTAAAATTTCAGACTTCTAACAAATCGTATACGCATTTGACAACCCCTAGCGTTTTGAGAAACGACGCTTAAACGACTAGGCGTCCTGTTCGGTGATGATATTGTAGTGGTCAAACAGCACGCCCATATGTTATTATTAAAAAAATATAATGTAGGGCCTATATATTTATTTGCATTACGAATTATAAATGTACAATATGAATCCTATTTTTGGATTATCTCTGAAGAATGGAGTAACTGGTCGATTTAGAGTCGAGGAAAAGGAATAATTATGAAGTCAAGAATGGAGAGCAAAAGAGGAGGCCTATGTTAGCAGCAGCATGGATAAAGCTGCTGAAACTATAAAGCAATCACTATAAGTGGAAAAAACCAGTTGAATGTATAAAATTTATTACGCCATCGAACAAATAAGTCACAAAAGTGGAAGTTCTAATTAGTTTGTGATTAGATGCGAAAAATTGTGAGATATATCGTATAAATGTAAAAATAGACGTATGCACTTTGCAGCCACGACTACCTAGCTCAGACCACTGGTGTTGTGTGTAGTAGTAGCCTCGAGTCTCCCATCGTGAACTATGGTGGTTCCATGTCGGTAGCTGTAGGGGTGTGGGAGTTATGGTGGTCGAAAGTAGTCAACCTAGAGCATTTTCTTATTTCGACCAAATTTTAATAATTTTTTTTGATTCTTCTAGAATGTACTAGACTGTTTTAAGAGTAGTAAAATATTGTAGAATGATGTGAAATGAACTAGAATGTTCTATAATACGACACGTTTCTCAGCTTTTTCTACTATTAACAAATATAAGTAATTTATTTGCGACATATTTAGTGTGTGAACCGGATTTGACGGGGCTTTCTCTGCTACTTTTTATCCTGGAAATATCTAACATTCCATGCAAAAACATAAAAACCTTCAAAATTCTTGTCAAACAGGAAGGAGGTCGTAGGCAGTACCAGTAGCTACTTGCGAAACAAAAGTTATGCAGGTATTTTTGTTTTTGTTTTTTTTGTTTACTGTGTTCCTGTTCATTTAACAGTTGATGCCACGCTAGTGGCTTCTTATGTTGTTTGCAGTGTTCCCGGTTTATTTCTATTTTATCACTCACTCTTATTGTACCCATGTCACGTACAAGCTGACACGAAATCTAAGGACCTTGATTATCAATTGCTGTCCCTATGTGTTAGAAAGTCTTTGAGCAAGGTTTTCATCTCCTTGCATTTGTATTACATAGTTATCATAATCGGTGTGTCATAATTAGTATTTGTCTTTCCGGTTTTGAGTGTTACCTCACTGGTGGTTAATGAGGTTCCTTGGCCACCTGAACTTATCGTTGTAAACGCGTTCGGCTCCCAGAGCAGTTATCGGTGGTTTGGCCGATTCTCGATTTTTTGCGTAAAATTTGAATCTTTTGCGGAGTTTAGGCAGACCAATGATTTAACGGAGGTCGTCTATTCTCTTCCTAGGTAGATGGAGGGCGTATCTGATGGTGCTATTTCGTATTGTCTGCAGTAGTTGGAGGTTGGAAGTAGCAGTACCGCCCCAAACTATTGCTGCGTACTCCAGTATTGGCCTTATGAGGGCAATATAAAGACGGATCCCTAGATCGGGTCTCAGTTTGGACGTAGCGTTGAGTACAGGGTAATGAGCTCTCATTCTCCCTGTATCCTTGCCTCGAATTGTGGTGACTTGGGGATTCCACGTCACCCTGCTATCAGAAATCTAAGGGCGATACACTTTTGATTCCACGTGATTTGGGAGTTTCTGATTCAAGCGCTATTAATTGCGTGTTGGGTGAGCCCGTTGTTTTATTTCACTTTCGCATTTACAATAACTTTGATACATGGTAATAAGATGGGATAAAACTGCTAAAGTTGAATGTTTGGTACAATACGACAAATGGCGTTTAAAATAAAACTAAGCAAACAAAAAAGAAAGGAAATCTTCCGTCTTTCGTGTTTGCCTAACCTCACTCTGCTTCACTTTCGTTGCACGTTTCGTAATGATAAAAATTTCAGCTCTTGTTTCGTAACGCTTAACGATATGAGGGGAGCTTTACTGATAAACCAAGCCTGGCGGGTGAACGGTAACGTTTGGGAGAACGAGGATTTAAATTACCGTCCCGGTATACAGATTTCGGTTTTGCATGGCTTCTCAAAATCACTAAACCTGATGCAGGGATGGTTCCTTCAAAGTGATATAGCCAAATTTCCTTCCGGCTCCTTGGCCCGAATCCTATACCCAGGGCCGGCGTTAGGGGGGGTTAAGCGGGGCAAAAGTACCCGGGGCCCGAGCCCCCAAAGGGGGCCCTGATGGCCTGAGTGTCTAAATAAATCGAAATCAAACACAAATATTAAAATCTGCACCAATAATTTTGAACATTTTTGCATTAAAATTTTCTGAGTTTATCGAAAGAAAAGTGTAAATTAAAAATATTTTTTTTGGGGGGGGGGGGGCGGGTGTCTAATGTCACTTACCCGGGGCCTGAGAATCCTAGCGCCGGCCCTGCCTATACCACCTTCAATGGTCTAGACATTTACAAGGCATATAAAACGAATTTAAAAAAATCCTAAAAAAAACTGGCATGTAATTGCAATTAAATGTATTTACGCCTAATTAACTGGAACTGAATATGAATAAAAACAAAATAGTTATAGTTTGAAAGTACAGCATCATGATAAACGACTTAAGGAAGTATCTCATCGAAGTTCTGCAAACTGTGGGGGTAGCGGCATTCGAGCACGGGACGATGAATGGTGATGGAGAGTCCGTGATTGAGTTTGGAGGCGCTCCGTTACATTTTGAGGCGCCATCAAAGCGAAGAAGACTCCGATTAGTACGCAAAGAGGACGTGGAGCAGATTGCGGCTAGCAAAAGTTTCCACTTTGCCTAATCAACGACGCGGGCTCTGCGAGGTGACACTCCCCTGAGGGGGGCCAATGTGGCTCTCGGCATTAACTTTTCAGCCGAGTTGCCGGCGCGAGATCTTGTAAAGATGTTTATCAAGTCGGCGAATCTTCGGATCTCTTCGCTTCTGAGAATCTCGTCTGCCTTGAGGGTCGGAGGCTTCTCAATAAAGGCATTTTGTATTAATCAAGGTAATGCAGTCGCCGCAAACAACCCGGCAGCAACTTCCGCAAGCGATTTCTGCAGGGGTGTCCAATGACATCAGACTCAGGATTCCCCTCCTATAATGCAGGACTGATGCGTTTTATATCTTACGTGAATTAAATTTAATAATGATTTACGTATTAAGTCGGTTAGCTGATGAATACAGATTTCTACTCGAAACATTTATATTTTCATGGGGTCATGCATAAGGTCATAAATTTTTATCACTGTAACAACTTTTTTATTTGAACTTTATTTTTTTTACTAAGGGTTTTTTGCTTCGTCGACATCGATGTAGAGGTCACTAATATCGGGAAAAAAGATTAGTTACAAGAAAAAGGAAGGAATCACACCATAAATTTTGAAGTAACATTTTCGGCATTCGCATGGAGTGATTTCGAGAAAACAGTGGAAATCCGCATTCGGGGTGACTGTGTGTGGATTAGAACCAGCAACCTTCAAAATCGAGGCTCTAGGATTACCAATCAATCACCGGGCTTATTGAGAAAAAGATGATCTTTTTGCAGTCGTAGAAGGCCTGTTGAGAAGGTTTCCTGAAAGTTTTTTATTTGTGATCTGTAGCACTGTGCAAGTGGTGGCGTAATCATACCACAGTCTGTCATGAGTGGAAACGAATTTGTAGTATAGTATTCTGATGAATTGTCTGTGATTTCCAACACCGTACAATTATTAATTTATCAAAATGCAAGATATTGAGAGGCAATGAAACTATGCGACTGAGTGTAGTGGGTGAGGTGTTAACTCTCTGGCCTCGCATTCGGGAGGACGCGGGCATCCAGATTTGGGTTTTTCATGGTTTCCCCAAATCACTCCTGGCGAATGCCTGGTTGTTTTCTTCAAAATACCAAGGCCAAATTCCTTCCCGTATCTAGTTCCCAGTCCTTTCCCACCTCTAATGACCTCGACGTCGACGAGGCGTAAAGCCATAAGCAAAAAATTGCAACCCAGCAGTGTGGTACCACCTATTAATATTGTCAGCGCCCATCATAAGCTAATACTGAGCGTGATGGATGATTAGCAATCCTTGGTCTCTCTTGCGGTAGAACGAAAGTTAGAAACTCCGTCTGGCCATCCATGGTTTTCCGAAATCATTCCAGACGAAAGACAGATGATTCCGAATTCCTTCCTGTTCCTTGACCCCCGTCTTTCCAGACTCTAATGACATCGAGTGGTAAAAAAACATAATATTAGCAACATGGTACAATATCGTTGATAGATGCGTCATATTACACAAAAACAACGAGTTCCAAATACGTGACACAACATGGCTATACCATAAGCTTGTGCTCATTTTGTAAATTTCAGTGCATTTAAATTGCACAATTTTTATCACATAACACTGTGTACAGTTTTATTATTTTGTGATGTTGCTCCTTACTATTATGAAAACTAGGCGTATCACTTGTGGAACATGGGTCATTGTTGTTATGTGCCTGTGTCCCCTCAGTTTATAATTATTTGAGCCGAAAGGCATTTACAATGTTCTTTCCAATAACTTCAGTATTAGCTTACTAGTCGCATACTGAATAGTTAACAGCTAACATGCAGTCATGTAACATTCATTTTTTATAATAACTGTTTTAACAATACAGTACCGAAAAACTCGAAGTTATTTTTTCTATCCCCTTCATAAAACGAATGTTGTATTGCTAAATCGTCAGCTGCAGTTATGGAGGGTTTGCTATCACACATAATATTGGTTCATACAAGAAGGGACTTATTCCATCTGGATGCATTTTGAGAAAAACTAAAAAAACTGTATGCTACTATATAATCTAATATTTTTTTAACCAAACTACCAAAGAATGTTCATTAAGGCAAGGGGTATTAGCAAGTGTATTGCTTTTAAATCTTGAGTAAGTAGGCTACGTTTTTAATTTTTTACCAAAAAAGACGTTGTACTTAGACCATTTAGCATATACGAGAGTGGGCGGCATATTGGAAAAAAAAACACAGACAAAAACGTATTTTATAATGAAAAACATTGTGGTAATGTAATAAAACCATTTGCTACATAATAATGCATGCAAAAAATACAAAATGAAACTTTACTTCAATGTTGATGTCTTTCAAAATTTGATGATTTAATAATGTTATTCCGCAATTCAATGCTCTATTTTCAAACAAATTGCTGTTTTAAATGTTAAAATCATTTAATTGGTCATCTTCGTCCTGTTCCTGTTATGGGCCAGTAGAGAAGTAAATTTAAAAATGACGGATGTTAGTCGGGAATGTGTGGTCGTAATTTTGCCACGTAATCGATTTCAGCTTTCTCCTAGGAATTTTCCACAGAAATGTGCCCTCTAAATCAGAAACTGTAGTTGCTCTGTTTCCTGCGGCATAAGAAAATAATGTCTTGCAAGTCCGTCAATGAAAATATAAGATTCAGTTGTTGGAGAAGATGCCAAATAGAAGCTGCAGTGATGGGAATTTGATGTTCCAAAATAAATTTTATTATCTTTTTTCACTTTCGTTCCGCTTGAAATCTTGAGGCCACCAACCATTGAAGGGCAGTATGTCGCCAGATTTTACTGGAGAGCAAATGAACATTCACGCAAGAAAGGACATAAGTCCTGGGCTTAATTCCATTTTTGTATATAACGAAGAAACGTGATACCTTGTAGATCCTCAGAAGTCGACTGCAGAATGTCCTTTCTTGCACCAATCAATACAAACGCCTTTAAAATCCTAAAATTCACCTTTAACTAAAAATACCCCAAAAATGCACCCAAGTCCTTTCTTGCGTGAAGAGGTACATTGGATTCAGATTATTTTCTTCAAGGTTATAAATCACTTCAATGGATATTTATTGGTATTAAGCTTAGGAACAATGTTGGACTCTTCAGTAAGTACCTCTTGTATTGTTAAAGTTCCCAATTCTACGATGCAATTCTGTAAGACGAATCGCTGGCTACTCGCTGTCCTTTCAGAGTATGACTACTCGAGTACCTTGAGATTCAAGCTCAGCCTTCCAAGTCTCTTAGTAAATTCTTCAACTTTATGCCTGTAGTTTGTAACAATTCAAGCGTTTACGTGACCTTACGCCTCGCTACGTCATTAGAGGCGGGAAAGGACTGGGGACGTAATTCAGCCATGGCATTTTGAAGAAACCATGGTAAAACGAAATCTACTAGGCCGGTCAGGGATTTGAACCCCCCCCCCCCCTCCGGCCGACTGCGAAGCCAGACCATTATCTTTTTTTATTTTTACTTTTACTTATGACGTTGAGGTCATTAGAGGCGAGATGGAAATGGGGACAAAAAACGGGAAGGAATTCGGCTATGGTCTTTTGAATGAAGCATCCCGGTATTCACCTGGAGTGATTTGGGGAAATCATGGAAAACCCAAATCTGGATGCCCGGACGAGGATTCTAACCGCCGCGGCCGTGCTCCCAAATGCGAGGCCAGAGCCAGAGACCAGGCCGTTATCGCTCATCCAAAACAGTCGGTCTACGATGTTGTCTGTACTGAATATCGTCACGTTTTCAGCTAGCAGAATATAATTAGGTAATCGTATTATGACATGACAACGGGAACACGAAGCAAAACATCCGAAGGCATGCATATTGAGATAGAGGATTCGAAAGAAGTGCCAGTAGACGACTAATTATAATTAGTATCTTGACAAAATGTATGTTTATTTTATAGATCTTAGAGAACTTACACTAGTACATGAAATTTTTTTTATTTTTTGACAAATATGTAGTTAGGGTATTACAAAGGTGTATTATTGGATTGAAAGAATTATTTGTGATAGAAAAGCTATGTTTCAACGCTTCCTTTAAACGCTGAGTGATAAACTCCACAGAAACTGGAAGCACTTTTATTAAATTCATTATCTTAGATCTCTCACTCTGTTTTGACAAAATCTGTTAATCTGAAAATGTAATCCTTTGTTACCCAGTAGCTGATCTTCTCATGCTGCAAATCAAATTTGCGTTGTAAAGAAAGAATACAGCTGTGTTAAGTTCCTCTTGAGAGAAGTGTGTAGGTGGAGAAAGGAGAACCGAGTTGGACACCCCTGTAGGAACTTCGCCTGCTTTCCGCTTGGCGGATTAAAGCCGTAAACCAAGTCATCCGTATTTTAAGCTGATACATTTTATACGCAAAAGATGCTTACATGTAAACTCGTTACGGTTGAATTAAGCAGTTTTCTCGTAAGAAGCTCTTAGAAGCTCAAAGAACATGATGAAGGAGGGGGCGAAGCGCCTGCTAAGGAGGGAGGAAAGGCGTTGCCGGCGCTGAAATCTCAATTTAATTAATTCTATGAAATAATTTTAAGGAATGAAAAGCGAGGGTTCGCTGCCTTGAGCTCGACTTTATAAGGAGCGCCAATCCGCTTCAACTGTTGCTCCACCTCCCATGACAGTATACAGAGGAGGCTGTGCCACACCAAGATCCGAAATGCCTTCGTGTTTTCATTGCTTTATTGGATTATAGAATTCCTTTCGACGTTCAGCTTACATTCTAAGATAGATGTTCTCGTGCACTGATTTGGCCATCTCTTTAATTTTTTATCTTACTTTCCTCTTTTTTAAAACACTGCTGAGTAAATTTGATGGAGGGCTGTTCTGGCTTCTTATTGCTACTACAGTAGAACTCCAACTGTCCGAATCAATTGGGACCGGATCCCATTCGGATAATGAAAAATTCGGATAGTTGGATTTTTTCCGAAAAATGGTCTATTTTAATTAATTACTGTATGTGTGTTGAAAATGGGAGAAAAGACTATTTTAAAGAAAAAGAGTTTTTGATTAATTAAATGAAAAGGCGACACTTTTACATGATAAGCGCACTTACAAGTGGTGTACATTAGTACAGTATGTATGTACGTACCGTGCTGTAAATAAGTCATTGCTTGCTGAACATCTCGGTCAAAGTAAGCTGTTTGACTATTCATCTGTTTACAGGCAGCAGAGTCGCGCTTTCACTTGACAGTGAGAAGGTGTATTTTTTTTTTTAACCACAAAGGACGGCAAATGTTTGACTAGCTGTTGGACCCGTGTCTGCTTCAACTTCGACATTAAGCTCATCTTCTTCCTCGACGCTTTCTTCTCTCACACTTTCAATAAGTTCATCATCATCTAGAGTTTCATACCCAGGGTCTGACAAATCACATACCACCCACTCTCCTATATCTTCAGCACTATCTTCTGAACATCCAAGAATCTTCAGAACAATGTTTCTAAATTCCTTAAGTAACACGGCATCTCCATCTTCTCCTATCTCTTCCCTTTCCTTTTCTTGAGCTTCCTTTTCCTTATTTCCTTTTCCACGCACGTCTTAATACGACTGCCCTAAGCGATTCGGATAGTCGGAGTTCGGATAATTGGAGTTTACTGTACTATTGTACTGATCCAATTTGGAATCTGCTTCTACTCCGCTCATAAGACTTTTCGATTTCGTAATCATCAAAGTAATCGTATTTGCAAATTCACTGCACTTCAAAGCCCTGTGCACATTAGAATTATTTGTCGTGACTCATTGTCGCAGTTCTGCGTCCCAGGAGAATCTGCGACAATGATTCGCGTCAAAGGCTCCAACCTCAACTGCGTCTGGAATATTGAATGTTGAGTCTCGAGTGTCGCTGAGCAGAGTATTTGGCTTCGGATTCGAAATGGGATTCTTGGACACACTGTCGCGCAACACGCAATTAGTGGACATGTTCCTAACTTATGCGTCCGGTTCAGTTCCTTCAAAACTTTCAAACTATGCTCATGGAAAGTGGCCTGATTTGTCCATAATTACTTTATGTGCTAATTTGCTCTCTTCTTTAATTTGATTTATTAAAACTTCATGCGTAATTTGTGTAGCACGGATTTTATTCTTCAACTAATAGAAAATTTGCCGGCCGATTGTTGTTTAGGGGCGTTTCACCACTTAGGTATAAAAAAACAGAATATTCAAGTTGATTTTATTAATGAGATAGCTGAAAGAATTAAAGTTTCAGTAGCCGAAATAGAAAAAAAAAAGAAAATGATCCATTGAAGGAACACTTTCGAAGGGAAGATAAAAAATCTGGATTTATAGAAGAAAAGTGTAACTTCTCCGAAATAATTCTCTTGGTACAAGAATGAATATTTGCAGCTCGGTTGCTCGTAACTCAATTAAGAAAATAGTTTAAATATTTTTTGGTGATTTAATTGCAAATTCATTGTAACCTTGTGCCAGGACTTAAAAATAAGTAACAGTGGCCCATCGTGCGCGGCGAGTGAGCGGTAAGACTCACGCCTGGCATTGTAGGGGGGGGGGGGAGGGCGCAAGTACGAATACCCGTCCGCCCATAAAGTTTTCGGGTTTCCTTGTTGTCCCGAAACCACTGCCGGGATAGTTCCTTCAAAAGGCCACGGCCAAAATCCTTCCCGTTTCTTGCTCCCAGTCCTTTCGCTACTCTAATGATCTCGACGTCGACGAGGTGCAAAGCCATGAGAGAGAGAGAAAAATAAATTAAAACAGAAATCACAAACGCTTTAAAATAAAAACAAAATTACGTATATTAAGCACCTCACACACCTTCAATTCAGCAGCTACAACAGTAATACCTTCTTCCTCTACAAAACGCCTCAAACTCGCTAAATTCTAGCTCAGCAACTACAATCTGACAGTAATTGCGCTTTGGAACGTACGGTTACTTCGCTGAGTTCTGTTAGTTAGGATCCTGAAATAGAATCTAATCATCCCATGCAATAGTTTTTTTAAAAGTTCTCGTCCAATAAAAGACTAGGGGTGTAAGACTGGAGATTTTCTCGGAGGTGAACATGAATAAAATCTTCTCGGGTAACTAGTCGAGTTAGTTCATCGATAAAATACGATGTTTCAGGGGTCATAACTCTGTCACCATTGTCAAGTGACAGCTGCCGGTGGGTTAAAGAGCCGCTTATATATCGCGCGTTATAAACGTCGTGTTTCATGGATGGACTAACTCATCTAGTTATCCGAGATTTTATTCAAGGCTTGGGATATTACCTTTTTTTTTTTTAGTTTGTATTTTATTTGAGCAATAAAACTTTTGCTTTCTAACACAAAAATATGATTGTCTCTCACAGTATACAAAATGTGATATCACCTGATTAAAAATTTTTTAGGTAGCATTAGACTTTTGTAGGAATCTCCACTTGCAAGCAATCGGAGTGTGGCAGCCAGGTTGACATCGGGAGAAATAGTTTGTCTGCAGATAGTCCATCGTTTGGAAATCCGGTGCCCAGCCATTCCCAAATGACATTCAAAATCATTGGAGTCAACCCCCACATAATTCTTAAATTGATCCATTCTTCAGGTTTGGAGGTATCCGGAAGGTTATAGGCATGTGTATTTCGCTCCCTGAGGAGTTTTTAAAAAGTATTAAACCTTTGGTGGGAAACCAGTAATTAGTTGACCTTTGATTCTGATATCATGACAGATCTTCATAGTACTGTGCTTGGGGTTGAACAGACCTCTCACAGCTGTCCTAGCCTAACCAGAATATATTAATGGAAATATAGATCTGTGATACTTTCATTGCCACCAAATTCAATATGCTTGATTACGGTTTAAGTCAATCGAGAAAATATTGAAAAGTGCAACAGTAAATTTGTAATATATTTACTTATAGTATGATATAGCACTTAACAGTATAAACAAATTATTATACATATATATGTTAATAACTCCTTCACTTCGTGTATTATTATGTCGAACTCAACTTTTTAAAAATTTTCCTCAATTTATATTCCTTTTTTTGGGGGCTGGGGGGGGTAACTTCCCCTCGTCCGATTTGTTTTCTACTTCTGACCTTTTTACTCTATTTTCCCATATTATACAACACATTTACAGCTCTCCCATCATGTCGATACTTTCATCTTGTCTCTTCCTTTTCATTCCTTTATAGGTCGTAAGAACAGTTATAATATATTTTATTCGGATTTATTTGTACTGCATGATTTACTTCCTTGCATCAAGGTTGAGGATACACTGTATTACAAACCATGAGTCTAATGTCCTTCCTTTATCTGTATCTGAGATATCCAAAAATCTAACAACGTCTATCTAAAATGCAAATAAAATATCGTGCAGGCATCTAGAAGAATCATAAATAATAAAGGAAAAAAAAGATGTATAAGTCCGGAGATAATTTGTGATTACATTCTGTAGGCATTCTACAACTGAGGGAACTAAATTATGTTGGTCTACAAGCCATCCTTCGAACTCCAGTTAATGCTAAATGTTAATGTGAGCTCACGAGTTTTGATAGTAATCAGCGTTAATGCAATCTGATAGACATTCTAATATAAAACTGTCACATTTAATCAAAATTAATGCTGCCAATAATTTACGAAGGGCATAGAAAATAATATTACGTTTCTGAAAACTTGTGTTTTTGATTTGAATCCGAGATTTTGACAATAATTATGTGAATATGACATTTAGTTCGTCACCACTTTAAACAGGATTTATTATTCAAGGTTGCAGCAGAGAAACTGTATTATTTCTTTTTAATTTAATTCGTTTAATTGCAATGAAGAACTCGCCCTAGAAGCAATTTAACTACGCACACCCCTTTATTGAACCCACCTATTTTTGCCTTCTACGAATATTAATTTTAAATTCTTTCAGCGTTTTTGGTAAATTATTCATCACTTATGTTGGTAATTTATTCTATTCGCTGACCCCTTACCTACGAAAGAAAATAGATAGCTAGACATCCTTTCTAGATAACTCGGCAGCTGTGCACGGTCTTGTACCATTTTGATCCTATTAGATAATGTTATGTCATCTGCAAACAACCTAACTTCTGACGGTAAATCATAAACACAATCATTTATTAGAATCGCGAATAGCAGACACTACTCTGTAACACTCCCACTTTCACTTCTTTTGATACTGTGTTTCCTACCCCAACTTTTTGCATTATCAGAGTTCTTTTACCCAAAATATTACTTTTTCATCCGATCTGGTAGTTTCTATCTTATTTACCATCATTTTATGGCTCACTCTGTCAAAAGTCTTTAATAGATCTAGTGTTACATCATCAATTTGATCTCCCGTGTCAATTTCATTCAAAATATCTTGCATGTAGCCCACTAACTGAGATTCGCATGAAGGTCCTTGCCTAAAGCCATATTGTCTTCTTGAAAATCACTTCCCTTCCATTCCTCACTGACATTTTTGTTGTAGTTGCATATCAATCTCTCCAGTAATTTACCTTCCACTGATGTCAAACTGATTGGTCTGCAGCTATCGATCCCCTAGTTGTCACCCCTACTTGGACCTCCTATTGACCGCACTTTTCCAGTCCTCTGTTAAGCAGCAGGTATCCAGGCTCAATTTAATAACGTTTGAAGATACGGTGTGGCACTCCCATTTTCACTCTCACTTCTTTTGATGCTGCATTTCCTAACCTAACTTTTTGCTTTCTACATTTAAGGAAATCTTCTACCTAGCCAATCACTTTTCAATGGACTACAATGGTTTTTACCACCATTTTTTTCCATCGGAAGTTCTACATGATGGGACCCCGGTAGTAAACTGTTTTTGTTAAGTGTATCTCGAGTTGGAGACAGAGTAGGGTGCGGCCAGACTTTGTGTCTCCTCTTATGAGACTGGGCGCAGATTCCTGGAAGCCGTTCCACTCCAGATTCCTTATTGACAAGCCTGTCCGGAGGCAGCCTTTGTGGTCAGCCGGGGTGCGGGCGGCAAGCGGCTGTCGCGCCCGAGGCATAATCAGAGTAATGTGGGCTGCGGTAATGGCTCGGAAGCGTGTTGGGCCGCCGGAAGCCGATTAGGACGGCCGCTGACAGGTGAACAGTGCGCGGGCCACTTGCTGCCCGCCTGCCCGCGCGCATCACCGTCACCGCGGCAGCTGCAGCGCGCCACAGCTGCACCCGCGTCGCCGACATCCTACACGCACGCTGGCTACATGTGCTCACGTCCAGTCGTCCTAACAAGGAACCAACCATAAGTTACGACGCACATTAAGAGTGGAGGAAGGCAGTCCACAAAGTGTCACATCACGTGACAAGGTTATGAGGGATGAGTCTTTTTTATGGCTTTATGCCGTCGACGTCGTGATCATTAGAAAGGGAAAGGAGGGGGGGCAAGGAACCATCCCGGCATTCGCCTGGATTGAATTCGTGAAACCGTGAAAAATCAAAATGTGGATGGCCGAACGGAGATTCAAACCCGAGTCCTCCCGAAAGCGAAGCTCTCCACGCTCGGTGGGGAGGAAGCATAGGCTTAGTGACGTCACATAATTAAAAAAAAAGCTAGCGCAAAAAAAAGGTTGCTCCTTTACTTTTTTTGGTGAGAACGTGTTCAGAAGATAATATTTGAGCTGTTCTAAAAATAGTAGCATTTGAAAGGTTATATTTCTAGACATTATTTGTCTCGCTACGATGTAAATAACTTGATATAATTAAGTAAAAGTACATAAATGGCGTTAAACTGCGTGGGTATAGTGTCTTACAATATTTGAAAAAGTTTTAAGCTATTTTTTTCCGTTCCAGCTAAAATGGAATATGTAAATACCAGCTACGTATTACACCGGAATCTTGTGTGAATCGGGAAAGGCAGGGGGTTATAGGGAGGGGGAGGATTCGCCAACATTAGAATCGGATTTGTTATATCTGGAACATTTATATTAAGGGTGCAATGAATGGTTTCCTGTCTCTCTGTCAAACATCTAACGTGTTCTGTGTGATAAGTTTTTTTTTTTCTTATATTTCTGTAATGTGTAGTTTCTGAAGCGGAGATTGGAGATCGTACCGGCATTTCCCCAGGTGATTGCGGGAGGTCGCCTGAAAACCGCCTTCAGGTATTTTAAAATCATCCCGTTCCTCCTCTCCAATCCAGTGTGGCGCCGCTTTAGGGGGCATCCATAAATTACGTGAGGTGTTTTTCTGGATTTACGGACCCCCCTCCCCCTTTCTGGCGAGACTTCGTGAGATGTGGTCCGACCACCCCCCTCTGGTGAGATCTGGTCCGTGAGACCTCTCCCCCCAACCCCCCTACAAATCGCCCTCGCAACTTTTTGAGACATTTTTTTTGGGTCTCACCCTTCGAAATCCGGTAACACCCTCCACTTTTCGACGAATTATCCCCCTAAAATCGACTTTCGCGTGAAATTTTGAAAACCTCACATGAGATTTCCGTTGCCCCACCCCCCACCCCCTATTTTACCTCACATAATTTATGGACGTTCCCTTAACGCACGCAACTACACTGTCTAGTTACAAAGATGTAATATTTGAAGTGTTGTATTGATGAAGTTCTAAACTTAGAATTGCAAAATGAGTGATGTCACAGCAAGTAGGGAGGGGAGCAATGACACATGAAGTTTATTTATGAATGGCCTCTAACTTCCACTAAACTTTCATTGAAGCAGTCCGTCAGGTCAATGGGTAAGGTGTCTGACTGTGGATAGAAAGGTCCCCGGTTCAAATCAAAATCATGACTGAGGTTTTCACAGGTATGGAACCTATACTTCACCTCTGGTAAAGTTACCGAGGCTCTAATGTAGCGCTAAACTATAGGTCCCCGGAACCTCTTAGGATTAAGAGGTGGGGTTATGCGTCTACGGCATAGGCGGGTTTACAGAAGATCATGAACACCACCCATTCATTTTTTTGGTCAGGTTTTCACACCTCGTCGAATTGCTGTCTTTAGAATAGGAGCTGTAACAGGATTTAGAGTAAGGATCGAGAAGAAATTCGGCCATCCCCTTTTGAAGCATCCAATCTGACATTCACCTTAAATGATTTCGGTAAACTGATGAAAACCAAAATCTAGATTGCTGAGCGGAGGATCGAATCTGCCTCCTGCCGAATCTCGGATCGAGCGTTAACTGCTCGGAGTCTTTTAATAACTTGAGGCCAGTGCGATGTTATAATGCTGTCTTAAATGTAATCTACCTTTCATTTTAAAACTTTTATTAACTGCGGTATGTGTTATGTATCTACGCCCAATTCCCTACCAAATTACCCCTTTTTCCGAAACAAAATCTGGTGTGGGAGCGGATAACGCTCGGTTCTGGCATTCTGGGTGAAGCAGGCTCATAACCCCGTCCGGCGATCCAGATTTTGTCTTTCCATAGTTTCCTAAAATCTTTCCAGTTCTTAGATGGACCCTTCAGAAAGCAACCGCCAAATGCCTTCCCATTTCTTGCCTCCAGTCGTTTTCCAGCTCTAAAGATCTAGATGTCGAAAGGCATATAGCCCTAAGCGATAAAAAAGCTTTATCGAAATTTTACTTCAATTCTTTAACTGTTTCTTTTACTGTACGGTACGTCTATCGTTAACTTGTCCCAGTCTCTCACAGTGTCTACCTGCAGATGAAAGCATTCCCTTGAGTCTGTCATATCTACTCTAGCTTCACAACAAAAGTATAGTAATGCACAACCAGTATGTATCCGCATTCTTCCTTCCAATGACACCCCGTTTAACGTTTTTTTTTTTTTTTTAAATAAAAAAGTACACTGCCTGACAAAAAAAGTGAATCCAGTAGTGGAAGAAGATACGAAATGAATCTTCACGGGTTGAGAGTTTATGTGATGTTATTTCTGTGATTACATAATCGAGTCAAATTTACAAAGAACTTGGTAACATGAGCCTATTTATCAGTAAGACATTGCACTTCCTGTGGCCTGGATGCATGCACTGATTCGCTTGGGAAGGGTCACCCGAGGCAGTTCATAATCGATGAACACAATGAACGCCGTCGCATTGTGTTGAGCGATGGATCGGGGTTATGTACTGCATCGTATGACCATCGTCCGGGAGTGGAAAGACACGGCGGTATTGCTCCGGCCGTCATAGTGAAGGAGCCATCACCGCTGGCAGTGATATATTTAGTCTTCTGCCCATTAGGGTTCCGTACCCGAAGGAAAACGTATCTTTATTGTCTGTCCACTGGTGACTTGTCAACAGAGTAAGATGTATTCTTCCATTTTTCACGCTATGTGCTTTGTTGACCCAAATCCGAATATTGTATTTAAAACTTGGTAAAATAAACAAAACGGTTTGGCGAACTCAGATAACTGTCGCGAACGATAACAAACTCTTCATATGCGAGTGCTAACCACCCTACCCCACTTCCCCTTTGTCGCCCCCCGCGCCTCCACCGTGGAAAGAATATATTGTTACCCGATTAGTGACAGCGACTAACTTGCACTGCATATGATTCCTTGATCAGAAGACAGGTATAGTATAAATGGAAATAAAATAAAATCACTGACATTGTTTTATGACGGACCTGGGCAACCGTTTTTTACTTGTAAAGGGGTCGCGTATTCAAAAAGGTTGAAAAACACTGGCGTAGAGAATGACTTTTTTCTGAGCTTCGCGGTTTTATTTATGACGCAGCTAGCACAAACTTCGCATTAACTTAAGCCTACAATAATTTCATGCAACTCATTGCGTCCATTTGTCTTTTCATTCACAGCGACAGATACGAGTATGTTCATTTTTAATGATATCATCAATTCTGTCCATCTTAAGTTCAGTAGAGGCAATCGTAGAGCCAACGTTACGAGGTTGATCTTGGATGTTTGTGTTTCTATTTTTGAAATGTTTTACTTATCTGAACTCTCAAGTATCCATCAGCACCCTGAAGAATGAGGTGAATTTCAGCATGACGACTTCCTCTTCTATCAGGAATACAACAACAGCGGGTTGACGAAACGAAACATCACTGTTGGCTATTTCGAATGTGTGTACTGCCTGCTTTTAATGATAGAAATCTCCGGTACCAGCTTAGATCTGCTAGATCCCATAAGGTCGAACAAAGGAACCATTCTCGTGTAGTGAAAGAGGTTGCTGATTTCTCAGTAAGTTATTCCTCTGGGAGGAGTGTATACACTGAGATAGGCCCTTAACTTTTCTGTTGTTGAACTTTGGTTTGGAAAAACTGGTCACTCAATAATTAGGAATGACTCTCAATATCATAGAAGATTTTTCTGGTGGACGCGATCAGTACAAAGAAAACTATGAAGAAATTTAACATTCATCTCTTAATAAGGAAGTTTATTCTACATAGTTATTAATATTTATTTTCTACCTCTGACCAATGTTTACACACCACTTGGTTGGCAACATATTTTGTTTCAGTGCTCGTTACATTTAGTATCGCTGTAAAAGTTACTAGTTTACAATGGCAGTAACATCGTAATGCATTTATTTGTTCTTTTTAATTTCAGTAACTAATGGGCTACGGATAAACCCTAATTTTTTGTGGTTTATTATGTATCACCTAACTCTTCATGCATTATTCAACTTTAGGAAAATTTAGATAGTTTTAATTCCTACGTTCCTCCAGGCTTGAACGTTGATAAGAAATTAATATTAAAGCTATTATTTCTATTTTTTTCTGTTTAATAATACGGCTTCCTCTATGCTGTTAATTATTTCATAGTTTTTTGTTGAAACAATAGGTCGCGATCTTTTCTAAAGCAGTCGCTTGTCCAACAATTTAACCTAATGTTTCTTTATTATATTCCATAATGTAATTTTTAAAGCCGAATTAGAAGTTACATATATCACAGTATTCTCTTTATTTCAACAACGTTAGTGAATTAAGAATGCAACATTTACAGGTTTTCTCGCTGTGCCAAGGACAATTACTAATGTAAGGAAAAAAAAATCGTGGCGTGGACAGATTTTTTTGGATACTACCATCGCTACAGATGCTGTCTTATTCACTCCACTGACTATATTCATCGTAAACCTTTCAGTGTAATTTCTCTTTTGTGATAGCTTTGGAGTACTGGTTGCTCTTTTTCACTGTTGCTCTGAAAGCCACTGTAGGGGAGTATTGATTGATGTCTTATGACACATGACTTCAAAGCGGTATCGATCAAGAAGCTGCCGAGGTGTATCAACCCGTACGCCGAGTTCAACAGGAGATTATCAGCGCTTCCGTTTATTCCTCAACTTGAAGGTTGGTTTCTTCTTTTTTCATAACTCTCCTGGGTCGATAATGATTCACAGATAACCTTTTATTAGTGAATTTAATGCGTTGTTTCTTATTACTGTATGTCAAGCGCAGCATTTTGTGAGTCTCCTATATAAAGATAATATAGATAATGTCGAAGCCACCTTCCAGTCCCTTCAGCCCAATCTTATCCAAACGTGTCACACGTTTAAGTATCAGTTTGTATAAAAATTAATAACATGGCAATGTAATTGAAATTTGCATCTCTTTATTTTTCTGCCGATCTCGTTTCACGCCACTTTTAGAACATCTTGAACATGCTAATAATATCTAACCTCTTGGAAATATTTTTTTCTTTTTTTAAGGAAATCGCTTTTTGATCGGCTATTCCTTCCATGTTAAGTTGGCAAACCCTTAGTGAAGGTCCAAGGGTTCTTGCCTTTTGGTTATGATAAGAACCGTTAGGTGACATGAGGATAACTGTGCTTTGGTTGCCAGGAGATCCTGTAGGAAAAGATTCAAAACGTTCCAGCCCTGATTACACGCTAAAGTAAACTATAACTCTAATACTTCCACTGTAATTTGTATAGTTTCCGTATTTAAATGTAAACTGACAAAATATATAAATGACGCGTTTGGAGAAAAAAAAAAAAAAAAAAAAAATTGAATTGCTTTGGTGTATGTATTAATATTTATACAAATTGTTTAACTCACATATCAGGAAATGGCCCATAATATTCAGTTTTTAGTTTAAGTCATCATTCGCAGAACGATTTCCCACTTAAATCTAAGCATTCCGTGGTTCAGATTTCGGGTAAAATTGTACTAACCGTACGGTCTACAGGTTAAACTAAGATTTTGGCGGACAAATCGACTAAGACAGCTTAGTCTGCCGACTAAAACAGCTTAGTTACGGCCTGAACACATTTTATTAATGTTTGGTCCAACTTTTTTACGAATGTAATGTAACTAATCTTATGACTTCGCCAACCCCTTTGTTACGTCAGCTTACGCTATCTGAACCTCCTTCCTTCCCCTCTTCGGCAGACATAATTTATGTACGGCACCTAAGGAAAACTTAAATTACTACTTTTTTATTTACTTAATCCGGCGCAATAGGAGTCACAAATCCATCATTCAAAAATTGGTATTTAACTCCTGCCTGTAGGTAATATAAGGTCTCAGTTTATACTACACAATACTTGTTTATGATACGAATCGTCAAATGAAAAGGTTGTTTACGCATTCGGCAGGACGCCGGTTCGAATCTCCGTCAGGGCATCCAGATTAGGGTTTTCCATGGTTTCCAGAAATAACTCCACGCGAATGCCAGGATGCTTCCTTCAAAAGGCCATGGCCGAATTACTTCCCGTTCCTTATTCACAGTCCCATGCCACCTCTAATGACCCCGACGTCGACGAGGCGTAAAGCCATAAGCAATTAAATTTAATGAAATTGACTATTTTTCAATACGTACTCAGGAATTAAAATATTTAATAGCCACATCGCAACATTCATCATTCAGTTATGTCATAAAAATTTCACAGTCAAGCATTTACAATTTAGGTTAGCAAGGAGAATAAATAGAATAATATGAAAAAAGGTCCAGGAGAAATAAGTCTGTATTTCACGGTGAAAAAATTGGTGAAATATTACCAGAAAATCTATTGTTTTAAAATCTGTACATTAACGACATACTTTTTGCTGTTAAACATAGTCTTATATCTGCATTCTAAAATATTACGGAAGTTTTATTAAATTTTAGCGAACAAAGATGTATTTTTTTTTAATAGCTTTTCACTTTGTTCTTTATTTCGAGTTTTATTTTCAAAATAACGTAACATGGGAAAACAGAGGTAGGGTGTGAATTTGTTAAACATTTTACAGTTTTGAAACTAACTAGTTCAGAAGATAAAAATGTTGATAGTCAGGGAGTATAGAAAGGCAATGATTTTTCACTGCTGATTATACTCTCTGCATCAAAAAGTTTGTTAAAAATTGCTTTGTTTATTCTCGAGGAAACTAAACGAAGGTCAGGAAGTGATAAATAGCAAGAAACTGTAACTTTCTTTCAGGCGCATGCGTGAATTTATCCCATCTCCCAAAATATGCCAGTAAATGACAAACGTTCAGTAACAGCATATCGGATTTTAGTTTTGCAAGGAAAGACTTCAAATTTTGAAATATAAAACCATGATACTGTGAGAGAAATCAGTTAAAGAGGAATGTGAAAAATTAAACATATAAATACTGAAAATTTCAAGAAATGTTGGCTTTGAGAAAGGCAGGCACATGGAAATTTCATTCCATAGAGGAAATATTTTCATTTATAAATATAAATCACAAAAATAATCAAATTATAGCAGCAAAATAAAAATATGAACATTTAGAAATCGAATATGCAAGAATGCATTATTTCAAAGAATAGTGGTAGCAATACTTGTGTGATTAGAGACAGAAAAAAATGATTGGAAGCAGAGTAGATTCGGCATATTGGAGGAATGAAAAGAAGACTCAATAATGTCACGGTTACTGGCGGGAAACTTCAGTAGAAGACTTGACTGACTGAAGGAATACATAGAGAAATTTAATGTTGGGTCCAAGTTGATTGTAGTGTACTGTAAGGAGAGATGAAGATTTAAACATTGACGACGCTCCAAAGACATTTTCGCTTCATGGGGATACTTGGGAGAACAACCGGATACCACATGTTACTGCGTCGAGATCGAATTATGGTACATTTGTTGTCATGCCCACAACTCGAAATAATTGTATCTCAGTCAGATCTGCAATCAGCCAGTCACAAAACATCGCATTGGCAGTAAAACTACCTTGCACCTTGTAGATGATGCACGAAAAGATGAAAAAGACCTGTCTGCCGATTGAGAACTATTTTAGACACGTGACCATACCAAAAATATGGTCAACGGGTTACACCTACAATATATATGGTAAGGAAAAATAAAAAAACCTAAACTTCGGGCTGTGCCGTTTCAAGAAAATAGAAAGACGAGACTGAGCTCGCGCAAGCGCCTACGTCAACACAACCTCATATAGGATTAAATTGACCGTTGGAGGTAATAGTGGGGAACAACGAGAATTTTATCTGAAATATTAATTGTGAGAAAGAAATTTATCAAAATAAAAAATGGAAAAGAGGAGAAATTATTTTTAAAAAAAAGATAATGGCAAATAATAACAGTGATAAAAATTAAATAATTTTTTAAATAAGGTATATGTGTAGAGTAATTATAGCTTACTGGCAAGTGATGGATGTAACACGATGAGAAAGGGAGGGTATGTGTCTTCTGCAGGATGTACTGGTAGGTCAGGCCAGTTGTTTATCTCGACTTTGGTGAGTGCTGGGTATAATTTATTTTTCCTTTCCATATAAATATCACCTCGCGGCATTCCTTCCTATTGAGGTGTACTCCATTTTATTATATTAATTTTTGCATAAATTATCAACGAAAATATTATTAATGATTGAAATTGCTGATGTGAGGAATCGGGATGTTGTTTTGCACATTAGCAATACCGTTGTATCCATGTTTGACATTAATATAATTTATTACAAAATTATTCTTCATCAAATTTTATCAACAATAGTATGACACAACTAAACAAACATCTTGAATTCCAACAGTGGGTTCATTTTACATCAGTTCTCGGGGATTTCTATTTGTCCATTGATTAAGCTCAGGAGGGCAAAGAGATTTTTTCTAGGGCGACACTGAGTTGATCTGTACGATATTGATTTGCGGTGTTCACTATTTCAGCGGGCTTGCCATTTGGCAGAAGGGGCCGGGTCTGCTGCACGAAGCCGTCCGAAGTGATGGTTCTATTTTCTGCTGGCCGTCGGAGACCCACGTCCACTCGGATAACGACATGGAACACAAGAGCAAGCAGAGACCACACCGGCGTTAGTCACCGTTCATCTCTGCCTGCTGGCTGACCACGCACTCACCACACAGCTCGCAATCCACTGTACCATCCCCACTGCGTTACCCTAGCAGCACGCTTTGTTCCTTCACTTTGGGCTACCCGCCCAAGGTCACATTACGGAACACAGCCCGGCGGTTACCGTTACCTTTGGTCGCATTCTGTCCATCCTTGCGAACTACGCAAATATATTTGAATGTAGTGTGGTAATACACTGCAATAAATATATTGTATATATTGAAATGTAAGTCACATCACCGCTGCAAATTGGGAATGATGATGTGTCATTGAACGAATCCAGAACCAAACAAAACCAGTGCAAAACATAGTTTTCACATTTCTTGCTAATATACGTTTTTGCGTATAATGCCTGTTGGTGCAGGTAAAAGCAGTCCCCTTTGTTAAAGAAAACAAAAATTGAACACGTGTTTGTTGACTATGATGAGAAGAGCGCACTCAGGTGGAGTCTGGGTTGGGAAGCGCGGCAGTTTTCGCGATGTCATCCTGGGTGCCGTGTACAGCGTAACAAGCGAACAAGGTCGATGGCGGGACTACAAGACAGCGGCCAGTTCCCCGCTCGAATGTCAGCGACAAAGGAGCCCCGACACGCTGGCGGTGTCACGCCAGTAATGAGCGAGCGACTGTGCGTCGCTTTGAAGTCTTGGCCGGGCGTGCGCGCCGGCCGCTAATTAGAGGAATCGTGAAAGGGAATATTGTCGGATTCGCTTGCTGGCCCGCGGTTCTCCGCCGACCCACGAAAAAATGAGGGTCCCTACTACGGGGGTGCCCACTCCACCTCAACGAATGTTCACCTCTTCCAAGAGTTAACGAATGTCAATTTTCAGCATTAGTTGATCAAGTTTCTGTTGATAATTGTCATTATTTACTCGGTAGCCAGATACCTATTGCTGCTATCAACGTCAGTTGTGGTGCAAATCCAAACCCCACATCTCGGTTCGTGATAAACAGAATATTTTAAAAATATTGTCTTCGCCGAGTGAGAAGAGTGTTTTCACACGATATTTCGGCGATCGGAAGCTCTGTCGCCATCTTTTGGTGAAGATGGCGGCAGAGTATCCGATCGCCGAAATATTGTGCGAAAACACCGATCTCAGAATTTTTTTTTGCTGTCATCAGTCTCATGGCTGGTATGATGCCATCCTCCAACTCTTCCTATCTTGCGCTAACCTCTTCGTCTCAACATATTTATTACAACATACGTCTTCAGTCATCTGCTTCACATACTCTAACCTTTGTCTGCCTCTACGATTCTTTCATTTGTCAGTTCCCTCCACTAACAAATTAATCAATCACGCATGACTTAAATTGACCTGTCTCTCTTTCTGAAAGATACTTCCGCATCCTTCTCTTCACACCCATCATCTCATTTTTAGCGTCCTTTCTATAGCTCCATTGCGTCAATTTTCTTTGTGTCTCGTATTCCTTAAAGTCAATGCTTCGCTACCATAAAGTGCTATGCTCCACACATAGAATTTTAAAACAAGTTCTTTCCCAGTCCTGGGTCAATTTTTTAAATTAAGAAATTTCTCTTTTTCAAGAAGGCTATTTTTGCTAATACTATTCTGCTTTTAACATCATTCTTGCTTCTGTCATCAGTTGTAATTTTCCACCTAAACTACAGAATTCACTCCCTTCGTCTATTGTATCCGATCCTATTTTTATATTTAATCTACTGTTATTCTATCCTTTCTGCTACATTTCATCACTTTGGTCTTTTGGTCCAGAGCCTTCCTTCAGTGTTTTGTTAGTGTCATTAAATAGTTTCTCAAGATCCTGAGTCTGTTCTGCTACGAGTAACAGGACGATCATCAACAAATCGTAGAATTCTGATTTTATTCTCCTTGAACACCTATGCCATATTTAAATTTCTCATTTACTTCCTTTTTGCTTCCTCTACATACAAGTTGAATATATGTTAATGGGGATAGTCTGCAACACTATCTCACACCCTTTTTAACTGATGCATGTCTCATGATTTTCTACTAAAGACAAAGAATGAGTAGATTGTGCATTTTTATTTTTCGCATAGGCTACACGTTTTACTGTATAGGCTACGTTCGATATGAACACCATTTGCGAAAGCACTTCGTATTCGCTCAATATCTTCTGTTGAAGTTCGAAGACGACCTGTGCTTTTCCCTTTGCATAATCATCTACGAATTTCTTATGCCAATCGTAAATCTGTTTATGACGAGGTGACACTTCATTGAACTTGCGACGGAAAGTATGCTGCGCACCAATAATGGATTCACTTTTTGCGTGCGGTAGCACACTAAACGTCTTCTGTGTCGTCGCCATTTCTGCGTGAAGAGACAACGCTTCCGTTGTCGTCAGCGAATGGCGGGGGGTTACAAACTTCGACCCTTTCTCTACCCACTGATGTGTGGGACGTATTTGTATCTTTCATAGTTTGTGAGAAATAAAAATAAAAATCTGTTCCTTCTTTCTGAATAACCCTGTATAATGTTTTGCTATTTTGCTTTTGTGCTATCTGCGAATTGTATCAGATAAAGCTCTAGAGCTCACGAAAAAGTTAACATAGGCGTCGAACTCACAGTTTAACGTGGATGTTCAGCCCCATTTGTTGGCACTAAGTTATAGGTAACGGTTATCCAAAACAATAACACGTGCTTCACATTTCAAAATAAAAGAATTAACCGGAAAATGACTTGGCTTTATTTTAGAACGCACAGAATTATGCAAAATAGGCTATTCAAAGATTGTCGTCCTGGCTATTCTCTCAAGTACAAGAACACTATCATTTTCTCGAGCATGCGATGCTTGTAGTAAGTATCGGAACAGATCACAAAAACGTCATTGCCTCGATGAGAATATATGTTTACAAAATTACTTTCACTGATATACAAGTCACAATGATTTACATGATCGTCGATTTATAGAACCACGTAAATTTTGAAAACTTGCAACGAAATTTAAGCTTAAATTTTCAGTAATTCGTTAGTAATTAGTTTTCCATTTCCGCTAAAAGTTCTTCATTAATAGCGATCCACACAATGTAATTCTTTTAGCCATTATGTTGAGGCAGGGAAGAGTGGGCGAAAAAAAAAAAGACCAGGTAGTAATATGAACGCGGACAGCGGGCTACAGGTTGTCCAAATATGATCATGCTTGCTTTTAGGCCCCATCGGACCGGCTACGCTAGCGGCAAGAGCTTCAGTGACGTCACTCTGAACGGTTAGCGCGCAATTCGGGAGCTATACAGGGTGAGTTTTTTATCTTGAGACAACTAAATATCTCGAAAACTACAAATCCGATCAAAAAAAGTGGGTAATAAAAATTGTTCGTCTCGACGGGGGACATCCGATGATACCAAATTTGACTCCCCACCCCCACCCCCTAGGGGTGGGGGAAGGGGGAGAAAAAAAACTTAAATAGGAACCCCCATTTTTTATTGCAGATTCTGATTCCCCGGAAAAAACTACCCCTATTTCACCCCCAATTCGAGTCATTTTGGTCGATAGATGGCGCTGCAATCGACAAAAATCAAAATAAGCAAAAATTCATTTAAAAATGAGGATATCTCGTGAAATACACATCAGATCAGCAAAATACAAGTTAATGTGATTGATATTTTTCAAAAACTATTCAATAACACCACCCACCTCCAAACTTGAGGGATGGGAATGGACATTATTTCAAAATATCACCAGATCTCACTTCGCCTGATTTTTTTTTATGGGGATACTTGAAGAATGAAGTTTACAGTGAAGTGCCAACAACGCCTGAAAACATGATTGAACGAATTACCAACGCTTGTCAAAAAATCACGCCGGATATGCTTCTTAGTTGCGTCGAATCATTCCAAGAGCGGGTAAATAAATGCATCGATGTCGGTGGTGATATTTTCGAGCACTTGCTTTAGAATTGTTGTTAGAAACAAACACGTGAGAGGCGAGGGGACTCACCAAAAACAAGCACCCCGATGGTGAGAGGCGAGGGGACTCACCAAAAACAAGCACCCCGATGGTGAGAGGCGAGGGGACTCACCAAAAACAAGCACCCCGATGGTGAGAGGCGAGGGGACTCACCAAAAACAAGCACCCCGATGGTGAGAGGCGAGGGGACTCACCAAAAACAAGCACCCCGATGGTGAGAGGCGAGGGGACTCACCAAAAACAAGCACCCCGATGGTGAGAGGCGAGGGGACTCACCTAAATCTAGCACCCCAAAGGGAACAGAAAATTACTACGTCCACGTCGTTGTTCCTGGGTAACGCAAAAAGTAATGTTTGACTTTCGCTATCTGCTAAAGAATTTGCATCAGTGCATTTTGAAATAATGTCCATTCCCATCCCTCAAGTTTGGAGGTGGGTGGTGTTATTGAATAGTTTTTGAAAAATATCAATCACATTAACTTGTATTTTGCTGATCTGATGTGTATTTCACGAGATATCCTCATTTTTAAATGAATTTTTGCTTATTTTGATTTTTGTCGATTGCAGCGCCATCTATCGACCAAAATGACTCGAATTGGGGGTGAAATAGGGGTAGTTTTTTCCGGGGAATCAGAATCTGCAATAAAAAATGGGGGTTCCTATTTAAGTTTTTTTTCTCCCCCTTCCCCCACCCCTAGGGGGTGGGGGTGGGGAGTCAAATTTGGTATCATCGGATGTCCCCCGTCGAGACGAACAATTTTTATTACCCACTTTTTTTGATCGGATTTGTAGTTTTCGAGATATTTAGTTGTCTCAAGATAAAAAACTCACCCTGTATATAGGGGGCAGCGATTCCAGCCATGACGGTCCTCCGAAGAAGCCACAATATGATGGCTGAAACGTTAGGTTTCGATAAATTGACGCGATTCCACCCGAAGAACCAAGATAATATCAAATATCTAAAACCTCTTTGCTGGTTCAGGATGTTCTCCACTGGATTGAATAATTCATAAAAGGTTGGAAGCAAGGATTCCTGGTGGGGAATGCAATATCAAGGATGGCAGAAGTAGAAACAGGTGCAACGTAGCATAATGTATCTAAACCATTGCTGTATACTACTTTAACGAAGTATTGTACTGTTGGTTTACCTTCAGAAATAAACTATTTGCAAACGACATAATCTTGTATAGTAGGATTACAATGAGAGCAATTGAGTGCAGCTGGATAGTGGAGGAATGATATGTGATTGGGTAGGCCAGCATAAAATGAAGATTCTTGGCAAAAAGAGTAACCTTATTGGGCACGCAGATAAAAAAGAAATAAATGCGTATGGCATTATCGGTTGGGAGACCTCGCAGTGAAGTTCGGCTACCGGGGGACAGAATTTCTATTCACTCGCATGTGCCTTTGTACTGGCTACGGTGATTCTGATTGCCGAAATATCGTGTGGTAAATAACACTTTCTTAACTTGGCTAGTTACCCAAGAGCATTTCATATATTCTCAACACTGAGAGAAACTTATTTCTTATGAATTGGATTATTATTTCAGTTACCTACACTACGTCGAAGAAGGAACGTCGTACACGTTTGTTCGCGTAGAATTAGAGAATGAATACAATTATTAATTTGTACGTTACAAAGTAATAATGAGTGAGTAACCAAAGAAAATACAGAAACTGTATTATCTCTCTAGAGACGAATGGTTGTTGAATGAGGGGTTTAAAACTTGTCTACGTAAGGAAAACAAGTGCACCGCATATTGTAAAATATGTAAGATTATTTTCGCTGTGAAATTTGATCGCATAAAGGCAGTGAAATGTTGTTTCATCCGCAGACGTATATGTTATTGTCAAAACAATTACCTGCAAAAATAAAAAATAAAACAATTGCCCTATAAATTTTACTTTTTATGACGTACACCCTCCCCCCTCCCCTTCTCCTCGCCGCGGGCAAATGTCCGATTGTCCGGTCGTGGAAATCTGGAAAGCCTCGCATTTGGGAGGACGTCGGTTTGAATCGCCGTCCGGGCATCCAGATTTGGGTTTTCCATGGTTTCCCCAAATCACTCCAGGCGAATACCTGGATGCTTCCTTCAAAATACCATGGCCGAATTCTTTCCAGTTCCTTGTCCCCAGTCCCATCCCACCTCTAATAAGTAAAAAAAAAAAAAAAAAAAAAAACATTGGAAAGTTGGCAAACCTAGTAGCAACAGTCCAATTTGTTAATTCAGCATTAGCTGTTACTCGTAACCTTATACACTATGTTGTTTTTTTAGAATTATTATTTAACAAAGGGTTATATATGGATGTTACTGGCACGGAAAATTTGATCTCCTTATTTACAATCATCTCAAGTCAGGAATGTCGCAAATACAATGAGGACTATCAGAAATGTGTTAAGCGCCTGATGATGATAAAATACCAGTTTTAATTCCGTATAATTTCGATTTCCAATAATACAATGGTGTTGCTACCTATCCTAGCAAATATTTACACTGCAAGAAACAACTTACCGTTAGATACCAATTTTTCGACAATTTTATTTTAATGTTTTTGCTTGTCGAAGTCATGTCAGTCTATAACCCAAGCAAAATCTGAACTAAAATTGTGATCGCGTTGAACGAACCAGAGGACGGAAAGACAGGTTTTTCTTCATTTTTCAGCTTCCTGATTCCCTGAGAAAATAATATGCACCTTATTTTAGTCCTGGGAAATAAAATGTTTGGAACCCCACGAAAATCTTTTTTTAAGTGAATCTCGCTGAACGAAACAGAATTTGCTTCTCGCAGTCGAGCTGTATACAGGCAACTAAATAAAGAAGTGTAAATCGGGTAGTAATGATTATTAAGACAATGGTTGCTATTCCCAACAGGAGCAGATGATAGAATAGGAATTGTATCTGATTTGTGTTGTTACTTATGTTTGATTGTTAATCGTTCCAAATTTTCTGTTTGTTGACGTTGGAATGTGTTTCCGTTTTATTAGTTATAAAATTGTTAAACATCTTCCGAGAAATGTAGTCTGTCATGTTTGCTTCCTTTTGTAAGCATAAAATTGGATTCTTTCTCCTTCCTTTAGGCTGGTCCCACGCTGGAAGCGACATCTGACGTTTGGTCGTCCGTAGCCGCGCGACCTGCGACTCGATTTTTTTTTTTTTAATTGCTTAACGTCTCCTATAACAACTAGGTCTTTAGAGACGGGAAAGGATGGGGGGCAAGGAATGGGAAGGAATTCGGCCATGGCCTTTTGAAGGAAGCATCCCGGCATTCACCTGGAGTGATTTGGGGAAACCACTGCGACTCGAATCCAGCAGGCTGGGATTTTTCGTCCGTACAACTCACGACTTGGTGCAAATGTATTTTTTTTTTTTTTTTCGTTGCCTCAACGGCTCTTTGTGCAGTCTCATTGCCTTTAGCAACTTAACTGCTTTGTTTCATGTTGGGTTGTTTTGGGGACACGTTTTGTTTACACTTTTGGGGGAAAAATGGCTATGGACGCCGTAACCGTCCTTATATTAAAATTCCCCTACTGGGTTCGTATGGTCAGTTTGGGGTCTTCTCCGTAATCAGCTGTGTTAGAAGCTGGACTATTTTCCCCAACTGATTTGCTCTTCTTGGCTCTTGGTTGAAGCATTGGTGCACATGTTTGTCGTTGGTCGGCGGATGGTTATTGCTGTGGCTTGATGTCCATTTCTGTGGTGCGCCCGGTCCTTCCATTGGTTGGAGGTAGCTGGGTTTTGGTTGGACGTGGCTGGGTTAGTGTGGGCGTTGATGGCTGCTTGAAGCTTTCTTCTCACAAGGCATCCACCGTAACAGAAGGCATGATCAGAACCACAGTTTGCACACGTCGGTGTTGCTTCACGCGGACGTTTGTCGACCAGGTTGTTGTGGCTCCCTCCACAGCGAACGCAGTGCACTTGCTTGCGACAGTCCGATGCTTGATGTCCGAAGCCTTGGCAGCGGAAACATTGTTGTATTGTTGTCATCGGTCTTCCCCTCTGTGGTCGTCTTTTGGAGTTCTGTCCGCTGACGTTGGGTACCGAAAATGTTAAAGGATGTGCACAAAACCAAACGTATAGGCAGTGCATTGACTTTCCTTGAGCGGTACTACAACGATGGTGATGATTTCTTAAGCCAAATTGTTACGGGCGATGAGACATGGGTGGCCTACGTCACACTTGAATCAAAGCAACAGTCCATGGAATGGCGGCATTCAGATTCACCCAAAAAAGTGAAGTTCAAGCAAACGATTTCTGCCCGGAAAATCATGTGCACAGTTTTTTGGGACAGAAAAGGAGTATTGCTTGTAGAATTTCTGCCTCGTAATGAGACAATCAATATAGCAGCTTATTGTGAGACATTGAACAATCTGCGCCGTTCAATCCAGAACAAAAGACGTTGCAAGTTGAGCAAGGGCATTGTTTTGCTGCATGACAATGCCCGTCCACATGTGGCTAATCAGACCAAAGATCTCATCACATCTTTTCGATGGGAAACTCTAGATCATCCTCCGTACAGCCCTGATCTGGCGCCCTGTGACTACCATCTGTTCCTGCACTTGAAGAAACACCTGAAGACGATAACGAAGTCACACAGTTGTGATGCAGTGGTTAACAAGTCAGGCGGCAGACTTCTATGAGGAGGGTTTTGAAAAACTGGTACTACATTATGACAAGTGCCTCAATATTGATGGGAATTATGTAGAAAAGTAGAGTAGGCTTTCATGTAAAAATAAAATTATTGATATATATTTGCACGTCTTTTTTTAATTTCAAAACGGTACTTACTTAAAAAAAACATGCCTCGTATAATACATGATGATAGCTGAAATAGCCGAACGGCTAAAGCAGTGGCGTAGCTAGGTCAACAAGGGTCCCGGTGCGACAAATTTATTTTGGGCCCTCAGATCAGATGAGCGACCTGTTTTTTGCTTTGTGTTACTGGTAGGGGCCCCCTGAGCTGAGGCTGGGGGGACCCTGAGCAGTGGTTAGGACCTCTCTGAGCAGTGGTTGGGGGCCCTCTGAGCACTGAGGGCCATGAAGGCTCCTGTGGGCCCTCTGAACTGCGCTTTGGGGCCCCCTGAGATATGCTTGGGGGCCCCTGAGGATAGGGGCCCCGGTGCACTGCACCGCCTATCCCCATAGTAGCAACGCCCCTGGACTAAAGCAAAAAAAAATAGTGTACGTACCCGTTGATGATATGTATGTGTACGAAATTACGTTGACATCAGACCATGTCTACTGGGTGGTTCAGTTCTTTTTGTCAGACAATGAATAAAGATGCCGTTCCGTTAGCTTGGTATCACTGAAGGATTCAGAGAAAGCAACCTAACACAGACAAGCAGGAATAATTGATAATAATATAACAAATGGACTTCTGTGTTATAACTTGCCGCACAAAGAATTGTTGGAGGCCATGAAGTGTGCTGTGTATCATATAATACCAGGGAAGTATTGACAGTAATCCTATTCCGACGCATTGCGGATACAGTAAATAACGTCATCTCGCAGATACCAAACAAAAATCCAGGCGGAGCGTTTCATTGGCGTAATTAAATAAATTATCCGGTAGGGGAGGGTTCCGCCGCCGTTATCTGCAAAACCATTAAATCTTGATTCATATTATAGGTGGCGACAGGTGATATTTTACAGGCAGCGAGCCCCTGCGGCCAAATGAAGTTACGAGGGAGACTTCGCAAGGGATTCCGCGTCCCCAGCACCGACACTTTTAATTAGTTACTTGTCACTCAGGCAAATACGCCGACCAGTATAATTCTCCGCTCCGACACAAGTATTTTTTTTTTATACAAAAGCGCGGTACCGTATTACATTTCACGTGAGGATGACGCTATCGGATGATTAAATGATCAGTAGGATTTTTTTCATCTCTCATTGTTTATAAAACCCAGGCGATCTGTAATAAAATATCTTATTTCTCGACGTAGGTACTCGCTGCATCAATGTATTATCCACAACAACTGAAACAAATTTATATGCAGATTTCTTTGAGATCACACCGAACTCACGATAAGGAATATATAAATATTTAAAAGCAATCTCGTCATTCTCGGAGATATAGTCCGTGATGACATTACCTATTTAAACAGATTACTTACTTCTTATTACGTCAAGTGTATTAAAAATCCCTAATCGTTTGTTAAAAATTGTATTACTTTGATATCATAATAATAATTTTAAAAAAACTCTTAGAGAGGACTCAAAATGCAATGGCATTATTCTATTGAGATTCCAATTGCTTCTGCAAGATTTTTGAATGTCGGACGATTTACAAACACCAAATCCTTGATTCTCTGAGTGAGTATTTGCATCGACAGAGGTAGAGGTCCTTTTTGATCGAGGAATTTATTGGCGGCCAAATTTTAGTTGGATAAAACATTTGTAACTCTGCGTATGACACAGAGCATCAGTACACAAGCTTTCTATGTATGTTGAAACGATTCCGTGGAAATGTTTCTGTGTTACCCGTTGCATCGTCACTCATGTAAGTCGCGTATTGTAAAAATCACCACAAATATTGAAACACCTTGCATCCTCAGAACAACAGCACCGGAACAAACGGGAACAGTTCCAAGGGGGAAGACAGCTTTCTCGGAAAGTTAGGAAGTGCTGCGATCTGTACGCCGCTAAAATAGTCCACTGTCACATAATTAAAAGAGTTCAGTTACTTTCTGAACAACCCACTTACACTGATCAGCCAAAACATTCTGATCACTTATCTAATAGCCGGTATGTCCACCTTTGGCAGTGGTGACGCGTCTTGGCATGGAAGTAATGAGGCCTTGGTAGGTCGCTGGAGGGAGTTGGCACCACATTTGCTCACAAGTCACCTAATTCCCGTAAATTCCGGGGAGAGGGACGATAACCTCTGACGCCACGTTCAATCACATTCCAGATGTGTTCGATCGGATTCAGATCTGGTGGGTTGGGAGGCCCGTATGTCAATTGCTAGTCGCCACTGTGTTCCTCGAACCACTACATCACACTCCTGGCCTTGTGACATGGCGCATTATCTTGTTGAAATATACTACTGCCGTTGCGAAACATGGTCGTCATGAAGGAGTGTACGTGGTCTACAACCAGTGTACGATACTTATTGCCGTCATGGTGCCTTGCAGTAGCTCCATTGGACCCATGGATGACCATGTGAATGTTCCCCAGAGCATAATTGTGCCTCCGCCAGCTTGTCTCCTTCCCGCAGTACAGGTGACAAAAAGCTGTTCCGCTGGGAAACGACGGATTCGCACCCTCCCACTGGCATGATGAAGAAGGTATCGGAATTCATCAGACCATCCAACGCTCTGCCACTGCGCTAACGTCCAGTGACGATGGTCACGTGCCCATTTCATTCGTAGTAGCCAATGTCGTGGTGTTAACATTGGCACATGCGTGGGTCGTCGGCTGCGGAGGTCCATCGTTAGGAGTGTTCGGTGCACTGTGTGCTCAGACACACTTGTACTCTGCCCAGCATTAAAGTCTGATGTTAGTTCCTCCACAGTTTGACGCCTGTCATGTTTTACCAGTCCGCCCAGCCTACGACGCCCGACATCTGTAATGAGGGGTGACCCCCAACCCTTCGACGTTTGGGCTTAGTTTCGCCACTTGTTGAAGACACTCACCACAGCACTCCTCGATCACCCGACAAGTCGTGCAGTTTCCGAAATGCTCTTGCCTTGCCTCCGGGCCCTTCGATCAAACTCAGATAAATCGCGCGTCTTCTTCATCTAAACACGGATTGCACGCTCACTGATATTACATGCACCGTGCGTGTGTCTGACTAGCAGTCATTCCTCGTCAGGTGATGCTGCTATCATCCGGACGGGTTTATATCGATAGTAGGTGGGTAGTCATAACGTTCTGGCTGATCAGTGCATAAAGAAATATCATTGAATATAGATCGCGTACTGCATCATTGGTCCAATGAAGGTAGGCCTACTCACTTCCGGAAACTTAAAAAGAACCATGCAGAACGGCAAGTAAGAGAGAAGAGTAATTCACAGTAGGTTGCCTCTGTAGAATCCCATAGCAACATCCGTTCAAAACATAACAAATCTTAATATCAGCACAAATATTTTTATAGTCGAAGAAGTATTAAGGAGATGGAGGGAATGGTCTTTTGTCAAAATAATACTGGAACTTTGAACCTTGTACTTCATAGCATCAAAAGAAAGCGGCATCTGGCCTTTGTTGTCATTCAGGCAACTCCAGCTATTTTGACTGAATTTAGAATTGTATTTTTTTTCTTATACCTGATAAACTGTTAAGACAGATCGTGACAAACACGACTTTTAGCTCAGTTTGTTTAATCTCTAAGCAAGATTCTAACAGGAGACTCTTACAACGTGACACAGATGCGCTAACCACCACGGACCTTCCTTACATAATTCCTCAAGATATTCAAGACGTTTATGGAAAGTCATGCTGATCACACTGTGTGCTGAATGAACACAACGAAACCTGTTTTTTTTTTTTTTTTTTTTAATCAATCCACCTTATTCTGTGTCTCTGTTCTCAACTTTGCATCTTTATTGCAATTGGACAAGCAGTTGCAACTTCTATATTTACTTTTAACTTGCGTAGTGCTTACGTACTAACAAATGAAACCTGGAAAGTATTGTGCACTGCTGAGAAATTGTCATACTTAAATGTGGAATTGTAGCGAACTCACATTCGAGTTTTTATTTTCCTTGAAATTACTGATCCCGTCTTTCCTTCACATATGATGCAGTTTTTCTGTGTGAAGTTATTATCCTGACATGGTTTATGACTAAACTTTGCTGTTTACAAATTTAACAATGAGCCTTAAAGCTACCCGACTTCAGTCAGAAACGAATAAGAGAGCTCATCTCTAGTTCATTCCAAAAAGGATTTTAACAATAGCATACCGTTATTGGAATGTTAGAATAATTTCAAGGCGAGTATTTTGCACACGATTACTGTTTCAGTCCTATACTTAACTATAGTTTTTTCAGACAAAAGATTCGATAAGTAGATCACGCATATTTTTAACGAGACGTTGATTTGAATCCATTATTTGGCGGTTTCGTCTTAATACTATACAGCACTGTAATGTGAAATTTTGTGAGAAATGAAAATATAAATATACTTCCCATAGATTAGAATTTACCGAACTCGAAAATAAAATAAAAAATATAGCTTCTTTGGTAAAGAAAAGGTATACGTGACTTCAGCACTGCTGTTCTTTGAAGTACCGTTAATGCCGATATCGTTGTTAACGAGACTAACCTTTCCTATTGTTTTTCAAGCCTGTTTTCATGTCTGTAATGACAAGCAATATATTCGGTTTTCAACTGTCCGGCAAAAAGCGATTTACATTCACCACAAAAGTATCCTCACGCCTATTTTAATTTCTATTTGGGCTGCACGTGCAGTTACAGCGGAGGCATAACCGTTATATGAGCCGCAAGACTGAACAGATACGAATTCTCAGATATTACTTAAGTGTGGTGTTCTTGGAACGACAGAAACAAATTACCACTCAGAATTTTCGGGTCATTTGGCGCGAAAGATACGTTCAGGGTGACAAACGAGTAAAGTGGTTACTGGCGATGGTATCTTTAGTTGACAGAATCTACCGTGACTCATCTTCTGGAGAGATACCGCTACATTCTTTGTTCATCTCAACAAATCGGTTGTGCTAACAGACCCTTCTGTACAAGACAACAAATTAAATTGAATCGACAAGTAAGTGACATAGTGGCATGTGCGAATTAAGTGAACTATGTTCATCTAATAAATGCCGCAAAAGATGGATTGCAATAACAGAGTAACTACGGTGATACAAGTTACGATGCATGAATACATCACTCGTGTATGTTAAACAGTTTTCCATCTAACCATTACTAGTAGAAACAGACATAATGTATTCAGTTCCAATGCTTCTAACGCTTTTGACAGTAAACTGCTGTCAAGCTTTTATAAATAAAATGTCTACAAAAAGTTTCACCCTTATCATCAGCGGAGATATGGTGATGATCTTCACAATGCGGTCTGGAACAGCAGTTTATGTGCTTTTAGCAATTTACAAACCTGTGTTTTAATGTTGCATTCCAACATTCTTTATTTATAAGCTTTTACTTATTACTATTTACACATGTAGAACGTTACAGACTTGTGTTTCGATATTCTGCCATATGTTTAATGACAAGCCTTTCCATTTGGCTATTTACACATGTTTACTAAACACAACATGTTTATGTTTCACCTGTGTTGTTATGTTTTTAACAAGCTACTCTAAAGCTAGATTTAATACACTTCAAAACTGTTCATTAACCGAAAATACGAGTGTAATGGATTGGTTTCTTAATTTTATTTCCTCATTAATTGGTAAATTCTTGCAAATCATGGTTACTAGTTCTCTACTGTATTTCTTAATATTTAATTAAAATTGCGATGGAGCGCACGCTCCGGTGACAATTTCCCTACACACCTGTCTTCCCCATTTCCTGCACCCACCTACATTTCCTCTCTTCAAATTTTAACATTATATTCTTTCAACGTTTTTTGGTGATTTATTCACCATTTCCCTTGGTTCTTTATTCCAATCCCTGACGCCCTTACCTAAAAAAAGATAATCTTCCCACACCCTTGTGCCTGAAATCGAGTGCCAGCTTGTGGTTTTTATTTATTTTATTTTATTTATGGCATTTGGCAACGGAGGCCATACAGCCAGCTCAATGTAATTTTATACCATTCAGTGTATAAGTCGTAATCCAGTATATATATTGTATTTTTCCAATGTATGGACGTCACAGGACGGACAGGACATTCACACAGACAGATAACACTAAACATCCATGCCCGCCGCCGGATTCAAACCGGCGGCCTTCGGCACGCGGAGCTAGCACTCCAGCCCCTACGCTACCGAGGCCGGCTACAGCTTGTGGTCATGGTCATCTTTTCCCTCCCATGCATTACTTATAATTCTTACACCAATATCTTTCAATTCCTCATCACCAATATACGCCTTGTACACTCCTATGACCCTCTTAACTCTCCTCCTGTCTTCCAGTGGATCCCATTCCAGCTCTTTTATCATATTTGTTACTGATACCGTTCTGCGATAATTTCCAGAAACAAATCTAGCAGCCCTTTTTTGCACCCTATCCAATTCCTGTATATGATACTCGAAATGTGGGCCCCATACTACACTACCGTATTCAAGCAATGGTCTGACAAAATTTTGTAATCCAATTCCTTTACTTCTTTCGTACATCCCCTCATCGCTCTCTCCAAGTGCAGAATTTTGAAACCTTTACCTACTACCTGTCCAATGTGTCCTGCTCAATTAAGCTTTTTATCAAATGTAATGCCATGTTATTTACATTTCAAATCATCAACAAGCAATTCTTTTCCCACCTTATAACATAATCAACCTTTAGTTTTTCTATTTGTGTACCTAATAAGGGGACATCCATTAATTACGTGAGGTGAAATAGTGGGGGGGGGGGGGGTTCTGTCGAAATCTCACCAGATCTCACCAGGGGGGAGGGAGGGTGGGTCTACGGAAATCTTACGTGAGATTTTGCGAAAAATTTGGGGACAGTAGAGCCAAAAAAAAGGTCTACAATTTGCGCCAAAGTCGAGGGTATTTCGTCAAAAAAGTTAGGGTGTGACCTAAAAAAAAAAAGTCTACAAAGGTTTACACGGCGATTTCTATGGGGGGGGAAGGGGGGGTTCTCACGGACCAAATCTCACCAGAGGGGGGGAAGGGGTTGGGCCAGATCGCACGAAATTTCACCAGGGGGGAGGGGGTGGTCCAGAAATACGGAAAAACACCTCACGTAATTTGTGGATGCCCCCTAAGCTGACTCTCCTTTGCGTTATCTTCATCCCATGTTTACCAACTGGGCTAGATATCCTGTCCAGATCACGCTGCAGCCGTTCACAGTCATCTACTGTTTTGATCCTTTGGTCCCTTGTCCTGGAACCCTCACATGCATTGTGATTACTGTCAGGGAGGTAGAGATACATGTGTGTCTTTGTGTTGATGATGATTTTATTAAAAATAAATTCGTATATGATTTTTTTCCGTAGGTTCGTTAGTACATGTGGTTTCTCTGCCACACATAGATATGTATAAGAACATCACACTGAAATATGCTAAGAAATCATGTTACGAATATGAAAAGTTGTGGTAACGCAATTTTATAAATGAATTATATGTCTCCCACAGGCAATTTGTTGAAACCTTACAGTACAAATAGGATAATTCCGGTGATGTATCGTCCAGCTACTATCGCAGTTGTTCGCGATGATGATTACCACCTGACCCAAATAAGAATACTCAAGGGTTTCCCTAAAGGCTGTTATATATGTATATAATGGTCAAAGCCAGGTTTTCCCTTAAAGTGTACCCCCAAATGATTCCAAAAACAACCTATTGGGGATTGTAGATAAAGCTACATATAGTAGCGGGGCTACAGTATGCCGTTGAGGCAGCGAAAAAAAAAAGAAAAAGATTACATATTTAACGCGAACATTCATATTTAGAAAATTTAAGTTTTAAGACTGATTGCATAGTTATATTTTTAAGACTTCTTAGGGATAATGCATGAAAAAAGATATCCTCAACACAATAAAAGAATGTAATCTTAACGGTTGTTCAGTGGAATGAACTCGCGAAAACCGATCGTCCCTACAGTTGGTTCTGCTGTATTCATCAGGTATAGCACAGCTTCCGTCGATGCCTAAACGTTTTGATTTCAACATTCTATCCATCACAACATCCGCTAAGATTAGATGTTTAATACTAGCGTCTAATAAAACGACTGGTGGCAATTCTGGTATGAGGTGGTCTGAAACGTTCTCGGCCTAAGCTACAGGTGACGTTGGTTTTAGCATACCACTATACAAGGTATAAATGCCACGAGGATTCCTTCGAAAAGCTATGACTGCTTTTAATCCCGTTCCTTGTCCACAATCCTCTCCTGTCTGTAATAATCTCTTCCCCTCCCCCTCCCCCCGAATAGAAGATTCTACACCTCTCTATAAATCAGATTGTTTTTGAAAAATGTAACTTTTAGACCGTCAGTCAATTTTGAATAGACATCAGTTTGTCAGGCATGGCAGTTATTACTGACACGATAAACAAGTACAATAATAACCGATACCATCAAGTATCCCAACTCAGATTGGAATCAACAAACGGGCAAAGGAAAGTCCAAAATATAGAGTGAAGGAAGTTCGGGAGACGACTATATGGAAACTTTGACGCGGAAATTAAAAAATGCCGACTACTCGGCAGTCACAGGTAGCATGGAAGGATTTCATTGCCTGCCCACTTAGTTAATAAATCGAAAACACGTGTGAGGTTTGTGATATAGATATGACGAAAGCTAGATCACACTTATTAATTGCTAACTGAAAACAGACGATAAATGGATTCAATTTGTAAATGATGATTGTGCAGAAAACTTCACTCGCCCTTCCTTTTTTTTTTTTTGGAAACAGAATTTTTCAAATAATTTCACAAAGAATAGGCTGAAGAGGTAAGAGTGGATTGGAAATGTGTTTCGGAAGGTATCAACAATTCTGTAAAAAAAATTCTCCACTAGATGTCTGGTCCATTTCATTAACTGCATATTTCAAAAAATAATTCGTATAGAATATTGAAGGACACACATATGAGTATATAATAAAAATTTATTATTGTTTAAAAAGTTCTATGAATGACTGATTTCTTTCCAGTTCAGATATAGGATATATGGTACTTCTGAAAATCCTGAAAAACCCTCAGAAGCTACTTATGGCTTAGACAGTGGCCAGGGAAAAAGTTACATATTTCCATCTCTCAAAATTCTTTGCATCCTTAAAAGTTAAAATTAAAAACAAATTACTTATTAACCTCTCCAAGGGTATAGTAATATCTCAACTCCTAGAAAATTTTGTTTTTAACGCAATTACTCAATAAGTTATTGAAGTTTGTAATTGAAATATGATGAATGAAATGTTACGCTGGCACTCGATTCGACAGGAAACATAGACAGGAAACCTGGCCTCGATGCTCCAGGAGATATTATTTGGAGATCTCATTTCAAGAACAGAATATAGAGTGTAATAAAAGTTTGTAATAAACGGCAGTTTTACTACTTTTATAGGAGTTTAGGTCTCTGAAATATTTCCTCATCACACTGTGTTTTAACTATTTCACAAATACCTTACGGTTTTGCGTTTTACTATTACGAACTTTAACAATTATACCTTTTAGAGACAAGGATTGACAACTACTTGAACCTTCCCAAGAAATATTTATCTGTTTACTGAACGAGTTGTCAATCTTCAGACAGTGCTACCAACTTCATCAGTTGTGTTTTTGTTTATTAAATTGATTAATAATACATTTTAAAGCTAGGGGTTATTTTTATTTGAACCTTCCCGACAAATAAAACTGTAAACTGACTGCTGAACCTATGAAAGGCTACTACTGTTGCTACCAACCGTAACATTTGCTAAATTTGTTAATAATACCTTTTAAAAACTATGATGGTTTTTTACTTAAATCTTCCTGACAAACAACAATGCATGCAGGTTGTTGAAAGAGTGATAGGTTACTACTTTTTACACTTTTTAGGCATTGCTACCAATATCATTAGTGGATATTTTTGTTTAAGAAATTTAATAATATCTATTCGTCCCTAAGATTGACTTGTGCTTGAACCTACCCAACGAATAACATTGCAATCAGGTTGCTCGACGAGTAAATGTTACCTGTTGCCATTCTTCAGGCAGTGCTACCAAACTCATCAGTTTCAATTTTGCTTAAGAAATTGATAAGACCTTTTTGGTGCAAGGATGGACTTCAGTTTCAACCTTTCCCATAAATAACACTTTGTAACGTCTCTATTTGTCGGATGTCTGTGGTGGATACGCTGCACTTTTATTAAACTCGTTTCCTCACTAATTTCCCTAAAACTTGCGAAGTATCTCTTGTTTTTTGTATCTTCGTTTCTTCTTCTGCTAACTGACACCTAATTTGGGTTGCCGACGATCGGAGAATCGTAGGGTTTTTCTTGTTGCTCTAGTCGAATGAAATACTGAAGCCGCTACTAGTTCATATTTATTGCAACATAACTAATATTTCGGTTACAAGTAAAATACATCTGCGGACTCCATGCGACGTAATGTGAGCAAAAGCTTGGTTTCTGACCGAGAAAACATTCTAAGTCGGATGGTCGAACGAGAATCGGCGGTTACTAGCTGCGATCGATCGATAGGCGACCCGAGGCAGTGCTTGCCGATTCCGTAGATCAGAAACAAGTGCGTGAGATTGCTAGTTGTTCGCTACAAAGTAATTTCAGCCACGTGTCCCCATAAGGTGCTGAGCTAACGGATAGCATTTACCGCTCAGTCGAACCAGCACGTACGCCACTCAAGCTAAGACTTTTGTGAAGCTGAATAATAATCTGAACTAATTAAAATATATCCTCTACAATTGCAAGCTGGTTTTTAAACCCTCCAGTCAGTACTGCAAATTTCGTAATTTTCATTTTTTTAGGAAATTTAATAACAATACCGTTTTTGATGCATGGATGATCTTGTACCTGAAACTTTGCCGTAAATAACTCTGCATGCAGTTTGCTGTACCAGTGAGAAGTTACTATCTGTTGCCACTCTTCAAGCAGTATTGTGACGGGACGTCATTTAGTATAATATTTTAGTATCGAAATCGTGATAGTTTGTTAAGTTTCACTGCAGCCAGACGTAGAGTTAGCATGTCCTGTTGTTCGAGTTTCTGCCGATCGACAGTTCTGGTTGCTAGCTACACGTGCAGTGCTGAGCACCAAGCCAATACTTTTTCAGCAGGCCAGAATACATTGATCAGTTTCGCTTCTTCACGGTCGAGTAACAAGTTAACAACTAGGCCTCGGAATAGATAGTCGCTGCATCAACCTTACCATTTTCTGTTAGTTGTGAACTGTAGAGCTAAGTTTCATCCCTTGGATCAGTATCGCGGATACCTCCCTATGTTGTACAACATCGACTGTAGATGATTTACGGTTCAGTACAGATTAAATGAGGTTTCCAGAAAACATTGTTTCATTTCAAGTAAATCATAGCTGTCCGCACCCTCTCCTAGATACAAGTTACCCTCGATCTACATCTACATCTATACTCTGCAAATCACAAATACTGTGGGTGGCAGAAGGTGCTAAGCACCAATCCTAATTCTGCGCATTCCAATCCCGAACAGATCGAGGAAAGAAGGAATACATAAATGAATCAGTACGGTATCTTATTTCTCTAATCTTATACTTCCTGTCATTGCGACCTAAATAGGTCGGCGGAAGAAGTATTTCGTTGCACTCGTAACTTAAAGATTTTCGCATATTCTCCAGCAAATTCAAACGAAAACGACGTCGTCTGTCCGCCAAACAATCCTAGCCCAACCCACGAATCAGCTCTGTGACACTTACGTAAGGACTGTAACTAGCAGTCACGAATCGAGCGGCTCTTCTCTGTACTTTCTCAATGTGTCAATCAATCCCTTGCGATACGGATCCCAAATTCCACAACAGTATTCCAAATGCGGACGCACTAGTGTTTTGTACGGTATTACCTTTGTATGAGCGTTACAACTTCTCAAAATACGTCCTATGAATCGTAGTTTGGAATTAGCTTTGCCTACAACAAAAGTTATGTGCAAGTCCCATTTCATGTTGCTTTGTACTGTTACGCCTAGATACTTCAGGGAATCCACAGTGTCAACAACTGAATTGTTAACTTTGTACTCCTGAGCAAGCGGGGTCTTTTTATTACTTATGTGCATTGCCTTGCACTTTTTACAGTTAAGTGTAAGCTGCAATTCACAGCACCATTCCGAAATAACATCCAGATCGCGCTGAATTCTAAGCAATCGTCGGAGCACCTCACTTCCCTATAAATAAGTGCATCATCAGCAAAAAATCGCATCCTGCAATTAACGTTGTCACCGAGATCGTTTATAAAAATTAAGAAAAGAAGTGGTCCTATTACACTTCCTTGAGGAACGCCCGAAGTAACATCTAGTTTAGAAGAGGCTTCCCCGTCTACAACGACATACTGTGACCGACCAGTTAGAAAATTGCGTATCCATTCGCAAATCTGTTCAGATATACCATGCGCTCTGATCTTCGCTAAGAGTCGGTTGTGTGGTACAGAGTCAAAAGCTTTCTGAAAATCCAAGAAAATAGCATAAACTTGTGATCCTGCATCAGTAACTTTCATGTTTATTCAGCAGCACAAGAAAAGAAGAGGATAGATACGCAGAACAACAACGCAAGAGCAGAAGATATAAGAAGACAGTCAGCGCAAGTCGTAGGGCACCGTAGGGAAAACCCACGTGTCAGTCATCCTGCCATACCCATTCACTAATATAACACGATCCTACAGCTAGGGTCAGCGACAGTACTACCAACTTTATCATTTGTATTTTTATTTAGGAAAATTAATAATATTCGTAATTGAACCTTCCGACCAATAACACTTCTTGTTGATCGTTGAACTAGCAGTGCTACCAACTTTATCATTTGTTTTCTTCGCTAGGTGCCAGATTCAAACTCCGATTTAAATTCAAAACTCACTCATATTTTTACTGTGCCAGGGGAAAACAATTGTGAACTGAGCTTCGTCACACAGGCACCTGCAACTCTAGACAAAATTCCGCCTTCAAGTGGTGCAGCCAGCAATCGCCGTAAAACGGCCGAGCCCCGTTGGCACTCACTCAGCAATCGGAGAGTTCGCAGAGTGCGGCCAACCGCCACCGCCACTGATTAAAAGCGCTCTCCCGCCCCTCCCCGCCCCCTTCTCTCAGTCACAAGATCGTCCAATTTACGAGCCGACCACTGTGTCCTCCAAACAAACTCCAATTTCTTTTCTTCGAGTTTCCCTACAGCCAGACCGAGACGTCAACGAGCTCGCCCCGTGCCGCCTTCACCTTCTCCGCCAAGTCGGAATATTATGAGAAACTCGAGCACTTCGAGATTAAACCGACAGATTGCTCGCTGCACTTTGAGGTCCAATCGGCCCTCGTCCTCGCTCAGATTTTTATCTGCGAGGGATCAAAAAACCGACTTACGACAGTCTGGCGCAGTCTGAATACCAAGCGGAACCGTTGCTGCAAAATCGCAAGGGCACATGCGTATGATGAGAATGCTACTAGGGATGTTCATAATTAAATTATCGTATGAATTAAGCGTCTCGTAGAAGAAACAATTGATCACCTAACGCAAGGGAATATGTACCTTTCCGCACACAACCAACTTTCTTTTAAGTCTACGGCTTTTTTGTTATAATGATTGAAGCGACTTCAGAGTTTCTTTTTTTCTGTCATTAGTGTCTCGACTGGTTTGATGCAATGCTCCATCTCATCCTGTTTGGGTTAACCACTTACAGATCCCTTACAACCTACGTCTTCAACTATCGCCTTGACACATTCTAATCTTGGTATACCTCTACAGTTCTTTCCCTCAACTTTTCCTCCACCAACAAATTAACCAATCCCACTTGTCTTAAAATGTGACCCACCAAACTGTCTCTTCTTTCTGTTAGACTTTTCCACACCCTTCTCTCCTCACATATCATTTCCAGCACACGTTCATTTCGTTCTTTATCTGTCCACTTAATTTTCAGCATCGTTCTTCAGCACCACATTACATATTTTTCAGTTCAGAAATTTACTGTCGCTATATTGCCTTAATAGTCATACAGAAAAAAAACATTTTTTTTTTTTTTTTGACGTTTGAAAAGTCCACTATATGTGTCACCGAGTATTGTGGGTGAACGGTTAACGCTCTGGCCTCGCATTCGGGAGGACGTGGGTTCGAATTATTCCCGTCCGGGCATCCAGATGAGAGTTTTCCATGGGTACCCCAAATCATTCTAGCCGAATGCCGGGATGCTTCCATCAAAAGACCACGGCCGAATTCTTTCCCATTCCTTGTCCCCAGTACTTTATGATCTATAATGACACGATATCGACAAGGCGTAAACCCGTCAATAAAAAAAAACAATTGTATTCTCATAGGGGGCGTCCATAAATTACGTGACGTGATATAGGGCGGGGGGGAGGGGTCCGGCAAAATCTCACCAAGCGGGAGGGGTGATCAAAGGAAATCTTACGTGAGGTTTCGGATATTTTTTTTAGCTGTTGAGCTAAAGTCTACAAATGACGCCAAAGTCGATTTTAGGGTGGTATTTCGTCGAAAAGTGGAAGAATAAGGTCTCAAAAAGTTGCAAGGGCGATTTATAGGGGGGGGGCTCTGGGACCAGTTCTCACCAGAGGGGGGGGGGTCCAAAAATCCGGAAAAACAACTCACGTAATTAATGGATGCCCCCTTACTGATTTTACAGACATTAAACAGCTATTAAAGTTTTTACGACAGTCGGTGCAACATATCGCTATCAATCTATTCAAAAGGACTGTTCAATCCAGCTCACTGTTCTGATAGGTTTGTTTGTAGAGGCAACAACTGAGTCTTTCACCTACTCCAGACAAAAGAATCGTATCTGGATAGGTCGGGAGAGATTGAAGGCCATGATAGAAATTACTGATCATCCTCCCCACCACGACTGATCCATTAGTTTTCAATCTACTGTTTAAGAATTTACGAACGTAGCAGCAGTTTGAAAGTCGGCTGCACCGTTTTTTTCTATATGACTGCGAAGTTTTGTGACAATCTATTAAACAATATAGCTACAGTAAATTTTTGAAATCACTTCAATCATTCATAATAACCCTGTATCAGTCTGAAATCATGAAGGTGGAGGACATGTGCCATACCCATGATTTAGAACCAGAGTTGTGAGAACCTATTTGACGAATGTTTGTGTTGCCAGATGTCCGCAAAATTTGTAACCTGTGTTGTGTATAGTAAGTGTTTTTTTGTTTATGAAATGTGTAGTTTTTGAAGCGGAGATTGGGGATCGTCCGAGAATTCCCCTAGATGACTACGGAATACCGAAGTTAGGACGCGGGGACCAGGAGGAGTGGCTCCTTTGTTCCTCCCCGATCCATTGTCATGGCGCCTTAACCAACAGAATCGTTTAAAGATGTAGCAAAACCATCAAACGTAGCCAACAACAAGTCGAGGATCATCCACTTTCTTAATTTCTGGTAATGTCGACGACAGAACAAATTTTCTTTCTCGTGGAATACCGGTATGTAAGCTTTAGGAAACATGGTCCCCATGGGTTGAATTAGAGGAGGATTGTATTGAAAACTGATAGCGTGTACGTAAATTACATGTTTCATATTCATTTTTGATGTATACAGAAATTGAAAATTAATTTCAACGCCCCTCGCTGTATAATATTATATGTCGTGCATTGTAAACATTCCAGTTTTCTTGATAAAGAAAAAATTGTTGCACGTAATCAATTAGAGTTGATACAATTAAAATATGCGTCATCGATAAGAAAGTATAACCATCCAGAACGAATTTCAAAAGTCGCTTTAAGACGATACAACAGTGTATCAAACAATAGCAGAAGTTATTAGTCTAAAAACCAATGAAGTCAAAAAACAGGCATTTATCGAAACGTAGTTGCTAAGATATACAAATTATCTACAAAATTGCTTTGTTTTGGGATTATTCTATGAGCATGCGTGAGCGGCAACGGTTGGGTGTGCCAAACGGGGGGATGTGGTAACGAATTCCCGTACGCCCATCGACATTTCGGCTTTCCATGGTTTCCCGAAATCGATCAAGCCAAATGTCTGCATAGTTCCTTCAACGAATCCCCGTACCTTATCTTCAGTCCTTTCCCTTCTCTAATGATGTCATCGAAGAGTAAAGCCGTAAGTAAAATACCGGACTCTTTCTGAAACTGAAAATTTATCATGAGGCAAAATTCCAGTTAGAAGGACGTATATAGAAGAACTCATGCGACATATAATAGTATAATAATTGCACAATTATTCTTATAATTCTTGTTTCCGAGGTTTTATTATTATTAACAATCCTTGATCTTCAGTTATTGACTCCTGAATTTACACATCTGTCGTTATATTTTAAAGAACTAAAATATTTGTTTCATGGTTGGTAATATAGCACTGAGAAGTAGTGTTGCCCAAAATCGGTCTTGCAGTCTTGGTCTTGCATTTTTGCAAGACCAAGACCAAGACCAAGACCAGGTGTATTGATGCAAGACCAAGATCAAGACTGGCCAAGTCTCGTCTTGTTCTTGCATTTGGGCAACACTAGTGTTGCCCAAAATCGGTCTTGGTCTTGCAGTCTTGGTCTTAGACCAGGTGTATTGATGCAAGACCAAGACCAAGACTGGCCAAGTCTCGTCTTGTTCTCGCATTTGGGCAACACTACTGAGAAGATATTAAGCTGCAGTATCCTTACATAGCACTTGGAATAAAACGAAAAAAATGTTAGTCTAGCGTAGTCAGTCTTGTTTTTGGAGATTTACGCCTCGTCGACGTCGAGATTATTACAACCTGGGACAAGGAAAGAAAAGGAATTCGTTGGGCTTTAGAAGAAACCGTAAGCAATTATCCCAGCATTCGTCTGGAGTGATTTCTGGGAAACCATGTAAAACCAAAATCGGATTTCCTCCCGAATGTCGGGCTCGAACATTACTGCTCACCATGCACAGTTGTTAACAATGGAATACGTCTGAATAAACGACTTAGTATCTATAATCTATAAGATCTTTTTTATGGCAATTTTGACATCTCGATCGAAAACATGAACGATGCAGGAGAGGGACTAAAAGGTTAGGTTTTTTTAACTGCTAAACTTCTCTTAACAGCGAGGTCTTTAGAGACGGGAAAGGATAGGGGGCAAGGAATGGGAAGGAATTCGGCCATGGCCTTTTGAAGGAAGCATCCCGGCATTCACCTGGAGTGACTTGGAGAAACCACGGAAAACCCAAATCTGGATGCCCGGACGGGGATTCGAACCACCGTCCTCCCGAATGCGAGGCCAGAACGCTAACCATTACACCACCACGTTCGGTGGGACCAAAAGGACAGTACGGAAATGAAGTTTCAGACTAGAATAGGAGTAACGAGAAGGGACAGAATGAGAAATGAGAAAATCAGGGAGGTAATCGATGAGGAACCTTTACAATAGAGAGTAGAGAAATCAGCGTTACAGTGGTATGATCATTTAAAGAGATCTTGGGCACGGAGATGAGAGGGAAGAGTTGCAGAGGAAAACCGGTTGAAAACTGATAAACAGTGTTTTGTGGAAAGACGAGGAAATTGGCTGACAGTAGAAGAAGAGACATGGTGAATGGGAGGAAGCACTGGAGAGGTTTTTGTTCCAAGCAGATCCACCCAGAGGTTGGAAGCTGCTCAGAACGATTACGATAAAATGCCTTACTTTTGGCTGTATTTCAATGAAAAATGGCAACCAAAAATTTGCGACAGATTTGTTTCATATTAATATTCCCCACCAATCATATTCATTCATCCGTTATGTCCCCAAGAGATTTCTGATTTCCTCTTTTTCTGTTCAACACTTTTGGGGGAAACTTGCTTTGATAGCGAAGAATAGGTTTTACGATTTCTTTTAGTCCACCAAAGCAGTGTGTCTCTTTTTTTTTTTTAACAGTTTAACGTCCCTTTTTAACAACGTGGTCTTTAGAGACGGGAAAGGATGGGGGCAAGGAATGGGAAGGAATTCGGCCATGGCCTTTTGAAGGAAGCATCCCGGCATTTACCTGGAGTGATTTGGGGAAACCATGGAAAACCCAAATCTGGATGCCCGGACGGGGATTCGAACCGCCGTCCTCCCGAATGCGAGGCCAGAACGCTATCCGTTACACCACCACGCTCGGTGTGTGTCTCTTGATGTGGAATCAAAGTAGTTATAGATAAAGTAGGGAGGCAACCCAATTAGGTTCTGTCTTGATGAATGGGCCACGTTACTAATGTCAGTATCAACGCGGTGCGTCCGGTTGGTTTTGCTTGTGGAGCCGCTACCTGCGCAATGCAGAGCGACTTGATTCAGGACACTTGAGGCGGCTCTCAACAGGCCGGTGTTTGTGTAAGCCGCCCGTTGAGGGCACTTAGCGTGTTCTCCCCGCTCGGATTTGTCCTTTGAGTGCGCTCAAGTGGAAGGCGAGAGGCCTCCATTCTTAGCGGTGAGGCGCAATGAGCAGATTAGTTGGGCGCCCTGCGGAATCCCTCCTTTGTGTCGGTATCGCTTTCGGGAGGACCGCGATGTTTGCGGGTTTCACGTTCCACGTCCACCGTCCAGGTATACACACCGAAAACAAAATTTCCTCCAACACTTTCATAACACCTATGTTATATGGCACCACAACAGCCCTGTCCCGATTGCAAGTGGCGTCTTTCATGCCGAAGAGACGTCTGTTGTTATGCATGATTACTGATCTTCCGTCATTATGGTAAAAATCTAACTAACATTGTCTGATAATTAAGTTCGATGAGTTACGTCTATACAAATTGTTACTTATCTAATTTTAGTATCGGTGGCAGAACAGACTATCCAGCATCTGTACAACTGCTCGCAGTTCCCAGAAATCTAGACCTCCTTAGTTCCAGTGACAACGCTGTCCAACTTCAGGCGCGTTCCCACGATCCCTTGTACGAGACGAGACGGGACCTCATTAGTCGAAGTGTAGGGACGACCGCGGGCCACAGGTTAGCCCTCGCTTACCTCGCCGCCACATCCGCACCACGTTACTTAGTGTCGTTTGGCACAGAGCACTTTACAGCAACAGAAGGGGTGCGCACCGCTGGTGCAAACCGATGGCAACAGTGCACCGCTACACACGCCTGTGATGTTTACCGACTCAGAGTGGGTAGCTGCGTATCGTCTCCACGTCTTCCCATGGCGTGTGGTTGAGTATTCGTCCCGTCCCGTCTCGCCTTCGTTACAAGGGATCGTGGGAACGGGCCTTTACTGGCTTCTGGTCGTCTACAAGATGAACTGATTGGTGCTGACTGGTACATTTTTCTTTTCCTTTATCTTCCTTTTTCTTTCTGTTCTGTTATTTCTCAATATTGTTGTTTTTGTTTCTAAATATAGTAACTTTCATTGGAACCTTAATCCAGCTAAAGTGCCTAGTGCACCAATTCTCGATAGGAAGCTTGGAAATATTTTTCTGGTCTTCAAGTTCACGAACTTAATTTCACGACTGGTATACCAGTTAAGTATCTTGGGTTCTCACCGCAAATTCGTAGGATGGAACTTTAGAATCTCGTACGAGGTTTCAAAACAACGGTAGATACATTTGTATGTGGAAATTACCACTGAATACAATCGGTAGCTGATATCATAAACGAGTTGGGTTGGAAAACCTTGAAGGATTGGAGGCAAGTGAAGTGAATTTTGATGGGTATAAAGTATATTGTTGGCAATGCTGCCTGGATGGATACTAAACGAAGAATTAAGAGTCGTACGAGTAAGGGAAAACATTGTTACGATTTCAGGAGTCAGGCAATGGGACAATTTTCTTTTTTACGAGTTCGTAACAAAAGGAGTCACAGGCTGGAATAAATTACGAATGGAAAAGATGAAAAGTTCATCTGTAACACTGAAACAAAAAGTAGGATGTGAAATCGCATTCAATTAATTTTAAATTAAAAATAAGTCCTGAAATGAGAAATTAGATGTATTTGGAAATTACTACTGGAGCAAGGTAGTGGTAGAATTCCTTCCCGTTCCTTGTGACCATTCCCATCCCTCCTCTAATGACCTCGACGTCGACGAGGCGTAAAGCCATAAGCATAAAAAGCAGTTAAAAATTTCACAAAATAATTTAAGATTTAGGACCTATAATTTTCAAAATGAATCGGGTGAATGGCATAATAGTTTTTTGTTACAGGTCATTGTTGATTTGATTCTCTCTGCTGAAAATCGGCCTCCAAGATACCGTCACGTCGCTATCAATTAGAGTAGTTCAAAGATATTTTAGAAATATTTAGGATAGTTTCTTCGTCAGTAAAGGATGAGAGAACACAAGACCGTCTATCACACACTCAACACCGTAGGCTCTAGCCCGGAAATTTAATCAGACATAAATCGTTGTATGTTTTGCGTTTCATACGTTATGAGGGTAGACCTTTTTCCCTTTATCTTCTGCATGATTTTCTGCGAAACGACTTTTTCGTTCTTATGTTGTCAATTACTTCTGGTAAACAAAACAGATTCAGTTAGTTTCTTATTTATTTATTTTTTACTTATTTATTATTCATGACATTAAAAATATTGTATTTCTTATTAGTGAGTGGTAGAGGTGAGGAATTTTGATCAAGATTCGAAGACAGTTCTAAACTCCGCTGCAGACTTAAGTAATTAGCGTGATTTACACTTTTCAAAACTTCAAATAGAAGATTTTTATGATTTTTTACCATTCATTACATTTAGAATTAATCAATGCTAATAAAATTTAATCAGTTTTGAAATTTTCCTTAGATGTCCTTCTCTTTACACGTTGAATAGTGAAAACTTGCTGCTTTTATAGCGACGCTGAAATTTCCTGTGATTATAATTTTAAGAGTGTTTAAAATCTTATTAGTATGTAAGATTATTAAAACGATTTATGGTGGAGGAGAGAAGTGAGTGTATTTCAGTCTGAGCTAAGTTTCGTAATAATGTGCATTTTATTAACTGGAGTGCGAACCAAGTAATTAGAAACTATGCCCTTTTATCCTTACTCAGAAGTCGTACTGAGGAGCCACTTAACCCCCCCCCCCCCCAAAATTGTTTCCAACTTATTTGCTTGTTTGGACACCAGGCATTAAGATTAACAATTCGTTACAAGAAAAATGTCAAGTTTTTTATAGAGACTATTCGGTAATGCTTTTTATTATAAAAGTCTCGAACGAATAAAGAATTAATAACCTTTTCTTAGAAAACAAATTAATATTATTCTATAGTCCAGCCAGAACAAGCTTATCTATCTTCCAGGCGATTGGATGAAAACGCGGTGGCCATGATTTTGGTGTGCTATTGCTTAATAGAGAATCATTTTAAAAAATGGTTCCTCGGGAAAAAAAGGTTCTACCGCTCGGGCAGCAATACGCTCTCGTGCCACTTACCAATATCTGCTGCACAACAATTCAGATTGCCCAATGCCCAGGGAGTAACGCACCAATTTTTAACTGATTGTAATGAAATTTCATAGCATTATGTATATCCTTATACGAATAACAAAAACAAAAATTAGGGTACCTCCCAGTCAAGAAAATGAAATTAGGCTACCTCCCACTAAAAAAATATGCTTCTTCCCTCTTCAAATAAAAATTAGGATACCTCCCACTAAAAAACAAGCTACCTCCAGCTCCAAATAAAAATTAAGCTACTTCTAAAAAGTAGGTTACGTCCCACTAAAGCATTGAATACTTACCATTCCAAGTACAAATTAGGATACTTCAAATTCCAAAAAATAAGCTAATTCCCACTCCAAATAAAAATTATGCTATCTTCCACTCCAAATAAAATGGAAGGTCTATGCTAAGTCCCATTCCAGGAAAATGAAATAAAATAAGGCTACCTCCTGCACCTACACCCCCCCCCCCTCCAAAAAAAACCTGTAGTATATCAGTACGAATGGGATAAGAACTTGTAGTTTTGAAACTATGTAGTCTTACCATTTTCTAAGAAAAAAAATACCTAGTTACTTTTGGAAAAAAACAAGGAAAAATTACATTAGCATATATATTTGTTAACATAAAATATTAGTAGTTAAACTACAAATATTATGCTAACGACTGCTTCTACAAACAAACAAACAAACATACAAAAAAAAGAAAGAAAAAGAAATATCGTATCGCGAAAAATAGAAAAAAAGATTATTCTTTATGGAGAGTATACTCTGGTCACCCACTTATCAGCCAACTCTAACCGCGAAACTACGGCGATAATAGAATATTGTTGTTTGGTTACCATCATATAAAAGAAAGGAAAATTTTTGAACTTAGAGAAATGATTTTTGTGAGAACACTTGAGGTGTGAACTCTTTCCTCTCTCTGCTCACAAAAGTCACCTTGACTGAAGGCAATCTAACAACCAAAAATATGCAGGACTGCCAATATGTTAAATCAGTTTTCACAATTTCAGATTTACTGATATTATTAAAAGTGAATAAAACCAAACTGGCAACACATTTAATACTACAAATATCTCAATACAACAAATATCTCAATACGTAATTTGCTATTCAGTCTACTATTTTTGAAAAAATCTACCTTAAAATTCATTTTTCGTCAATCATTTTCACATCGCATGCATTTTGTAAATAATTTTTCAACAGTCTTCTCCACCGTCATGATACATGATTTTCTCCTTTAAGATTATTCATTTGTCAATTTTTAATTATATAAATTTCTGAGTGCATAGAAGACGTCATCAAGTTTCTCCAAACGAAAAAGTCTCGTTTCTGCCTTTGACAACATCCTCGCTAGTGATTTAACATCTTAAATGGTAACATTGCCGTACTATTTCTGCTGCAACTGTTCCAATTTTAACATTTGTCATAGCCTATTTACTCATTTCTGCTAAGCTTTTGGGTCTTAATTTGACCTTATTTGCACTCGGCATGAATTCCTTCCCGAATATTTTGTTCGTGTTGTTCGCTAATTTTTCTTTCCCTTTAATATCACAGACAGCAACGGTTATACTATCGGAGAGCACTATGCGATATATCCTCCTTAACTTAATTTTTCTTAAAATCTCTTGATTCTTCGCTTCAAGCAGAGAGTGATAAACAACAGGGTTTTACATCCCTCTTTTCTTTACATTCAATGTTCTCTACTTTTATCACAACCACCTAACAAAATAGATGTTACACATTATTTGACGTTTCCTGTGTTCGTCGATATCTCCTAGAATGTTCATCAACCACCTGTGGTAATTCACTTCTACTGTATTTTCTATGAGTGGTGCATCTGTCTACTTAGCAATAGTCTCATTATTTTTCCTTACTACTGGTATCCATTGCAAGTCTTTCGTGCTTCAGTTCATCGAATTTTTTTCATATTTTCTCTTTTTCATTCTTAGGCTTGTCTTAAATTAAATTAAATCAAATAAAATTGCAATGGAGCTCATGCTCCGGTGGCATTTTCCCGAAACACCCATCTTCCCCCTTTTCTGCATCAACCTACATTTACCATTTACAAATTTTAACTTTAAATTCTTTCAATGTTTTTGGCAAATTATTCATCATTTCTCTTGGTAACTTATTCCAAACCCTGACACCCATACCTAAACAAGAGAATCTTCCTGCACCATTGTGCCTGAAATCGAGTGCCAGCTTGTGGTTATGGTCATCTTTTCCCTTCCATGCATTACTTCCAATTCTTACACCAATATCTTTCCATGCCTCATCACCAATATACACTTGCACACTCCCATGAGCCTCTTCATCCGCCTTTTGTCTTCTAATGAGTCCCATTCCAGCTCTTTTATCACATCTGTTACTGATTGCGTTATGTCCTCACAACATCGTACGAGAATGTTTCTCCGGAATCTGATCACCGCTAACTGTAGTCCTCTTAATTATATATCCTTTTTTTGATTCGGGCTTCACGGTTCGGTCATTAGAACCGAAAGAGGCTGGGAGACAAGAAACGCGAAAGAATCCGGCAATGAATTTTTTAAGGAACATTCCGTCATTAGTTTGGAGCGATTTCGGGACACCATGGAAAACGGAAATCTGTATGGCTGGAGGGAGAATCGAACCCGCCTCCTCCCCAGTGCAAGGGCTGAGTCACCGATCACCCACCAGGCTCTGTCTAAAATATCTCCATCTTTCATCGTCATATGTCAGTTTGTTTTGATATTATACCTGATAAAGACGCCATCTCACTAGATCGGGGAGGTACTGTGGAGCCAGGTTGTAAGGAAACACAGGTCCTACCCACTCGGCTTTTGTTTGTTTATTATTATTTTTTCAGTGTATATTTTATTAATATGTTCTTTCAAGCTTATTAAGAATATTTCGAAAATTTTTGTATAATAGATAAAAAGCAATTGGTTTAAATTAATACACTGGGGGAGAACGTCAGAGAGTAGTGTAAGTATCTTTAGAAAGTCAATCCGTCATGGAGAGAATAATCTTTGGGGGAGTCCGCGAGATGTAAAAATGGCGGTCTGAGGCTTGTTTTGTTTGTCTCTCTAGGGTTATAGAGTACAGTATAATTTTTAAACTGAATTAAAAAGGACATTTAGATAACTGGATAACAAAGTAGTGAGTAAAAGTGGTTATGTAAGAAGTACACCGTGAATATATGTTAATAAAATTACAAGTGAAGTAGTTTATTTTTATTGTTTATCATAGGAGTCCGATGGAAGCCTTATTCTAGGTTTTCACTCCTCATTTCGAATTCTTTGAAATTGCAGACGGTTTATAACTAAATTAACATGAAAAGAAGAGGAAGCACGTGTATTAGGTAAACCTACAAGTGGCTTTCGTGAAGCAGCAAGAATTATTACATGTGGCTCTCGTGGCGCGGATGGGAACGAGTAGATATATTACAAGTGACTTCCCGTGACAAAATGAGAATATTTACAAGGGTCGCCCCCTCCTACCGGCCATTATGATTGAGGTATTAAGGAATTTTCCACGGTTATCAAGGCGAATGCTGGCACGGTCCCCAATCTTCGCCTCATAAGTTACACATTACACAAAAAAATACACGTATCACACACAGAACACAGTTAGGCATTTCGCAGACAGATGACAACAATATGCTCAAGCCGCTGGAAGAGGAAGTGCTAGGACTGACCTGCTAAAAGATAGTGATAATGACCTGACGCAACAAACAACTCTTTGCTATGCTCCAAAGAATGTCTTCTTTTTATTGCTTTACGCCTCGTCGACGGCTAAGGTCATTAGAGACGGGATGGGATTGGGGACAAGGAATTCGGCCATGGCCTTTTGAAGGAAGCATCCCGGCATTCACCTAGAGTGATTTGGGGAAACCATGGAAAACCCAAATCTGGATGCCCGGACGGGGATTCGAACCCGCGTCCTCCCGAATTCGAGGCCAGAACGTTAACCGTTCACCCACCACACTTGGTCCAAATAATGTCCTGGACCAGCTGGTAGAACTATAAATGTATTCCTTGACTTTGTCCTAATACTCCATTGGCAGTTACCTTACTTCGTAAATAACGGAATTCGCCTGGAAGACAAGCTCGGCTGAAACCGTTGGCAATGAAGCCTCAGTCCGGTAGCTGGCCGGAGTGATCATTCCGGGCGCGTGATCTCCTGTGTTGACGGACACAGCTGCAGCACGAGCCGGTACAATGGGGCGGGCGGACGGTTCGTTTTCTGTGCTGCTGAGCACGCGGCGGCCCGTGAAACACTTTGCGGTCCGCACTCTCGCCATTGTCACCGTGGAGCAGCGGCCCAGCAGGGCCACAGTCATAAGTGTCTCTCTCAATCTGCTCTCGTGCCGACACTCACATTTACATAAATCAAGAGAGGTGTCTGAAAACCCATTCCAGCTCACCCATTTAAACACGACTCGTTGCACTGGCTGTACCAGTGGAGATCCCAACGATAGCTTAATGTGCAAGACATCAGCGGTAGGCTTCAAAAGCAAGCTGTAAACTACGAGTGAGGCGACGAATAAGTTCTCAAGACGAGCTCGTGGGTAGGATCGTTGCATACTGTGCAGTTATCTTTGTTCTCAAAATGCAGACGTTACACATTTGAAACAAAATCCTTACAGAAGTATATGAGAATAAGGTAACCAGTGGCTAAGATAATGCGATGGGCACTGTCAATGAAATAACACAGATAAAATTAGAAGCTAAGAAAATTTATTTCGTGAATTATGATTTTTATCAACAAGTATCCACGTGACTGTGATGTAAAACTGTTGTATACACTGATCGGCCAAAATATTATGACCACCTGATTGATAGTGTGTTGGTTCATCTTTGGAGCGCAGTATAGCAGGTGGTAATAATGTTTTGGCTGCTCAGTGTACATTAATTGCGGATTTCAGTGAATTTGACGAGTGTTAAAGTTTCCAAACTTCGATCTTCCTTGACTTTCCAAACTCGTTTCAGAGAAATACGGGAATTATTTATTAATAACGAACATTGTTGATTTCCTCCATTTCCGTTACAATGACTTCTAATGAAAAGTTGTCGATGAGACCTTCAGTCGTAACAGAAATGGGTTTGATGGTTTTCAGTGACGATATAATCGTGATTTTGAATTAGCGACACAAAAATTATGAATAAAATATTTTTACTGTTGTCACTAGCCATACACAAATTTTAAGAGCAACATCTTCGAGGACGAAGACCATTAAAAGACTATTTCAGCTATTAAGGAATGAAAATACCACCGTAGTGTTTTTGTTAAATGTTTTCTCAGTACTGTTAATGCTTACGACACGTTTAAAATTTATTCAGTAATTATTTATGTTTCACATTCTACATATTCGTTTAGGGTATTTAGCAAGAATACCGGTAATAATAGAAAACGAAATCTATATCAATAGTTGATCCAGGCTAGTCCGATGACTTGTGAGTTGAGAGCACGTTTACATAGACTGTGTCGAAGCAATAGTTCATGCTGGTATTTGAGTCAGAGGCATTTTCTTTTAAATTCTATGCTTTACGAATTCGTGCCTAATTTTTGTAATTCTGGTAGTACTTTTTTCTCATATATTGCGACAGTTAAAAAACAAAATCGGGGATTTTACAAACATTTCAATTTAGCAGTCCTGACTGAAGCTTTTTGAGCGTTTGAGATACAGATTTGGAGATCATGATTAATGGAAAGACGTACACTCCTTAAGTCTATTTTTATATAAGTTTTTAAATTAGAAAGTACTTCGACAGAAACTGTCATTTATTTGGTCGCGATAACCTCCCCATACCCAATTGATTTTACAGACGCGATAATGAACGAATGATGCATTCCACTCAGGAAGAACCACGGTCAGTTATGTTAGGAAATTTTTTTGCTTGGGCTTTACGGCTCGTCGACGGCAAGGTTATTAGAGGCGGGATGGGACTGGGGCAAGGAACGGGAATGAATTCGGCCATGGCCGTTTGAAGGAAGCATTCCAGCATTCGCCTGGAGTGATTTGGGGAAACCATGGGAAACTCACATCTGGATGCCCGGATGGGGACTTAAACCCGCGTCCTCCCGAATACGAGGCCAGAACTTTAACCTTTCACAAACCACGCTCGGTTAAGACAATCCTACCAGAATTTTTTCTGGTTATTCTATCTTTGCCCTTTCTTTTAGTATTCTCATTCCACTCTTATTTGTCGCACTAACCCTGGCTGTATTTGTAGGCCAAGTGGAATTTTTACACTTGTACGGTTGACCCTCTGGAATCTGAGGACAGTGTCGTTCTCATTCAGAAAGGGCCTCTGCCTGCTATCTGATATGAGCGGACTAGCGGAGTCTTGTTTTGCCAGCATTCCTCGCGTGCCTGGCACCCACTGTTACGTTACCGGAGGTAATAGAGCGCGAGAAGAACAGCTAGACAACAACAAGACGCGGAGAGTGGGGAAGCTGATTATGTGAGATGCCGACAAGGCAGCAGGAGCAAAAAGGAGCGCTGAGCCGGCAGGTAGCGAATGGACCACAGCTAACTAGAAGCCGACGGCCAAGAAAAACCAGGACGTCGACCAAGTTTTGCACCAGTGGAACGCTAATATGGTCCTGTTGTTGATTTACTTAAATCTCTTAGAAGCATAAAAATCTTCAAATACCAGTTATTCTCCAGCGCCCACCACTCATTACCCCTGTTGTCTATTAAATTTAATGCGCTAAAAATGTCATCCCGCAAAAAAGTTATATGTTAAATTTAATATATATATATATATATATATATTTTTTCGCGACATGATTATCATCCGATTCACGAAATTTTTTTCGCAATGGTGCAACTTATCCGATTTTTTGTCAAAAAATATGTCTAATAAGGAAGTTGATTTGTATTTTTTTTTTTTTTTTTTTACGAAAGCCATAAACTCCAAAACGATTGCTCTAACATTTTTTTTTTTTTCTGTAAACCCAACTCAGTTCACAATTCGAGCATTGGTTGTATCCTCCCAAAGGAGTTACAGGAATATTAAATCAATTTTACAGCTATACTAATATCATTAATGCGAAAGTAACTCTATCTCTCTGTCTGTTTGTTATGTGTTTACGACGAAAACGCATCTTGATGAAGTTTGACAAGGAAATACCTTGTATCATTAGGAAGGATCTAGGATACATATTTCGTCATGAAATTTTGAAAACTAACCGAACGGTGACATATGGATAGCAGTTGTAAGTCTCTGCAGTGTTATATCAGTCACTAAGACTTTGTTTTTCTAGCAGTTTTTGTGTTATCTGTTCATAAATTTCAGGCCCAGATATAACTTATTATTTAGCATATATGTGGGTTTTATCCAATTCTAGCAATAAAAATCCAAGTCCATGTGTATGAATTCGCAGGTAATAGTTAGTTCTTCCATAAAGAGAGTGGTCTGGTGGCTCGGTGGTTAAGGCGTCTGACTGGCTATCAGAAGGTCCCCAGTTCGCATCCCTGTCTCGGCGGGGATTTTCGAAGGCCCTTAACCCTACCTTCACCTCTGGCACAGCTTGCTGTGTAATGTGAAGTACACCAGAACGCTTCCGTGGTTCGGTTTCCACATTAAACTCTAGGTCCCCTATACCCGGTAGGATTGCCAGATTATGTTAAGGCTGCTACGATAGGAGCGTAATGTGCAGCAAATAAAAATCCTGTCACTAAGTCATTACGATCACAAGAGCCTTAATTTTTATTTATTTACAAACACATCTCTTTCGTAACATAAAATTTCACACTTTTCGCAGGTGTCATTATTAGTAAAAAATTGCTGGCTAGATAGATAGAAGCACTGACTAAGGCTCCAGGTTGGTGCCGAAACATTGGCGATAACAACAAAAAAACGCAGCGCAAACCCCGAAAAAAAGACACAAGTAAGTGCAATTTTTTACACATAACTTTCGTATTTCATCTTCAACATTCTTCTGTACTAGCACATTTCCCATGCATCAATTGTTATTCTATTTGGTATACCAAAGTCTAATATTCGTTTCCACTAAGAGTCGTGCCTCCGACATAAAGTTTTAGGAAGAACTTTCTGCTAAATTTTCAACTCTAAAACTTCTCCCTATTTAAGAATTACCTTTTAATCTGTGTTTATATGCGTTTGATATCGCCTTGTTCCAGTAATCGCTTCCAATCAGAATTATTTTACTTTTACTAGTTTCCTTTATTTTAGTCTAATTATAATGTTACAGTCCTAGGTGTGAATCCAATTTTTTCTCGCACTCTTTCGTTCTTGAGAGCCTGTAATTTCTGGTTAGTTTAGTTTTGAAAACGTCATATTGCTATTTGATGTAGCAATATATACTGTATATACTGCATGCTATAATCAGTTATTGGTACAATTCAGTAGTAAAACGTTCCGTACTGAAACTAATTAGAAATACTAGTCAGATCTTCAAAATCAAGTAATCAAACATAATTGTTCCCGTCTGAAGCTATTTGATGCTTCTAGTATTACTTTAAACAAAAATCTACATTTTTGTTAATATCTAGTGCATATATCTCGTTTTTTTAAAATAATTTGTAGACATTTTTATGTATTAAAAAAGTATTTATTTGTTGAACAACACTGGAATGACTTCATTAAAATCAGTGCCAATGCGATGTTACATTCCTAATGAAGATACATTTTTTAAATCGTAAAAACGCTTCCGGACTGCAGTTTTTGGTACAGACTTGACATCCCGTTGAACGATAATGTCTTCATCTCAAGTGCTATATAGCATAACGTCTCCCATTCAGTCTTCTCTAGACTTATAAAGAGGATACTTTAGCAAGGACCATTGCGTGAGTATTTAACGATTGCAAAAAGTTTTCTCCCTAATAACTGAATTCGACAGTAATGATTATATTTTTAATTAGAAATCTGGTTTTAATTTATTCATTAGTGGAAAATTGTTTAGAATACATCGCTCTTATTCACACTCTTCTTGGTGTATTCAGAGCGTTTTATTTGTATAGCTTTTTTTTTATTATTTTTTTATTTTTTTTTAAATCTTTGAAATAGTGCGTATGCTGTATAACTAGATCAATCCATCTTGACTATTTATTTGCTAAAAATTACTAACAACTAATGAATTGTGAGATAGTATACTCTTGCTGTGTCATTATTGAGTTTTATAAAATACTTGATTAAAAAAAACTGAATAATCACGCATTGTATAGGAAAGAATGTCCATAAACCAGAAAAGAAAAGCAGAAAAATGTTCAAGATGAACAAGAAACAAAGTAAAAAAGAAGTAAAACGAAATCGAAATGGCTGAACGTCAATTACGAGGATGGTGAGAAAGACCTGGTTGTGTATTGAGTGACTTCAAATATAAAAATCAGTCAGGAATTTAATAAAATTAAAAGATGTACACCGATGAGCCAAAACTTTTTGACCACCAGTTTAACAGCGTGTTGGTTCACCTATGCAAGCTGTAACTTTGATTCGACTATTCCTTGATAAGTTTCAGGAGTTATCTGGTACCAGTTGTCAGAAATTCCCTTAAACTACGTTTTTTGATGATCTCGGAAACAAAGTGAAATGCATTTTTAGATTGTTTGCTAATGGTGCGGTTATTTATAGGGAAGCAAGGAATTCGGCCGATTGCTTAGAAATTCAGAGCAATCTGGATGTTGTTTCGGCACGGTGCGATGAATGGCAACTTACTCTAAATTGTGAAAAAGTAAGACAATGTGCATAACTAACAAAAAGAATCAGATTTTTCAGAAATACGAGGTAAAAGTTTAGTTATTGATAAGATCGATTCTGTGAAATATTTGGGAGTAGCAGTACAAAGGAACATGAAATGGGACTTACACATTAATTCGTTAGTAGGTAGAGGTAATTCTAGGCTTCGATTCCTAGGGAGAATCTTGAAAAATTGTAATGAAAAAACAAAGGAGATAGCGTACAAATCTCTTGTGCGCGTCCACATTTTGACTGCTGTTGTGCCATTTGGGATCCATTTCGTAAGAGGTTGATTGACTGTATAGAGAAAGTACAGAGAAGAGCCGTTCGATTCGTGACCGCTTGCTACAGTCCTTATGAAAGCGTCACAGAACTGATTCGTAGACTGGGCTGGGAGTCTCTGGTAGATAGAGGAAGCACGTTTCGTTTAAACTTATTGGTAAACATGTATACTCCAACTTTCACTTACGAGTGTGGTGAAATACTTCTTCCACCAACCTATTTGAGCCGTAATGACAGGAAACATAAGATTAGAGAAATAAGGTGCCGCACTGATCCTTATATGGATTCTTTTTTCCCTCGTACCATTCGGGATTGGAATGCACAGCAAAGAGATTAGTTTTGGTGCTGAGCTTCCTCTGCCACTCACAATTTTGTGAATTGCAGAGTATATATGTAGATGTAGACGAAGCTGCGCTCAATAGCGTCGTAGATGTGTTCTGTCTGTTTAAGATCAGGCGACTTTGGTGGCCAAGACATCAACGTGAGTTTATTATCATACTCTTCAAACCAATGTAGCACGATTCTGGCCTTGATCGCCGTCGCGTAATACATGAAACATGAAGGGGTGCCGAGGCGAATGTCCCCCATAGCATAATACTGCCACTACCAGCTTGTGTCCGTCGCGCGGTATATGTTTCAAGCAGCCATTTGCCTAGAAGGCGACATATCTGGACAAGCCCATCGAATTGATGTAGCAAGAAAAGTGATTTATCCGATCAGGTGACATGTTTCTATTGACACGTGGTCAAATTTTGACCCACCCACGTCGCCAATTACGATTTCAATGGGCGGTGAGATCATCGATATTTGCGCCTCACAGAACGTGGAGGTCGGACGGAGGCTTGCCCGCTCTGAAGCAATACGGAGGGTGTTCTGTGTCAGATCCAACGGCAGACGGCAGAGTGCAATGCTGCTGACCCGGTGTCATCCGAAACTCTTCTAGAATATTCTTAATCTTTATATATAAAGATGAATGTATGTTTGTTTGTTTGTTCTTCATACAAATCCACAGTTTTCATCCGATCCCGATGAAACTTTGCACACTTATCCTTTGAAACAAGGAGAAAAATACTGTCTTCATTTGGTTGAAAAATTATCTGTATAAATAACACATGTTGTCTCATAACTTCGAAATACGGCGATAGACAGACACGTTGGATATGGACGTCTTCGTACCGTATTTCCGTGTAGTGAACTGCCACCTGAGTCGTTAAAGCGCTTGCTTACGAACGTCGTGGTCTCCGGTTCAAATCTCCGTGGAGGCCAAGATTTTTAAAAATTGTTTTTCATCGTAAGAGTCAGGCCTGGGTCGTAGGTTATTCGGATTGAATGATAAACTGTAGATATTAGAAAGTTAGGGGTGTAATGCGACGCAAATCGTAGGTAGTCTTGCAATGTTGTAGGTGTACACTTTTTTACGTTATAATGATCCCTCAGGTGTTGTTCGCAGTCAGTGTGAGTATGAACCACAGTAATATTATTATAAATACGGAAGTAAGTCTCTGTATTTTTGTTACGGTTTGACCTCTAAATGGCTATATCGATGTGATGGAATTTTATAAGGATATCTGTGTGAAGGGCGCAGGATATTTTTTCCAGTATGATTAACAGCTGTAGTCACGAAATTTTGAGACCTTATCGAATGGTGACAGAAATATGTTGGAAATTGATTCTCTTCAAGAGACAGGTTCAACGGTACAATGATATAGTGATAGCTTTCCTGTCATATTATTCCGACTCGATATTATTTGGGACCAATCCTTCGTTACCAACATCTGTCTATATTTAATTCTGGCAAAAAAAATCTTAAACTACGCGTACGAAGTCGCGGGTCCGTTCGCGTTTCACGTCTCATCGAAAAATCATCAATGACGGATCTGCGTTAAAATTTATGCTCAGTATGCTTAGTCTATAGATTATTTTTTACATAATACTAAAATTGTAACATTTTCTGGTTCTTTATTACATACTAATACATTTGTGTCGTTATTTTTCTATCTGTATACCTAAGAAGCTGACTGATATTTCATCTTCAGTTCATCTTGAAACTCCCAACGTGATATCCTCCCGTAGCTGTGTAAAATACCCTCCCATTTTAATCCTGTTATATACTATTGTTTCTTCCGCAAAAATCCAAACTTCTGTCTACAAACAATCATGAATACAGTTTCCACTTTATGGACGAGTCGTAAATAATGAAGTGACAGATTCAGGGGACATACTTCTAATGTGTTATGGAATTTGAGAGTTTCTTTAAACGGTGATACGAGTGTAACATTTGAAACTATCATGGGGTACATGGAGGTGAAAAGGTTAGTACGTTGTACAGAAAGTGGGAGGATTGCTTCAAACTGGTCGAGGAACTGACGATAAACAACGCTAAAGACTGTAACGACAATGGAACACGCAACTTCCAAAAGTATAGGTGCTAAGCTTTCATTAAGTAAATTAGTCTTCCGCGTGGCATAAAAGATATTACAGTAATGCGATTTCACGTTTTTTTATGAATCCCATATGAACTGTTCATATTTAAGTTAGGTAAGAGTATATTTATTAAATAGAACTAGAGTAAATTAAATTTTTTTTGGAGCCATAAAATTTCACAATCTGTTTAGGACGAAAAGAAAAATTAACTGACCAATGATTGTCATTAAGCGTTACTCAGGATGAGTAGTTGATATCATGAATAGAACTGTTATTAATGCCTTTTAAGTGAAGGGAATTGTACAGATGAATTGAGATGTAATAAATTTCTGTTACAAAAAGGTGAAAGCTGGAGATTTTAAAAGGGAGACAGGAATACTGAAATGTGATCCGATCCAGAAAACTCGTTACTACGAATCTAAGTCACAGTAATAATAATAAAACACACACACACAGAAAGAGAGAAACATGACACAAACCACTTATGCCGTTAACTTTGGCCGCAGGAAGGAATTATGTATTATTGTACACGTATCAATAAACTACCAATCAACAACTAGTTTTTAATAGCAGACAGCGTGAAATTCCAAAGAAAATTAAAGACTTTCTTACTTGACAAAACTTTAATTTTATTGATAAGTAGACCAATAAAAAAACTATTAGTTGTGTATTTGTAATTCTTGTAAATATTATTGATAATCTGTTCTCATTAATGACTGTAACATCAGAATTGTGTAAAATATTTTAATACTCCACGTCCTGCAACCAAAAATCTCATCAATAGAAAGGGAATAAAATTAACGTTTTCATGCACGTTCATTTGACATCAAATTAAAGATTATGTACTATATAATTCCGTAAGGTCACCCACTCACCTCGATAGCTATTGGCTGGAGAATGGTGTCACGTGTCAGCCTTCGCTCACAAAACACCGACCAAAAATACCATTAGAAGAAATTCGTGGTTATTTCTACAATTTAATAACCAAGCAATTGCTACCAAATTAATTGGCATAATACATTCATTAAGTTTGCTTTTCATAGCATTTCATACTTACAAAGATTTTAATAAATTTTGCGGCTGAAAAAATGTGAATCTGCATTTCAGTAATATGTTACTAATTAAAGCAACTTAAAAAATTAATTACTTATAGTCTCTGCTGTAACTACGAATGCCAATTGTCACTTCGGCTTAAGATAAATTTCAGTTTAATTAAAACTTTCACTAATGTTGTTGCTTGAACAAAATTTATGCATTACGGTTTATCTCCTTTTTAGGCATTTTACTTACCACTTTCGTTATTGTTCTTTATTCATGTTCGCTGCATGTGAGTAATTAGGTTATTTTAAGTGGAAGTCAGACCAAATGTGTCACCGAATCGACTATTCTGGCAACTTATTTCTGCGGAACTGCTCAACTGTTTCATAATATGGAATGTGTGTTAAGTTTTCTGGCCGTCACAGATACTATGACCAATGTTTACATTATGAGTGTTTGCCCAATCTCAATAATAAACAACGTGATGCTTTCGAAGCAAACAGGATTTTTTTTTTTAATTGTTCAGTGAACATTTAGGGTCAAATACAAGTGAAGTTCGTATTTAAGCAAGTTGGAGTGTATGACCTTTGAATCAGTTACACGATAGCGCTATCGTTCCTGCCCGTGTTTAATTTTTTTTTTTTTAATTTATTTAATGGTCGATGGCTTGCGCCAATTGGACCAGCTGAAAGTTACATGTTTTCCTTCAAGAATCTTACATATTTCACTCTTATTAAATACTCTATTTTTACAATTGTTTTGCGTCCTGGCTACATACAATTTTATTACATTTAACATGTCTTACTCTTGCATTTCTCCATTACAGATTGATAATCATTCTTAATGGAAACTATAGCTAGTTTTACATAAATACAGTTTGTATTTGTAGTAATCGATGAGGGCAGGTTTGTGATGGATCGTCTGCTGAAGTTACGAGACTAGCATTTGGTAGTAGGGTAGTAGGGGGCAGGTATCTGCACACTTATACGACCTCTTTTATTTGGGGGGGGGGGGGAATTTGAAACTTGATTTGGGTAAGTTGTTAATTATTGACTTTATTTCCAGAAAGACGCGCCTTTTGCGAGGTGGTAGGGGATTTCTGCATAGTTTGCTGCTAAATTTTTATATCGGCTTGGTGTAGGAATCGGGCTAGCGCTTCGTATACCTCCTGTGTTTGTGTTCCCAAGAGGGAAGTCACTGAAATTGGAAAGGGTATTTTTAATTTAACTAGGTTTTTATAAAGGTTGTCTTGAGGGGCCTTATATTGACTGCATGCTAATATGACATGGTTTACGTCGGCTATTTCTTCGTATTCTTTTGGGCAATAGGGGGAAGTGATTACTCCTATTCTGTGTAAGTGGCTTGGGAAATTCCCATGTCCCATTCTCATACGAACTATGGATGATTTTTGGCTTCTACTCATTTTTTGGGATTCATACCAGGTTTTTGTTGGTAGGTCGGGTTGGATTAAAGAGAAATGTCTTCCTCTTACAGTTTGGGTGGAGGACCAATAGTCTGACCATTTCCTCGAGTACTCTGTCTTGATGATGGGTAGGATGTCTGTATAGGGCAGCTGAATATAATGTTTTTCTCCATTCAATATGCTTTCTTTAGCTAATTTGTCGACGGTGTCATTATGTTGTATTGACGCGTGACCCTTAATCCATATTAAGTGTACTTCTTTCCCTTCTATCGAAGCCGAATGCGTTAAGTGGATTATTATGTCTGATAGGATCGTGTTTAGGCCGTTTTGTCGATTCAGGTTTTCCAATTTTTGGATTACGCTTTTAGAGTCAGTTAGGATTGAGATTTTGTTGTATCGCTTACACCCGTAAATTATAGCCGCTCTGATTGCGAGGGCTTCTGCTGTATATATCGAGGTTTCGGGAGGAAGAGAGACTTGCTTTGAGTAGCTCGAGTTAGGGCATAAGTAGGCGTTTCCGACGCCTGCTGGTGATTTCGAGCCGTCGGTGTAGATTTGGATAGAATTTGGCCAAGTTAGCGTTAAGTATCTCTCCGCTAAAACTTTTAACGAACCACTTGTGGTAATCCAATCCGGCAAGTAATGTATGTTGGGTTTAAATTTTAAAACCTCATATTCCATACTAAATTGGGGTAAATTTTCATCATTAATAACTAGAGGAATTATGGTTTTTATTTTTAAGTAGCTTAGGGACAGCAAGGGAGTTTTGTAACTGATGGGAATATTTCTTCTGACCATCGTTGTTGTATATTTTATGACCCTCTCTAACACGGGGTGATTTCTGATAGCTGTTCGCCTTATTAGATACACCGAAGTTAGTAGTTGGCTTCCACCAGCATGGCATTCGTTGGAGTAGAGGTCATTGTTCCTAAACATATTCGGATGGCCCTATATTGCTGATTGTCCAGTTTGCGAAGTAAATACTTAGGAGCATTTCCGTAACATTGACTTCCATAATCGAAGATTGGCCGGATGAGTGCTCTGTAAATTTTTAGCATGATGGCGGGATCAGCTCCCCACCAGACGTGAGATATTGATCTTAGCAAGTTCAAGTGGTGATCCGTTTTGGCTAGAATCTGATCGATATGTCTTTTCCATGTTAATTTGCTGTCTATCAGTTGACCCAGATGTTTAACTGAGGTCTGTACCGGAAAAATGAACGGCCCTAACTGGACCTCCATCTCACTGTATGTTATTTGTTTTCGAGAGAAGATTACGATTGCTGATTTCGTTTGTGATATTGTTAGCCCTAGTTTGAAAGCCGATTCGTGTAACTTTAAGGCAGCTTCTTTAAATCTCCAAAAGTTACGGCCCTGGGAAGAGGATGAGGTGTAGATGCAGATGTCGTCTGCGAATTTTAGTATCTTTATCATTGGGCTAAATATGATTTCAATGTCGGCTATGTAAATGGCGAATAGTAATGGGCTTAGGATTGCTCCTTGCGGGATGCCTTTTGTGACGATGCGCGGGCCATATAAGGAGTTATCTTGTTGGCGGAAATATACAGTCCTGCAGCAGAGGAGATTATGAATACTATGCACGTATATCTCCGAGAGATGTAAGGTTCTGAGTTTATCAATTAATATTGGTATGTGGACATTGTCATATGCGCCCGTTATGTCCAAGAAATGAGTTGTATAGCCTTTGTTCATGAAGGTTTTTTCTATGTCTAGTGTGAGAATGCTATGGTTATCGCTTGTACTTTTCCCCTTTCTGAATCCGAATTGCGTGCTAGGTAACATATGGTGGTGCTCTAACCACCATTCTAACCTCGTTTTAATAATACGTTCAAAAGTTTTGGCGATGCACGAGGATAGGGCGATGGGGCGATATGAACTAGCACTGTTATTATTTTTTCCTGATTTGAGCACTGGTATGATGATTTGGGTCTACCAATCTTTTGGAAACTCACTTTTAAACCATATGTTCGTGAATATTTTTAGTAAAATTTCCTTAGCCTTGAAGGGGAGGTGGATAGGTGATATTGTCTATTCCTGGAGCGGTGTTTGTCGACGATTTAATAGCCATTTCCAGTTCGCTCATTTCGAACTCTTTTACTAAGATATTGTGACTATTCCCATCATTGAGGACTGTGGGAGAATTTAAGGGACCTGGCTGGACTGTTGGCGGAGCAACATTATTGGCACCCCGTGTTTAATTCCTACCTCTATTAATGCTTCTGAGTTATTCAAGCTCAAGAGATTTTATTCATCCTAGGGGTGAAACACAGGTCAAGCTTATATTTGGCCAGATCAGATCAACCTGTCATAATCTTTCATCGTAAAAACTGGAACTATTCTGGACTAGGACTGTTGATAATATATATCGAAATATCGATATTGTTGTTTGAAAATATCGATATTTATGAGTGATATTTTTTAGGACGATATATCGGTATTTCGATACTGAAATCTGGATATCGGCTTCGATATTTATTAAAATAAGTTATTTTTCGTTTGTTCTGAATTACACTATGTCCCTCAAATTTCTATTACGCATAGAGATCAGAAAGCTTAAGTTAATCTTACTACGTTCCTATAATTAATTTGAAAGTACCAAGTCTACTCAGATGATGACAACAGTGTAGGCACGGCATCGCTCGCCCAGTTTGAAATGAGCGTGTGGATTGTCCAGAGTAGTCCTACTTGAAATTAGTGTGTTAGCAGGAATAGTGGGAATTGTAAATAACAGAGTTGCTAGTTCGAGAACAAGAAAAATAAGACAACACGGAATAAGCTATCGACATACAAAACTAAATCAAATACCGCAAAAAAATCTTATGAAAAAAAGTTATGTAACTTGGCCATAATGCATGCTATGATAGCTAAACTTTTACCTAAATAAATACCTCAATCTTATCAATCTTAAAAATACACAAAATAAGATTTGCCTCTAACCTCTTTCGAGTTTTATAAATTTTATTAATTTTTATGAAACTTATGAGACTCATAATGGTCAAATTTAAAAAAAAAAAAAAAAATCAATCATCATCGCCAGCATAACCATTCGAAAGTGAAAACCTGATTAAGAACAAAATCACACGTCTACTTATCAGTGGTAAGCCTTATTTTTGCAAGGTTTGACTGTATGAAATTGTATTTATGAAAGTATCGATATATCGACACTTTTTTCCGATATATCGACAGCCGATATTGATACTTTTTATAATATCGATATATCGAAAAACCGATATTTTTAAAAATATCAACAGCCCTATTCTAGATCCGTGACGATACGCAAAAAAACAGTAACGGGCTTACACTAGTCAAAATATTGTCGAGGGAGCAGTAACTCATTGTTTCATTAGAGAATACAATATAAATTATACATCAAAAACTTTTCTAAGAAGCATTCCAGTACTAATGAATATTAAATTTATAAATGTGAAATGAATGAAAGTTCCTTGGTTTTTTTATATCCCAGAACGTAAACATTCCGACTACGAGAAGTAACCTGGTGGGTGGGTGGTTAACGCTATGGCTTCGCATTTGGGTGGACACCGGTTCGAATCCCCGTCCGGGCATCCAGATTTGGGTTTTCTAAAGTTTTCCCAAATCACTCCAGGCTAATGCTGGATGCTTCCTTCCAAAGGCCATGGCCGAATTCGTTCCTCGTCCCCCGTCCCATCACGCCTCTAATGACCCCGACGAGGCATAAAGCCATAAGTAAAAAAATAAAAATAAAGAAAATCGACTTTAGTTTTGTTTATCGCGATTTTATTTGTCCGTCTAACTTTTTGGATTTAATTTAACTGATATGGAGCGCACCCTCCAGTGGCAGTTTCCATACACAATCATTTTTTCCTTATCTCACCTACTTTTACCCTGTACTAACATCAACTTTAAATTCTTTCAGCGTTTTTTCTAAATTATTCTTTTCTCTTGGTAATTTCTTCCCTGACTTTCGAATTAAAATCTTGCTACACCTTATGCCTGAAATTGATACCAGCTTGTGATCATGATCATCTTTTCGCTTCCATCCACCTCACTGAATTCTTTCACCAGTATGTTTCCAAGCCTCATCGCCAATACACGCCTTGCACACTCCAATATCTCTCTACACCCTCATACTGTTTTTTTTTAAACTTCTCTTAACAGCGAGGTCTTTAGAGACGGGAAAGGATGGGGGGAAGGAATGGGAAGGAATTTGGCCATGGCCTTTTGAAGAAAGCATCCTGGCATTTGCCTGGAGTGATTTGGGGAACTCCTACTGTCTTCCAATGAATCCCATTTCTGTTCCTTTATCAAATCAGTTACTGCGGTAATTTCCAGAGAAAAATCTAGCAGCCTTTCTCTGCACCCCTAAAAACTCCTGTATTATATAACTAAAATGTGGGTCCTATAGTACGCCACCATATTCAAGGAATGGTCTGACCAAGGATTTGTAACCCAATTCTCTTACTTCTTTGGTACATACTCTCATCACAACAGTGAAGGATTTTCAAATCTTTCTTGCTACATGTCCAATATATCCTGCCCAGTTAGGTTTGTTATCAAATGTTATGCTGCCAAGATACGTATTTACATTTCATGTCTTCAACAATAAATTCCTTCATAATGAAGGTACTTGCTGTTTACCAGATGACTGTAAAAAATTCAATAGTAATACCGGTTCATAAAGGAGGGGTGACAAATAGGGTCGAAAATCACAGGCCAATCATTTTGAACTCAGTGGTAGGTGAATTAAAGGAGAGATTGATATGCAACCACAGCAGAGGTGTCTGTGAGGAACGTTGACTAAGTAATTTACAAGTCAGCATGATGGATTTTCGGCATTTATATGTTTACCTAATAATTTGACTCTTCTTTGTATTTATCTTCATGCCATGTTGACTACCACAGTTAGTTATTCTGTCCAGATCATGCTGCAGCTGTTAACAGTCTTCTATTGATTTGAACTTATTATACAGTGTGGTAGGGGTTTTGGTGGATAAACACGTTAAAGTTATCTTTCATACATTTATGACTAATCATTAATAAATGGGGATTTAAATTTTGTTTTATGAAGGAGTTGAAATATGGATTTTTGCAAGAATCTCGATGTTAGTTGGAATATAGGAAATCTGCCACAATATGACATTTATTTTCTTATCATTGGCGATTACAAGTCTGAGCGAATTTACCGTTAACATTAACACAAATTGGCAAAATCATAAAAGCAACGCTCAGAGGTACAATTAGCCGCCATGAGCAAGCAAACAATTGTGTATTTACTTTTAAATCCATATGAATGAAATAATGATATTTGGAAACAATGTACAATACAAGTTATGACGATCTCAGACATAGGTATCAATATGGCGCCACGAATGAACAATATGCAATTCGAAAATAACAAGTTCTGGTAAATTACGCCGCTAGCTCAGCGTTTTTATTATTTTTTGTTACAAAGTTAGAACATGGATCTATCCTTTCAAAGACGCTTAAGGTTTCAGGTTCACGAAATCCACAATCAGATGGCTTGGTCGTAATAATTTACCATTGTAGTTCTGCGTCTGATGTCTGCGGTGTTTGGAGATGACCCACGGTATGTGAGACTGTCTCACAAGGCGGCTAAAGGCACGTCCGATCTGGTAACGTTGTAACATGTTGTGCAACACTATCAATTTGACCTCCCTTGTCTATGTCATCCGAAATGAGATTCGCATGAATATCCTTGCCTAAAGCCACGTTGCGGACTTGAAAACTATTTACGTTACTCACAGATACATCTCCTGTGAGTGCATTTCAAGCTGTCCATTAATTTACCTACCGCTAATGTCAAAATGATTGTTCTGTAATTTTTGTCCCTATTTGTCCACCCACCTTTACGAACCGGAACTACTATCGCACTTTTCCAATCATCTGGCAAACAGCAAATATCTAGACTCAGTTTAAATAACGTTTGAAGACATGGTGCAATATCATATCCTGCTACATTGAAGACATATTATCCACATTAGCCACTCTATGTTTTTTTTTAGCTTTCTTAGTTCCTTCATTATATCCACGGAATTAATTTCAAAGTTTCTAATTGTGCAGATAAGCTCGTTTTCCGATTTACTCCCTCCCACTACTGAGTCATAGTCCCAATTGTTCTTATTAAACAAACTACTTAATATCTCTGCCTTTTTAAATCCTCAGTAACTTCTTCTCCATCCTTGTTATAATTGTCTCAACACCCTCGCTTCGTCTCAGTTTTCTAATATAGCTACAGAAATTTCTAGATGCATTCGCAAGTGGGTCCCTTGCACGAATAATATTCTTCATAAACCCATCTTTAGCCATCTTCTTTTCATTTTTAATTCCTTGTTTTATTGTTTCATGTATTCCCTGTTTATCTTCTCTTTTTTTTTCCTGTCTCTTATCTCTGCTATATCCTCTTCTTACCAACCTCTTAAAACTCCAAACCTCCCTATTATATCCTATCATATATTACTTCCCTACTTTTCTTTATTGTATGTTTTGGAATAAATATTTCTTCACCTTTTTTATTATCTCGTTAAACACTTCCCATTTTGATTTCACTGTACTTGTGCCATCTTTCCCTTTGCTGAAACCTTCCCTGAAATATCTCTACAGTTATGAAATTTGTGCCTTTTTTGTAATTGTACCTATTTTTCTTTTCATTTTGGCCATTAATTTAATGAATCCCCTAATATCTATTACAATTGCATTGTGATCACTTATTCCTTCAGTTATTTGAGACCCCCACAATTTTATAACCAGGCTTTATTAGGAAAATATCCAAAATGTTTCGTACACTCGTGTTCTGCTCTACCACTTGTGTAAAGCTTCCTTCTCTGACTAAGGTATTTGCTGATCTCTGCTCCCTTGTGTTATTAATCTACCCAGTTGACACCTGGTAAATTTAAATCCCCACCAATAATGACCATTCTACGCTCACGTCTGAACTCTGAATATGAATCCAGTTTCTCCCCTCCTCTTCTTCATTATTCATTCTTCCACTGCCGTAAGCAGCCAATACACCGGAAGTCTACCCCAAGTAAATCATGGATATGATCTATGAACACAATGAACTGTTGTAGTCTTTGCTAACCAGTAAGTACACATCTCCACCAATTGCTCCTTTGTCTCTGGGATACACTGTAGCCAGCGGGGAAAACCTCGTTGTCTAGTACTCCTTCTTTTAATCAGGTACTCTCTGCCACTATAATCACTTGTGGCTCGTGTATCACTATTAAGTTTTCAATTTCTATTACTTTGTTCATTATACTTCTTCAGATCACCAGTAACACTCTTCTTACTGGCTTTGTTATATTTTCAGCACTATCCTTAGACTTCCAAGTTCAGCAATTGTTTTCAGAAGCTTCATTTATTTCTTCGGCATTAATGATTTTTCCATAGGATTTACGAATAAAATTCTATCGGATTTTGATGGGATTTCGAATAATTTACAGCCAATTGTACGGAGGGTAAATAGGAGTTTTTATTTTGTTTTGAAGCCTGAAATGTTTATAGCAATTTCAGCTTTCATGTTACACCGTATTAATTATTTTTAAAAAAAACAATATCGCTAGTGAAATAGTTTTTCAGGAAGACTTTTTAAGAGAATCAATATTTTAAATGGTTTGGTACAATTCGCCTTGTCTGCCTAGCTTGAGCT